>OY747720.1:16193409-16930909 GCA_963556495.2 Valencia hispanica | reverse complement strand
CAGGAAAACACAAAAGCTGTGCAACCATTGCACTTCAAAGCTGCCCTGAAAACTTTCCATAAAACAGCTCTGATTGTCCAAATCTAAACAAGCGAGGATTTTTTTTTCTCAGGTGTTTGAGTGCCCTCGTTCTCCAATTGTTCTAGGCTCTCTTAATGTTACTCTTTGTTGCTGTATGAAAACAGCAAACAGATTTTAATATCTCTCACAAAAGTCTCGCAAGCATGATGATACCAGGATTTAAACCTAAAAAAATCTCTCACTTTTGGCAAATCTCTAAAAGTTTAAGTGATCAAATGTGTTCGATTCATCAAATAATCTGAACTCCCAATTTCTTTTCACCAAAAAAGCTATGTATTATTAACTTACACATTTATTGCATATCATGATATAAAACACTGCATAAAGGAAGATGTGTACTTTAAACTTAGAATTTTATGTAAAACTTACATGTAAAAATGCAGAATGACAATAATGAATCAAATTAACTCTATCATATATGAGGTTACAAAATGAATAGACTGAATACTCAGAAAGTCAAATTCAATAACAGTGAACTGAAAATAAAATGCATCAATTCTGTCACAAGAGCAACTCAATTATACCCCAATTGTAGTATTTCCATATAACTTACTGTACAAGTGTCTGTTTTATTTAGCAGCCATCCCATTGAAATAGTTTTCAGTTAGGTGTTAATTTTATCAACACAATTAAATGTGATGAACAACGGAATTAAGGAACAACTGTAAAAGATTTTGTCAGTGGAAAAACGTAACGGACAGACAACCTGTTTTAGCTTTACAGAGTGAAATCAACTGGCTTTGTCTTTGCTGTCAGCTCGTCAGTGGCCCCTGGCTGTCGTCTCTGCAGATGCACATCTTGTGTCATTTGTTGCCCATTTAAAAACATCTAACCTGATGTTCCTCTTTATCTGAGACTACCTCAGTCTTTGGGGGCTTTGAAAAACTTCCATTCTCTGCCTCATTTGACAGTGACGCAGACGCTTTATCTACCATGTTTATTTTGAAGCTGTAAATCAGACAGAGCCGACCAATGATGGATATCAGACTGAGCTGCTGTATGCTGCATGTGCGGATGCAGAACCAAGCAAGTACCTCCGATGACTACAACCAGGGGCATTTCCAGAAATTAAGCACCTTGGAGGGAAACAATCACAGCTTTTGTTTAAAAGTTTGAGGATATAAAAAAGGTCAATGTATGTCAATATTTTGGGGTTTTTTTGCGTTGCAGCAGCTCTGTTAATGACATTCTAAATTTTAAGCCTTTAAATCCTGTACAAGAGCAGCAATGAAGGTGGCGATGTTGGTATTCGTAGTCACTGAAATAGGAAGACATTATAATTTGGTAATATTTTAGAATAAAGGGCATCTGTAATGAAACCTGTCTCTCATGAATCACATAAATGCGATAAAAATGACGTCCTAACCCATTTGGATGAAAAATATCACATGGGAATATTCTGCAAGAATCAGATAGGTTCAAATATTTGCAAATTAGTGGAACAGAAAGCAAAAGAATGAACCATGAGGAAGTTAGAATAGTTGTTTGGACGTGTTAGTTTGAAGTCTGCACTTGGTGGGCTGTCTTTCCTGTGACACACTCACACATGAATTTAGCCCTACACAACCCACCCCCAACCCAACTCCTCCAATGGCCCTGTCGGTGTGCCAGGGCGGGTGATTACCGACGCTCTCCCCCAATTATGGGCTGATTATTCCGCCGCGCTCTAATTGACTGGGGAGATATGCAAATGGCTGTCATTTGGGATGATAAAGGATGCGGGCGCTGGATGCCCCCTGCATTATTTAGCCTCGGCTGTACGCAGCGTGAAGGATGTGGCGTGCGCTTTAATTGCTGAGGAGAGAGAGGTTAAGCTGAACGAGCAGTTGAATTAGAAATGAGGAATTTGGGCCCTTTATTTATTTCTTTATTTTCTCCTCTTCTTCCATCCCTCTCTCTTTCTTGTTCACACACACACACACACACACACACACACACACACACGTGCACTATATGTTCTCTCTCACACTTTCTGTGTCATGCGTTGTTTTTCAACTCCCTCTTGGGTGAGTGGTGAGGTGAGGAGGGGGTGGATGGATGGTGGGATATCATGCTGGAATGCCATAAATAAAAACATTAGCGGAACCAATGCGAGCAGAACAAATAGAGTGAGTGTGTGTGTTGGTGTAAAAGGAAGGCGGTGAGTGGAGGGCAAGTGCATTAGAAGCTAAATTGTGAAGAACTTTGTGGGCTGATGAATTTTGAAAAGTTCTGAGAATGGGCTGATTTTGCCTTTCTGCTTCGCCTCAGAAAATTTGGTGTCCTCAGGGAAAAGAAATTCAAACCTACTCTTTTAACCAGAATTGCAGTATCGCAATTTTCAGATGAAAGGTTGTAGCTTCTTTAGCAATGAGGATTGAGGTGTTTGTGGTTACAAACCTGGTAGCCCCACTTTTTTCATTCTACATAAAGTTTACCCTCTATGATAATAGAATGAGTCTAACAGTTTTGCTAATTTGTTTTGTTTTATTGCAAATCCTTATTTAGCCTACCTGAAGAAAAATATTCCTGTTACGCCAAATAAACTTTAACATTTAACTAAGTCATTCATAGAGGGTGTTGATGTATAAAACATAGTATTGTGGGTTTGCTAAAAGCACAACTATTTATGTTTTTTTCTAGGTTTTTATTGCTCCTAGTGTTCAGATATCCAGAGCCACATATTAGAACACCGTTTAGGTTTTTGGATAATTTGTTCATAATTATGAAGATATAAAACACAGTCACAAAATTAAGTCTTTCATTCTGTTAATGAACTTCAGAGAGTGCCTTATCTATATTGCATTATATTTACATTGTCATTTGTAGAACTGCTGTAAGTCATCTTTTGCTTCTGCTGCAGCACCCATAGGGGTGTAATCATGGTTTTATTGAAAAAGTTGCATCTAGCTGCATCAGCTTAGCCTATTGACTTTGCCAAAACATGCTGTCATCCTAAAACATTTTCTACTGCATCAAACAGTGAAAGTGTTTCCTGATATGTAGCCAGCATAAAGCATGAATGCATGGTAATATTTATTGCACTACAAGTTCCTTTTGATGCTGATGTTGTGTACTTTAATATTCTGATAATGCTTTGAGTGGTCCTATGACTTAAAAACATTTTATTCTTCAATCCGAATGCCAGAAATGTTGGGACGTTCTTTTAAGTTGAATAAGATGAAAACTAAAAGACTGTCAAATCACCTGAGTCAATATTTTATTTTACAGTATTATGCTCAAAATTAGCTAACTTCAGATCTGATGCTTGTTACAGGTCTCAAAATGGTTGGGACAAAGGCATGTTTACCATGGTGTAGCAAAATGTTGGTGTAGATTCTCAGTCATCCAGAGAGTTCTTGAGAGTTTAAATGAAGGCAACTGGATTTTTTCTTGTTGTCTTAAATTAGTGAGCCTTAACCTTAGACTTATAAATCTGATACTCCTAATCCAGTTTTCAGAACTGAAGAAGCCTTCTGGATGAGAGACAAAAGGTATTCAAGACAACAAGAAAAGTCCAGTTGCCTTCATCAACTCTCAAGAACATGGAGTAGCATCTTCTCTTCTTTTTAAAACAGTTTGAAGACATCTGGGCATCGAGATTATTACTTTCTGGAGTTTTCGTGTTTGAATTTAGTCCCTTTCTTGCTTGATGTAGGTTTCCAGCTGCTGAAGAGTTTGCGGACATCTTTGATGTATTTTTCGTTTAATGATGCACCAAATGTTCTCTCCAGGTGAAAGAGCTGGATTTCAGGCAGGCCAATTCAGCACCTGGACTCTTCTCTGATGAAGCCTTGTTGTTGTAACGGCTGCAATATGTTGTTTTTTGCATTGTCTTACTAAAATGCACGAGTCCTTTTTTGAAATAGAAGTGGCCTTGAGGGGAGTATTTGTTGCTCTTTAAAACCTTCATATACTTTTCAGCATTCATATAATTCCTTCCAGAGCATGCTAGCTACCCATACCATATGCCCTCATGCACTCATGCACCTCCATACCATCAGAGATGGTGGCTTCTGGACCAAACACTCATAACATGCTAGACAGTCTCCCTCCTCTTTAGCCCAGAGGCCCCGGAGGACCATGACGACCAACAATAATGTCAAAATTCGATTCATCTCACTATAGAACACTCCAATAACTATCCAATTTTTTCTATTTTCTGTCCGGTCGGATTTTCCCGCGCTGTCTGCGGATGTGATATCAAGCGTGTTCATGTTAAATGTTTCAGATTACTCTGCCACCACCGGTAGTCAGCACTCGCAAGCAGTTCAATGGATTGTGCGAATACACAGAAAAGACCAAGGACAACTTTGACACCAATAGTAACTCCACATAAGACTAAAAAAGTTAAACCCCTGACAAGTATCCGAAAAAGATAGAAGATTGAGAGCGACCGGCGTATGAGCGCGCGCTGCGAGAGCGAGCAGAAAGGAAGAGCAGTTCCGTTTTTTGGCCACAGGTGTCAGTCGCAAGTTTAAATTTCAGAAAATTGCATGTAGCCCCTTTAAAGAACTTCCTAACATTTCTTGAATTCTGGTTGTATCTGAGATGTATTCCTCTGGGGAAAAGTATTTCAGAGAAGAAATACATTATTCAGAATCCACTTTGTCCTATCAAAAGTTATTAATCCAACATGGTGTTTACCACTATGTTTTTATTAGAATGATACTGTTAATTAAAAGGAAAATGCATATTTGCTTCAGTGCTTGAGAGTTCAAATAGGAGTTGTTCTCTTAGTTTGTTTAGGTAATGAATATTCCACGATCTTCATTATTTTTGGTTTTGGTAGCAGTAAGACAGCAGAACTGCTACACACTGTGATATCAGGGGGGTATCACAGTGAAACCCAACTTTAATTGTTTTGATTAAGGGACAAGGAGTACCAGATTAGAGTTTTCTTTATTAGCTTATAGGTGATACTGCCTGAAATGTACCTTTCAGAGCACTTGTACCCACATCTAAACATTACAAAATGCTTTAAGAGGGAGGGCAGATTTGACTCGAGAAGGCCTCCACCTGAGAAAAAATATAATTTTTTTTATGTAGCAACATGCTGTTAGCAATAATACCCAATTTAGGGACTCTTTAGGAATCATGAGTCAGGTATCCACATGATTGCTTGTAGAAAACATATTTTTTGTTGTTCTGATCAAAAAGCGGAAGCATCTTAAAGAGATAGTTTGGGCTTTGTAGAGTGTGTAGAGACGAGGAAAGAAAAAATAAAAGCAAATTACTATAATGTTGCTGCACAAATGTCTCTGCACAGTTACTTCTAAAGCAAATGTTGTTCCAGAAAAACACTTTTTAATGCAGTTTTCTAAGAGCAATCCAGCATCCCATATATTAGTTTGTTTATAGACTGTTGTTAATCTACAAAATTTTTAAACCGTTTTTGCGTTATATTTAGGCATTTAAAAATAGTGAGGTACAGTAAGTACAGCTGTGTTTTTTCCAATTTTTTTTTTACTTTATTCCCATTTGGAGAACATGTCAAACCAGTTTCTTTCATTTCTAGTGACCTCATACCGTGCTTTTAGAGTTTGCAGCGTGGAGCACTGCGAATAGCAGCGTGACTGTGGTCACTCACCTGGTTTAACACTTTGACATGTACACTCTCTTATGTTGTGTTTCTCAGTGGGAAATGAATACATTGAAGCTTAAATGGAGTTTCAAGACTTGAGACACTTGAGACTGAAACATTTCTCTTTGAAGCTCAGTGGACAATGCAGAGGTTCATAGGTTGGCACACTAACATGCTCAGTCATGTGTTGGGGTACTTTTGGCAAGCAAAAAAATATCTTTTCTGAGCCTCTTTTATGCTTTGTAGAGACCCTCTGGAGGTGCTATAGTCTCTTATCTCCACACATCTTCTTTTCACAGTCCTGTCAACATAAAATAAAAAAATATTGAAGCCGTAGTAAGACATGCAGTCCTTTTGTTTTTCAGCCACATTTTGATGAAGATGTCACAGTTGAAACAGCCATCATTTCTATCAGTTCTCATCATTGTGAACACTAATTATCATCATCACTTCAGCCTCTGTAAACATTCCAGCTGACTGACGTGAAAAAAAGAAATTATAATGAGGGCGTCTTGTGAAAATTCTCCTCCACAAAGTCTTTGGCTCTCTTTTCTGTGCTTAATAGCACTTATTGAAGGGTATTACAGCCAGGGCTCTGCATGGGGCACTGCATTAAAACCCTCTTTAAAACATACACACATAGAGAGGCATTCAGCAGTCCATTTGGATTCATTTGCGCAGCATTTCATTTGGTTTTCGGCTCAATCGACGGTTTGGGGGTAAGAATTTAAAGAATAATGCCTTTGTAATAGCATTTCCTTGCTGTCTCCAGTGCACTATAAAAATAGAAAGTACAACGGCCGGAGTCGATAAATAAGCACAGAGCTGCCACAAGAAGACCCGTCCCTCAGGCCTACAAACGATAGCTATTGTAGTTAATTACAGTTTATATCATTATGTTTACCCAGCTCTCTGTGTTTTTTCCAATGCACATTGCTTTACTTGCAGAAGCTAAGTGCTTGATGTTATGAAAGATTGTTTAGGTTTCTACTGTTTAACAATAGAAACATGTTTCCAAGATCTACCTGTTCATGCTGCGTGAGTTTTAAAATAGTTTTAACCACTATGATTATTGTCATTGTGCTCATTAGTAGATGCCAGCCACATATAAATTTGTTAAAAATAAATCTGTCTAATCTGTTTCATTCTATGCATTTTGAGCAGGAAAAGGTAAAGCACATTATATGCAAAGCATATTAATTGTAAACAATAATGTATAGCAAAAACTATGCGTGGAAAAGTATGACCAAAAACCTTTTCATGAAAAGCTCTGAGCATTTAATTTATAGAACATTGAAATAAAGCACTGATTCTTAATTTAAATGTTTATTCAAACGTATACACGCTGTAAGTGCCACAGACAAAACTTTACAAGGAAAAAAGAGTGAAACCTTGCAAAAGTAGTTTGATTTTTTTTTTTACATGTAATCACATTACAAACCACAAACTGATTTGTTTCATTAAGTGTTTAGGTGACAGGTCATCGCAAAATAGTACAAAGTCGTTAAGTGGAAGGAAAGTCATTTTCAAAGCTATTTTCTCAAGTAAAAATCTGAAAGTGTGGCATGCTTTGTATTCAGCCCCTATGTGTCAATACTTTGCAGAACCAAATTTTCCTGCAACTACAACAGCTTGTGCAGGGTATGTCTCTACCAATTTTGTATTTAGAGACTCTACAGTGTTCATAAAACAATTCAAGTTCAGTCAGATTGGACAGAGGGCATCTGTCAAAATCAATGTTCTAGTCTTCCCACAGATTTTGAATTTACTTTAGGTCAGGACTTGGTTGATTGAAACAAAAACAAAAAGAAAACCTAAATTTGCTATGACCCAAAATTCACTGTTTCAGAAAATGTGGACATTACATAAGATCGATTAAAAAAAATATTTTTTTTACAGAAATCTCAAGTTTCTGAAAAGTCTTCGTCTTGACAATATGCCATGAATTATATGTGAGGTTCAGGTCACGACATTTTGCTGACCAATCAAACACAGTAACACCATGGTCATTGAATGAGCTTTTGGTCCCTTTAACAGTGTGGGTAGGTGGCACGTCCTGCTGGAAATTTAAACCATCATCTCCATTAAGCTTGTCAGCAGAAGGAACCATGAAGTAATTTGAAAATTCCTCATAGATGGCTGTGTAAGACTATGAACTTCAGAAAACACAGTGGACCACACCAGGAGATGACATTGCATCCCAAATCATCACCAACTGCAGAGATTTCACAATGAACATCGAGCAACATGGATTCTGTGTCTTTCCACTATTCCTCCAGGCTCTGGAACCTTTGTTTGCAAATTAAATGCAAACTTTAATTTAATCTGAAAAGAAAACTTTGAACCACTGTACAAGAGTCCAGTTTTTTCTCTCCTTAGCCCAGGTAAGACACTTCTGATGTTGTCTCACATGTAGCCCATGTGTAGGATTTTTCTGTGCATAGTGGCTCTTGATGCGCTGACCCAGCCTTAGTCCACTTCTTGTGAAGCTACTCCAATTTCTTGAATGAATTTTGCTTCATAGTCCTCAAGGCTGTGGTTATTCCCATTGATGATGCACCTTTTCCTACTACACTTTTTCGTTTGACTCAACTTTCAATGGATGCAACACTCATTTAGAGCAGGGCTGCCCAAAGTGTGGCCCACGGGTCAAAGTTGCCCCCCCAAGCCATTTCATTTGGCCCACAAGGGGATGACCCCGACCTTGTATAAAAAGCTGTATGGATCAGACTGTCAACCTAATGTGCACAAAGATTATTCTTCCACTTCTGATACCACTTTTTTATAAATGGGCCCAATTAATCAAATAGTCATCTTGTGGTGCTTACATTCCATTTGAAATATCACAAATTAGTTTTAAAATGGAAATACCAGCAACTATAAGGGGCATGTAGAGTAGATTTGTACACCTATTTACATTTACACACTTTAAAAGACCACAAATAGTCATATTTTATCAATTTATACAATGTCCCATGAGCCTTTGCTGTCACACCAGACTGGATCAAACTACCTCCAAGTTTGCGGGTCACCATGCTGGCTGCTAGCTTAAGCAGCTATTACCAACATGAAGCAGCATCCTCAGTGGCACACAGACAAAAGACATTTTAAAAAATGCTGGGAGGAAGAATATATTTTCACAAATGAAATCAAATACTGAAGGTTAGATACGTGTTCTAAATGCCTATATATGACTTATCATATTTTGTTTGATGTTATTTATACAGAAAAGAAGGTTAAATAACTGTATAATAAATAAGAGTACTTTACAATACAATTAGTATTTGTATTTTGTGTAAAATATTATTCAATTTGGCCCGCAGTGTTATGATAGATTTTCATTTTGGCCCACTGATGGAAAAAGTTTAGGCACCCCTGATTTAGTGGCTGGGGAAACCTTTGCAGGTGTTTGTTGATTATGGTGTGATACCCTTAGTTTCTAATTTTTAACGTATTTAGCTAATTAATTACAAGAAATAAAGGCTTAAAAATATTTCACTCTTTGTTCAATGAATCTGTGAGTTACGCTTTCTTAAACCAGTGACCAAAAATCGTGACATTTTCTCTATCTTTTATTTTTTTTAGATGTACTTCTATACATTATATTATTTTTGATCCGTCAACAAAAAGTCTGATTAGAAATACTCAGTTTTTTGGCATGACAAAATTTGAAAAACTTGGTATGAACACTTTTTGCAAGCCATGTAAAAGAAAAACATTTGGAAGCGATAGTCAGTTTTTCGGGTTGTGCAGTCAAAAGCATGGTGTTGTTGAAGTGCTGCTCCTTCACAGTGCTCACTTGCTGTATTTGCGTTTGTGTTTAAAGCTCTAGTTAGCCGGCTAGCCATCTGCTGCCAAGCTCTGAGCCATTTAACGCCTCTGACTGGGAAAGACAGATCGAGACTGGAAAATAGACACTTGATGTAGGAAATGAGAGACAAGGGAAGTTCCAATCATTCCATCTTCCTGAACCCTGTAAGAAGCTGTAAATGTTGGCTCCTCCCTGTCTAGACCAGGAACCACTTGTGCACGCGCACACACACTCACTCGTTGCCTACTTCCATAGCAACTTTGATGAATTCCCAGAGCGCTGTGAGAGGAGACAGCATCAGCACCGTGGTCAGGGGAGAAGGCGCACAGTCTGCTGGATGTGACAGCTCCCTGCTTCACACTGATGCCTCAGAGAGTGGATGAGTGTGTGTGGGTTAGTAGCATCAGTGGGGGGTAGGATATGTGTGTATAAAAAGCCTCATCTGTCCCTTCGGCCACATCAGTGCTCAAGCATGTCTTGCTGTGACAGCCTAGCAGCCTGCATTCCTGTCACACTCGTACACACAAACAGAGAAGCACAAACACCAGCAAGGTGAAGGGTCACGAGCGACTGCCTCTCCAATGTTGTGTGAAATGTGTAGATGACCCAATGTGTGTGTGCGAAAATGTGAATATGTATGTGTCTGTGTGTCTTGAATCTGGTGGTGGGGGGTAACTCAAAGTAACTGGTTATTATCACCTCAATATTTTTCTTATTATGACAATTACATGCTCCAGGAGCGAATTAAGCGATAAAGGACGCCAAGCGGGAGTGGTTGACAGCTATTTGGAGACTCAATGCACAGAGCAATTTGCAGCCCTGAGCCAAACAAATTGGATTTGGGCCACTTTGGATGGGGGCCCCAGATTGTTGGGTGTTTGGATCCTGAGATCTGCTGCGAGCTGGTTAGCTGGCTTTAATTCTTTATAGCAAACCAAGGTAACAATGCTCTATGGCCAATAACAATGATTAAATCTTATGTTTGTCTATGCATCATGCTTCACTGTCTGTGGGGTATTTACAGTTTAAAGTCTATGAGCATTAAGCGTCCCCACCTCTGCATGTTAAACAGCTACGCTACTTTTTTGGTCTTGGGCCACACAGCTGTGCTCAAGTGTGTGTATAATCCAAATGAGCCTAACAGCCTCTAAACGAATTACTGGTACACATTTTGCCACCCCTAAACTGCCACAGGAAATGCTGGCAACAGCACCCAATTAGGTGAAATGCAATTATTCCGATCCATTCACACAATTAGCCTGTAGGTTAACAACCTAGCTGTACATCCGGCTGGCTCCTGGTATTCTTGGGAAAGCCGTGGTCACACCGGCTCACATGGTAACCCCTCCGTGTCAAATGGCATGTACCCAAAGCAGCCGGTGGGACAAAAAATAACATTCGGTCCTATTGGAGGAGGCAGCGCATGACACCAGTCAGCTCAGTGCAAAAGATGGCTCGATTGGCTGAAGTAGAGAGTGAGATCATGGGTTAGGGAGAGGAAAGAGAGTGTCCATTGTGCCCGGTGGAGCGAAGGTAGATAATGCCAGGCGACAGACTGGCAGGCTGTCGGGGCGGGTGGGCACTCACAGCAGCATGATGGAAAACAAAGGCTCTATGTGTCACAGTTGAGATCGCATTAACCAAAACAATCAGGCGTGGACAGGCTGCCACACTGACTTGGTTGTCTGTTCCACCAGCTAAGCCAGGAACTATGAATGGAAAGAATGATTGTGGGTTGCCTGTCTCCTTATTTATCTGATATTGCTTTTTTTTATTGTGATGAGAAAAGTAGTGTTGCTCTGACACTAAACTGACAGTATGTCAGAGCTGTCAGTGTTTTTGCTGATAGGATGTTTAGATGCAAGTATTTATATTCAACTTTTAATAAAGCAGAACAATGTTTATTTATGCAGTTTGTATTTCTGCACCAGAGTAAGTTTCAACTTTATCATCATAATAATAATCATAATATCATCATTATTTAGTACATTTATCATCATTTACCATCATGTCTTTTGATCCCCATTTGCCGCAACAAGTGCAGCTACTCTTTCTGGAGTCGATACATTTCAACATGCCCCTCACAAGACATTTACATCAGTCTTCACAGGGTCGCATTACCAAAAAATAAAAAATAAACAGACAAAAACAATACAAAACATAAGAACAAAAAACCCAAAAAAACATTTCAAATAAAGCAACCCACCCCTACAGATACACACACAATCATACTATTTGTTCATAATAATGCAACCAAGAGTTTAACTTCAATTTACACTAATGGTCATTGGTAACACATTTTTTGCAAATATTTGTTGCATATCACATTTATCATGAAACACATGTTGCCCTGACTTTCTGTCAACCTATAAAATCTAGATGTAATATACTGAGAAAGGGACAGGTTTAGACAAGATTTTCTTTTTCCTGCTCCTTTTTCACTAGTGTACGGGAAGTAATGTAAGATATGTGTTTGTGACTTAATGATGACATTTGCTTAATAGTTTGAAGAAAAGTGTTGATTATGAATAATACATTAATCGATAAAATAGTTAAAATATTAAATAAACTCAGCTGTTGTTTAAATAAATACATATAATTTAAAGAAGGCATGATCTGGAATGGTAATATCTTACAATATATACAACTGATATTAGGTTAATTAGCTGGACAATCTGCTCTGATAGAGCCCTTTGCTGATTAATAGGTCATCAACTGTAGATTTAAAACTTTATTTCCTGTAATAACAATGAGAGGTGCAGCGTATTAACTTTCCATCTCTTGTCATCTATTGTTGTCTGAAAATTTAACAGTATAATTTATTTGCCTCACAATTCTATGTACACTGACAACACAGAAAGTTACAGATATATCAGCCATGTGGGACACAACTAGAAAAGATGAAAATTAAAAACTTAACTCCAACATTCTGGATTAGTTCAGTCAACAAAAAGTACGACCATGTGCTGATGCAGTTACTCAGACCAAAGTTAGTTAGCTTGTTAAATAAAACGTATGGCATGATGAGGGTGAAAAGCGCTGCTGTAATCTAAAAAAAACTATATTCTAACAGTTTTGTGCCTTGTTTGTCACTATAAAACAAAACCCAAAAAATCTAAACATGATGTTTTCCTGTTTTTAGGTGTTGATCAGGGTTTGTTTCCATCTCAGGGACACTGAGGGACATATCTGTGCTGACAAATAATGTTAGGGCTCAGGTGGAAAGGGACTGAAGCGTCCACAGGCCCTGGTATAGCTGGTAGGATCAGCTGTCATTCACTCGCAATTCTTCAACTTTTTTTCTCAAGTGGGCACCAGCCAGAAAAACAGGGGTTATTTACAGGTGACTTCCCCTCTTAGTTGCACACAGCTGAGCCACAGCCTCAGTTCAGTGTGAATGTGTGTGGGATGCATGGTTGGTGGGCAGACATCACGATTCATCTCATCATTTCACATCTGGTCTGCTCTTAGCTTTTAGCTTCCTTTGGCGCTTCACACTTTTATGCAGTCAGCGGTGTGTCAGCAGTATTATTGGGGGATTCCCTGGAATCGTTTTAGAACGGGGACTACCTGCTAAGTGCACACACACACACACGCACACACACACATATAAATACACAGCCCTTTGCTCACCACAGGGAATTGAAACTGTAATATGAACTCACCCCTGGTCTGAATGGAAGCCCATTACAATTTATTTTCACCACCACTGCCGAGGCAGTTTAGTGGCTTGTTCTTTGGAATGTTTAGGACTTTCTGCCACTGTCACTGAGACTATAAAGATACTTTCTTGAGAATGTTGAGGGTCATATATAAAGCAGTTCTAAATTAAACACATTCAAATAAAAGATTTAAAGTTTAAATGTTTCTGATGCTAACCATATATTTAATCTTTTCCAGTAATATTTGAAGAGCGTCTTCTTCTTTATGACATAACCGGCTGTGGGAAAATGATGTGCTTGCTTGAGCCTACGTTTAAATTTGCCACCTGCTGCTTGTCAGCTCTCATCAAATGCTTGGATGAACTTCACAAATACTCACTGTAAGTCTCTGCCTCTGTTCCAGGATCTCTCTGGCTCGATTGATGACCTCCCCACTGGGACAGAGGCCGGCCTGGGCTCGGCTGTCGGCGCTGGCGGATCCTCCAGTGGCAGCAGCAGCAGTAGTAGCCAAGGGGAGCCGGGAGGCGCTGGCAACCAGGGACAGTCCCCCTTTTCCCCTCATGCCTCCCCCCACCTCCCTGGCCAGAGGAGTGGGCCCTCTCCCTCCCCAGTGGGTTCCCCAGCAGGCTCAACTCAATCCCAGCAGTCCCGTTCAGGCTCAGGACCAATTTCTCCTGCCAGTGGACCCCCCGCCAACACTACAGCTCCAGGTAGAGTTTCCTTTTTAGCTGCAACTTGATTAAACAGTTAGCATGGTAACTATTGGGTTTATTTTTTAATTATCAAAAAAACTTTCCGGATGTGCCACCGGTGTCAGAGCTGCATTTTACATTTTGTCTTTTGAATTCCAGCTGAAAGTCTATTTGGAATTTTCTAAGGAAAGTGCCGCTAGAAAACAAAAGAGAGAAGAAGGTCAAAGCACCCACCAGTCAGTGAAGTCAGGAAAGATGTATTGGATTTGACAGTTAATGAAAAATACCTGCTGTGACATGTTTGAACCACCTCAGCACCATTTTCTAGTGAAACCACTCATGCCAGACTTACTGCATAATTATAAAGAGTGAGAAAAATAGAGCATGTTTTTTTAGCATGTTTTACAGATACAAATACAAAAAGGCATTCCCAAAGCATCATGCTGCAACTACAATTTTTCACTGTGGGGATGGTGTGCTCAGGGTGGGGTTAGTTTTTTTGTTGTTGCCAAAAATGCATGGCAAAAATGTTATTTTGTGGTTTATCTCACTAGAACACATTCTTCCACATGTTTGCTGTGTTTCTTTCATGGATAGCAGCAAACTTTCCAACTATTTCTATTACCTACCATGCTTAAGAGATTTCTTTGGCTGTATTTTATTAATCTTACTGATGGTTGTCCATAATGACCAGCTAACATTAGTCCTGTCAACATGGTCTCCCACCTGAGCTGTGGATCTTTGCAGCTCCTCCAGAGTTACGATGGGCTTGTTGGCTGCTTCTCTAATTATTGCTCTTCTCTTTAACTTCTGAAGGTAATTGATTGATTGCATTGACTTTTGTTTAGAGCTAGTTGAAAAGAGACTGAATACA
The DNA here is from genome assembly GCA_963556495.2 of Valencia hispanica. Lineage (NCBI taxonomy): Eukaryota > Metazoa > Chordata > Actinopteri > Cyprinodontiformes > Valenciidae > Valencia > Valencia hispanica. The sequence goes on along the minus strand of OY747720.1, from coordinate 16,916,226 downwards.
AATGCGCGGAACACTTTAGATGTTTTTCTGAAAACATAAATACTTGAATCACTTTCCCTCTTCTTCACATTACAACACTCTTATTAATTGGTCAATCACATAAAATTCCTGAGGTTTGTTGTACAGCAGTTTTTTTTAAATTTGAGACATGGTTCTCCAAAGCAGCCAGAGTATTAGGTGCTAAGCCAACTTAATTAAAATAAAAATGCCCAAATTGTCATACCTTTAAAGCCTGTTCTCTGTTTTTCTTTTTCTTTTGTTAAATGTGACTTGGATCATTCTTATGACAGCACCATTAGTGCACCTGTTACTTCTGCAAGCTTTTCACAGTATTCACACCCACGTTTATGTCTGACCTTCTTGTTTCTTCCCCATTTCTGTTTGTTTTTAAACATGTGCATTCACAGGAGGTTATGTCACAAAGTGTCCTGTGTTGAAAATATCATTGGCGAAGCCACAAAAACAGGTTTAAATGTTATGTGATGAACTAGATTGCAGGGAAAAAAACTTCAGCATCACATCGTTTTTACTTAACCTCTTTTAATTTTAAACAGTGTTTTAATTCAACATAATTATCAAAAAATTCCAAATCAGGCAACTGAAGAGTTTTGCTGCATTACCCTATGGAAAAAATTTTCCGTTAAATTATTTATCTCAGTTTTTCTGTGGCTATAGAGATGTATCTTTTCACATCCCTGGAGATGTTTTTTTTTTATATATTCCCCTATCTTCCAGCAACCTGTAGATCACACCAACAATTATATTATCTTTTAAAGTGTTTGAATGAGGGTGTTAGCAAAATTAGTTTGAATAGTTTTCAATATCTTTATAAATAAAAACCTAAAAAGTGTAATCTGCGTTTTCATCTCCCCTCTTTTACTGTGATAACCCTAACATCCAAACTCACAGCACTTTTCAGACTTTTATTTTCTAAAGGGGTTTAAAACCGTTTATCATTTTCCTTCAGTTTCACAACTGGGCACTGGTTTGTGTTTTATTACAAAAAGAGCTCTGTAAAATACTCTAAAGTTAAGGAATAAAGTGCTGCAATGCACTGTATGTCTGTATTTTCTCTCCTCTTGGAGTGTTAATGTTTTATGATTGACTGTTTGGGGTTGATTTCCTCTCAGATTTGTAGCCTTATCTAAAACAAAAGACAGTAACAGGACTATCAGACAATGCACAGTGTGTCTGTCTGTCTCCTGAGGCCATAACACAGCATTTGGATGAATAAACAGGGAACATTTTACATATATGAACTCTTGATTAGCCTGCAACAGCCTTACAACTGTATGTGTGTGTGGCCTCTATGTCATCCTGCCAGCGCTCTTTCTGAGTGAGCGACTGACCGGCCCATCAGCTTGTCTAAGACCTGCCAATCACTCCGACAAGGAGGGGCAAAGTGTCTGGAGTGAGATTCAAACTCCAACTCCTCCACCTTCTCCTCCTGCTCTTCCTCTCCTCCCTCTCAGGCTCATACACAAGTGATTGACGCTAATGAAAAACTGGGACAGGGTTTTTTTTTTCAGGTGTTTGTGCCAAGAATCATGACAAGAATCCAGAGTGAGGCGGCGAAGACGGGAGGCGAAACCGATCGCTGGGACGTGATTAATAAGAAAATATTTTTAAATATTGCAGGCGTCAAATAAGTGGTGATAAAGCATGCAGAAGTGAGTAACATCTGGCATGTTTTAGCTGCTGTACTACGATCAGTTCAAACTAGATCAAGAAGAAACCAGCTTTGGAGAGACACAGGAGAACTAATGTAGTTAGCACACATCTGATTACAAATGCCCCTCTTTGCAATACTTCGTCACAAGTTAGGACGTATCTGTTGATGTTGAAGCTTTACTTTGGCAGGACCCAGTGAGGACAGACGACGGTTTTTGCAAGCTGTGTGCGTTTCATGGAGATTTTTAGGCTATGAGGGCAAGTTATGACCTGTAAAAATAAAATAAAGACATCCAGACGATGACTATGAACAATGAGCAATTTAACTTGTGTGAAGACCTCATCTTCTGCATTTTGAGCTGCAGTCAAGAAAAAGTCAAAACACAGTCTATCTAGCGGCTCTTCATTCTGCTCCATTTAGCCCGCTGTCAGAGGAGAAATTGGTATTGCAGGTTGTTTCTTAAATTGATTCTGCACTTCAACTGCTGTCAAAATCTGTTTTTTTCATTCACATTTTTGGGTCTTAAGATTTTTTTCTTCCCCAATTGCACTTAATTATAACAGTGCCATAAATGTCAACGCATGATGATGTTTGGATAGTTTTGCCAGGCTTTTGTATAACTGCAAAGAAATTAGAAAATAATCATATTTTTTGGCTTTGAATACAAATGTTTTAGATTATTATATTTTTTGGTTTTTACACAAGCAGAGTCGATATTTATAGTGAAATCTCTTTAAGTTGGTCAACTTAAATATTGTAGACTTTGCATAAACATGTAAAGATAAATATTGCTGGTTGCTTAGAGGTCCACAGTTATAGGCACTGCAGGTAAAGATGTTTTAAAATGTCTAATAATTAATTACTCTTATTTTGCAATAATTAGATTTAACTTTTTTTAAATCCATCCTTTAATTTGAGTACATTTATTAGGCAAGAAACCAAAACCCACAATAAGACAGTATTTTGTAAATATATTTGTTGTTTTTTGTTTTTTCAGGATTTTTTCTGTTTTTGAACTCTTAATAAGTAATTAATTACTTCCCATTTTTCTGTGACAGAGATCCATATCCCCTATTCACTCTTTAAAATAGGAAAGACAACAGAACATGTTATTCAACTAAGGCATTTGAGAGTTGATATAATGTAACAAGAATATACTTGCTCACCTAAACATGCACACATCTACAGTCAGAGCAAGAACTAAAAAGATTAAAACAACTGGAACTGTGACCAGCAAGGTTGGAACAAGGACCCTTGCTCAAAGTGCGACATTAGAGAATGGCCAGGATAAGGCCTGTCTTCTGTCCTACCATCACAAGCGTAAAAATGTGAAATTTGAAAAGCTCTACTGGGATTTTTACTGGAGCTGCATTCATTGGTCAGATAACTCTGTCAGATAAGATGGTGGGTGCTGCATATCTATCCAATACATATTCTTGTGTTGGTGTGTTGCTCAATGGCAGAGTTGCGCCCTACTGCACCAGGCTGAGTAACCCACAGAGAAACCACTGAGTGTGCTGCTCTGTGCTGTGTGATGTCATCCCAGAACATCCAATTAGAAGGAATCAGACACACAAAATCCACCTCTGTGTGTTTGTGAACTGAACCCCTGCAAGCTGATAACACAGTCTTTCTAAAACCAGTAGTTTTGTATTGGTTTTAATGTAAGGCTTGTGCAACAGGTTGACACAAGCAGTGTTGAGGCTACAGCGCTAGCTTGGGGTATTTCTTTTATATAGAAATGACAAAAATCTTAACATTAGATTTTTTCTTTACTAAATATGTGTAGCCAAATTAAAGGTTGGATTTGACTTTTTTATGTAATAAAAGATACATATAGTTCAAGGATTTTCCACATCTTGCCTAAGGCACCAATCAGCTCACTGTATAAAGGTTTGAAGGGGTGAAAGTTTTCCCAAGTAGTCGTCTGAAGCTCTGTGTAGTTCCGCCCTCATATTTATTTGCATCGTGTTTGTGACTGCCACCAGTCAGGCTCCCTCATGGGAGTGATGGGACACGTCACATGGATGAGCACATTCGTTCCCCTTGACAGCGGTCAGAGGAGAGCAATTTCATTATGTCATGTTTTTACCTGGCTGTCAAACAAATGTACACACGCAGAGTGGATAATACCAGCCAAGACAGGCAGAGGGAGCATATGGAGGAGCACATATACCTGTGAAAAATGTATTTCATGCTTTGACACTTCATACATATTGTTGTTCCTATGAATTGCTTCTGTATGTATGTTCACGTAGATGAGTGACAGTGATGTTTGAGTGTCTTTGTGTGTGCGTGCACGTGCATGCGCGTGTGCGTGCGTGTGCTACCGTGTGTGTGTGAGCTGCACTTTAAGAGTGTTAAAGAGGTGTATGTTGACAGATTGCCAGCCTATCATACACCCATACACTTGCACAAATCTATCTTGTCGGAGCGCCACAGCAAGCCTGTGATTCCCTCGTCTCCTCACTTCTCCTCCTCTTCCTTCTTCCCCGCACTCCCCTCCTCCCTCTGTCAGTCTCTCCATGAAGCAAATCCAATACACTATAACATTATCCGGAGCCTTGCCTTGCTATTTGGATTCTCTCCCGGAGCCAAAAAGGCACACACAGGGCCAAATTGATTTTCCTGTTGCGCTAGATTTGTGACAGTCGAGCAGAAATCACATTGCTCAACCGCCAACCTCCCCCCTCTTCATCCGGCATCTCATATGTGCACACAAACACATACACACACCTCTTGGTTTCTGTCAAGCAATTCAGAGCATTCTCAGAATATTCTTTTCCAACTGTGAGACATCAGGGACAATGAGGAAGGATTTCAGTCTCATTTGGATAGCTCCTCCTTGAGTTATGTGAGCTGTGGAAGAAAGAAGAGAGGTATTCCAGTTAAAGCGCACAGCACAATGTCTTTGGAAAGTTTTCAAATCACAAAATGTAAGTTTATAGGTTTACCGTTTGAGACTGGAGATAAGTGTTTGCTATTTGGTTTCGTTGCGTGCACCCTCTGGTTTGACAAGATATCTACAGCTACAGTCTGTCAGAGCGGCATCATTTTCTGTCAAGACTTAGCAGACCTGTCAGTTCTTCAAAACTGAGCCAAAGATGTATCCATTATCAGGTTGAGTCTGATGCATATTACATCAAACTTCATACAAACACAACATGGAAAGTCAGCTGTCATCAGCTGGTAGCAGTGCTGCTGATAACATGGAGGTAAGACTGTACTCTACAAGCTTCATCCCTGCAAGAGAATAAAAATGAAACTAAGGCCATGTCCACACGAAGCCGGTGCGTTCCGTATCCGATAATTTTTTTTCCTCGTTCTAAAAAGAAATTCACACGGCGTCGTCTCAAGAAATATCTGGATACACACGAAACCACTGTAACCGACTGAAAACGGTGTAGTATATATATGCCAGACCAGTATGGGGCGCTGTAATCCTGCCACAGAGATACAATATACACGGAGAAGACATTGAGCATGCGCATAACCTTGCGCACTGTGTATGAACCAAGAAGAATAAATGTATAACAAAGCAATAGATTTTGCTGTAATAAAGCTAGTAGGCTTAGTAGCTTCTGCAGCAGGAACAAAATCATGTAGTCCACCATTATTGTTGTTGCAGTTACGTGTGACGGAGCCGAAACGTGATGTGATGACATCGTCGTTTCACAAAATATACGGATTGGCTGTACACATGAAACCGCAAGGGTGTCGTTTTCAGATTTTTCCACTTTGGAACCCGGTTTCAAAAAATAGCGGTTTCAGTCTCTGAAAACGCCGGATCCGTGTGGACGAAACGCTAATACGATAAAAAATTTATACGTATACAGCAAAAAGCGTCTCCGTGTGGATGGGCCCTAAGTCCAAGAAATAGTGCTTGTTTTAAGTAAGAATATTATTTATTAGGTGATTAAACCGCTCTAATTATCCATAAATCCAACAGACCTCAACATCTTCATACCTGAATTCTGTTGACCATTTTTAGCAAGATTCTAGATAGGCTTTCTCTTATTCATAACAGAAACTTTATAAAAGCTACTTTTGGAGCCTATCAGGCTGTTTTAAGTACCAACCAAAGTTCGGAGACTGCTAAAAAAAAACTCAAATGATCTAAGATGCACCCCTGGTAAAACCTTTGAGTCCTTGTCCTGCTCTGTGTGAGCACTGCCTTTGATACTGTACATCATTCTCACACACACCCCAGCTGGCCTCTTTGCCATTGTCTGTAATTGGTTCTGGTGTTATTTCACAGACAAGAGTTTTTTCTTAAAAATCGTCAAAAACTTCCAAGTTTTTTCTAAACTAAATTATGGTGGTCCCCAAGGCTCAATATTAGGCCCCATCGTTTTTTATTCTGTACATGCTGACCCTTGGGGAAGTCATTAGGAAATAGGTGATACATTACTTTGTCTTTTGATGACAAAATGCCTATTTTATCCGTAACCTTGACATCAAGATGTGGATGGAATTATTTCTTGAGCTAAACCAGGACAAAACAGAGGTGGTAGTCATGGATCCTGTCACGCACATGGAGAAACTTTAAATTTAATTATGTTTTCTGACACTACAAGTGAATAAGCAAAAAATATTGATATGGTAAGTTTTAAATCCAACCCTGTCAGTATGGTTTACTTATACAGCATACAAGATAGCACACTAAATGATGATATAACATCCAAGCTAGATTATGCTACCTGTACTAAGTGCATTTTTGAATGAAACAGCATTCCCTGAAGACATATTCTCTCTTTACAAAAGAACCAGCAGGCTGATGTTGAGTCCTGAAATAACATCATGTCAAACTCGAAGAAGTTAGAAAAATATTCAGGAAGTCCAGAGGGAGTTTGGTGTGTATTAACACAGATTTGCAACATGATTTAGGAGGTTAATAAGTCATATTTTACTGATGTTTACGCAGTACCTGCTGATTAGAGAAAGTTTCACAATGAAAATCTTAGCTGTGATGAACTCGTATGTTTTCAGCCTTAGCGAGACACAAATCTCAAGATTTATGCACCCGTGCATGAATGCCTGTGTACTGTATGCACATGTCTGCATAAACTGGGATATTTCACAAAATGTATTTTTTTTCTTTTTTCTTCAAAATTTAAAACACAGTAAAGTCCAACCAAATTTCTGAACACTTTAAACTTAAAGTATGTAAGATTGTGACCAAAACTGGTACTGCAATCAGTTTTAAATTACTGTACAGCGATGTATACCCCCCTGCTACAGGTTGCTACAAGGAGCTTCCAATGGCAAGTGACGATTCCTACACAGTAAGTTTTTTTTCTGTTAATTATGTTTAATTATAATGACAGAGAAACATGCTCTGATAATGCATTGCTCATGTTAGCAATGACGACTCGCTGTAGTAACTAGAGCAGAGCTGGCAACCCCGATGCCAAAACATTACTGACTTTGTGATCGGTAGATAGGCGAAGGGTGGCGCATCAGGCCAAAACACAAGATGACAACATCAACATCAGTTGAGGGCTGCAACTTCACTTTTTAAATGACAATATCCTGGCCGTACTAATGTTGTCAGTGATATAAGTATTTGAAATAAACATGATTTCTTAATGTCTAGTGACATATCAGGGCCATTTTATGATTTAATTGAAATACATTTCTTACATACAGCTCCTTTAACCAGAAAGACACATTCCTTATTTTTTTAATCTATGTACAGTATTTGGTTGTAGTGTTATATTTGTGTGCCTGCCTGCATTTGAAAGCTAAACAGCAATATTTTCTCCACATTGTGTAGCTTCTAATATCCACAGAGGACTTCCGTGCTCCTCAACATCCCAGCTGTCTCTGTCTGCTGCAGAAGATCACAAATACTCCTCACAGCTTCTTTTATTTTTTTTCATTTTGTGTCTCTTTCAAACCACAGTCCTTGGAGGTCCAGTTAACATTGGTCTGCCTGGACTCTCTCGTCTACCTCCTCTATCCTCTTCTTCCTCTATTCCATTTTTCACCTCCACTCCAAGTTTTTATTTTCCTCTAATAAGGTGAATGGAGCTTGCGGGGGAGCACTCTGGAGAGTTTAAGCTGTTTATCTCAGCTTCGCTTCAAGAGCTTCCGGGGCCCAGAAAAGGATAGAGAGGTCAGAGAAAGTGGAAGGGAGGAAGGGTAGGAGAGAAGGCTGGACCTTTCGTTTTAATGGCTAAAAGGCCCTTCCTTAACTGGAGCTTTAAATTTGCTCTCGTTTACATCAGCCTACAGCTTAGCCCTGAGTTTCCAGGCAATCTTAATTTATCATATACAGGAGAAACTCGAAAAATAAGAATATTGTGCAAAATTTCATTTACTTCAGTAAATCATCTTAAAAGGTGAAACTAATATATGATATAGACTCATTACATGCAAAGCGAGATATTTCAAGCCTTTTGTTGTTATAATTTTGATGATTATGATTTACAATTTATGAAAACCCAAAATTAAAAATCTCAGAAAATTAGAATATTATATGAAATCAATGAAACAAGGATTTTAAATAGAGAACTGTCAAACTTCTGAAAAGTATACATGCATACTCAGTACTAGGTTTGGGTCCCTTTTGCATCAATTAATGCCTCAATGTAGCGTGGCATGGATGCATTCAGGCTGTGGTACTGCTGAGGTGTTTTGGTAGACCAGGATGCATTAATAGCAGCCTTCAGCTCTTCTACATTGTTTGTTCACATGTCTCTCATCTTTCTCTTGGCAACGCCCCACAGATTCTCTATGGGGTTCAGGTCAGGCGAGTTTGCTGGCCAATCAATCGCAGTAATCCCATGGTCATTGAACCAGGTTTGGGTACTTTTGGCAGTATGGGCAGTGTCAAGTCCTGCTGGAAAATGAAGTCTCGCTTTGCATGTAATGAGTCTATATCATATATTAGTTTTGCCTTTTAAGTTGAATTACTGAAATAAATTTACTTTTGCACGATATTCCAATTTTTGGAGTTTCATCTGTAAGAAGTACACAGAATAAACATTAATTGGAAACTGCTCTGGTCAAAAGCAATGGCAGTTCTTATATGAATATATGAGTAAAAACTAAATTTTAATAGTATTTTAGAATAAATTGGGAATCCCCATTTCAGAAATTTTAAAAAGAAGTTGCTTTAAATTAGACGTTTCAGTTAACCCAAAACATTTACAAAAAATGTTTTACTTCATCCTAAGTTTTAGAAAGACTTGATTCAGGTTTGGTAATGAACATCACTACATTTTCCGAATACAAAGACATTTTATTTACAGAATCTATGATGCTGACACTTATAAGATTAAATGCAGAAAGATTTTTGCTACAACTTAAGTCCCCAGCTCAGCAAATGACAATTTTTCTTACACTGCTTAGACTTTGAGTAAAAGAGAGAGATGCCAATTTGACTGGGCCTTCAAAAAAACTTTTGAAAGCTGATCCAAAACTCGTTGTTTTTTGTTATGTTATTTTATGTGTGTGCTCTCCTCTGACATAATGGAACCATGGGAGGTGAGCCATTTCAGTTATTGTTAAAAATCACCATCAGTCAAAGGTTGACTCAAGATCCGTTCAGAAAATGGTCTAACTTTAAAGGAGGCCATTTTGTAAACAATGCTTGCACAGAATATAACCATGACTTTCTCAATTACAGAGTAATCACATTGTTGCTGCAACATAAAATGCCATGGGGACATTCCGCTAAAAGCCGAATTTGTCCTTCATTGCTTCTGGTGAAAGTTACCAGAAAGATTCAAAAGGGGCAGTTGTGGGGGGGGGGGGTGTTTGTAGGGAGGAGTTTTATGTGTTTTTTATGTGTTTTTTCAGCATTGGGTGTGTGGAACATGGCACGTTTTCTTGTCACACCACTCCCTAAGAGGCTGTGTGGTGGGAACACTGCCTCTGGCTGTCCCCGTCAACGTCCCCCTCTCTTTCTCTCATTATTTCCAACGCGCTTGCTTTCTCTTATGTTCCCTCTTGTGTCTTGCATTCCCTCGTCCCCACCCTCTCGCCTTCCCATCACTGTTTGTCTCTGCTTTTTTCGCTCAGAGCGTTGCTGTGGCGCAGGCCTCCCACCGAGGAACAAGGCTGAATTTTTCCATCCACATCTCTGCCTCTGTGCCTCCCTCTCATTTCTCCACATTTCTCCTCCAGGTCTTTTTTCTCTCTCCTTGTGTCCTCCTTTTTCGTCTTCTCCCCCCACCACCCACGCCGCCATACACCCAACTTTTTTTCACCCCTCTTTCCTGCGTTTCTCTTGCTTGCTGTTCGAAGTGAAACAGCAAAACGCTGTCCTTGTAGGCATTATATGCACAAAGCACACCGTCGGCCAAAATAAAAGGAGCATGCCTGCTGTGTTAGCCGTTTAGAGAAATCCCATTCTAACTCCGTCCGACTGGAAAACCCCAACCGGAGCACAGTGTGCAATTATTTTCCCACCCCGACACCTATTTTCATGCTTTCTCTCGCTCCATCGCTCCCTCTCCCACTGTTTTTAGCTTAAGCTGCAGTTTTTCTTTACTTACAGTTGCTACTCAGCATTGGAAGTAATGAGGATCTTGGGAGAGCGCTTGTTTTTGCGAGCCACTGCAGGCCTATGTTCATCCCCCACGGGGAGAGTTAACTGGCATTAGCCCCCGGCTTGGAGAAGCATTGACTCGCACCCATTGAGATCTAAACCACCGTTATTGGAGCCCGCTGTTTATCTGCCTCTTCCCCCTAAAGACATGGCAAATGGGGGGTTTTACCTCGACATGTGTGTGTTTGTTGGGTGGTGCAGGTGTGTGCGCATTTATTGCCTGAGGCTTGTATTAGGAGATGGTGCTGAAGCAGGCTTTTCTCTGTCTTTTGTACCAGTCTATTAGCACCCACCACACTTGCCTCACTTTATACAAAATGGTCCTCCTTGCTTAAGGCTGCTCTGTTTTGGGAAAAAATACTGTGGATGTATACAAGAAACCAAAGAAATCATACTTTTTGCATGCATACACGGTAGGTAATGCAGCTGCATTGCTTGTGCATGCACTTCATTGGTCTCATCATTAAATATATGGTAGATTACTCAGCTGCAGCATAATTCACACAGTTTGAGGTAGCTCATACACTTTATATTTCCAGGGCCATGAAACAAAATGAAAGTAATGCCTTAAGTTCTCTCCCTGGGCTTTGAACTCCACCACCATTTACATTTGAAACCATGGGAAAACAAATCTTCAAAGACCACACTCCCTCTATTCAAAGGCAACTCTGGGATGCCTCAACAGTCCTCTGGGAGGAAAAATTAAAAGTGTGCATCAGGTTTTTAGCGTGAAGCATTACAACCAAAAGAAGCATTAGGTGAAGCAATAATTTCAGCCGTGCTGTTTTGTTTTGTTTTGTATGCATATGTATAGATTCTAAATACCATTACCTTTATTATTTTCTTTTCTCATTTCATACAGAAACAAATCCAACACCTCAGTGTTAAGCAACTTTCATACTTGTGGATTCACAACTCTCTTTTAATGAAATTATCTGACAATAAAGAATGCTTAAATTACATTTGATTGAAATAAAAATAACAATTTTATCTCCATTCTTTGAAATAAGTATACATTCATGTGAGTGACAGAACTTATTTTTAATTATGTTTTCATGAGAGGTATTTGGTTGTTAATGTGACTCTGCACAGCTGGCTGTTTTTAAAGGTGCAAATTGTTGATAGGAAATAAAAATGCAGCGTGATGCAAGGGAGTTGGACAACAAGATATTGCCACACTACTGATTGTTACATGTGTTAATTACATTAAAGCTCCTGTGGGAACACTGGCATTGTCAGAAAAAAACCCAGAGAAAGTATAATATCATGAAAGAGATAACACTTTCAAGAAGTCACACTTTTACAGTTAAAATAAATAAAAAAGTGAAAAAAGTACAGAATTTCATTTTAAATTCCACATCTCCTCTGATTAGCTCACCTGCTTCCTTTCCCATGTTCTACCCTGTCTCAGCTCACTGGTGTTCATTGTTAATTGTTGGATTCTCACTCACACTGGCTCCATGTCCTGTTCTCTTCGTAGCAAGTGTTTATTTTTTATTATTCAAAATTCTTACCTTCATCCCTCTGCCTCTGGTTGTGCCGACATTTTTAGGTCTAACTGAAAACCAAACATGACACATGTCTCGCAATATTATGACCTGGAGGTTTATATATTATGTTAAGATACAGTAATGTGCTCCACACATATAGTACAAGCTATGTCACAGTTTCTTAAGCAAGGGAATCTCTACTCAATAAAGTGCCACTTAAGATTAGTTCTTAATTTAACATAACAGATAACAGCCAATTTCACATAACTTAAATATATTTATATTAATGTATGCAATTTATCACTCCCTAACTACATTGAAATTAATTATGTTAGGTTTATAGGGCCTATAATTAGTTTTTGTTAATTGTGCTGCTATAAATAGCTGCAGTCATTAATAACAGTTGCTTGTAAGGACAGCTGCTCTGGGTGTTGATTGAGAATGGCATCCACATTTATTTATTTATCTATTTATTTATTTATTCAGTAATCATTTTAAAATAAGTAATGTTGTTTTATTTTATCTTCTTTTTAAGTTTTTAATCAAAGCTTGTTTAGTTTGCTTGTTTTTTTTCTTGACAGTTGATAATCACAGGATCTTTAAGCGAGCATTCCTTTATAAATAAGCATTAGGTGAAGCAATATTGGAAGAATTGGTATTTCCCTAATATTTGAATTTTCATTCATTGTTTGTTTTTTTTTTATTGTTGTTTTAGCAGGCAGGGAAAAGTCAACACTCAGTTTGTGGGGGCATTTAGCTTTCTCCACTCCATACTCCGCACGGCAAGAAGAAGAACTGCATGTCAGAGATCCAGCTCATGAATTATTAATAGTGTTGATTAAAAGTGCCAGGACTCATTGAGGAGCTTGTTTGTTTCATTTGGACATAATTATTTAATGGAACCCTGTTAAAAATTATGAAGAAGATAGAGTAAAAGCAAGAGAAGGGAGGGAAACACAGGAAAGTGGCTTTTTTTATTAATTGTATTTGGCTGTTAAGAATGTTCTATTTTTTTCTTTACTTTTTCTTTTTTTCCCTTTGGTTGTCTCATACATGCATGCACAAAATTTATTTGCAGTAACTTCATCTGTGGTGACAGTATGTGGTTATGTGGAGGAATTAGTGGAGCATAGAGGTCACTGTTCCCTGTTTTCACCTCCACAGAGGCATACACTTACAAACACACTGTGGAGGATGCTGCCACTCCCCCTCTGCCTTCCAAACAAACAGATTTTGACAGCGTAGCGGGTGCCTGGTATATATCACTGCACACACTGCACACACACAAAGCCTAGCCTTTATCGTAGGGTCGGCTTCTACAGTTAAAGGGTTCAGCAAACCGCTGCCGGCATCCTTCATCCTCAGTGCCTCCCCATCTGATCCCCAACTGCAGCTAAATCCGTCCCTTTGGCAACAAGTTGCCATGACCCTTTACTACATGCTCAAGGCTTCTTCAGTCAGTGATGCAAACACATGCTGAATAACACTGCAGCAGAGTGTTATATATACACACTAAGGTAAACACATGAGGATGTACTGTAGGAGGCACTTACCCAAAGTGAGTTGCATACTCACACATACATCTAACCTCCTCCTAATAGTGAACAAACTTACGTGTTGAAGGTTAGAGGATAAATCCTTCAGTGATGCTAACATAAATAATCTATCATCAAACTTCTACGAGAGGTTTGGGAGTTTTAGCATTTCCATGATCCTATTGTATCTCAGCCTGTATTTCTCGTACTTATTTATGTAGGTGTTTTTTTTTTTTATCTATCACAACATCCATCCTCACTGCATTCTGTAGTTGATTGCATTCTTTATTCTCTATTACTCCAAAAAGTGTCTCTCGTTTGCCTACACTACTTCAACTACTTCCCTTTGCCTAACTGCATCTTACACACTAATATTCTATTCTGAACCGTCTCATTGGCATCTTTGCAGAACCTGCACTGTGGGTCCTGTGTAATGTAGTGGACCCTGGTCCCCCATGTTTTTGTGCTAAATGTTTATTCCTGTAATGGGTTTTCTGCAGCTTTCTTGTTGAAGAAAAATCTTTTACAGAGCTGAAAAAGTATTTTATCTCTTAAAATTTTATTTTGGTTTTGTTTTTTTCCACACTTTCAGAAAATGAAACACAATTTTTTTGGCCAGTCAAAGATGACTTGAGTAAATACAAACTATCTTGCACCAATGTGAAAAATATAATTTCCTCCCTTGCTTAATAATAAATGGATTGCAATCAGGGAAATAATTTTTGTTTAGTTTTACAAACCACACCCTGGCCTATATGCTGCCTGACCAGCTGCCTGACCAGCATAATCATGAAATCCCAAAATAAAACCTTTCTGATCACATAAAGTAGGCAACATGCTCTCAGTCAATTTAAAAAAAAGGTGAGAAGTCATTGGCATCAATCAGTTTGGACAGTCATGTTTAAGGCTTTGGGACTACAGTGAACCACATTAATAGTCAATATCTACAAGTGGAAACAATGTGGAACAGAAGAACTTTCCCAGGAGTGGGTGGTCTACCAACATTACTCCAAGAGTTCATCCAGGTCTTATCTAGGAGGTCAGATAAGAACCCAGAACTACCGTAATTTTTTTCCCATTATTTATCACCCAGTGCTCCTACCTAGTTCCAGTCCTGGGGTTCCGCTCTCCCTGAAACCCAAGCCTCCTTCATGCTTTGGGCAGTGAGCAGGCCCTTCTTTACACCTGATGGGGCGGGGTTTCCCCGGCTGGACGCAGCGCGTGGAAGGATCACGTTATTCTGGCCAGATCCTCCCCAACCCTTCAGGCGCCCCGGCCGGCCAGGAGGAGGAGCCCCAGGACTAGTGCATGTTTTTGTGGGAGTAGCTCACATTAGCTGCTCAAGGGAACACGGGGAGAACATGCAAACTCCACACAGAAAGGCCCTTTCGCCAACCCCACCCAGGGTGTGGGTGCCGATGATGCGGGGGAACAAACACACCCACAGCTCCCCCGGCGGTAATTGAACCCAGGACCTTCTAGCTGTGAGGTGAGCCGCTCTACCAGCTGCGCCACCGTGCCCCCGTAACATGATATATCAACAGTAACATGCCTGGTTAGAAAATAAAACATACTTTAGCCTACCAGAAAAGTCATTGATCGCTATCCTCCTCTTCCTCACTAAAGCCACTGAAGTCGTCCTCTTTAGTTTCTTTATGTCGTTTTTTGTTGTCTTTTTACACTGACTCAGTTCTCCTCCAACGTCTCACCAGCTTGATTGCCTTTAACTTAAAAGCTGCATTTCTTCGTGTGTTTTCCATGATGAGGGTGTGTGTATTAAAACTACTAGTAGTTTCTTCTTCGGCGCATAATCTTTTCCCCCATGTCTGTCTCACTTTTACGCTTCCTGCTATAGTGCCTCCCGGAGTCCATTAGCCAGTAAAAAATCTAAGTTAGCTGCATCGTTGTATTGGCCGCAAGGTCCAAAGTGTGTGAAGAAACTTGCGGCTTATAGTCCAAAAATTACATTACATCTAAAGCTTTGTAGGCCTCATTTTCCTGGAGTTAATGATTTACCCAAAAAAATACATGGAAGTTCCCCAAGACTTTTGAATAGGATATTCTGTGGACTGACGAGACAAGGTGGGACTTCTTGAAAGTCTCATAAATAAGGTGTGAAACTAACAGCCTTTCAGAACAGAACATTATACCTAAAGTCAAACATGGTAGTGGTAGTGTGATTGTCTGGGGTTATTTTGATTCCTTAGGACCAGGATGATCTCCCATATTTAATTGAACCATGAATTTTGTTCCTGAAAGAGAATGTCCGACCATCAGTTTGTGACCCTAAACTCAGGCACACTAAGATTATGCAGCAGGACAATGATTCAAAGCAAACTTACAAGTCCACCTCTTACTAACTAGAAACCTTTTTTTTTTCTTTTTTTTTTACAAAATGAAGGTTTTGGATTTGCCTGGCCAAAGTCCGGACTTAAACTGACAGGCTGCGACATGACCTGAAACAGGCCATTGATGGTTAAACACCGTCCTTGACTGAATTAAAACAGTCAAATTCGTGTTTAACTCTACAGTGATGGAACACACTTTTTGACCGTTTTTACAACTGTTTGGTAGCAGCTGTTATCACTAAGGTTTACACAACCGGTTATTAGATTTGGTGAGAGTTACTTTTTTACATAAGATTTGCATAGCTTTCTTCCTTTAATCAATATTTTTATTTGAAAACTGTATTCTATTCTGCTCTGGTTATATCTGTCTGCTAATTAAATTTGTTGAATTTGAAATGTGATAAAAAGTGATAAAGTAATCAATTTGACTGCATTTGTCCAGTCCAAATGAGATTTCAACAGGATAAATGAGGTCAAATAGTATAAAAAGCCATTTGTTCTCACAAATTTTTTTTACTTTTAACTTTCTTTTGGTATAATGCGGAGCTATGATTTGTAATGAAGTATTACTTTTGCATAAGCAATGCATTAGAATATTTTTCCATTGCTTATGCAGACGCACATAAAAGCTTGGAGCCAGTGTTTCTTGTGTTATCTCACAGTTGCTTCAGCGTTTGCATACTAATGTCTCCCATTCTCTCCTGCAACATGGTGACAGACTAACTAATCGAATATTCCCGCTTTGAAGCAGTGCTGCTGGAACTATTCAAGTGTGATGCGGGGGGTTCTGTGTGTCTGTGTGTGTGTGAAAATTTCACTAGATGTCTTATGTGCCTTTGTGCTCTTACATGTGCTTCCTTGTGTGCTCTTCTGTGTTTATTTACACTTGTTTGTGCAATTACTTTTAACGTCCATGCATGTTACTTGTTTTTTGTGTGCTTGAGTGCGAGTAGGCGGCGGATAGATGGAAATGTTGTTTATGCATTTTTATGCAAAGCAATTATGTTGAATTAATTGGGTTTGTTTACGTGGAGAGTGTCACCTCTAGTCATGTATTGCTTGTGGACAGACACACATACCACATACAAATACGCATACATATGTAAACACACTTCCTGAAATAGCATAGATTTTACTGAGTGATTGGAAAACATCAATAGTGTCCTTTATAGTAAGATGCCTTTATATTTTTTGGGTTCTGTTGAGGGAAACCAACTTGTATTGTTCTTGCACTCTAGCTGTATAACTGTTACTTTAGGTGCATGTACCTACATTTACTATACATTTGTCTCTAAATTGTTTTCCCTTAATTTGTAGTAAAAAATGTAATGGTTGCTTTCATTACTTACAATACAGAAGCATCTAAGTTAATTAAAATATTATCAAATTATTTTTTTCACCTTTTAATAAAAACAATAAAACATTCATGAATATCATTACACACAAAAAGTGATTTTTGCGGTTTGATGATTTCGGCTTACAGCAAATGAAAACCCCCAAATTCAGCATCTCTGGAAATTTTACTTTTACAAAAGATATATAAAAACAGATTTGTTTTTATATATAATCATATGCTTTGGCCTACACAATCATGGGAAAGATTGTTTACTTGACAGCTATCAGGAAGACTTACACTGACACCCTTAACAAGAAGGGTAAGCCTCAGAAGGTCATTGCTAAAAGAAAAGCTGACTCTCCACAGAGTGCTGTACCTAAGCATATAAGTGGAAAGGGAAATGTGTTAGAAAAAGTAGCACAAGCAAAAGCGTTAACAGCAGTCTTTAAAGAAGTGTGAAGCTAAGTCTATTTAAGAGCTTCTATAAGATTGTTGAGGCAGCTTGAGTCAGTACTTCAAGAACCACCATAAACAGGCATATCCAGTACATCAGCTATTTGTGTTGTATTCATTGTTTTAATCCAGTGGTTCCAAACCTGGGGTCCGGGACCCCCAGAGGGTCCCAATGGATCTCAAGGTGTCCTCACAATTGGTCTGTGCTGAGGTTATGAAAATTACATTTGTTAATATTACATTTATACAATCCAAAAGATAAAAAGAAATTTGCCTACATAGCCTACAGTGTAAACCAAGAAGAATATGAACAAAAATGTACAACTGCTGTTTAATTTTTGCAAATTAAAGCTGTGTGTATGCGGATAGGATTTGAGGTTGGGGGGTCCCGGCTTCTAATGGACACAGGGGTCCTCAAAGAAAAAAACGTTAGGAACCACTGTTTTAATTCATTTGTGAATCAGAAAAGTCAGAAGGGTTTTATCTGGACAAATTATAAAACGGACCAGAATGTTGCTCTGTGCTCTTTTGAGATGAAATTCAACTTTGGATTTTATTTTGACATCAAGGTTCTATAGTCTGGAGGAAGAGTGGGCAGGCACAGAATCCAAATTCCTTCATGTCTATTGTGAATTTTCCACAGTCAGTGTGGATTCGAAAAACCATGTTATTGGCTGATGTTGGTCCATTTTCTCTGCAGCTCTGTACTAGGACATTTTAAAGCAATCCATGCTTCTGTCTGCTGACAACCTTAACGGAGATTCAGATATCAAAATTAACAATCTGGTTTTATTACTATCAGATCACTGCACTTAATTGGCGAGTTAACTCGTCCTAAATTATTAGACTTCTACATTTGATTTAAATTAAATTAAACACTAAAACATGCACCTCAATCACCTTCAACAAAGTTGTGTCTCAGTAAATTAGAAGATCATAAAAGACAGCTGAAACTCCATAGATTTTTGGGTGGGGGTGGAAGGGTGGGGGGTTAGGTCTTGAGGAAGACGAGACACCAATGATGCGGAAGAGCTGAATGCCACTATCGAAGCAACCTAGGCTTCTTTAGCACCTCAGCAGAGCCAACAATAATCACCTCCATCAAATGATGCATCGATAAAATAATAAATGCAAAAATCCCCTTTTCATTAGGCCAACATTTCTTTATTAAAAGCATTTTTATTGCTCTTATGTAAAAAATTCAATTTCTGATTAACCAAATTTTGTGTTCTCAATATTTGTAAGCCATATTCATCAAAGTTAACAGACATTGTAACTTTTACTCAGTAAATAGAAATATGATATATATTTTTCAGTTATATCAGATTTATGGAGACACACCTGAACTCCTTATGCCCTTACATCTCCTTCTTCTCTCCTAATTTGAATCTAAAGATAAAAGGTTAATTTCCCATCTTGTTCCTTCCTCTAGGCCAAATCAATTCACCTTACGCTCTGTCTGCCATTGTCCTAATCAGACCCTCATCTCAATATTGGATTTCAATGGAACAGTCACATCCCAAAGACCTGCACAGCAAACCTAATCGATGACTCTCAGATGCCTCTAGTTTTCTACTGGGGGGGGGGGGGTCTTTCTTGTTTAAAGATCACACAAAGAAGTGACATTGGGTCCAATGTCTTGAGTTGTCCTCCTGGAGTGGATTTGTCATTTGGTTCACGTTGAACCAGAATCGACTTTGGTGGTCTGGAAGTGGCTGATTTTGGCATCAAAACCTTTCTTTTTGTTTTGCCACTTAAATTACAGAAAAATTGTTGAAACATTTAACTTGTGTGGTGCCGCAAAAAGAATAACAAAAGTGGTCCTTCGAGAGTTGATTGTTGACATCATTTCATGCAGTTTCCTTTTAAGCAAAGCTGATGAAAAGAAAATACAAGTCTATTTACTTTTGACCTCACTTTCATAAAACAAAGCAGGGAAAATGAATTATGCTAAAAGTTTTCTTTTCACATGACAACATTTGTTTCAAGGACTGGATAATAACAATAGGTAACACATCACATGAATCCAAACCCTTAAACTTAAACGTCATGTTTCTTTGCAGGTTCAGCTGTGGCTTCTCTGAGCTCTGGAAATGGATCAGATGCAGCCCCTCTGCCAATCACACGCTCCCCTATGGCTCAAGAGAGAGGTCTGTCTGTCTGTCTGTCTGTCTGTCTGTCTGTCTGTCTGTCTGTCTGTCTGTCTGTCTGTCTGTCTGTCTGTCTGTGTCTGAATAGCAACCAACATCAAGGATTGGATGCTTTGCCATGTCTGGCAGAAGAAAAAGAAGGAATGCTGTGTTTGGAAATGCTTGAGTGTTTTTATGGGATGCTTTTTTTTTTTTTTTGTGAAACTTGCAGACCAATCCTCAGAAGGCCCAACACATGCCCTGCTACACAGTATGTGTGTTTGCTCTCAAAAAGAAAAGAAGTCACATTGTTCACTGCAAAAACTGTTTTCAGATGGAAACCATGTGTTTTTCTCTGTTCCACACCAGCAGGGGCGGCATGAAAATTAGAGATTGATGAAAACTGCAAACACAAATTGTGTTACCAAAGTCAAGCAAATGAAAGTGGCTGTAATAAACCTTTTTTTCAGTTAGGATAATGACTTTGTGTCCAACATGAGCTTAACAGGCTTATATCAATGTTTGTACAGCTTCTTTACCTGTTTAGGATTGTAGCTTATGTTAGTTACATTTATTTACATGTTTGAAATGGAGAAATACACAAAATAGTTTAAAAGAAGGAAGCGAAAATGGTATCTTCGAACTCATGATGACATGATTGTATAACACAGTGGCTACTGGAAAAAATTATTCGCCCCACATGTGAGTTCATATGGTGAGATAACCTGAAAGGCGGCGGGGAATGTCAGGAGAAATGTTTCAGCATGGGAGCTTGAAGACATAGCAAACCGCCACCCTGTGGAGGGATTTAAAAATGATCTGATGTCCAGTCTGCTTCTAATTCCCTTTAGAAGTAAATGACCACTTGGGACCAAAACTGTGTTTCAAAACAAAGATTTTGAGCATTCATACAGATATTCTATTTTATGCTACAGTTCTAACCAGCAACGTTACTGTGATGCACACTGATATCGGCCCTCACATTTCTCCCAACCATACCATATGAACCAATTTATTACATTATCAGACAATGCCACTCACTTTTTCTTGTTAATCAATCAGTATGTTATCAACCTTCTCAAATGCAGATCCAGTAATACCTACACTGAGTTAATAAATGTGTTACCAAAAGGCTTGCTATGTCTACACTAACACCCAGGGCAGATGCCCTAGCCAAACTTGAGGTTGTTTCTAGCAATTATGACCCCTTTTCGGGTGTTCATAAAAACAGCACAATTGCTAATTTTTGCCATTCTAATTTCTGCATCCACACAACCCTGCAAAAAGCCTGAAAGACTGGGAAATGACCTTAATGGAATGACTGTGAGACTCCCTCTACATCACCCACCAAAGAGCAGTTAAAATCACAGAGAGACACAGGGAGTGGATGGATGAAGACAGAAGGCGAGAGTGGGGCACTGATGAAATCAAGTTGGAGATTTAATGCTGCTCTCTAATGCCTGTAAACCTCAAATTACCACCGCCTCCCCCAGCCGAGTCCAGGAAAGCTCAGCATGGTTAACAGGGTCAGCTGTTCTTTATGCTGTTTTTTTTTTGTGCTTTGATTAACCCCCTCCCTCTACAATACTGTACTCCCCACTTTTCTCAAGTGCTGGTCTCCCTAAGAGCCTCTCTCCGGTCTTCATTTCAATAAATCCACTGACCGTTTCTCCCACCCCCCTACTTTTTTCCCACATGCCCGCTGTTGTCCAGCTGAGAGCTTCGTTGCCAAAACAAGAGAACGGTCTGTGTTTGTGTGTGAAGAGGGAACGAAGCATAGAAAGAGAGAGGCGGGGAGAAAAATCCTTGAATGTGTTATTTGCTTTTAGCACTGTCTGCACAATGTTCCTCTCCCCATCCATTTTCCAGGCAATTTAAAGTGCGGTATTACACTCCGTATTTTTTTCTCCTCCTCTCCCAGAATCCCCTTACCCTAATGGAAGCAAAACATTACAATAATGTCCTCGCTCCTTAAACCCAGCACTCGCAGCCTAAGCACTTTCAGGCCCCAATCGCTCTTTTCCCTCCGTTGCACTGTCTTTCCCTCCCACACACACTTTCTCTCTCGCTGAATCTCTTTCTGCCTAGGCCTGCGTCTCTTTGCTGTACAAAAAACTCATGCAAAGCGTTTATTGCTCTCTGTCTTTATCTCCTACTCACACGCACTCTTAGAAAGCAAATAGGTTATATGCATATGCACAGTCGTGAACTTAAAAGCATTTTAAAAACTTCTGCCTTCCTTTCCAGTATCTCTGCATTTTCTCTTACTCCCCTAGCAGAAGCTAGGAATTACACAAGTTTCAGCTTTCCATCGGTTCCCCAAACCCCAAACTCACTAAAGAATCAGCCTGTGTGCGCTCATTCAACAAAGCGGATGGCTATCAACGTTTACAGCCGAGTAGACCTCATCCATTTACACCTAATCTGCAACACTGCACTCACATGCACACACATTTCCACACCAACATGTCCTCTCTTTTCCCTCAATGGCCGTCCAGCGACCTTTCTCCATTCGCAGCAGATCGGGAGACCTTTCAACAAGTAAAAAAAAATCCCGAATACCACTGATTGAAAGAGCGAAGCCCAGGCGAGGATCGCTGCAAATGTCAATTTGAATGGTGCAGGCGAGTTTGGGCCTGAGAGGCTTTAGCACGTCTACTGACATAACAGCTTAGAATAACGCCGTAGCTACGGTCAAATCACTAGCTGTTCTGTGGAGAGTGGGGCTTCACATTTTTATGTGTCCACTCAGCGTTTACAGCTACATGCATCTGTGAGGCCAGGTCTGTACTTGACCTGGGCTTTTGTCAGCAATAGCATTCACTGAATGCTCTCTCTGTTTATTTGTGTTCAAGGATCCTTTTACATGTCATGCTGTTTCTTTTTTAGAAATCTCCATTTCATACTGACTTATTCAACAAAGTGTACGTATGAGTAATAGTAGATAACTCAGAGGTAAGAGATCAGATCTTCTCGACTTATTGAAAGACGCTGAATAACAGGATTTTCTTATTTGCTACAGTCACATTTTTTTCAAGAAATCTGATTTTATCATTTTTCTAAAAATTTAAAACTTAAAAGAAATGTGTTATTCAAAAGATGAAAGGCGTTTTGTTTACCACTGGTTTACATTTCAATTATTTTATTTATCTTTTACGCAAGGTTTTCCAAAACATTAGTTATTTTTGTGGTTCTGAAGTCCATCCAGCCATCCATCAATCCATCCATCCATTTCTTTCCGCTCACCAGTAAGGCGTCCAGGAGGCATCCTGGCCAGATGCCCGAGCCACCTTAACTGACTCCTCTCGATGTGGAGGAGCAGTGACTCTATTCTGAGCTCCTCCTGGATGACTGAGCTTCTCACCCTAGACCCAGACACCCTGTGGAGAAAACTCTTTTCAGCCAATTGTAAACATGCTTAGGATTGTTTTGTGGCTAAAAATCGCAAAACTATGCAACATAGAATGGCCAAGTCAAAGTCGAGACCTTAATCCAGCCAAGGATCTGTGACACAGGTTGAAATTGTTTGTTCAGACACTCCATAGAAATGCCATACTTGTATTACAAATACAAAAATGTATTTGTAATACATTTCCCTACCTATATATTTTGTCTGTAACCAATAGCCTCAAAATACATTGAAGTTTGTGTTTGTATCATGATTAAAAGGGAAATATATTGCTGATTGGCACAAAGGGTATTTTTGCCATTTAATTCTGTTTGTCTGTTTTAGGTTTTATGTCCAACATGCAGAGGAACCAGTCTGGCTCGCAGTTCGCACCTCCCCTGTCTGGACCTCCCATGTCGCCCCATCCATCCCACGGGGGCTCAATGTATCCTAGCATGGGTCCATATTCACAGAGTGGCCCCACAGGTCCCTATGGACCTCAAGGACCCCAATACGGACACCAAGGTTAGGAAATTTTTCCCTACATTTTTTTCCAGAGATAATGCCTTTTTTTAAATACATAACCACATTTTAGCGAAGGTAGATAATGTCAAGTCTAATTGATTTGATGTACCTTTCCTGATGTAAAACTTTTCTTTCATCATAAATACAGTGATGTTTTGGGGAGTTTTTCTCCCTTTTTTAATACATAACCACTTTTTAGGGAAGGTAGATTATGTCACGTCTAATATACATAGGTTTTATGTCATCATTTTTCACATTTTTTAAAATCCAAAAACGACAAAGCTGACAAAGGTGTTTTATGATAAATCATCTTACCAAAAAATTTGAAAAATAAAAGTCCTGCAGTATTAAGATCATATCATATGGAAAAAAATGTTCACAGTTTGAGATACTTTTTTAAAAATTCAATTGCAAAGAATATATTCCTGTCAAACTGGATTATAACTAACCTCTCCTGTCATGACTTCTACCTGATGTGCTTCAACCTTCTGACCAGTCGTGTTAGGAAGATGAGTGCCTCACATCATCTAGTCAGAGAGGTTTCAGAGAGAAAAAGGCACACTTGTCATTTTTTGAGGACTTTTGAACCCTCTCTCCCCCACAGTGTCAAACAGGTTGCTAATTAGGAATACAAAAGAACTCCTTTTCAAAGACATTTCCATCATCTTTTTCTTCCATACACTCAAACAGCTATGTACAACCATCTATCCTCATGTGTGAAGGGCCTCATGGTGGGCATTAAAATCCAATGTGACTCTCTGAATATTCATGAGGCCCTTGAAAACTGGACAGACCTCTTGGCCCTCTTAATGATATGATTATGAGAGAGCTCCAAAGTGACAAGGGCAGCCGATGGTTTTTCAGAAGGTTTATCCGCAATCTATATTTCTGGTGAGATGTTTTACTTTTAGCCACAAAGAACAGATGAAGATGTTTTAAAGCTTTATAGCAGGGATTCTTAATGTCCAAATGCTGATCTAGATTAGATTAGCAAATCAATTCGTAGACAATTTATACAAGCCTTTCTCAAAATCTAGTCTGAATCGCTCATTATTCGGGACTTGACATAAAAAGTGTGGAACATCATAGAATTTGGCAATTTGTACATTTGATATACCAAATGTCCAAAGTTTGAAGTCTCATACAAGTGTATCTTTAGAGCGACATTTACAGTGAATCAGCAGTGAAAGAGAGATCTTTAGTCTGCTACAATCTCTGCGTCTGTTTTGTGACCCACTTCGCCAAATCTCATCTCTCCCTCATGTTGTGACATAGCTAGTGCAATTAATGTCTTGCTTACATAACCATCAATACTTATGATCAATATTTTAATATTAATATAATTATTGATGAAGTACAAGTTTTAATCTGTTAATTAAAATTTGGGGAACCAGTTCCTTGTGGAACAAATTATAATACCAGACACCCTGTCTCTTCTAAAGGTATGTGTTCAAAAACACTGTGGACAGCAGAAAGCTTCTCTTTAAGCTTTCTGGGGTTTATTAAGAAAATAGATCAACCTTACAGCCAAAGCATTTCTTCAGTAAATCCCATCTATTCTATTGCATGCAACAGGCCGTATGCTAGCTCTTCTACGTGGTTAGGAGTTATGGTTGTAAGAAAGGAGCAAAAAACAATGGAGTTAGCTTTTGACTAACAGGCCCAGCCGGTGCGGGCCAGACAGAAGGAGATGCTGCTCCAAATATAATCGGAGTGTGGGAGAGAGTGAAAAGATGAAAGAGACAGAGAAAATGGGATCCGCTCAGGATAAAAACCAATTTTAAAACACACAGCAAAAAAAAAACAGTTCACAAGAACAAAAGAGTGCAGCGATGCTAGTGAGCACACTAGGTTTCAGCTCTTAAACGACATCAAACCAACAAGGAACTATTTCTAACTCATTCTGAACTACATCTCTGCCCAGACACATAAAAAGGTAAAAATGAACAGGCTTGATCCTATTTGAGATGACTTCCAGTCCAGGAGTGATCATGCTAGTCCACGGCAAAACAAAGATAAAAAAGGGGGAGATAGTGGGTCAAACGTTTGGGCAAAAAGAGAGCCATTCGCACGGTGAGGTCTTCGGAAACACGGTTCCAGTTGCAGTGCGCAAAGGCTGCAAATCGACGTCTGAGATGGCTGGGGCTGTCTTCTTTAAAGAACTGTCTTGCAACAGTCCTGCTTCCTGGATGTACTTACAGTACAAGAGCTGTGTAGCTGGACAGCGGGCTCTTTGAAGATTTAAAGGAGGGTTCTTCCCTGTTCCAGCAGGTTAGAACAAAAGGGGATTCACTATATATATATATATATATATATATATATATATATATATATATATATATATATATATATATATATATATGCTGAACCTGAATGTTGGTGAGACAGCAGTATATACTGAACCTGAATGTTGGTGAGACAGCAGTATATACTGTAGCAACCTTTTGGAAAAAATGTCACTGTCTGCCTTCAACAAGGTAGGTAGTGAGTTACGTGAAACACAATCAAAATGTTATTGCATTTCATGTAATGCTGATGGGATTGGTCAGCTCTGTGATGGCCAGGGTGTACCCAGGCTCTTCCTTAACGACTGCTGGAACTATGCACCCCTCCCCCATCCATCCATCCATCCATCTATCTATCCATCCATTTTCTTATCACTTGTTCCAGATTTTAAACCTTATTTTGAAATCTAATTTGGCTCTTTGAACATGAAGTTTATGAACCCCTGCTATCTTTTCTAATTGTATGTCATGTAATAAGATACTTGTTATAACTCTTTCAGCTAGATCCAATAGTCGTGTCTTGATTTATCTGTGCTGACAGTAGTCACAATATTTGAAATATTACTCCGCCCTGATTGTGTTGTTGTGACAGCCTGAGTTTACAGTAGAGGGATGGATCAAAATGAAAGGTTCCTCCCAATTCCCTTGGTGCCAAATTGGATACAAAATAGTGATTTGTGAAGTGGTTACAGCATGCAGTCTTTTATTCTATTCATAATAATTCTGTTCCCCTTCAGTGTGCCTTTATATGCTCTGTTTACATCATGATCCTTGCTAACATTTCTCCTCAAACACCAGAAGAAACACTTTATTCTGAACTCATTTTGTAGCATAATGCACAACAAGTATGTATTCTTTGTTCAAAAGTGTATGTTTTGAACAAAGTGTGGCACAAATGTAGATTGATTACTGCAGAAACATACCATAAATGTCAGCTCCTAAATATTCATTTCATATTGGCCTCTGACCAGTAGTTTATTTATTATTTCACTGAAAGTTGTTCGGTTGGATAAATCTTTTACAAAATCAATCACATCACACATTAGTCTAAGCCTTTCTGATTCTCCAGATCGAAAGAAAAAATCTATCACAATCCAGGAAGTTGGGGGGAAAAAAGCTTGGATCAGTCTGTATAATTAAGCATTATTCTCTCATTTGTTTCTCCAACATGCAGCACCCGGCCATCAAACAAATGGTGACATCCGCTGTTGCACTTTATTTTCTGCCCTTGGCAGCAAACCACAAGAAACATTGTGGTATTTCTTTTTTGGTTAATGCGAGTTTTAATGTGTCACCTTGATAAATGCACCCGTCCGTGCTTGTGTTTTCCCAAATTTCCTTCACATTTGTTAATGTTGATTAATAGCTCTAATGCATTTGGTATTTGGTCTCCTTTCCCTCCCACTCTTATCTCTTAATGTGACTTTGGCTGGGCTGACAGCCCAGTAAGCAAAGAGAAATAGAGAAATTAAGGAAGCATAGAGCGACAGCGAGGCCGACTACCCTGGAAGGAGTTCTAGAGGAAGATGAGCGTGAAATCTCAGTTGAATGACAGAAGTGATGCTACCATCAGAGGCCGCTCATTGTCTCTTCATCTCACACATGCAGTGTACAGAATATGTGTATTTACTACAGATTATATTAGAATAATTATATTTATATATATAATAAAAGTGCACCCAGTGCTGCTTTCAGTGTTTTCAGCCAGCACACCTGTATACCAATACATAAATAACAATAGCAAAAGTAATTCCAGATCTTAAATGTAGATAGACCGAAAGGTTCTTGATGATCAGATAATGCTATTGATTAGCAGCACCTGACTGCTTATGCTTTTTAATTTAATTAGAAATACAAATATTTTATTTAGGTTTTTTTTGTCACTCAGCTTCTTCATTTGGGTCAAGCTTCTATTATATGAAGCCCTATATGTGATATAAACGTCATCAGCTGTTATTCTGGGACTGTAGCTAAAGCATTTTGAGACCTGATAAGAGCCAAAATGCTTTATTCATGTATGTTATCACACAGTTAGAACAAGCATAGCTTACACTTGCTAAAGAGCACCTTATAGCACCTTTTCATACCTCCTAATCCCTGACCTTTCTCCAAAATCGTATGCATATGGGACTTTTGTTAGCAATCATAATGGTAATTAAATAGTCTTAAAAGGAAGGCTGTGAAGAAATTGTTTTTCTGGTAATCAAGCTATTATTCAGAGATAAAACAGATAAAACAAAACAGTTGCTGAAGATTTTCCAAACCATAAGGAGAAATATGGCTTTTATGAACTAAATCCTCCATTGCAAGGAATCAGGAATGTGTTCTTGCAGATAGATTTAGCTGTTTGTGTCTTTCTCTTGTTATAAACTCAGTTCTAGTTATATTTCACAGGATTCAAAGAGATTCCGGGGCACGGCCAAGGCCAGGTCAGGAGTGCGTGTGTGTCGAACAGGGCAGACAGCTGCTGGTCATTGTTCTTAATGACAGCTCCATCTGTTTCCCTTTCCCTCTCTCCAGTGCACTAACAAATTAGCAAGTGCAGAATCTCGCTCCAAGTCCCTGAACTCTGCTCTCCTGATTTTTTTCATTGGCTCATCTGTGTGGAGGGAACTTGAGCTTGTACCTTTGTGTGATATAACATTTTTATTAAAGACATACAGCCCAAGACTCTTTGCAAGAATAAAATATATTGTGTTTTAACTTCAAAGGGGATTAAGCTGCCTTTTTATTAATGGATAACAACTAGAGTGGAGCTTATTTAAAGTGCATTTGTCATGATTTGTACAACTTTTTCCTTTTAATCTATGTTCATGCTTGTAGCTCACAATAGTTAGAATAATGTCCATGCCCGAATTTGAGCAATATGTAAAAAAGCAAGCATTAAGCAGTCAAGGCAGCTGGAAGGTGCAGAATAGTGATGTGGTTAGATAAGGAACATTAAACTCAGCCAATATACAGGTAGTAATAACAAATTTCCAATCTTGAAGTTCATCTTGTAAAGCAAATATTTATTTGATGACCTATTTTGTGGTCTGCACATAGGCCCAGTTGGTAACGCTATTGCCTTCCAGCAAGAAGGTTCTGGGTTCAAACCCTGGCCTGAGTTTTTATGCATGGAGTTTGGTTTTGTTTTCTCATACCAACTTGTGGTTTGGCCCTAAAATGTAACTTCATGCTAATGCTATGCATGGTGGATGTTTAACAAGGTTAAAATATTTTCTCTCTCATTTAGTTGACACTGAAAAAAATTATACTGCCAATTATCAGTAAATAAATCTTGCCTGATAAACGTAATTATCATAAAAAGCTACTGTGTTCACTTCATGGTCGTACTGTTTACTCCCTGCCCAAACTATATGTAGTATATGGGGCTTGAAAGAACAACCCTTAGCGTTGGGTTCTTTTCCTTAAATGCAAGATTTAAGATTTAAAAGAAAACTTTTACAAGGTTCTTGGCCAAAAAAAACTTTTTTGCAGACTTTTAAGTAGGTGAGTAGAAATTCATTCTCACTAAAGATTTTTTATTCCACCGAGCTCAACTATATTTCTTTTGTAGCAAAATTGCTTAATGTATCACGGTATCAATAAGTAGCCATGCATCCGTTCACTATACTCCTGTGCCTTTATAAACATATCAATATCTTTCAGATATGGTGGTCCCATCCTTTTTTAGACAGTGTAACAAAAAAGATTCTTTCTGTTTTAGAAAAAACGTGTTTTTAAATTACTTATTACGATTTTTAGGTTTTCTGCCTCTAAATACGCTGAAATGTGCTCTTTGCTTAGAACTACAGGATGAACAAATCTATGAGCAGTGCCTGAAGATTATTCAATTGTTTCCGATTCTTTCATTAGATAAGTTCATAGCCGTATGATATATGGAGGTCGGACTTGCCAAAACTTTCCCCCTTTCCTCTTTTCATGCTGTGTGAATGAGCTTCATCAGTGAGTAGTCATTCAGCAATTTCAAACAATGTTGAAACTGCTAAATGTTTGCGCATGTCCTTTGAAAGCCCTCTTCATACAAAGTCAAGCTGATCTGTTTGTGTAGACATCAGTCTCTCCTTAGGACTCAAATGACTCCAACAGCTGTTTGTAAAGACATGCACTTGGACACGGTTGAGAGCCAGCATGTTGAGAATAGCAGAGTCATAATCAGACAACAGAGGAGGACATTATACCATTACAGAAAAGAGATTTGGAGTCTGTCTCAGCTCTGTTTTCTCCCTCCACTGCCTCAAGGGGGTTAAGGCACTCCACTGGTAATGACCATGCTGCAGACAGGACTTTTAAGCCTGGGACTCAATTTAAATCGGCCCCCCCAAAAAAAAAAAACCGGGGAAAAAACTCATGACTCAAGCCAGTGCCTAGAGGAGTCGGTAAGTCTTGGGAGGAAATTGACAGTTTGAGCTCGGTTGCCCCAAGCTGAACCCCAGCCTGCTGTGGCTCAGAAATCCTACTGGGGAAGGTGCTGAGGTGGCTGTAGGAGGATGTGGGGGCCTCAGGCAATAAGAGAGGCTGGAAAAAGGCCATCTTTCTTTAACAAATAGTGAGTTCGACAAATTTTAAGAGTTACTGAAATTGCTTTACAAATTTCTCACAGTGAAATGATACACCGCCAACTGCAACTATGAAAAGTAAAAGAGTAAAAAGGAAGATATTCACTTCCTTATTGTTTAGCCTGCACGGGCTCCTGTAGTCGGCGACTCAGGCATATAGCCGTGTAAACTGCGTTCCACTCCTTACTGATGGGAGTTCACTGGTCCTGAGGGCACATCTTACCTTCCTCCCCCGTAAGACTGTCTCGGCTGTTGGCTCTGGCCAGTTCAGTCTGCTGAGAGAAGCAGCAGACTTTAATCTCCTTGGTCACACTCCAGCTCCCTCGTAGGACCGCAGGGATTAAAACCCGGCGCGGCTGGAGCGTCCACCAAACCCATGACTGAGTCGAGAATTTCCATGTAATTGTGAACGAAGCACGGTGAGTTTTCCTTCTCCTCCTCTCCATCAAGCTATAAATATCACCAACACTCCACCTTGAAGGTTCTGAATGCAGAGAAGCGTGCTGGAAACACAGACTAAGAAATAAGGACACAAGAAGGTGCAAACAAGACATGATGTCCTCCTTGTCATCTTTTCCTTTTGGTTCTGCCTAATTGGTTTCCAGAGCAACATGAGTATGTAAAGTACATTAAATGGTTGGTATCCATTCTAGGTTTAGTTACAAGCACAAATGTGAATATATTTTTATTTGAAACAACACAAGGTAGTGCATAGTTATGAAGTAGAACAAAAAGGAAGTATGGTGTTCAAAATCACAAAGAAACCTGAACTTTTATGCACACAATTATGTTTGCGAATTAAAACACTGTACATAATTTGTTTGAGTTTTTCCCTAAAACAGACAGAACTTTATCTCAGAAAATGATTCACCTTTCTCTTCAGATTAACTCTAATAACACATCTAGTAGAATGTCTTTGAAAACATTTCATAATCATACCTTGGCGTTTAAGAGCTGAGCTTTCAGTCCTGGGTTAGTTCGCTATCTGTCCTTGAAGAAGCAGCCTGGCAGTCCTTCAGGAAAGGAATCACTCTTGTCAGGACAAAGCAAGAGTCCTGATTGAAGAGCATCATATTAACCTTATCCACCAGTTATGCTGTCTTTCTTTCAGCCAAGGCAATCACAGCTCACAACTAGAGTATTTTAAAAGGTTTTGCATGAAACTTGAAAAGTTTTTTGAGTTCCTACTTATTTCCAACATCCCTTTGTCTCATGATGAAAAAGAAAATTGAAAACACATTCATGGAAATCTCAAGACACTCATTCCCAAATGTATGTTGTCTGATTCTTTAGCTAATCTTCCAAAGAAAAAGCAGATTGTCCAAATGGGACTGTATTATATAAACAACTCCCCGGGAGGTGTCCTGAAGCCTCAGTCAGTCACAGACGGCAAAAGCCACCTAGTCCACCCAGACGATGGAGAATGTGGCAAGCAGCCATGTGTCTTAACCGCTGTCCAAAAAGAGCTGAGAGAGGTCACTGACTGGGATCTTATTCATCTGCAAAAGTTCATCCAGCTGAGCTAAGCGTGGTAACGTTCCCAGAATTTTCAAATTTGAATATTAGAAACTTGGAAATGTGTCCTCGAGTGGTCTTTAAAGTATTATATGTGCATTCACAGGGGAGATGCTCACTCAGACACACATTAATCATGTACCATACATACACCCACCGACCCCTCCCATCCCCCCACTTGTTTGTTAGCAGACATCCTTTCTTTCTCTACGCTTCCCGATTACAGCTCCAAAACCCTTGACAGGTGTCAGCCGAACTCAGCTCCGACTCACTAAAGCCTCCCTCATCTCCCACTGTAGATTTCATTACAACGTCTGGACAAATTTAAGTGGAATCACTGAATTTTATGGGAAAGACTTTTATTCCCATTGACTGTAAATTCTTGAGTGTCGGAACTGTGTGTTTTTTTCCTGCCTCGCTTTTGGTCTATGTTCCTCTGCTTCCTTTTCCACCTTCTGCTACTTCTGCCTCTTGGTAGGCCTCGCAGGCTTATGTCATGTGGATAGTGCTTTTTCACTGAAGCGACTCGAGGACAGTGGGAAGCCGTTTCCATTTTCAGAGTTGTGTTTTCTCCCCCTCCTGTGTGAAATATTGTCATTTAACTTCTCGTTTGAGCATGCAGAAAAGCCTTCAAGGTTTTAAAGGGACTTGATCCCCTTTTCCAAACATATTCTCAGGGGATTATGCAGTAAGGCCCAACTAAAGCACCCTTAATCAAATCAAAAAAAATAGCCCCCTTTACAATGGGGGATGCCACATTTTCCATTTCTATTTTGCAGGGGATTTGTCCTGGGAAAGGAGTATCATAGTGAAAACAGCTCATTGCCTGCAGAGGGAATACTCTGCTCTTTATAAAAGCACTCACATGTTATGGCAGGTGTCTTTTAGTCTCCCTGAATGTACAGCACCTTGCGAAGGTATCCCTTTTTCACAGATTGTATTACATTTTATTGGGATTTTCTGACATACACCAACACAAAGTGGTCCATAACTATCAGGTAAAGGGAGCAGGATATATGGTTTTCAAAACTTTTTACAAATCAAAATCAAACGTGTGTCATGCGTTAGTATTACAATCTGCATCAACCACCTGTGTAGACAGGAAAAACCTCTACAATTGAAATACCTTGTTGTTGAAAGTGTGCTATACAAATAAAATTGCCTTTCCTTCCCTTGCCATTCTTTGACTTAAATTTAGTCTCATCCGACCTGAAGCCTTTATATTGGTCTATTATATAAAATCCCTTCTGGTTGTAACATGACTGTATATGAAAATATGCAAAGGGTATGAATACATTTGCAAAGCACTGTATATGCACATTGTATTTGCCTGCATGGTCCTTCCTTTCGTGTTGCGGTTGGAATTGGGCTGAGGTTTTAAAGCCAAAATAGAGGGGTTTAAGTGTGCCTTAGGAAAGCTTCTGGCATCATGGGCGCGTGGCACTCCAGGGCAGCAAGAAAGCATTTACTGCAGATTAGAGCTCCTCTCAAGTGTTTCACAAAGTCAGCCTTAAGCTTGGAAATTGTTCCCAAGGCTATCCAGCAACCTGCAGCGCTGAAAAATATCACCAGAAACACATCCTAAATGTGTGTTTTCTTCCTTTTATTTTGCGCACACTGCATTTCAAAGAAGTTATGAATAACAATTTGCTTCAGCTCTTTACATTTTTTCTCAACCTGTCACTGTATTTATTGTGACAGGTTTATTGTCACAGTGTTATTGTTTAGAGAGGGGTGAAATTGTTGTTTGTGCCATAGTTCTGTATATAAAAATATGAGGTGACAAGCACACTAAACTTTTCTCAAATTTATTAAGCCTACGTGACTGCTATATTTCAGGGATATTAATAAATCTATCCAAAATCATCTAGATACAGTAAAACTAATTACATGATTTATCAATTTTAAGCTAATTTTAGTTTTTTTCTTAATGATTTTCTTCCTATTTTTTTAACCCAGGCAACTACCCTCGGCCCTCTAACTACATTGGGTCAGCTGGAAGCAGCTACAGTGGACCCGGCATGTCCAACAGCCTGGGGATGAATGCTTCCAGCCCCATGCACGGTCAAGGGCCTGGAGGACGGAGCCACGGCCCAGGGAGCCAGAACAGGACCTACCCAATTATGGGTCCCACTTCTCCCAGCATGCCACAACCAGCTGGGCCAGGAATGGGTCCTCCATCTAATCGCAAGCCTCAGGAGGGAGCATTAGTCAACACTGTTCACAACAGGTAAGAGTACTGCAAAGTCACAGGAGATCTTAATGACCTTATAGATCTAGGTTTTTATTTGACTGTTTGTTTGTTTTTTGTTGTTGTATCAACTGCTGTTTGTAGATACAAACTTTTAAAAGTGATTCCGATTACACCAATCAGAACTTATTTGCCAAATTCTGAATGCCAAGTTATTTATTTATTTTTGTAAAAGTTTTACTTGCCGATACCGGCAGAAGCAAATTCCTATGTTTGTTTTCTATAAAATAAGAAATAAAAACAGCATTGAAATTTTTTTTTATAGTCTTCCTGCCATGAATTGCTCATTAACCATTTATAGTGAGATTAAAGGTGACATCATAAAAATGTGTTTTGTTACTGTTTCAAACAAGATTCTCTGTATGTATTTATTTTAAAAAATTTGATTGTTACTATGACTTTGAGATTTCTAAAAGGTTGCCAACACTTCTAAATCCAGGTGTTTCCATGGCAGAGGATGGCTCAAAAAGAGAATACGGGGCAACTTTACTGTACTCTGCTGCCCTGTTATTGGCTGGCAGTGATACTCTTTCTTGCTCTCTCACAGCCTAGATCAAAGCACAAAATACAGTTTCACTTTAAAATAATTTCTTACATCTCTGTCCTTCCTCTAACTTCATTTTGAACACCTCACTTCTTCGCTCAATAACAGCATCCAAACCAAATAATGTTGCTGTCAGTGTGATCCAGTAGCACTAGGTAAGGTATGTTTGCTAATATAAAAAAAAAATCATTATTTTTAAAAATCAGGAAATATTTAAATTCTTTATGCTTAGCATCTTGCAATGCTAACTTTTGTGCTGTTTTTGATCTTGTCATTTAGCCAGACATTAGGATGACATTTAAAACACCTGCAGAAAGCCTGAGAATAAAAAATGAACAAAGACCACTTTAGGTTATTGCATGGAGGAATGGCTTCTTTCAAGCACAAAACGACGAATGAAGACTTTTTTGTGGTTATTTACACATAAATACAGATCAATATATATAAGACATGGTTGTTAATCTGTTTCAGCTGCACCAGAAATTTTAAAGCAAGAACTGAATCAATGCAGCAGAAATTTTCAGCAAACCTTTTGTTAATATCAAGTCAAATAATCACCTCTATCATCTATAACTTTTGTGTGAAAGAGTTTGTTTTCAGGGCTTTCACTCTTCTGGGTGCCATTTATAGAACTAAACTTATCTTTACACATCTCATAAAGTCCCTGACATTTTGATTTCAGAGCCATTCACTCCATAAAGAAGGGGGGGGGGGGATCTGATATTGGCTTTTCAGTAGGCAGTGTGGCGGGGATACAGTATTGTCACATAAGAGAAGAAAAGATACACTTCAGTTTTAACTGTGAGAGCACCCGAGATGAAAATGAGACCAAGCTCCTACAGACACACAAAGGAGGCGCTTTGAGGCTCTAACAAAGTTTGAGTAAAGGGTTTTAATTCTTCCATCAGTGGCAGTGCGTTGACTGTATGAATGGTTGTGATGCTAGAGACAGTTATTTCTTGGGGGACTGTGTGGGCAGTAAACTTTCCCTGAACCCTGCTGAAAGAAACTTGTGAAAACATGACTGTCGCTTGTGAAGACTTATTCCTAGTATTGGTTTGAGTTTTTCCTAATAATCTATCAAGAGAGCAGTTTTGCCTGATCTTCTGTTGAAACATGAGTCAGATTTCAGCTGAAACCTCCTGTTGTTGTTAATGGTCTGCAGGCTGTCTCCAAAAGTAATTCCCTAATCACACTAAAGTGCATCAGTCTTGCATCTCTATGGTGTACATAGATATGCTACTTTAACACTAACATATGCAATCTGATGTCAAACTAAGTTAGAAGGCCTTTGTCCTTTAAACATAAAGTAGTTAAAAAAATCAGAGTCAATGTAAAAGCTATGAAAATGTTGCAGCAATTACCCAACGATAATGCTAATTAATATCATGCTACACCATGTAGAAACTCTGTCTGGGCTGACGAAGATTAACTTTACATTAAAAGCAGCAGCATACTTGGTTCCACCATTTGGTTGTTTATCTAGTAATCATTTGACCTCCTGGGAACATGCAGACTCTGTGTAGACCGCTGAACTTTCATCTCAATATGGTCAGGTGATTACTACATATGGAGAAAATAAGAAATTGCAAAAGTAAGTGTTTGTGTCCTTTGTGTAAGCATAAGATTCAGATTGGTTGGTCCCAGAGGCTGAAGCAGGCTGTTTTGACAGTGAACTTCTACCATCCGAAAACAATTCCAGTCTGTAATTTCATGTCATAATGGTTTACTGGAAAGCTTTTTTGCCACTTTTTACCTGTAGTCACAATTTTTGGATGGTTATTTGCGAAAAAGCTGATTATTATAAGCATATGAATCTGTGGTAGGAGGTGGTGCACCACCAATGATCTTCCTGTGTGAAAACAGGACATGTGGAGTATTTCTAGTCTTAGAAATTGTCAGAATTAAAAGTACTTTGGTTTAAAAACTAAATAAAACATTTATATTCTGAAAATATTATACTTTGGTATCAGACCATGTATAAGACTGGAAACCGTTTCACACAGAACATTAGTGGCACCCCACCTCATTCCCATTTTAATATTCATCAGCTTCTCCATAAATAACCAGCCAACGCAAACAAGATGAGATGTTAAAAGTTCGTTAAAAGCTTTAGCATAACTTACTATTACATTTTTAAGATTTGAGTTGTTATAAGATGGTAGAAGTCTGCATTAGTTTTGGCCCCAGTCAGAGTAGTAATTAAATTCAGACTCTGCTCTGCTAAAATTGATTTAAACAAAATGAAGACACAAAGAGAGTTTTCAACTTTCAACAAACCTCAATTTAGAAATTTTGAACTATCCCTTTCAGGTCTGCCGTCACCCTACAGGCCATCTTGAA
The DNA here is from genome assembly GCA_963556495.2 of Valencia hispanica. Classification (NCBI taxonomy): domain Eukaryota; kingdom Metazoa; phylum Chordata; class Actinopteri; order Cyprinodontiformes; family Valenciidae; genus Valencia; species Valencia hispanica. Next base: position 16,879,293 of record OY747720.1, on the reverse strand, counting down.
AAACCTTGCTCCTACCCTTTCTTAACCATTCTAATGTCTTCACATCCTCCTAGACCCCCAAATGTTCCCATCATGCCTTCTTTACAATTACGGCAGCATAAATATGTAATCTTCTTGGGAAAAGTGTTTGCATGAAAAGGATGTTGTGCCTTATGATGAAATCTAGTTATTCTTTTCAACAATCATAAAAAGTCCTTCTTTATAGAAAAATGTTAGATTTATTGCTGAAACCATTGTAAGTTTCATGATCCCTGCAGTTTTCAGTGTCATAGGAGGCAGCTCACTTTGAAGAGCTAGTGCAGAACACTGTTAACACTGTTTCAGATTTCTGTTCACTTGTCGAAACAGAAGTGCATACTGGAGCGGATTGGGGGTGTCTGACAGTATGTATGATTAATTATGTGCATCAGGGGGTCCATTGCCTCTCACATCGACACACACACTTATGTACCCAGGCAGCAATACAATTGTTGAACAAGCCATTAGGCGATGGTTGGGCTGTCAATAAGAAGTGACATGACATGATCCCCACTGCTGAGCCCAATGAGGCTGGCTGTCAGTCTCTACACCAAGAAACCAGAGAGGTGTCGCTCACAGTGGAGCTGCTGCAGGAGAAGGCTCGTTCTCTCTCATTCGTAGCCGATTAACTGAAAAATTATCTATTTTGATTTACCATTAACAATGAAAGGTTTTCTATGTTGGGTCCTTTATCTCTTTATAGAGTGAAGCAGTTGGTTCTGTGCAGATAACACTTGAAGCAAAAGGTTTAATTCTTTCTCTTCTAAATCTGTTCTTTTTATATCTTTTCCATCTGTAGAATGACAACTTTCCTAGTTGTCACTGTGTTTTATCAAATTCAAGCATCACTTCAGTGGGTAGTAGAAAATAACAAACACATTAAGTTTCCATAAATGCATTTTCCTTATATACATGTTTCACATTTTGTCTCATTAAGACCCACAAACCTCATTTGATTTTAGATACTAAGTAGTAAAAACCTTGACAAAGTAGTCAATGTAAGAAAATTTGCCAAGGTTTTTTGGTAAATTAATTTCTGAAAAGTGTGGTGTTGGCACTGCATTATCCTGACACACCTAAATGAAATCCAGTGCAAGTGATTGTCTTCACGTCCTAACGTAATTAGTTAGTAGAGTTCACCTGTGTTTAATTCAAATTAATATAAACCCATCTGTTCTGTGAAGGTCTCAGAGGTTTGTTAGAGAACATTAGTGAACTATCAGCATCATGAAGACACACAGGACACAATTCTGAGAGAAAGCTGTGGTGAGGTTTAAAGCAGAGTTAAGTTATACAATAATATCCCAAACTTTGAACATCTCATGAAGCACTATTCACTACAATGTCTGAAAAAGAGAAGAGTATGACACCACTGCAAACCCACTAAGACATTGTGGTCCACCTAAGCTGACAGGCTAGCAATGATTATAGAAGCAGTCAAGGGTCCTATGGTACATCTGGAGTAGCTGCACACAGGAGCTCAGGAGGAAGAATTTGTCAAGCAGTCCAGCAGCACTGCACAAAATTCCACCAAGCTTGTCTTTATAAAAGAACGACTAGAAAAGGCTGGTATGGAATAAAAAAATGTATAAGTAGTTTTCAGTTCATATCAAGTCATGTAGGAGACACGGCAACTGTAGAGGATAGTCCTTTTACATTCAAGCGAAACTGAGCATGGAACAAGGACTTGGCAGCATCATGATGTGGGATTACTTTTTTCAGCAGGCTTAACGGAAAAGACTTGCAGCTGTAGTTGCAGTGAAAGTGTACATGAATACAAATGAGTGTCACAACTTTAATTTATTTATTCTTTTTGCTAAAACTGTTTAAATTGTTTATAATTTTCCATCAAATTTCCTATCATGCACTACTTTGTGTTGGTCTTTAACATAAATTCCTAAACATATAGACTGAAGTTCGTGGTAGTGAAGTAACCAAAAGTGAACATTTCCAAAGGGTATGAATACTTTTGCAAGGCAGTCTAGAACGACTGAAGACTTGTATAAACAAGGTAAAGGATTAATTTTGCTTGCCAGCATGAGTTTGTGTTTAAAATTTTAGATAAGCTGTACTTCTGCCACTTCTTTTGTTTAACATCTAAGTATAGAAATTAGTGTTCTGGCCAAATGTGCTTTTCTGACTAATTTGAAAAAGATAAGGCAAAGAGAATCGTGGTAGCAGACATTTTTGCAGAAAACTTTTTATGTCAGTTTCCTGTCTCACCCTCAATGTTCTTCTTGACCAATGTCGCTCATTCACCCTCTTTTATCCCTCTTTGTCTGCTTCTCCCCTCTCTCCTCCCACCTGTTTCTCTCTTTTTCACCAACTCTCCCAACTGTATCGGCCTCTTCATCTTTGTGCAGCTCTATTATCCTACCCAGACTGTTTCATCTCCCTCGGCCTTTCTTCTCTCCAATTTGCTTTTTGTTCTCCGCTGTCTCCAATGCGGCCTTGTTATGTTTTTTCTTTCTCAGATCCCACTTTACACATCTGAGGGAGATCAGGAGAAAATTGGCCTCCGAAAAACCTGCAGTTAAAAAGGCTCCAGCACCCCGTTTGTGTTTCCAGATCTCTGCAACACTGTGAAACATTCAGACTTAGTTCTTCTTGCTGTCTGAGAAACAACTTGTTAGTCGTAGCACATGTCTGTTTCTTTCTTTTTTAAACTTTGATGATTCATCCCAACGCTGCCAAAGCCACCCGCTACAAAACTTCCAAATTAGACACTAGTTAGTTAAATATCATAAGCAGGTCTCTGCTTCTTTCCTCTCCTCTTCTTTCATTTCATTTCCACCTATAATCCTCCACATTGCTGCCTCTGCGTCCCCTCCTGATTCGCACACACCCTCGAAACATTAGTAAACACACTTCGACTTCATTACACAAAGTGAAAAGAATTTGAAATGAGCAGAGGAAGACCATTCCTGGCATCCCAGGGCTGCAGGCGTGGGCCCAGATTAAATCTTCATTAGGTGTGGTGCATGAAATGTTTTTGTTCCCTCCTGAGCCGTGTCAGTCTCGCCCCCACCACAACACTGGAATTAGAAACAACTGCCCCGCTTCTGTTTGTTAATCAGTTTGATTCGGCTGAAGGAGGAGGGCGTGTTGGCTTACAGACTTGTGGAGCCGTAGAAAATAGTCCTGTTTAAACAGTTTGAATTGCATCAATAAATTGGGGTCAAATGTACATATAACTTAAATATTTATGTAAAATGAGCAGCTAAAATGTACTTCCTCTACTCAAGCTGCGCTGCTGCCTCTCACAGGATCTTCCACACTCTAACCAGAACATATCTTACATACCCCACAGATTTGGGAGGTCTATTTAAGTTACAAGCTTTCTATATCATTCTGCATGTCAAGCCTCGCTGCTGCTTGCCTTTCTATTTTTCACCCCCTCCACCACTCAAACATCCACCCAGGGGCTGCGAGGTCTTTCCTGAGCATGCTGAGAGACGTGCTCAGGAGGTGGAGGTACTCATCACTCCTTGACATGTTGAGCAACATGGAGTAATAAGGTCTGAGCCTCAATGCCAAATCCAAACCAATTCTAAACCTTTCAATAAAAGTGCATGGTTAAACATTTACACATATGTTGTCTGTCTATCTGTCTGTCTGTCTGTCTGTCTGAACTAAATTAGTAAAATTCTGACTAAGGATGAGATCAGTTTGCTCATCTGCTCTGTATCCTATGTCAGAAAGAAACAAACAATAAGAAGTGGTTTGTGATTAAAACTAGGACTTGTAAACAGCTTTTGAAATCTGTTCTTATAAGGAGGCATGTAAACCTGTTCTGGTGGTGATCCAAGGTATTTTATTAAGTACAACATAAAGAGACCACTACGTTGAATAAGTGGACATTTGACAGTAGACAGTAGACAGTCACCTTCGTTGTGTCATTGACTTCAGAGCATGCTCTCATACTGAGAAGTCATGTAGCGACAGTGGAGAAAAACTCTCCTTTAACAGGAAGAAACCTCCACCAGAACCAGGGTCAGTACGAGTGGCCATCTGCCACGACTGTCTGTGGGTTCGAGAAAACATAGCTTAGAGAGAAAAAGAACAAAAGAACTAATCTAAGAGTACTTTCTATATTAAAGAACGTAAAATGTTGATAACAGGACACGGAAGGCGTTCAGTTACTGGGAGCATCATTTTAGTTGATGACCCCCTCCAACAAGGCATCACAGCTGAGCAGGATACCAGGCCAGGTGTAGCTTCTATGGTGAAAAAAACATTGAGAGAAAACAAAGTTAATAGTTGAAATAACAGTAAATAATTTAACTGGAGCGTTGTAGAAGAGAAAAGGAGCAGAGCAAAGATAGCTCAGGATACCCCAGCCTATTAGAATGAGACATGGGAGAGGCTGTGGGATGGGGAACAGCCAGCTCCTTTTGTAATTATATTTTGTGGCTTACAGTACAAGCCTTGCGGACGGTCTCATTGACCGTCTACTGGACAACTATCTATGTCAGGAGTCTTTACCATGAATGTGTAGGCCGTAACATGACATTTCCATATTGTAAATCTGTCTTTCATTCTACTTATGTAACATTCTAATCTGTAGTTGTAAGGAATTAGTTGAATGCCATAATTAAAGTGATGAGAGATAAACACTTGAAACATATCAATCAATCAATCAAACTTTATTTATAAAGCACTTTTCATAAAAGAGTTGCAACTCAAAGTGGTTTACAGATTAAATTGACCCCACATGAACTATGTTTCCATCCCTCACCCACATAATTAAAAGCATGATCACAGTTATACCCCCTCCCCCCAACCCAACTCCCATGCACAGAAACACTTAAGAACAACAATGAAAAGGACATAAAAAGGACATTGGGCCAAGTGCAGATGAGTCGGGTAAGGAAAGGCCATCAAGGGAGCCATCTACGCCGGCAGCAGCACATCAACAGCAGCAGCCAAGGCACTCAGTACGTTTACATGCAGCAAGAGAAATTCAAATTATTGCCTTAGTCCGACTGAAATCAGACTTTTAAAATGCATGTATGCACTTTAGTCCGGCTGGAATCGAACCGAACTGGAGTTTCAGAAGCTCGACTACTCTTGCTGGATAATGCGATTCAAATCGGACTACTCTGCAACCAGCCCCCCTGGCCCCGCCCGCACTCGCGCACCCCCCTCGGGAAGTTTGGAGAGCCGGAAATCCGACCCAGTACTAACAACAGTGGTGTTAGTACATGGCATATGGCATCTAAGACAAACGTAAGCGGCCAATCAGTGCATGTTTGGACTTACAAGGGGCGATTTGTTGTTACTGTGAATATCCTGCTTTAACTCCGTCTGCTTCACTCCCGCCAGCCTCAGTTTACTGCCTGAATGCAGCTGGAAGCTAACCGTTATTAGGCTAACTCGTAGGAGCGCATATCACCATATATCGTCAGGGAGTTGAACGTACTTCATTTAATAATTCGATTTTCTGATGGACATGTAAACTGGGACTCGGCTCGCTGCAGGAGGGAAGTCTTTAGTCCGATTACTCAAAAAAGCTCGATTTAGCTCTGCATGTAAACGTACTGACTGACACAGGGCACCCAGAGGAGGCAAGGCCAAGACCCCCACCTCCACCCAAGTGTTATATGGAGAGCACCCAGGCACCCACAGCCGATCCCCGCTCCCGAGGCAGAGGGCTTCCATAGAGGAAACACTGGCAGGAAGATTAAAATAACAGATCAAAGTATAGAAATAACAGGGGATATATATATATATATATATATATATATATATATATATATATATATATATATATATATATATATATATATATATATATATATATATATATATATATATATATATATATATATATATATATATATATATATATATATATATATATATATATATATATATATATGATAAGACTACACTGTAAAACACTGAAAATATAATCAAGCAATAATCAGTTTAAAGCTAGGCTAAAAAGGTGAGTCTTGAGCCTGCTCTTAAAAACATGAAAGTTCTCTGCGGCCCTGTGAAGTTTAACTCCATGTCTTCTGATGACACTGCCAAGAGGGAGCATATAAATGTTAAAATGCACTGGGCCTAAAATTGAACCCTGGGGTTATAATTATAATATAATTATAATATAATTATTTGTGTAATGATCATAGATACCATATGATTTTTGACATTTTGAATTCAGTTGCTGATGTAAACTAACTTTGATAATATTCTGTTACACGGAGATGCACCTTGTTGAAGCAACATCGTCAGCTAATTTCTAGTTTATATTAAAACTGATGCATAAATTATTATGGGTAATATTCAACACACTCTTTTTGCAGTGTATTTATTTAACTGTGTTTTTTTTGTTTTTTTTGACAAAGTCAATAAGTCTTCCTTATCCCTACAAATCTAGTCTTTGAAATTTTTGGAAAAGCTATCTGTGTGTTCTATGAGCGCCATTAATGAGGAAGAGGTGTTAGCTTGTTTGGAAGAGAGGCGAACAACATGATTTTAGGCAGCTGGAGATTGATGTTTTTTTGGAAAACATAGAGGGAAACACAAAGTCTTAAAAGGTATAAGCGTTTCCTTGGCAGCAGCTTCAGAGGGTGGAATTGGCTCCGCAAATTACTTCCCAACGCTACCGGCGACACTCTGCAAAAAAGTTCCTTGAGCTATAGGAACAGGCGAACTGTCGTAAAAATAATCACTTAGTTTAGCAAGAGCAAAAAAAAAAAGAAGAAAAAAAAGAGCCATAAATAAAAAGGAAATTGAGGGGAGAAAAATGTTGGATGAGGAATGAGGAGAGGAGACGAAAGTGCTCCCAGGCAAATCCTCGTCAAATAATTCATTTCTGACCTCCTTAGTAAGTAAATTTACTAAATAAATAAGAGCAGTGCTTGAATGTCAAGAACGGAAGATGCTGCCTGTGGCGCTTTGTCGCTCCCAGTCTTGGCAGCGTTGCAGAGCGCTCTGCTTTCATTAGATGGGCAAAATAAATGGCTTCTCCTTCATCCATCCATCCTGAGCTGTTTGATGTTTGAAAGGGAGGGAGGGGAGAAGTAGCTTTTCTCTGGATTTAATATGTTAAAAGCTGTCCTTTTATTTTGCCTGTATGTGTGTGTTGGGTTTATTCTGGTCCACATTCTGGATGTTTGTAAATCTGCGTGGTGAGTTGAGTCAGGAGTTTGGGACCCGAGCTGCCCCGAGAACAGATTGGGTCCATATATAATTCATAGCCTCCAGCCAATCCACTCCATCCTTCCATCCAGGAGCCTCTTGCCGCTTCTTTTTTCTTTCTACTTTCCTCCAAACACATGCACCAAGGAAAGGGGATCAATGAGCAGGGGCCTCACAGCCGTCACACGGTCCTGCAGTCCCAGTGCTTTGGCTGTCTCGTCCAGTTAGCAGCACTGGGAGGCGTCGCTGCGCGCCCCTGTCACTGCGCGCCCCTGTCACTGCGCGCCCCTGTCACTGCGCGCCCCTGTCACTGCGCGCCCCTGTCGCTGCGAATGAAGGACAAAGGCACTGCCACTTCTAGAGAGAAACTGTCAGCTGGTTGGCTGGCACCTCGTAACCATGGCATCCCCTTGGCAACGGCACCCACCCTGTGCGCTAACACAAGGACACGCTCAAACACACTTCAGTGCTCACACGCTCTCTCCCCGTGGTTGGAAAGTGGCCTTCTCAGATGCCCTTCACACATAGACTACATAGTAATATAAGAGACACGGCTGTCTGTGTTTGTGTGTTTGGAAATAAGAATACAGATAGATAGAAAACAGGTAGAAAAACAAGAGCTAAAAGGTTTCTGTTTAAACACTATTTAAAGCTAATAAATACTCAAGATTGAGTTTCTCAAAAGATTACAAAATTACACGAGACAGTTAAAAATGGATGTTTAACACAGATATGTTATGGCCTACAAAAATATGCAGACCTTCCACAAGGATTGTTAGCCACAAAAAGTAACTTCTAAAGAAGCTGTCTGTTCATAGTGGCAGTATGTAAGGATTATAATGCAAGGTTGAGTGGAAGGAAAAACTGCCGTTAAAAGTGCTGAAGGAACTGTCATAGAAAATTTTATAGCACTCTGTTCCTCCCTTTGCTGACAAGCTGCAATGCTGATTTCATTTTCAGAATTTAGCACCTGTCCACACCGGTAAAAGTGTGTTTTCTAATGACCATGGTATCACTGTACTTGATTGGCCAGTAAACTCACCCTCCTTGCATGATAGAATTTCCATAGGGAGTTTAATTGCTACACCACAGCAGAGGTTGATCACCTCGACGCAATACAGTAATTCATGCAAAAGGAGCCCTGTAAAAAAAATCAGGTTAGTAGTAAAAGCTTAGTTAGTAAATGAGTATATCCAGCAAGCTCCACGTTCCTCGGTTATATGATGAGCAGCAGTTTGGTTCCTTGATAAGGTTTCCTGATATGTAAAGGTGTTGCATTCTGAGAAATGATGATGACATATAAATAAATGTTAAAGCTGAACATGAATCAATAGATTAATAATAGCATTACTCCTCTAAAAGCCAGAAATATTTTAGTTGAAAACCCGACGTCTACCCAAAGCAAGAAACATATTTTTGAAGCAACATCATAAAAGAAAGCTGTAGTTTTTATTCTTAGCAGAGTGCCGTTCTTATTTAATTAATTTTTTATTTAAAAAACACTGTATGGATAAAAGTGCATACTAGAACAAACAATATTTTAGTACTTTTTGACCAAAAGTTTTGAAAATAGGGCCATAAATAAAACAATTTCAAACGCATATTATATAAATATTCATTTGGAAAATTACATTTGGCACAGTTTTTCTTGTATTGTTTTGTTCCTTTATAGGTAGACTCTGCCTGAAAAGTCTGACAGCCACGAGTTTAACAGTACACATTTTTCTCATTTACATTTTTTTGCAGCATGCTCCAGGTCATACAACAATAGTTCAGGGAACTGGCAATAGTACATTTTATGCACCATTTTCTTCAATAAAGTTATAATAGACAACATAGTGTTTTAATTTTGGTGCTTTAGGTTTCCCCTCATCTTAGATTTAAGGAACAGGAATGTCTTCCAGCTCCGGGTCAGTGAGCTTGAAGTCCGCCCCTCGTTTTGGTCCATCAGGGACTCATACATCCACCACTCAGGCTCCCTTGTCATCTTCCTTCTACCTTGTTTCTTCCTTTCCTCTACACCCTCATTTCCATCCTCTTCCCCCCTTCTCCTTGCACTTCTTTCTTTCCATGCAGCAACGAGATACTTTTTTTTTGTCTGCAGAAAGGTGCCCAAGAGCAAGATGGATGTGTTTTGCCACCCCCCCTTCCCTTGCTCATCACCCCTCCAACAACCCCCCCACCCCCCACCCCTGATAGCGGCGCATATATTAAGCGTGATTAAACGCTGTGCAGTGCCTCCATCAAGTGCTTTCTAATGGACTTTTTTATGACATGAATTAGTCATAATAGAAGAGTGCCACAGTCGAAAATCCACCAACCACTCTTGTTGTTGTTGATCACTGGGATTTTTCAGTATTCACTTGAGAACTTTTGTTTCTATCGGTCAAGGTGGGGCAGGATAATTTTTTAAGGTCTGAAGGCACTTTGAATTTGGAAACATACTTTTTAGTTCTCTGAGCATACACTCTCGCTCGCTTGTGAAAAATGTGACAAAAGGTAAATTTATCTGCGCTTCTTTGACTCATGCAAGGGTTTTTAGGGAACACGTGGGCAGCATCGAAGGAGTCTAAACCCCCCAATCACCACCACCTTGCTGCCGTTACAGGAAAACGGGGACAGATAAGCGTGCATTTGGTGTTCTTGTTTCTTTGCCATGGAGCTCCCCTGTGCACCTCAGCCCCCATAGAGGGATTACATATGTATCATCTGCCTTGCTCTATGACTAATTACATCTGTGAGATGAGATTATAGGGAGGTTTACCAAACCGATCCCTCCTCTCAGGCAATGTGTATCGTTTCCAACATGTGGTATTATATGATGTGTCTGTGTTTAAAAAGAAAGAAGGACGTGAATGAGGACAGAATTGACTGACGTTTAAATCTGGTTTGAGCTAAAATCACCACCTCCCCCCCACTGTGTCCTGTCATGTTTTGCCTTTACATTCGATCTCAATCCTTTTCTTTTTTAATTGTGTTGCATTTTTTCCATCTTGCAGGGTCTTTCGCTGTCTCTCTTACATGGTCGTCCAGGAGCTAATCTCAAATCAGAAGGAGAAATACGGCCAAACATGTGTTTACCTTTCTGTCTGGATGGCTAGCATTCAGCAAGTTGCAGATAAGACCCCTCTGATGTCACTCACAGTGCCATGTGATGAGCTGCCTGAGAAGGGGGGTCAGGCTGAGCAAGCGGCATTGATTTCTGCTGCCACCATGGCAACAAATAACAAGATCCTCTCCAAAAGCACACCTTAATTAGTTAAATTATGACTTCAGGGAGAAGAAGAGGGAGAAAGAAAAGAGAGGTGGTGGTGGGGGGGGGGTTCAGGGATTAGGGGAAGAGGCGAGTGGAGAGATTTTTGTTTTTCTTTCCCGATGCTACGTGCTCATTCTAAATCTTTCAGAAGAGCTGTTTGTTTGATCAGAGATATGCTATGTCTTTTTAGCGGCTTTCAGATGTACGCGGCGCTTAGTGTTTTCCTAAAGCAGCAAAGGAGGATGACAATGACAGACTGCCACATAGCATCTCTGTCATTATGTGACTTCTGTTCCTCTGCTACCAGCATCTCTCCACAGCCTGTCATTACATTGTGACTAACTTGATTCCTGTCTACTAAATCTAATAAAGATTTTTTTTATTTTTTCTTCTGTGTGCGGCAGGCATGGAAACTATCAGGGCCCTGGTATCAACCAAGTGAGTTCCTACAGTCAGCCAGCGAGCAACAACAGTTCGACCACAGGCAACGGGCAAGGTCCAGGCTACGGTATGCCACCTGCAGGTATCTAATTTACACCCACAGATTATAAAAATCTATCTGTTTCATCTAGATGTATGGTTTGGAGCTAATACTGATGACTAACATGTTTCAAAATCTGCTTTTTTTATATATATATAATTGCCTAGACGGTTTAAAGAACGTGTACAAAAAATAAACCTTGGCTTTTCAAGAGATATAAAGGGCACAATCCTGTACATCCATAACAGATTTTATTCCCATTTCAACTGTTTTAGATTTTTGTCACTTTACAGCCACAACCACTTTTATTCATTTTATTAAATGAAAATCTGACAGGAGTGTCAGTAAAGTAGTGTGTGAAGTAGAAAGAAAAAAGGATTTTCAAAGGGTTTTACAAATTAAAACTGAAATGTCTGAAATGCATTTGAATTCCACCCCCCTTAGTCATTGCTTTATAGAATGACATTTACAGCTGCAATTACAGCTACAAGTCTTTTAGGTTATGTCTCTACCAAATCTAAAGACTGAATTTTTTGACCTTTCCACTTTGTAAAATACCCCGAGCTCAGATTGGATGAAAAGCATCTGTGAACATTAATTTTCAAGTCTTGCCACAAATTCTCACTTAGATTTTGGTCTTATCTAAACCATTCCAGTGTAGCGCTGTTTGTATATTTAGGGTTCTTATTTTTCTGAAAGGTAAACTTCTGCCCCAGTCTCAATTCTTTAGCTGCATCTTACAGTTTTTTTTCCAAGATTGCCTTGTATTTAGATCCATCTTTATTCCAGTCCATTCTGACCATTTTCCCCTCCCCGCTGAAGAAAAGTAGCTCCACAACATGATGCTGCATAATTCAACGTGTGATAGTGTTTTCAGGATTATGTACAGTGTTGGTTTCCCCTATACATTGGCCAAACATTTTTACTATGGTCTCCAGTGTTTTGTTAGGGGGAAAAAAATCATATCTTTAACAAGGACGAGACTGATGTCCTTCAGGTATTTTAAGGGTTTAATATAGCATGTTGATCAACACAGAGGAACAGTGTACACAAAGCAGTTTGCATAACTCGGCCCTCCCAACCCCTCAAATCTAAAATGTTATTGTATTTAGCAATCAATATTTATCTTTTCAAGCACGTCCTCCTCAGTCTTCTTGTCCAACTCCTTTAGAACCGGTCCATGCCAGTCTTGATAGTAAGGCATGAAACAGTCCCTCAGGGCCAGATTGTCCAGTTGATATCTTGCTGCTCTGACTTCTGTTGCATGGTGATCTGACACATCTCTATCTGAATCATTATGCTAGAACAACAGGCTTATTTTCTTTAACTTAATACTGTCCTGGATGTTACTCATACTAAGACATAGAATAATTAGTCAAATATTAATTTTATTAAATATCCCCACTACCGTCCCCTATATGAGTTGTTGCTGACTTTAAACTTCTGCATAACTTTATCTCTGACCTCACCGATGTATTTTTTTAGATACATGATGCTGTTTGTTCACTAATGTTCTCTGACAAACCTCTGAGGCCTTCACAGAACAGATTCATATACGGAGACTTAAATGGCACACATGTGGATATGTACTAATTTGTTGACTTCTGAAGGTAATTAATTTCACTGAAATGTGTTTAGAAATATCAGGGTAAAGAGGCCACACTTTTCAGATTTTTTATTTGTTAAACATCTTGAAACCCTTTGCATTTGGTTATTATCAATTGCTTTATATTGTTCTATTACATCCCAAAAAATACACTGAGGTTTGTGGTTATAAAATAAGAAAATATGAAAATGTTCAAGGGAAAAGAAAATTATTTTTACAAGTCACTTTATATGTGGACGAAATCAAGAGCCTGAATTGTTTTTGTTAGTATTTTTGTTATTAGCACAAAGGAAAATCAGGGAAAAGCTAAAACGTATCATAACTCCTAAGTCATAAAAATCATGAACTATCCTTTCACTCCACTGCCTCAGTGCCTTGCTACTAAATGCAAAATGTGCTTTTAAGTGTTTGGGGATTATTTGTGATAAACCAACTCAAAGTAGTACATAATTGTAAAGTGAAAGAAAACTAATGCATGGTTTTCAAACTGGTTCAGCACTGCTTTGTGTTGGTCCATCACATAAAATCCCAATAAAATACAATGCTGTTTTTAGTTGTTGCTTGATAAATGTAAATAAAATGTTCAAGGGGGACACTTTTTGCAAAGCACTATATTCTGTGAACTTTGTTAAAAAGTTTAGTTTGAATATTTTTGTAATTGTGTTTTTCTCCATCTGTTTAAAGGAGCAATGGGCCTCTCAGGAGACGGCATAATGAGCCCAGAAACTAAACTGAAAACGGATGTCAAAGATGACAGCGGCCCAAACAATGAGCCACACAAACCAAAGGTACATGTTTCACCATCCTCCTTCCCCAGATTTTTTTTTCAGTTAATTTACTTGTTTTATTTTATTTTATTTTATTCTTTGTTGTTTGGTTTTCCTTTTTGATCTAAATGAAGCAAACCAAATCTGATCAGCATATGCTGCCTCAGCACAGTGGGCTCTCGCTCTGTTGTTTTCTCGTCATATTTAATGATTTGTTTAACATTTACCAATCTTAATGTTTCCCTCGCTTTGTTTTTGCCTGCAGCACACTTTACTTGTTGATGTTTTGGCAGCTCGAGCTGCAATAAAGAGAGAAGCAAAAAGAAAAGGGGGCAGGGGAGCTGGAATCAGCAGTACACACATTTGTGCATTCAAACGCAGCACGCAGACACATGCACATAACTACAAGAAGGCACACTTTCTGAGTTTCAGTTACCCAACATGCACAGTTTTCCCCTCTGCCTCCTTTAACTCACATACACACGTCTTAACATACAATGCTGACTTCTCATTTTGACCTACAATAGCAGCTCAACTTGGCTCAGCTCAGCAACAACAAAACTCTGCTCTTTGCTCTTTTCTGCCTTGCTCCTCTTGTTTTTGCTTAACAACTCGTCTTCAGCACACATACACACTCACGCCTCCATCACAACCACTACACGCCTTTTCCCTCCAAATCCCTGTCTTTTCTTTTGCTGATTACAGTACTAGGGCCTTTTGAATTATTTAAGGCAGCCTGAGCAGCCAGAAAGACCCCCAGTGCTCCCAAAAGAGATGATCTGTCTGCCAAGAGAGAGAAAACGAGTTAGAGATTCAAAAAGAGAGAGGGCAAGAAAGATAAGGTTTTGCTGACATGAGCATTCTGTACACAGATGAGAAGCACTTGTCTAGCTGTTGTTCCCTCTTTTGCAGTTTCTCTTTCTCTCTCCTACACACACACTCGCTTTCACACGTTCACGCGCGTTGAAGAACCCTACGCACACTTGCATGCATGCTCAACAGTATGCAGTGATTACTATCATTTGATCTGCCTCAACTGTGCCTGGTAAAATTATTCATAGACTCTGAATATTTCAGCAAGCTCAAAAGTGGGGGGTGCATGTGTATTCACCCCCCTTTGTTCTGATACCCCTTTAAAAGATAGGTTTTCATCAATTGTCCTCTGAAGTTACCTAATTAGTGAAGCATGGTGGTGGCAGCATTATGATATGGAGATGCTGTTCTTTAGCAGAGATGGGGAAGTTGGTAAGAGTTGATTAGAAGATGGATGGAGCTAAATACAGGCCAGTCCTGCATGAACACCTCTTAGAGGCTGCAGAAGACTTGAGAGGAGTTTCATCTTCCTGTAGGGCAATTAACCTTAATAGACAGGCAGGGCTACAAAGGAATGGTTTATATCAAAGCTCAGTTATTTGTCAAGTAGCCCAGTCAAAGTCCAGACCAAAATCCAATTAAGAATGCACAGCAAGATTTGAAAATTGCTGTCCACAGAAGTTATCCATCCATTTTTATAGGACTTGGGCTATTTTGTATTTGTAAGAATAGACATGAAATGTTGTTGATGTACAACTTCCTGAAAAGACTTCCAGGTATAATTACAGGGAAGTATTGTTGTACAAAGGATTGATTCAGTAGGGGCTGAATGTAAAAACATGTCGCCTTTTTCAGATTTTTATTTGTAAAATAATATATATATTAAAGCAACACTAAGTAATTTTTGCTCTCGGGGTCCCCCTACAGTTGGGAAAAGGGTATTGTTTTCTACTACTGTCGTAAAATCTGTTATGGTTACCCCAGGGGATTCACCTGCATTGACAAGCGATACCGTCTAACGTTATAGATTTTCACGTCTTGGTCAGCCTTTGTTACGTGTGAAATGTCTTAATCCCAGGTACATTTTCTATATTTCAGCATGTCATATGTACGGCGGCGTAGAGCTGTCAGTCATATAATAAAGAAATTAGACCATATCACGTTATAACGTGATGGCTTATTGTAAAAATGTAAAACTATCACGTTATCAAGTTGTTTTCACATTTTAACAATCAACTATCACGTTATAACTTGATACGGGCTAATTTCTTTATTATATGGCTGACACAGCACTGTTCTGACGATCTGGGCTACCTCCTCAGAATGTCCTACCATAGCGCGCATCTGTCGGTGCTACCCCTCAAAAAGTATGTTTACATGCCGAAAACAACAACTGTTAGCTTTAAAGTTAAACAAAATCATCGGAAAATATTTTTCAAGTGATGGGATTGAAGTGGCAGTTTAGCAATGATGCCTAACATAACAAAAATTTACGAATAATGAAAACTTTTCTTTCAATCCACAGAACATGCTACCAGTTTAATATAAAGCTAAAACCAGTATATAAAGATGCACGGAAAACCTTGAGAAAGGGCAGGATCAATTTGTGGCACTGGCAGGTCGGAGTGGCACTTCCGCTGGCAGCCTTGACACTTCCGGTGGCAGCTTCCGGGTGCCACGGCAGGTGCCACAGAAATTAGAGGCACTTGCTGCCTGGAAGGGCACTTCTGGCAGCCGACAGAGGTTGCCGCTACGGCTGCCAGGAGAATCTGAGGCAGGTATGGCAGCGGCACCCTCTGGGTGCAAAAGATTGAAAATAATAAAGTGAAAAATAATAAATGAATTAAATAAAGAAAATATATAAAAATACATTTCCCAGGCAATCGGTTCATATACAGTGTTACTCAATCAGAAGCTTTAATGCATTTAATTTTTTACAACATTATTCTTGTCATGGCAGCTATGGCAGGTCGGAGTGGCACTTCCGGGTTGCTGCCTCGGCAACAGCCACTGGCTCCAGATGTGCCAGAGGCTGCCAGAGTGTGCCACAGGCTGTTGCAGGGTGCTAGGGGCTGGCAGAGCAGCTGTAAACGTCTGAAATAAGACGGGACAACCTTTCCATTGCTACTAATGTGGTTTGTCTTCTCAGTTTGCCATGGCAGTTGGCGCGCATTACCGCCACCTTCTGGTTTAGAGTGTGTGTCACAATGACGTTTAAGCAATCTAATTTAAAAAACAAGTTGTCAGTGTTGTTAGCTTTGCTTACACCAGTCTTAATTGATTTGTTAATGTTATTGACATGTATTGTTAATAGATATTGTGGATCTGAAATAAATGTAGTTATTTAATATGATATATACTGTGTATAAACACATACCTTCATACCACACTGTCTGTAAGGAGGAGAGACTCCAACAAAGACAGGCTACACCAGCATAAAACTTTATTTGTCACAAGACTTCTAGCCTTCTGGTCAGTCTTCCTCAAATCTTGTAAAGACTTTTAAGTTTTTCTGATCAAGGATTGTGGAGCAGAACTTTTGATAGTCATTTAAAAAAAAACAAAAAACAAAAGTCAGATGTTCGGCTGGAGAGCTATAATCATGCTCTTCCTCCCAACTCCGAACAGCCTCGAGAATTTGAAGTTGCTCTTCTTCTTCCATGGACAGAACTGATGGTAGCTTAACCATTCAACAACAAAAAATAATAAAAAAACACGAAAAGTTATCCGATTGATTCGGAAGTTAGTCACAAAGTCACTAAGTCACTTTTTTATGTATCACTCATCCAATGTCCCTTTCTGCCAATAAGACATTGGTTATTGACTTTAACCTGTCCACTTTACACCTCACCATGAAGAAGAAAAGTATTTTTTACAACTCTACTTTTAGTAATATGTTTTAAATGCAGCAAAACTACAGATCTGTTACATATGACTCTACCTGATGATCTAATCAAAACATGTTTATGCAGATGTGAATGTTATTGAACTTCGATTAACAAACTAAATGAAACTGTCTTACAAAAATGTTTTTTGAGAGATGATTATCTGTATAATAGAATGTATGTATATATTACAGTTAACTTTCATATCAGAAATCAAAGAATTTATCAAACTACATAAAGGGTTCTTGGATTTATCTCAGGAACCACACAATGGTGAGGCTCAGTACACTTTATTCAGAAACTCCTGAAGACACAGGTGGAACCCTCAACAATCACCTGGATCAGTGACTACCTGACAAACAGACCACAGCCATCGTCATCTACAACAACTCCTTAAAGAATTATATGAGCTACTACAACACTTAATTTCCCTCTGGGATGAATAAAGTATTTTTGAATTTGAATTATACACTATAAAACAGAAAGCTCAACAGATATAACCAACTATGCATAGACACAGACTTACACAATCTCTAAAGTCAATGTTTTTTGTCAATTTTTTTACAGTGAATGTGGTATTTACCTAAACTAAAAATTCTATGTATAAGTTTCTGGTACTTTTGGGGTATATTTCCAACATAAGACAGCGTTTGTAGAGGATCCAGTACAATGTTATAGCCAATTCTAAACTAGGTAATAATTTCTTTCTGGAAACCTAAGGTGAAACGACAAGAAAAGGACAAGTGTATTAATATTTCATCACTGTCTTCACAAAAAACACATAGTTTCATTTCAAATTTAAGCCGTCTCCTAAGGTTTCTGATCAGGGTAATTATTAAATTGGATTTATTTGACTTTGGGGGGGGGGGGGGGGGGGCATTTAAGGTAACTGTAAATATTATTTTTTGGGACAGTGTAGTCTAGCAAGCATACCCTCCCAGGATTATAAAAGCATGTGAATTGAAGAGTTTTAAATGTATTTTTAGGGAATTGGTTATTACTTTTTTCCAATAGGCCTAAGTTAAATTTCCCAATTTGTAACTTTGGTAGTTTAGCAGACACCTTGGAATATATTACGGCATTTTTAATTAGATGAATTAATGGGTGTGGGATTGCTTTACACAACCAGTTTTTCATGAGATTGCTGAAACGTCATAATGACACACACACTAAACCAGAAGGTGGCGGTATGCATTTTTATATATTTTATTTATTTAATTCATATATTATTTTTCACTTTATTATTTTTAATCTTTTGCACCCAGAGGGTGCCGCTGCCATACCTGCCTCAAATTCTTCTGGCAGCCGTAGTGGCAACCTCTGTCGGCCGCTAGAAGTGCCGTTCCAGGCAGCAAGTGCCTCTAATTTCCGTGGCACCTGCCGTGGCACCCGGAAGCTGCCACCGGAAGTGCCACGGCTGCCACCGGAAGTGCAACTCCGACCTGCCAGTGCCACAAATTGAGCTCGGCCCTGCTGAAAACCTTGATCAGAATATCCTACCTGTTAAATAGGCCTGAAGATGAATGGCACACTCTGGAAATCTGTTAGTTTGTAGAGTAGCTAATGAATATATACCAAGCCAGTAAGACGTAGAGCAGATAGCAGTATTATTACTCCAAAATATTAAAATGTAGTACGATTATAAGCACAAATAGCCCGCAAAAAACACCACATTTATTCTACGACTCTAATTAATGGGACTTGTTTACATGTAGTGTAACGATATCACAGATTTGAAACTAACATACAAGGGCTGTCATGTAAACTTGAAACAAGTAGCTTAAGGAAAGCCTTAAAATATTTTGGAAAAAAATTTGCCAGTAATAAAATAATTTGAATAAAACTCACCTTAAACTTCAAAGAAATAAAACAGACGAAATTGAACTTTCAGGTAGGAATTCCTAATGACAGATTTGCTGAGTAAGCGAATTGTGACGTAACATCGAAATGTGCATGTACAGTGCTACAGGGTAGCATGGATTGAGGGGTAGCACACCTGTTTACATATGAATACAATTTCGGCTCCGTCATGATGACAATTGTTCAAGCTACCTGCTGCAAGGTATCTTCCATTTATATGTACCTGCCGAGTATGCTCCACCCAGAGAGCCTTGCAGGATGCTTCACATACTGGCTTTTGTGAAGCCTGCCGTAAAGCAAGTCGCATTTGAACTACAAAACCGCTACCCGATGACCAAAACTTACATAGTGCTGTTATAGAGGGCCGCAAAGCGAATGTGAAAGTGCCGTTTCACCCTGTTATCAGTTGATGAACCACTGACACGAATCCGGAAACATTATTTTAATGTAAAAAAAACTCTTTAGTGTTGCTTTAAATCCTTTCTTCTGCTTCACAAGTTTGTGCTACTTTGTGTTACTGCACATAAAATCCCCACAATGTTAAAAAGCTTTAAAATATTTCCCATGCATACAACTAGAACCACATCAAGGTCATAGTTGCAGTTATTTTACTGTAGTTCTTCATCTTGTATGGTATTAAACAGAAAAAAAAGCCTAACAATAGCAGTAGAAAACTGTTTTACGCCACACTATATAAAAAATAAGGCTCTGTGTATCATTAGGTAAGTTATTCAAATGTGATTATGTAAAATTATTACCATTATGACCTTCTATTACTCAGTTTTCTAAAAGGTTGAAATGCCGTTTAAATATGAATAAAACTGATTGCATGTCAGGCACACCCTATAATTAAATAAAAACACTACCAGACTGTGAAAATGAAATGTTGACTAGCTGTATTGGTTTATTTTTAAATGCAAATGCTCATGTTGAATTTATTTTCAGAACCACAACTAAAAATCATTGAGACTGGATACCCATTTGCTGCTGCTTCTTTTTCTAACAAAAACCTTGTAAGAGTTTGAAAACTGAGATCTTTTTTTGCTGTCTGGATAAGGAATTTTGCCTCTTTGTAGCTAGAACCTATATTTGTTGTATTTTTTTTCTTTTACAATGCTTAGGTTTTTAATAGCTTATTATTTTGGATAAAAAGTCATTTTTTACAAACATAAATCTATTATAGTGAGTACCTGTGTCCTTACAGTATATACATTTTAGCATTGTTGGCAGGGATGTAACAAAAAATCTAAAAGTGAAATATTAAGTATGTGTGTGTCATGATTCGATATTGGTACATCTGCAAAAATAAACTAATACATCACTCCTTTAGATATTCCGTTTAGATAAAGTTTGGATGAAATTCCAGAAGTAAAGTGAAGTAAAACTGTAATATTTCTACTCTAAAGTGTCATTACTGTCTCTTTAACAGCTGCAGGATGGCTACATGAACAATAACAACAGCAATGTTTCCCAGCCAGCCACTCCAGGCGGTACCCTGCCTGTGCCCTCCCCCCTCTCACCCAGTCCTGCCAGCCTGTCTTCCTACCACGGAGATGACAGCGATAGCATCAGTAGTCCACCTTGGCCTCTGAAGACCCCCTCCAGTCCCGTAAGAATTAGAAATCTTTTTTTTTTTATTGAATATTGTGTAGCTATTTATTTAAGTGGTTTTTAGACAGAAGTTGGCTTTCTGAGCATGGTCATAAAATCTGAGGGAGGTAAATTTGCAGTGAATGAACGTCAAAATAAACAGAGCTTGCAAACTGTACAAAAATAATCTAAAAAAAGAAGTGTTTTGTTTTATTGTTCGTTCAACTAGGGGTTCATTTCACAAAGTTTAAAAAACAGATTAATTTTTAATCATCCTCACTGGGTGAGTGGGTTATTGTAGCGGCAGGAAAATAAGCACCAAACTATATTGGATATTACAACATAATGTTAGGTTTATACAGAGGTATTAGGATGCCTTGAGCTTTTTCATGTTTCATTAGGGATTCCTGTGATAGACCGTCACAAAGTAGAACATAGTGGTATAGTGGAAGGAAAAGGATGCATGCTTTTGAAACCTAAAAAGTGTGCCACTCGTGTGTTCAGCTCCCTTGAGTCAATCTTTTGTAGAACTACTTTTAATGTTGATGTCTCCAAGTCTTTTGGGTAATGTCTTTGCCCGCTTTCAGACTTAGTTGTCCTGTTGACAATCTCCTACCTGAGCTATAGATCTGTGCACCTCCTTCAGAAAGTACTACCCATTTGTGTTTGCAGACGCATTCTTGGGCTTATCTTACTAAATTTTGTAATAATCTGTACTATGTGACCCTGTTATTGTATTTATATATCTATTTCTGGGTTGTGGTTGTATAGTTCTCGGTTCGCATTCTTTGATTTGTTTTGTCGTTGTTGTTTTCCCTCTCCCTGTCGTCCTGCTGGTGTGGAGGAAGACTGGGATTTTTTCTTGTGTTTTCTTTGTTCCCTTCCTTTCTTGTATCTTCAACTTACCCTCTCCCTCTTAACTTTTTATCCTACCTCCCTTCGTCTTCTTTCTTTCTTCCCCTTGATTTTCCTTCTCCGTGTCCATAATATCAGGAAAAAACCCACAGCAATTTCTAATAAAGATTTGTTTAAAAAAGAAGACAAAAAAAATGTATTACTACCCATTAATTACTTTTTCTTCAACTTAACAGCTATGAACTACTTTGTGTGGGTCTGTAACATAAAATGTTAATAAGATACAATAAAGCCCAAAGTGGTATCATTCCAATATATTTTTTATTTTATTTTTTTAAATATTTTTGACTTAAATATCACATAAACTGTTCATGAAAAACTTATAAAGTCTTATCTCAAGAAACTTGTATTTCCACTTCTGTCTGTGTGCCTCAGCAGAAAGTCAACCCCAACTCCTCCTCCATCAGTGGCGAGCGGATAAGCCGTCTGTATGAGCTTGGTCCAGAGCCAGAGAGGAGATCCTGGGTGGAGCGCTACCTAACCTTCATGGAGGAGCGGGGTACACCTGTTTCTCAGCTCCCTGTTGTCGGCAAGAAGCCCCTGGATCTCTGGAAATTCTATGTTGCTGTTCGGGAAATAGGAGGCCTTGCCATGGTAATGCACATAAACAGGCTTACAGTGGATATAATGGAGTAATATTAGATACAGACAGTATCTGAATGCCCGGGACTTCCATATTGACCTATATTGCTCTAAAAATGCTTCACACAAGATTTGAAATCAGCACTGCAAATAAACTGGAGTAGGGATCAATGAATCGGAGTTAACGTTGTGATTCAGTTCATCTCAAAAGTGCTGCCAAGTCAGTTTCTTCCACAGCAAAAATCGAGAGAATCATTGCAGTTCAGCAGCTGGAAGGATATTTTTTGTAAACTATGACTAAGTGTAAATGTGTTTTCCACTAACTGGAAGAGGCATATCCAAAGAAAAAGCATCTAACATTAAAATACATGCATATGGTCAGGTCAGGCCTGCATATGTGATCATTTCAAATTTAGTGCTTCATTACTTTTAAATTGAATCCAAAATTTCAAAATTGAGCTCAAATTTCAGGATTCCTTTCTTTTTGTTGAGATTACCTGGGAAAAATAAACCTGAAAACCCATTTTGATAAGTGCCTTATCCTTATACTGGATTCTCTCAATCTGTCAGGTGAACAAGAACAAGAAGTGGCGTGAGCTGTCCAGTACCCTGAATCTTGGTACGTCCAGCAGCTCCGCCAGCACGCTCAAGAAGCAGTACATCCAGTATCTGTTCGCCTACGAGTGTAAGATGGAAAGAGGGGAGGAGCCGCCAACAGACAGCAACAGCGGCAGTAGCTTGACTGAAGGGGACAGCAGGAAGCAAGTCAAGATCCAGCCGCCCTCACCTGGTGAGTACTGATAACAGAGTGCTCTACTTTTCTTCTTTTTCTTTTTTTAAAGACTCCCTCCCATCTGTCAGCAGCCGAATAACAGGTGCTGTTGATCAAACAAGATTTCAGCCATGATCCTCACAGCTGTGTCTGAAATCTTCAAGCGGACAAAGCTGCTACGTTTGCATTGTGAAGGACGGCTGGAAATTCCAGTTCAAATGTTGCATCTCCACTTTCATTCTCTCCAGAGTCACAATTGTCTTGTACTGTTTGCAAATGTGTTAGGTTCCCTTTACTCTGAGACAATTAATTAAAATCCAGTGCATCCAAGTGTCTTCAGAAGTCAGTAAATAAAGTTTAGTTATTTGTAATTTAATCACAGTGCTGTTCTGTGAAGGTTTCAGAGATTCCTAATAGACCATTAGTGAAGTAGCAGCATCATGAAGACCAAGGAACACAGCAGACAGGGCAGAGATGAGTTGTGGAGAAGATTAAAGCAGGGTTACATAATAACATTTCTATAAGGAATTGTTGAATGTCTGTTAAATGAAAGCTATAGAGGGATTATTTGTTTATCAACACTGCGCATGCGCCTCAACCTGTGTGCAGAAAGAGACGCGGGCCCTTTACATAGCTCTGGTTCTCATTGTTATTATTTGCGATTGTCTTGCAGTTGCAGTGTTGGTTAGCTATGTTAGCTTGTTTGTTAACAAAGGTCAGGGGTCACGTTCACCCAATATTTTCTATTGACTGTTTTTTTTTAAACGGTAACGGAAAAATCTGAAGGCCATCGGCCATTTTGACAGATTGCAATTCCCAGCCCTGGCCCCTTGGTGCAGACGCTCAGACAATTTCAACTTTATGCACGGTTAATGTAACTAATCAATTAAAAAAATTATGAGCAATCGAGCATCATGTCAGACTTGGACACCAAACCCAATTCATCTCGCTATCTGGGAACTGAGATCACGTTGAAGAGTTTCGGAGGCATGGAGCGCATGCAGCTGATCACTGATGCAGAAGGAGCACATGCAGGGATTTTCTCCAGCTGAAGCGATCAGAAAAGCTGCCATTCAGAGTGTCTTTCCGAATTCTTATCACTTCAATTAGAGAAATATTAAACAGAAATCTGGCAACACAGCGCAGATTCAGACTCTATAAGCGGGAGCACAGTTCAGCTCTCCATGCCTAGCGTTCAGGCCACAGCAGGTGAAATGTTCATAATACATGTAGCTTATTAATCTGCTTAATGTGTGATGGCACAAAATTAATTATCTTTTCAGTTTGTTCGGACTGAATAATAACTAAAATGAATGAAAATAATACATACTACAGAATATGTCATTATTATCATTATAAAAATTGACATAAAAATAAATGATGATCGAATTATTTTGACCAGTCAAAATGACCGACAACAAAATATTGTAACGCTGCCAGATATATGTTCCTCTGAAGGCTCTTACCTCAAGCCTTAATCACGTGGTTAAATCATGTTTTTATCAGTTGAGACGCCTTACCAAATTAAAACCCATTCTGAATTGACATCACCTGGAGACAACTATTCATGCTTTTATTACCTCTAGGTTGGACTACTCAAATGCTGTCCTCTTTGGTATTTCAAACGCCGCTCTTTCCCATATTCAGCTAATATAGAATGAGGCTATAAGATTCCTGACAAATACTGGCGGCCGGGAGCATATCACTCCGATTTTAGCAAGACTTTAGCAAGACTTCACTGACTTCACTGACTTCACTGACTTCCTGTGCACTCTGATACGCTTCAAAATCTTAATGTTTGTTTTTAAGGCTCTGAATGGCCTGGCCCCTGCATACACTTCAGAGCTAATTATTCCATATGTTCCAGGTAGGCCCCTCCGGTCTGCTGACCTTTATTTATTACAGATTCCTAGTTCTCGCTGCAAATCCCGTGATGAACGAGCTTTTTCGATCTGTGCTCCAAAACTATGGAATGAACTCCCCTTGGACATTACTTTCCCCTTCCATTTTGATCTTCATGTCTCGTTTAAAGACAAATTTCTAGCTCTTATATCTAGGTTTTATTCATTTCTATTCATTTATTTGCAATTTTTACTTGTATACATTGTTATGACTGTGTTTATTTGCTGTTTTTATGGTTTCTTGTTTTATTACTTTATGTGTAGCCTCTGTACAGCACTTTGGTCAGCTCACATGCTGTTCTTATTGTGTTCTAATAAATAAATGGTGTGGTGTGGTGTGGTGTGGTGTGGTGTGGTGTGGTGTGGTGTGGTGTGGTGTGGTGTGGTGTGGTGTGGTAAAGAAGGTGTTCTGGTCAGAAGAAACCAAAACTTTACTTTTAAGTACATCCAAAATGGTATGTGTGGTATATAAAATAAAAAACGTTTTGGTCTATCACATAAAATCCTAGGAAGTATCAATACTTTTGCAATGAAATTTTATCATGAGGTAAAAGGTAATCGCACTACAACTACCCATAGAGAAATTAGTGAAAATGATCTCTGTTTGATGAGGTTATTTTTGTTTTAATGGAAGTGAATTATGATACTGTCACCTTTTGCTATTCCAGCTTGAGACTTGCCTTTATTTGATTACTGCATTTGAAGGTTAAGTAATATTGTTTAGCTGCACTACCATGGCACAAAGAGTGGTTTATGTTTGTGTGAATTACTTCGTGTCCCTGCAGACGACTATAAAGCGAGGCAGAGTCGTTGCAAACGGACTGGTGGGGTCACATCTCTAATTTGCAGCGGAGATGAGAAAAGTGACCCTTGGTTTTAAATAAGATACTTGAGCTCCTCACCAAGGAGAGACGCTGCAGATTGCTTTTACCGCAGGCCAAAGAAAAGGAGAAGCTGCCTTCATATGTGATCACACATGCACTTACAAATATATGTAGTAAATAAAATTCACACATGGAAATAGACACTTCTTACAGCCTAACCTTTTTAATTTAGGCCCTACAATATCCATAAAGGAGGATGTAGTCACTTCAGTTTAACAGAATGTCATTTTGCCAACATCAGCTGAAAGCACTATGGTTTTGGATTGTAACATATAAAAAAATATATATATAGTCATTTCATTTCTCACTATTTAGCTGCTTAACCTAATGTTTTTCTAGCACCATGCACAGAGGTCAGTACAGGTTTTTGTTCATAGGGTGCCAATTTAGGATATTTTTTACTACTTGTCTTCCACTAAATAGAGAAATTAAAGATATGTAGTGAACTTATTACACCTCACATAACCATATATGGCTTTGAAACAAGTCTATAACGTTTTTTAATTTAGTCTGGACTTTAACAACACAGTAGATTAACCCCAGTTCTCATGACATAAAATCTCACAATTGACAGATTTCTGAAGTAAGGTAGGTCACTTGTGCCATTTCTTCCCTGATCTGTGAACACACATATTTGCACTAGGCCTCAAAGTCTGTTCAGAGATGTTGAAGAAAGTGCCAGGAGGAATGGTGAATACTCCGTTTTAGCATTAAGCACAGTTGTTGCATCCTGCTGGAGAGCAGAGTGAAATAACACATCTTCAGTTTTTCCTTGCTTACAAGAAATACAATTCAACAGTTGTTAGAAAAGTTAGAGTTGTATATGGAAACTGAAAGAGCACTACCCATTACTCTTTTTAAGATTAAGCTGTTTTAAAATTACAATTGGGAAGCTACAAGAGGACTGTCTGCAGATAATGTGAATAATTACCCAGTTTATATTATAGTAATTAAGTGAAGTAAAAAAAAGGTATATTTTCTGCTCAATAAGCACTTAATACTTCTACTACTGTTAGCAGGTGTTTGTTGCTATATTTTTGTACAGGTCTATGTCTTAAAGAGAAAATACTATTAAATATATGTGTCATGATCCTCAGCTGTTTGTACTTTTTGTTTCATTGTGTTGGGTTTTGATCTTCATTCAAATCTCATTTTCAGTTCATTTTTCTGTGTTAGTTCTGTTATTGTTTATTTCTATCATTAAGATTATGGTTCTGTGATTTGAGTTCTGCTTAGTGTTTAAATCTTTTCTGTGTTTCTTCCTCCTTTCCTGTCTTACTCTTAGTTTGAGTTTCTCTTGTGCTTTAGTGTTATTTCTTTAGATCTTGTCTTTCAGTTACTCCTCTGCATTACTTTTTTTCTTACTTTTGCATTTAGGATCATTCTTGAAGTCGTACTCTGTTATGTTTTCAACCTTTGTTTTCCTTTTGTTTTGTTTATTTCCTCCCTGCTATTCTGCCTCCTTCCCTGCTGCTATTTACCTCCGCCTGCTCACTCTCTCCCATCTGCATCTGATTACCTTGATTAAGTTTCCCTCGAGTTACTCTGTCATCTCTCACTCTTCCCTCAGTATTTAAGCTGCTCATTTTCTGTCATACCTCGCTGGATTCTCCATCTTCCTTCCCTCGTTATTTTGTCCCTAGTGTACCTGAGCTACATGATTGTTATTCTGCCACTTTCATTAAATTCATTTACATTTCACCTGTCTGCATGTGGGTCCTCAATTCACAAACCTTGACAATATGTCATAGACAGAGTTATAACTAACTAGAAAAGCACTAGGAGTGCGCATACCTCCAACAACGCAGCCCCCCCCCCCCCCCCCCCAATGTTGTGATCTAATTCTAACTTTTTTAGATTCCTGGACCATAGAGACATACCTCCAGCAGCTGGATTCACACTAATATCATTATTAGTTCAATAGTTATTCCACAAAAAAATTTTTGGTCATGGCAATATTCCGCCTTGGCAGAGGTAATGAGTAAAAAAAATAAACATTAAATGCACATTTTAAAGCTAAGAGATGACAAAAATGTTTTCAGATCAGATTTTAAAAAGCTAACTGTTTACACTTTGGACTTTAACCTCACTGAGTACGACGTCGTAATCTACTCACTGAAGTCATAGACACACTTACTTCATTTTTAAAGGACTGTGGTCATATGGTGCCACAGGACCCAATGATAGAAAGCTGTGTGTCACCAGCAGATATATCGTAAGAGATGTTACTGTGGTCTATAATCTGAGCTAAGCACATAGACATTGAACAAAATTGGCCCGAGAAATGAGTCTTTGTTCAACTCAGACTAGCTGCCCTAAGCTAAAACCCTCCCAACATGGATAACTTCTAGATTTATATTTTTAAACTTTAGGATTTCTATGCTTTTTTTAACTAAAAATACTTCTCGAAATGTAAACCCTGTAAGAAAAAGTAGTCTCTGAGAAGTTGTCAGTAACATGTAGTTTATAAGCTTTAGAGTATAAATCCCACTGCTGATGCCTTCAGTTCCACTGTCGGCTTCAGACTGCCCTCCTGACACCCTGCCAGCCTAAATATAGACTGACAGTTCTGTGATGTCACTAAAGGAGCCTGACCGGCGGGCTGGTACGGGGTCTGAGTGTGTTTGTGTGAAGCGGGGAGTGGGGAGTGATTAATGAGGGCTGGAATGTACAACGTAAACAAACTCGACCTCTCCGTCACCTTTCATTCACAAAAGCAGCTCAGCTGACTGGCTTTTTTTCATTTTTTTTTTGCTCTCCTCTTTAACCACCCCCCACCACCGGATTATGTCACTAACTGACACACATTGAGGCTCTTATACATACACACTTATTCCCCCTCTCTTCTGTCAGCTTTTTTTCTCCAGCTAAATGTGGAGCAGAGGGCACTTGAGTTCACACTCCTTTCCACCTCTCTCCTCCATCTTTCTACATTGCGGATCGTTCTGCTCTTGAAGAATGACAAACCTCTTAACCTTGGCTAACCCCTCGACTGTTTCCCTCTCCTCCACATGGGCATGCATGTGCATATTCATTCGCTTTGACATCGGGATAGCCCACAAAGAGCTCACTGACCCATCTTTGCCCTCTTTTCTCACCTCTGCTCATCATCATGGGACACCATCTACCCCTCTGACTATCTCTCCTCCTATCTGTCTCCTGTGATTTAGAGGCAGGGGGCACATTGAATAATTCAGAATTAGCATGAATTTTTAAAGCTTAAGTCTTACTGAGCCCTTTTTTTCCTAAGGAAACGTGATGCAGGGAGAGGCCACTGAGCCTCTTTCAGAGAAAAAAAGACTTTTTACGCTAAATGCTCATTAGGCTACTTTTATACTCCCTCTGTGTCTTTGTCATCTTTTAGCCACACTGGTTTCTATTTTCTATTCATTCTGGGAATTTGTGTCACTTGGTTTTATCTGGTTTGGGGGCTCTTTGTGTGCAGGGCTTTTGTAGCATAACACTCATATAATTTCCCAGTCATCTGAACTGAGAATTTCACAGAAGACTGGCGTCATAAGAAAATAGCCCACTAAATCAGTTTTAACCCCTATACAGATCTAAAGTCAAGAGATTTTTGTTCTCAATCAAGGCTTTACCAGTGCTGGCTCTCTGGAGCTTTTCACTCATGTTCAGTGGATGTTTTTGTGAACTATCTGCCCATTTGGTCAAGTTGCAAACTTCCGTTTACATAATTTGAGTTTTATGTTACAGACCAGCCTAAAATCCCCTAGAATTGTGAAGTGAAATAAAAAGAATACACAGTTTATTTGTTTTTTCACAAAGAAAAAGCATATTTATAGTCTCCGAGAGTTGAAAGCACCTATCACTACAACTACATCTGCATGTCTTTTGGGGTATGTTTTTTTTACCAGGTTTGCATATTTGGAGATTTAAAATCCCGTCTTCTTCTTTTTAAAATACCTTAAGTCAGAGCATCTGTGGGCATTTTTTATTTAAAGTCCTGCTACAGAGCACATCAATATGCTTTTATCTGAACAATTACACTGTCGCTCTGGTTGTATGTTTGTGGAACCTTCACCTCTGTGTTTTCTTCCACAACGGCCTTTTATTTAGCTCAAATCATCCCCATAGCATAATGCTGCCACCACCATGTTTCAGCATGGTATGTTCAGAGACATGAACAGTTTTCATTCACAAATTGCTTTTTGCATGGAGGGCAATAAATTCAGATTTGGTCTCATCTGACCTGTGTACCTCCATCCCTTACATAGCTTGTGACAAACTTCAAGCAAGATGTCATATGAATTTCCCTTAATAATTCCCTTCTTCCTGAAAGAGTAATAATCTTGTCAACAGATTCTTCCACTTGAGTTCTGGATCTCTGCAGTTTCTCTAGTTACCATGGGTTGTTTTGCTGCTTCTCTGATTAATGGCTTCTCAGATTAGGTTTCCGCCCATTTCATAGTAGGTTTGCAAGTGTGTCCTACTCTTTCCACTTGGGGAATGGGAAAAGTGCTCTGTGACCTTTAAACTTCTGCACAACTTTATCTCTGATGTGTGTGCTTTGTTCCCTGATCTTCATGATGCCGTTTGTTCTCTGATGTTCTCAAACAAACCTTTGAGACCTTCTCAGAGATGCTGGAGTTATACAGAGATTAAATTGCACACAGGTAGCCTCTATTTGCTAAAAAGCAGTTTCCTAAAGACAATTGGTTTGACGTGATTTGATTTAGAGGTGCCATTATAAAGGGGACTGAGTACATGTGTATGCTACACTTTTCAGATTTTTATTTTTTACAAACATTTGAAGAATCATATATTTCTTTCCTTATACACTTGACAAAATGTGGAAATGTTCTTGGGTTATAGATACTTTTGCAACACATCATAAAACACCTTCAGCTTTGAATTAAGTGATCAGATAATATTATGGCCATAAGTGGCCAGAATCCTTCTCCTCTTCATGCTGAGCCTGTGCTTCCTTCCTCTCTTCCTTCAGTCTCTTCGGCAATGCCTCCTTTTCCATCCTCTCTGACCTTATGTGGCGTGTTTGCCAAGGCTCAGTTCTCAAGTCGGGCATCACTCTTAGTGCTTTGGGCATAAGCCCAAAGTTATCTCCCTAATACACCACCTTGCTGCGATAAAATCCCACTTTGACTTTAACTCAAACCAGCTTCGAGATCGCAGCAGAGGACCTCGAGAAGCCCTACGGTCTAGATGTGCAACTGTTTTTTTTATAGGGAGAACTCAGGGAATCCTCCAGATTTAGTAATAATGCCTCTCTTGTCTCCTAGCCAACTCAGGTGGCTCACTCCAAGGTCCACAAACACCCCAGTCCTCCGGCAGCAGCTCTACAGCAGAGACAGCAGGTGACCTGAAACCACCCACACCTGCCACCACCCCCCTGGGACAAGTCACTCCACTACCCCCCAACAGGTACCACACGGACACATTCAGCTGATGGTACTGCTGCCAGCTGGTACCTCTTTTACTGATTCACTCACTTAAGCTTTATTTACATCTGATGTAAATGAAGCAGTAACAAAGTGTTTTATTTCTGCAAAATTAGAGGCAGTCAACATAAAAAGTAAGAAATTGTGTATTAATTAGAGATGCACGATCACAGATTTTCTAAATGCTGATGCCAATTTGAGCCAATTTTGATTTCTATTTAAGAACTACAACAAAACTTTCTTCTACAGTCTGGATGAGCTGAAAATAGAACTGTCCTAACAATAAGTGTTTATAGTAAAACGAAACAATTATTCTGGGACCGAGGGATCTTTAAATAAAAGCCAGCTGAACAGAATTGCAAAATGCCTCTCTTACTTCTTTAAAAGTGTGATTATTGCTTACAACTTTCTTTGTTTTGTTCTAATGCAAACTTCAATTTATGACATCAGATGTTTGATTATTTCTAGCAATATCATTTCAATATAAAGGACAGTTGTGTCCAACATATTATGCAAGAGGAAAACTCTCTAATTTATTGTTATTTTTTAGGTTGTTAAATCATTCAGTCATAAATGAAGCAATGCAGGACCCTTAGGGGGCCTTTGTAGGATTGATGGATAATTATTTATATAAGGATCAGAGGCGATGTCACACTGTGTGTGTGTGTGTGTGTGTGTGTGTGTGTGTGTGTGTGTGTGTGTGTGTGTGTGTGTGTGTGTGTGTGTGCGTGCGTGCGTGTGTGTGTGTGTAGGGGTATATGTGTGTGTGTGTGTGTGTTTGTACTTGTTTAGCTATACTTGTGTGGACCAACCTTTGACAGGCCACCAGCATTGTGTGGACATTTGTAGTTGTGAGGACATTTTGCCTGGTCCCCACAATGTTTAACAAGCTATTAAACTCTACTAGTTAGGTTTAGAGTTATGGTGTGAATTAGGTTTAGGTAAAGGTTAGGGTTAGGCATGTATCACTAATGGTTAGGTTTAGGGAAAGTGTCTGGGTTAGGCATAGTAAAATCAATGGAAGTCAATACAATGTCAACACAAGTATAGCAAGACGTGCGTGTGTGTGTGTGTGTGTGTGTGTGTGTGTGTTTGTGTGTGTGTGTGTGTGTGTGTGTGTGTGTGTGTGTGTGTGTGTGAGAGAGAGAGAGAATTATTTAAGACAAAGACAAAATTATTACACTTTAAATCACCTCTACATACATCCTGTAGAGAAAATAGACACTTTAACATAGAGATTTCCAAATGGCTGCCAACATTTCCTAATCCAGCAATGTTCCATGACAGACAGAATTGGGCTCTTTTAATGAATAAAACAGCATCTTTGCAGTAATACCCTCCACTTCCTGATGTCTACCAAAGGTTACCATCCCTTTGTAGCAGTTCGAATGTAGTGGTCATGCTTGCATACAAAATACAGTTTTAACTCTAGAAGCTTGAAGAAATGTAGATATATCTAATTTTCTGTTTACTTTCCCTCATCAGAGCTGATTTTAATTATAAACCTTAAAAGCTGCCTCCAGCAACTGGGATGAGAGTCAAAGTTAATGGTTTGGTTTGCTTTGATTGTGATATCATGTAAGAAGTATTATTCATCTCTAAGAAGTGTTGTCCAACCAAAGCAATGCCCTATTTAGAAAATATGCGCGTAGTATTTAATAAAAAAAACATTTGAAGATTTTTAAATTGGAGTTGAGCTTTACACATTTATTATACACCTTTTAAAAATACACTATATTGTAAAAAAAAAATCATTTCAGCTTGGAATAAAAAACAGCATAATCTAAAACTGTGATTTTAAGTTTATTTGCATGAAAGGTGTCAATTAGATTCTATTCTGGTCTATAAGATGTCACTATTGCAATTATCTCTATTATTTCATGTTTTTTATTCATTCAAACACAAAAGGTATTTTTCTCTAACATGAAAGAAATTTCAATCCCTCAGAGGCCATCTTGTGTACCTTCTTCACTATTTTTGTTTTCTTTATTTGTCCAGAAGCAGTGTAAGCGTGCAGGACCCCTTCTCGGAGGTCAGCGACCCGGCCTTTCAGAAGCGGACAAGCAGCCTGCCCCCCTCAGCTCCATACCAGCAGGCCCTCGGCATGCCTGACATGATGATGAGGATGCAGTACGACTCCAAGGACCCCTTTGCAGGGATGAGGAAGAGTAAGTGGGGTGCACACTGTGACACCCAAGTCATCAAACAGTCAGTGCCAGGACTTGTTTATTCATTTTCACAAATGTATGTACACTTTTCTGCATATTTGGTGTTTAGACAAAAAACTTAAAACTATCTTTGAGTTTACTTATGATGGTAAGAAACTTTTATAAAGCAAGTTTAAAAATCTAAACTTGATCCTTAAGCTTTCTGTAAACGTACACACCTTTTTCTTGAAATGACTCATTTTCTGAAGCCATTGTTCTTTCATCTGCCTTGTTGGTCTAATTTATTGTCGAGTCACCATGTCGTGTCAGATCAGGACAGATGTGTGTGTGTGTTTTAGTAAAACTTTGAAAGAAGATGGGAACTGTTCGTTAAGCCACGCATCCCTTCATCAAAAACACAACAGCTCGTCTGATCTTCTCGTAGCTTAGCCTTTGTCTCATCCTTATTCCACTCGTCCTTTTAATAGCCTTTTTTTTCCTTTCTCCAACCTTTCATCCCTCGCATCCCGCTGAGATGCACCTGTTCTGACCAAGCTGTGTTTTAGTTTTCAGAACAAACAGTAGTTTTTCTTCCCCCGAAAGAAACAGCAGCTCCCCTGAAAGATGAGGAGAATGGAGTCTGAATGAATAATATGGTGGATGGCAGCTGCATAACAACACTTAGCTTCAGAACAACATGGCTAATGAGCGCGAGTGGAGATATTCATAGAGGGATGCTGCCATCTGGTGGTAGACTTAGGATACAATTTGTTAATTTCTTACTTGCTTTTCTTTGCTTTATTTTCTCACAGTGGCGGGAGCTGATCCATACATACCAAGCCAGATGTCCGGTGGTGGTATGCAGGACTTGTACAGTCGACCCCCATCAGGCCTGAGCATGAGCCAGCGGTCCCAATATCCCTATGGAACAGGCTATGACCGGAGGTAACATAGAAAACTCCCAGATGTTGACCAAACTACATTGTTGATCAGACGTTTACATGCAGTTATCATTAGCATGAATGTCATTTTGATTTTGATTTAATTTTAATTTGAGGTTTAATATTTTAGAGTGGAAGATTCATAATGCAAACAACTTAATGATTTTAAAAAGCAATAGCCTAATTGGGTGCACATATTTGAATTTATTGTGGACTTTCTTTAATACAAACTGTGAAATCATACAAACAGGCTCCAATATATACCTACGCTCTCACTTATACTTAGGTAAATGTCAAGGTGCAGGAAAACCATGTTTTGAATCAATCTGCAATTTCCTGACATAATATTGGCTGGTTACTTGACCGATCTCTCCATTAAAACAGGTTTGTTTCCTGCCAACCTTTAAGTATTGTCTGTAAAATCTCCATAGCATTGAGTCACTTTATCATAGCGTTTTAAATTCTGTTTTAAAACCAGTTTTCATTTGTGCTTGGGATCAGTATCCAGTTGGTAAAGTTTTTCTTATCTGATTAGTGTTCAAATAAAACCCAGGAACCTGACCAAGAAAAAAGTGTCCGTTCAAAAATTGTATTTAAACTTCTTGTAGACAACGATTTATTTTAATGGCCACAAATCACCAGATTTGAACATTTACATATAATTTTGACCTTTTTTGGATTAGAGAAACTAATATATTCAAATTTGTGAACAGAATTTTTGTGATTGCATTGAAGTTGTTTGTATTATAACTTGAACCGTTCAAATTTACAATTAAAAGCTCAAAATGAATGCAATTCATGCCGAAGATGATTATACAGTGGGGCAAAAAAGTATTTGGCAGCCACCGATTGTACAAGTTTTCCCACCTAAAAAGATGAGAGGTCTGTCATTTTTATCATAGAAACACTTCAACTGTGAGAGACAGAATGTAAAAAAAAAATCCCAGAAATCACATTGTATGATTTTTAAAGAATTTATTTGTATAATGGTGCACAAAATTAGTATTTAGCAATTCTGACCCTCACAATCCTGTTACTTCTTCTTTAAGAATGTCTTCTATCCTCGTTACCTGTATTGATGGCACCTGTTTGAACTCGTTATCTGTGAAACAGACACCTGTCCACACCTTGGAAAAGTCAGTCTTCAGATCTCCCCCTTGAATCAGCCTGCTTGCCAATTGATGAGTAAACTGTCTTAATGTTTGGAAGCAAACTAGAGAAAATACATTATATATATATATATATATATATATATATATATATATATATATACATATATATATATATATATATATATATATACATATATATATATATATATATATATACATATATATATATATATATATATATATATACATATATATATACATATATATATATATATATATATATATATATATATATATATATATACATATATATACATATATATATATATATATATATATATATATATATAGTTTTGTTTTTGGCTGACATACATATGAAAACAATAAAAATGGCATGGACTCATACCCAGGACAGCTGCGTCGAGAACTATAGCATCTGTATATGGGTCGTCCATTCTACCTCTACACCATGCATCACCTTGTGTCACTGAGTCACTCAGTTGATCTTTAGATCACTCGTTCGCTGTTGGTTGCCATTCACTTCCAACATACCTATCACAGATTCACCCAGTGATTCAGGTCGTATTGAACCTTTGAATCGGATAGCAAAGCGGTAATGTACCAAATGGGGCTTTGGACGTCATTGATCACGTGACTCTGATCAAACGAATTGACATAGTGCTTCTAAAGCACTGCTTTGGGTTTTTTGACACGTGCAGATGGTTCTGCTTCAAACGAACAATCACTAAAAAATGGAACACTGACAATCTCCCTCGACCTGTGGCTCACCTCACCTCGTGGGGTGCACATAATCTTGAGAACGGTAAGGAAATCACCTAGAACTACATGGAGGGAACTGGTCAGTGACCTGAAGAGAGCTGGGACCACAGTAACAAAGATTACTATTAGTAACACACTGTCATCATGGATTAAAATCCTGCAGTGCTCGCGGTTAAGCCAGCACATGTTCAGGCCCATCCAAAGTTTGCCAGAGACCATCTGGATGATCCAAAAGAGGATTGGAAGAATGTCATGTGATCAGATGAGACCAAAATAGAACTCTTTGGTATAAATGCGACTTGCCGTGTTTGGAGGTGGAAGAATGCTGAGTTGCATCCCAAGAACACCATATCCACTGTGAACCATGTGGGTGGAAACATTATGCTTTGAGGCTGCTTTTCTGCAAAGGGGACAGGACGACTGATCCTATTAAGAAAAGGATGAATGGGGCCATGTAAAGTGAGATTTTGGGTAAAAACAAATCTTCCATCATTGAGAACATTGAAGATGAATCGTCCCTGGATCTTCCAGCATGACAATGATCCCAACCACACTGCCCGGGGAAAGAAGTAATGGCTACATAAAAATGATTTTACGGTTCTGCAGTGGCCTAGCCAGTCTCTATCCCTCAATCCAATAGATAATTGGTGGAGAGAGTTGAAAGTCAAAACATCACAGCTCTAGAGAAGATCTGCATCGAAGAATGGGCCAGAATACCAGCTACAGTGTGTGTAAACCTGGTAAAGACTTACAGGAAACATTTGACCTCTGTCATTGCCAACCAAGGTTACTTTAGAAAACATTTAGGTGAATAATTGTTAATGACTAAATGCTTATTTTCCGCACCATAATATAAATAAATTCTTTAAAAATCATATAATGTGATTTCTTGGACTGTTCTTTTAAATTCTGCTTCTCACAGTTGAAATTTACCTATGGTAAAAATTACAGACCTCTCATCTTTTTAACTGGGACAACTTACACAATCGGCGGCTGCCAAACACTTTTTTGCTCCACTGTATGTAAACTTAAGTAAAGTCTGTAAGCATGAATTATCGGCCTGTTTATTTCTCAGACCTGACCATATGATGGGGATGGAGGGAACCATGGGCGCCCCTGGGAGTCAGAATAACATGGGACACTCGAATAGTGAAGGCAACATGTATTCTCCCAGCAGATACCCCTCACAGCAGAGGTCAGCACTCTGATTGTGCATTTAGCAGCATTTTCTGCTTTTTAGTCTATCAAAATACTGAAGGATTTACTGGCGTTTAAGAGGTGAGCGCTTTGGTTTGTTTTCTATATTTCAGACATGATGGTTATGGGCAGCAGTATCCCAGCATGCCATATGGGATGCATCCATCTGGGATGTACCCACAGCAACAGGTGAGACACAGCATTGTTAGCTTCTCTTTTAAATTTAAGTTAACTGTTTTCATGCCTCATAACCTTTGATTTTGCTAGGTTATAGATAATTCATGTTAAGCCATGAAATACTGGATAACGCATTTTGTTTTTTGTGGTTTTTATTTTGGAAAGTCTAAAAGTAGAACCTGAAATAAATTACTTTGATGGCAAACTATAGTACTTAGGGCACATAATTGTTTTGAGTACTTTATGTGCATTGGGTAATATTATTTCCAAAAATATTTATAATTAGAAACAAAAGTGCTCCAAAACAAAGTACCACCCCAACTACACCAGATGAGATCTAAAAAAGGGGAAAAAACTGGTTGGATAATAAATATACAAATAAGAACTCTTCAACAAACTTTAATTAGGGTGATCAACCGTTTTCTCTTCCCCGGACTTGTCCACTTTTCAGGTGCTGTACGGGGATTTCTTAGCTTGATGAAAATGTCCAGGTTTTTATTGTTTCTAAGGGAACCAATAAGAATACTTAAATGTGTTGAAATCAAAACTCTTGGCCCAGTCCTGAAGGTGTTTCCGAACTGGGCCAAGTGTCCTCTTTTTTTAGAAATCAAAATATGGTCACCCTACTTTAACATATGCACTGTTATTTTTTCACATATTATAATGTACATTTAAGAAAGATGAAGATTATTTAAAAAATCTACATCTACACATTTATCATTTTCTTTCAGTCTGTAGTCAGTATGTTATTCATCTTGAGGTTTGATGGGACCACTGTTGGGGCAAAGCATATAGATATGAAAACAGAAAACAACGAATAAAAACAGCCCTAGTGTTGATGCTTCCATCACAGAAAGCCATAATAGGCATGTGAGTTCATATTTTTTATTTAACTCCAGATATCTAGTCTCCACTGACTGCACTGTTAAAAAAATAATTTAATGTTTTTAACAGCATTGGTTTTCTCCCCATAGGCTCAGTTTGCATGTGAAAAAGTCTAAATGCTGCAGAAAATCCCCATTTCAGAAAGTATTCTGTAATATCTTGATTAATTTGAGTGGCAAATACAGACAAAGATACAGTGGCTTGCAAAAGTATTCGGCCCCTTTGAACTTCTCCAAACTTTTTATTACATTACAGCCACAAACATGAATCAATTTTATTGGAATTCCACGTAAAAGACCAATACAAAGTGGTGTACACGTGAGAAGTGGAACGAAAATCATACATGATTCCAAATTTTTTTTACAAATAAATAACTGAAAAGTGGGGTGTGCGTAATTATTCAGCCCCCTTTGGTCTGAGTGCAGTAGTTGCCCATAGACATTGCCTGATGAGTGCTAATGACTAAATAGAGTGCACCTGTGTGTAATCTAATGTCAGTACAAATACAGCTGCCCTGTGACGGCCTCAGAGGTTGTCTAAGAGAATGTTGGGAGCAACAACACCATGAAGTCCAAAGAACACACCAGACAGGTCAGGGATAAAGTTATTGAGAAATTTAAAGCAGGCTTAGGCTACAAAAAGATTTCCCAAGCCTTGAACATCCCACAGAGCACTGTTCAAGTGATCATTCAGAAATGGAAGGAGTATGGCACAACTGTAAACCTACCAAGACAAGGCCGTCCACCTAAACTCACAGGCCGAACAAGGAGAGCGCTGATCAGAAATGCAGCCAAGAGGCCCATGGTGACTCTGGACGAGCTGCCGAGATCTACAGCTCAGGTGGGGGAATCTGTCCATAGGACAACTATTGGTGGTGCACTGCACAAAGTTGCCCTTTATGGAAGAGTGGCAAGAAGAAAGCCATTGTTAAAGGAAAACC
Organism: Valencia hispanica; assembly: GCA_963556495.2. NCBI lineage: Eukaryota > Metazoa > Chordata > Actinopteri > Cyprinodontiformes > Valenciidae > Valencia > Valencia hispanica. The sequence continues at coordinate 16,840,218 of OY747720.1, read as the reverse complement.
ATAAGAAGTCCCGTTTGCAGTTTGCCACAAGCCATGTGGGGGACACAGCAAACATGTGGAAGAAGGTGCTCTGGTCAGATGAGACCAAAATGGAACTTTTTGGCCAAAATGCAAAATGCTATGTGTGGCGGAAAACTAACACTGCACATCACTCTGAACACACCATCCCCACTGTAAAATATGGTGGTGGCAGCATCATGCTCTGGGGGTGCTTATCTTCAGCAGGGACAGGGAAGCTGGTCAGCGTTGATGGGAAGATGGATGGAGCCAAATACAGGGCAATCTTGGAAGAAAACCTCTTGGAGTCTGCAAAAGACTTGAGACTGGGGCGGAGGTTCACCTTCCAGCAGGACAACGACCCTAAACATAAAGCCAGGGCAACAATTGAATGGTTTAAAACAAAACATATCCATGTGTTAGAATGGCCCAGTCAAAGTCCAGATCTAAATCCAATCGAGAATCTGTGGCAAGATCTGAAAGCTACTGTTAACAAACGCTGTCCATTTAATCTGACTGAGCTGGAGCTGTTTTGCAAAGAAGAATGGGCAAGAATTTCAGTCTCTAGATGTGCAAAGCTGGTAGAGACATACCCTAAAAGACTGGCAGCTGGAATTGCAGCAAAAGGTGGTTCTACAAAGTATTGACTCAGGGGGCTGAATAATTACGCACACCCCACTTTTCAGTTATTTATTTGCAAAAAAAAATTGGAATCATGTATGATTTTGTACATCACTTTGTATTGGTCTTTCACGTGGAATTCCAATAAAATTGATTCATGTTTGTGGCTGTAATATGACAAAATGTGGAAAAGTTCAAGGGGGCCGAATACTTTTGCAAGCCACTGTATATACCTATATTTTGAATGATTTCTGACTCAAAAATAGTACCCAAGCATAAAATACATATTGTCTTCCATTAATGTACACAGATCAACCAAATTGTTAAAACCCCAATAGAAACAGACTCTGCAAACCTATCATGTAATTACATCCATAAAATGGATGTAATAATATGCATGCTTTTTTGGGTAGAATTTGATTAATTTTTCAGTTTAGATATATGTGTTTTAAGTGTACCAGCTAAAAGACACTTAGATTCATTAAATTGCAACCAACTGAAATATATAGCTCCAAATTTTAATTATATTTATTATTTTTCTCAAATAAATGCACGGAATTAATTAGACAACTCAAATTAAATAGTTTCTACCTGGAGAAGCTCAGCCAGCTAGCAGAATTTAGATTCAAAATCAAATTCTTGCTACAGTAAATACCCTTTGTCAACCAAGGGTCTTAATACTATTTCTAATTTTTACTAAGTTGATACATTCATTTAAAATAGAGCCCATAAAAACATATAAACATTGCTGCTCTCGGCTAGACAAATGAGAAAAATAGTTGAACAAACCAAAATCTTTTTTTATTTACCATTCATAATAGTTGGATAGGATTTGTTATCAAAAAAGTGTATCATGTCAGAAGTGACCCATTTCTTGATTTTAACAGCTAATATTATTCCTCCCCCAGGGCTACAAACGGCAGTTGGATGGAATGTATGGTCCCCCGCCCAAAAGACATGAGAGTGACTTGTACGCTATGCAGTACACCAACCAGCAGCCGGACATGTACAATCACTACAGTGGTGGGTACTCAGGCCCTGAACACAGACCCATTCAAGGACAGTTCCCTTACCCCTACCACCGCGACCGAATGGCACCAATGGGCCAGAACCAGCACAGTATGATGGGTGGGGGGTCTGCTTCTAACCATGCTACTGAGGGGCCTAACATGTGGCCTTCAAGAACAGATCTCAGCTATTCCTACCACAGCAGACAAGGGCCACCATCGCAAATGCAGACATATGGCTCAATTTGCAGAGACGACATTGACGGTCGCTCTGTGCACGACCAGTGGCACCGTCAGCCTTCCTACATATCATCATCAGGTGGCATGGCCACCATGTCTTCACGTCATTCATCTTATTCCAACTCGCCAACCATGACCAACCATCTGCCTCGAGCTCCCAGCCCAGGGGCCTTCCAGCGCTCAATCGAATCTCGAATGTCCCCCAGTAAAGCCCCTTTCATGTCTCCCATGAAGATGCCTAAGCCAGGGATGGCCATGATGGGCTCACAAGGCAGTGGACCAATTGGTCAGTTTCCTCCTAACCTGAGGAGGGACCTTAACTACCCTCCAGGGTCAGTAGAAGCCACGATGCCAGCTCTCAAGCCAAGACGCAAGCTCACCTCAAAGGACTGTGGTAAATAATTTCATTATTGTTGTATGAATTGATTACCAAGATAAATGTAGTAAACCAGGATAACCACACTGGATCTTGTTCTTCAATTCCCACTTTTTGATCCCAGGAACTCCTGAAGCCTGGCGCGTGATGATGTCTCTGAAGTCTGGCCTGCTGGCAGAAAGCACTTGGGCTTTAGACACCATCAACATCCTGCTGTATGATGACAGCACTGTGGCATCCTTCAATCTTTCCCAGGTAAAGTCATTCCAATCCCGATAAGTACTAAATGGTTGATTTCTGATTCTGCTCATTTTTTGTATAGTTTCCATCACAATCATCATTTTGATTATTTTGTTAAAATTTCTGAAGAGAATTTCAAAACTCCACACTTTTAGATTCACAACTGTTATGAGTTCAACAACTCACTTGTTGCTGGTCCCACTGCGGACAATTCCGGAAAGTTCATCAAAATTTTTCTTTATCATCTTGAATTATGTTGCTAACAGACAAATTGTGGCAAAACATAACCTCCTTGGCAGAGGTAATAAGAACTTATTGTTGCGTTTCCAACTGGTTGATCATCAGTGAGGGCCCGTTTATCTAAAAATAGGCAGATGCCAGATAACAGATTTTATTTAAATTGTTATTAACTAAATACATTTCGTCATAATTGATTGAGTGGATTTACAGTTATTCTTAACCCTTACATGAACACAATTCCATCATTTTAGATTTAGAGAATACTTACTGTTAAAAATTGTTTTGGTATAATTTTGAAAGTTTAAATTTTTATTAGGATAGAATAATGTTGTATTTGTCATTCAGTGCAGAAAAAAAAGTGTAATGTGACAGATCTGCCTTCTTTTGATACTGATCATATTTTATCTTTCTTTGACCAGTTGCCAGGATTCCTTGAGCTTATTGTGGAGTACTTTCGCCGTTGCCTGATTGAGATTTTTGGAATCTTAGAAGAATTCGAGGTTCGGACAATAGTTCCCAAAAACAATCTAGATTATGGTTCTATCCAGAACAAGGACACTACCCATGACAAAGAAACAGACTCTGCAAACCTATCAGGACTTGAATCATCCTCAGCAACAGAAATGCAAGAGAGGCAAACAGAAAGTACTAAGGAGGAAACGCCACCTGTCACTGAGGAGCAGGCTGAGGTGCAGGAAAAGAACCAGGATTCTGATATGAACAAGAAGCAGGAGAACACTAATAAAGGACAAGAAGAAAAAGGAATAGTAGAAGTGGAAGAAAAAGATCCTAAAAAAGTATGTTTGGAGGTGCCTCCTGCAGAGACAGAATCTAAACCTAAACAAGCCAGTAAATATGATAAACTCCCCATTAAGATTGTGCTCAAAGACGACCTGATTGAAGACATAACTGAGCGCTTGGGTTACGTCACTGAGTTTAACAGTGGGCTGCTACACTGGCAGGCCGGTGGAGGTGACTCCACTGCACACATTCAGACGCACTTTGAACTGCGAAGTGAGCCTCCGCCCAGGGTGGGTAAAACAACGTTGAATGAGAGCAAATCAGAAAATAAGATGGAGGGGGAAAATAGCAAACCACTGAAACATATCACCGCTACTATTGATGACGTTTTGTGTGCCAGGGTTGATGCCCTGTCGTATGCCCACCCTGCTCGCTCTTTGCCATCTTACCCCTTCAGGGTGCATCCAGACGGGGAGGATGACCACATTACTCTTCTGGAGGACGAGCCCTGCTGCCTGGATGAGGCTCCACTTTGCACAACCTCCTCCTGGCAGGACTCAATCTCCAAGAGGTGCCTTTGTGTATCCAACATCGTGCGGAGTTTATCCTTTATCCCTGGGAATGACAATGAAATGTCTCACCATCCTGCGCTCGTTCATCTTCTGGGCAGGCTGCTTTTGCTCCACCATGCTCATCCAGAGAGAAACAGGTCAGCACCGAGCTACCAGAGGGACGAGCAACAGGAGCGTGGACTGTCGAGTAGCAAAGAGGAGTGGTGGTGGGAATGCCTGGGTCTGCTCAGGGAGAATGCCATGGTCACGCTTTCCAACATCGCAGGACACCTTGATCTCTCTACCTATTCAGATACCATCTGCCTCCCTATCCTGGATGGCCTTCTACACTGGATGGTTTGTCCCTCAGCTGAAGCCCAGGACCCTTTCCCGTCAGCACTTCCTCACTCCCAGCTCACTCCCCAGAGGCTGGTGCTGGAGTGCCTCTGTAAGCTCAGCATCCAAGATGGCAACGTGGACCTCCTGCTGGCTACACCACCTTTCAGCAGACAGGAAAAACTCTTTGCAGTCTTGGTGCGATACGTTGGTCAGAGGAAGGCGCAGGTGTACAGGGAAATGGCAGTGGCTATCCTCTCACACCTGGCACAGGGAGACCCCACGGCTGCACGTGCCATCGCCTTGCAGAAGGCCAGCGTGGGTAACCTGGTAGGCTTCTTGGAGGACGGAGTCAGTATGGCGCAGTACCAGCAGAACCCTCACAGTTTGCTGCACATGGGACACCCTCCAATGGACCCTCCCAGTGTAAACATGATGTGTCGAGCAGCTAAAGGTCTGTTGGCCATGGCTAAAATTGAAGAGAACAAGAAAGAGTTTGTACTGTATGAAAGCAGATTATTAGACATCTCCATTTCTTCAGTGCTCAATACGGGAGTGGTTGCCATCGTTTGCCAAGTTCTCTTTCACTTAGGGAAATTATGACAGGACTTAGATGGCAGACAGTAAGGCTAAAGAGATATCTCTGTGGTTTTCTATTTTTATTTATCAACATGACAGAAAATGTTTGTGTTTTTAAAAAAAATATCTGCATTATTGTGTCTATATATGTATAGCCTCTGAGCCCTGTTAGAAAAAAAGTGGGTTTGGGACATGAAAGCTCATTTTAATACAAATATTTAATACCTGCTGGTAATGGATGATTACGTTTTTGTTTGTTCTTGTTTACTTTTTCAGCCAAAGCTGCCGCCAGATTTTGGTGCTGAAATGTGCGTTCCTTTGAAGTTAATGAGCTGTTTTTCAGTTTTATAAATATGAACATGCTCATCAACATTTTTGTTGATGGACAATATTTATTTAAGATGTGACACTGTACAGTTGTTTGAACATGTTTTGCCAACAGTTGGGAGGAGAAAGGGCAGGGGTATAAGTAACATATGGACTTTTTAAATGGAAATGTTTTTGTCTCCATCGCTGGAAGATAAATTGTGCAATAGGACCAGAGCTAGTTGTCCCTTTTTAGAAAAACAGGAGGATTTGAAACTTCAAGTAGCTGCAGTGTGTGCTTCAGGCCATTGGGAGGCAGCATTGCACCAGCCATTCAACAAAAGAGCTTAGCAACTGTCAAAAACACACTTTCTAATTTATCAATCATAGCCTCAATGACTCTCACTGATGATCTTTCTGTTTACCCAAACGTGTGTTATATCTGTATTTTTCATCAATGTGTATTTAAAACGTTGTGCAATGGACGAACATGACTCTTTCAGTCTCAATCGTGCATCACAGCAGATGGGAGTTTCAGACTATTATAACAGATTCTTTTATTGTTGTTAAAATTTCTTAATGTTACTATACATATTTTGTTTATTGGGTCAAATATTTGAACATCCCAGATGTACCCGGCGTTTCAATGTAAAAAAAAATCTTGTATGCATTGTATTATAGCTGAGAAAACAATCGCTTTGGTAAATAAAATGTGGAAGTGCCAGGGTGAGAGGATAACCACCGCTACATGAAAAAAAAAATTCTTTTTGTTACAGTTTTCCATTCACATCAATGGGTATATTTTTTAACTCTACATACTCCTCTGATACAAACGTGAAAAGAACCGTCAGAAATGTCTTTAGAGCTCATTGTAAAATTTGCCTTTTTTCGTATGACTCCTTGTCTTTTTCTTCCATAAACACATTTATACTCTGTGCTGCACATGTCACAAATAAATGTACGATAAACATCGTTAAGCACTGGAGAAGTTGCATTATGTCCTGACAATCTTAGGCCAATAAACAAACATCAACTGCTTACTTCAGATGTCCTTTATTGACTCTTTTCAAGAGAGTTTTATCAAGGCAGTGATTGTGATCAAGCCACATTTTTTCAGAATAAATATAAAGCTCCTTTTCTGTGTGCCTTTCAAGGGTATTCAGAATCCTTGAAATTTTTTAGGTTTGATTTGGAGTTTATACTACAGACAAACAAAAATAGTTTGTATGTGTGAAACATAAAATATTGACTTTGGGGGTTGGGATACAAATGCACAGCAAACTTTTCAGATTCATTATTTGTAAAAAAAAACAACAAACCCCCCCCCCCCCAAAAAAAACCAAACAATTAAATTAAAAGTTAAACCATGTAATATTTACAATTCACAATTTCACAATTATTCACTACTTTGTTTATATCTATCGCATACTATTCCAATAAAATACATTGAAGTTTATGGATGAAACATGACAAACTGTACAAATAGAATGAAACCTTTTTGCAAGGGACTTTGATTACAGCATTTCAAAGTAAAAAATAAATCTCCCAAAATTCTTCAGGATACAATCTAGATTTAAACTTTTCTGAAGGAAAGCAACGAAGAAATTCCTTCCCTGGCAGCACCTTCCTATTTTAGTCTGTATCTTCCAAAAACTAAACTCTGATTTAAGTTTAATGCATGAGAATTATTTTTTCAATTAATGTGAAAACGTTCAACTCAATTTTTATTGTGTCCTGTTTGCATGCATGGGACTGTTAGTGTCAACCCAACTTGAAAAGTACCATATTCACAATGTCTGTTGTTCAGATAAGCTTAATAAGCATCTTGAATGAGTAAAATAGCTGGTCGGTTTGATCCTGTTATGTTATTAGATTGTTTTGACTTTATTATAATACTTAATTCTAAATAGGCATACAGTAAAATAATTTTGTCTAAAAGGCTTCTAAAGCTATTGTGACATTTCTGTCACTTTCCTTTCTTCTGTTGTCATGATTAATTTGCCTCTTCTGTCTGATATGGACACATGCAGCACATAGGAAAAAACAACACTTTTAATATAATCAAGTTTCATTAATACTACCATAACTTCCTTGCAAAAAGTTGCAAAAATAACTAACAATAAAACAGAACATTTTTGGATTCAATTTAGGAATTCCTAGAGTAAGATCTAATGTCTCATGATCATCATGGTTTTTTATATTTTAAACCAGATAAGACTGCCTTTCAAGCTCATAATTCTTCCTCTTTATTAAACCAGGTGACTCATTATGAAGCAATCACAGTCATGAGAACAACCCTGGAAAAAGTGCTAAATTGTGAAGTGAAAGCAAAATGAGATCTGTGGGTTTTCAAAACGTTTCAGAAATAAAATATGTAGTGTGTCAATTGAATGACTGTGACTCAGCATAAATTCAGCTGTTCTGTTAAGATGTTTCTTAGACAAAATTGGTGAACAAACAGCAGCATGAAGACCAAGAAACACAGAAGACAGGTAAGAGATAAAGTTGTGGGGAACATTAAAGCAGGGCTGGGCAACTTGCCAAGTTTTAGACTTCTCAGAGAGCTCTGTGATCTATGATCTATAAAATGGAAAGATTCTAGCAAAACTATATACCTACAAACAAATGGCCCCTAAAACTGAAAGACTGAGCAATCAGAACATTAATCTGAGAAGCCTCTATGAGGCCCTTGGTAACTGCAGGAACAGCAGAGATTTAGCAGCCGACCTGGCCGACCATTATTCATGCACTCCACAAATCTGGCCTCTATGGAAAAGTGGCAAGATTGTTGATCTGCTGAAAAAAGGCCAAACTATTACCTTTTGACAGAATGCCACAAGCCACGTCAGGGGCACAGCAAATGTGTAAGTAAATTAGACTAAAATTTAAATATTTCACCTATATCCAAAGATTTAAGTGTGGTGGAAAACATCCTGATACAACATGTCTACTGTCAAAAATGGTAGTGGCAGCATCATGTTGTGGGAATGTTGTTTTTTAAGCAGGTACTTGGAAGCTGGTTAGAGTTGATGGACGGGTGGATGAAGACAATCCCAGGAGAAACCCTGTTTGACTCAGGCTGCAAATGACTTGAAACTGTTGCAGGTTCACTTTGCAGCAGGACAATACTAGATGGCTACACTGGATGGTTAGATCAAAGCATATGTATCGGTAAAAATGTCTCAGAGACTAAATTGGAGACTTGCTTTTCATGAGGTTCTCTATCCAGTTTGAAGCATTTTGCACAAATGAAAAAAAATTAGCCAATCTCGATGTATAAAGCTGGTAAAACCTTCCCGGAAATGCAGCTGAATACAGCCAAACTTTAAAAATTGTTTTCAAGTTTTGAGATCATTTCCCACCTTACAATTGTATCCAACTTTGTAATGGTCTGTTACATGAAATCCAAATAAAACTCAAAACTTGTGAACATTAATGTAACAAAATGTGCTCAAGGGGTATGAATACTTTTGCAAGATAATGTATTATGTTTTGCTGTATCGACCACTTACTTCAGCTTTATCATGACCTGTCTGATAAAATACAGCTCTTTAACAGAATAATGAAAGGCACAACGGTAAAAAGACTATTTCAATATCTTAGAAAAAGGGTTGCTATTTTTCAACCAAAAGTTCGAATTTTTCCTTGGGTTACTTGCTCTTCCTGGAATTAGAGGTCTACATTTCTCCCTCTCTTTGCCTGGGGAGATAAAGACATCATGACAACCTCTATTTTAAGCTGCCTTTAATAATACTGTAACAATCCTGCTGTTGATAACACAAGCAATGTGAGGTCTCCTCTCAGGCTAAGCCTCAAACTATGAGTTTTAGTCCCGCTGATGGACTGAAAAAGACTTGCAATCACTTATCCCCATTTAATCACATTATACAGACACCTTAAATTAATCAAAGCTCATCTGAGAAGTGATTAACAGTATGATCAATTCTTAACTGGTGGAGAGAAAGAAATGATGGATGTGCTTCCAGGCATCTCCTGCCAATAGCTGTAGAGTTGTTATTTGTGTATTAGCGCACATAAAAAAAGATTTTGAAATTCAGTTTATGTAAAGTGAGTTCCTGTGCTTTTTATATGATGTTGGTAGCCAACCACGGAAGAAAACTACCCACACTGCCTTTGCAATGAAAAGCTGAGTCATAAAGCTCTGACAGGATGGATATAGTGATGACTTTATGGGATTCTTCATGAATAAAATTAATTCTATTAAAAATAAAATCATTGGCATCCTCTCAAACATGACTACTTCTCTTTCAGTAAGCGAGGCAGATTTGGAGAGAACTGTAAAACCTAATTTGTGTTTGGACTGTTTTGATTCAGTCCAGCTTTCGAAATTGTCAAAAATATTAGCCTCATCTAAACCTTCAACTTGTATGTTGGACCCAATCCCAACAGAAGTTATTTATGGAAGTGTTCCCTTTGGTTACTGGTGTAAGCCAGTTTTATGAAACCCTTGTTTTGAATAATTCAGTCAGACAGTTGCACAGCGCTTTTATTGTGAAGACCGAAAGAGCGGTCAGTTGGTAGAGCTCTTGACTGCTGGAGGTGAAGTGATGGCGGTGGAAAAATAAAGTGCCTCTCGAGTTCAAAACTGCCGTCCTTTCTTCATGTATCACGCCTTACCGTCCGTGGTTATCACTAGAAGACGCTCGGTTACACTGGCACCATTTTAGATATGATGAATCTATCCTTAGTAAATGGATACAAACCACAGGAATTTAAAGTTGCTGTAATAAAACCTCTACTTAAGAAGCCTTCTCTCAATCAAGATGACTTAATTACTTACAGACCCATATCTAACCTTCCATTCTTGTACAAAGTCTGATATATAAATAGTTGCTAATCAAGTATGTGAGCATCTAAACAGTAACGAGCTGTTTGAAGAGTTTCAGTCAGGTTTTAGAGCTCATCATAGCACTGAAACAGCACTGGTGAAGGTTACTAATGATATTCTCACGAACACAGATAATGGACTTGTAACAGTTCTGGTCTTGTTAGATCTCAGTGCTGCTTTTGAATCTCAGTGCTGCTTTTGACACAGTCAATCATAATATTCTCTTAGAAAGGCTTGAACATGTTGCAGGGATCAAAGGAACAGCACTAGGCTGGTTTAAAACTTATTTGTCCGACAGATTCCAGTTTGTTCATGTAAATGATAAATCTTCTTTACACTCAAGGGTTACTTGTGGAGTTCCACAGGGTTCTGTCCTTGGACTAATTCTTTTAACTATATATATGCTTGCAATTGGTAGAATCATTAGACAGCATGGGATAAATTTCCACAGTTATGCCAATGATACACAACTATATTTATCCATAAATCCTCATGAATCCAGTCAGTTAGGTAGATTACAGGCATGTCTGGAAGACATAAATACCTGGATGACGCTAAACGTATTTCTCTTAAATTCTGACGAGACAGAAGTTGCCGTCTTTGGACCAGAACCTCTAAACAAGAAACTGCTTAGTCAATCACTTCATCTGAATGGTATTAAATTGACCTCCAGTAAAAACCTAAAAGAACCTCTGCATTTTGTTTGACCAAGACATGACATTTAAACCCCATATTAAGCAGGTTTCTAGGATTTCCTTCTTTCACCTTCGGAATATTACTAAAATTAGAAACATCCTGTCCAGGAGTGATGCTGAGAAACTAGTCCATGCATTTGTTACATCAAGGCTGTAATTCTTTACCATCAGGAAGTCCACAAAATGCCATTAAAAGCCTTCAGTTGATCCAAAATACTGCAGCAAGAGTTCTGATGAATATTAAAAAGAGAGATCACATTTCTCCTGTTATAGATTCTCTCCACTGGCTCCCTGTTAAATCCAGAATAGAATTTAAGATCCTCCTTCTTAAATATAAAGCCCTTAATAATCAAGCTCCATCATCCATCAGAGATCTGATTGTTCCATATGTTCCTAACAGAGCACTTTTTTCTCAGACTGCAGGTTTACTTGTAGTTCCTAGGATTTCTAACAGTAGAATGGGAGGCAAATCTTTTAGTTATCAGGCTCCTCTCCTGTGGAACCAGCTCCCAGTTTTAGTCTGAGGCAGACACTCTGTTTACTTTTAAGGCCAGGCTTAAAACTTTCCTTTTTGATTAAGCTTATAGTTAGAGTGGCTTAGGTCATCCTGAGCTATCTCTGTAGTTAAGCTGCTATAGGCTTAGACTGCTGGAGGACAGACTGACCACTTTTGTTCACTCTAAAAGAGTGTAGAGTCTAAAAGATGTTTTGAAAGTGAAATAAAAACATGATCTTTGTTTCAATTAGCTGAATCATAACAGTTAAAAAATAAAGCTGAAAATAAGTATTTTAAAACATTTTCTTGTCAGAGATTTTAAAATGTTTGGATTTCTGGTTAACACACTGCAAATGCTTATCACAGTTTTCAGATTTTTATTTGCAAAAAACAGATTAATGAAATGCAGCATTTTACTTCTACTTCAGTTTTGTGCGACTAATCAGTGCCTGTCTCAGTTTAGCATGCCTGTACACAATCAAACTCTCAAACAACAAAACACAGAAAATAAAAGTAAATTGAGAATGTTTTCCATCTTTGCAAGGGGTTTGATTCGGAACAACAAAGCCTTCTCAGATTAAACTCAAAGGAACCAGACTTCTTTACAGAGACGTTGGATAATTGTACAGCTGTGATAGAGAATGAGCTGGACTGCCTGGGTAACTTTGGAGAAAAATGAGGAGGTGGGCAAGTATGTTTGTATCCATGTAGGTGTTAGGAAGAGGACAGAGCTCAGTTAATGTAGCTTGAGAAGGCAGTCGGAAACTGAATAGGAAATTGACTCATTGGTAACCTGAAACTGGCAGGCGAGCGAGGAAAGAGTTGTGTGGCAGCATCACTGCATGTTTGTTTTTGAGAAACCCTGTTAATATGACAAACACAGACGCCGTTTATTGAACAGTTTTCTTTCAGTAAATGCTTGTTTTGTCTGTTTTAAGTTATTCAATAATCTTTCTTCCTGTTGACCATCTGTTTCAAAGGACATTGCTGAAGAGGCGGAATGGGACAGGAATTAACCCTCTCATATAGATAGCTGATGGAGAACTCTTAGGCATCATCTCATACAATATTGAACATATTTCAGACTAATTTATCAAAAATCCACTCTGTCATCTTGTGTTGATGTTAGTATTGAAATGTTGTATCTCTTAATACATTATGTAGACTATTTTATGAAGACTGATGTCTCACACAGCGATGTACCATCACCTCTGCTCCTAATACAAATAATTAATGACAGCAGAAATGCTTGAAAAGCATTTTACAATAGTGTTTTCTCTATTTTGAAACATACCGTCATGTGAAAATATAGGACATCTTATAAAATATTCAGTTCTTTATTAAGAAATTTTCACATATTTATGTTTGACATGTTTCTTTTTATCTATCTCTGGAAAAAGAAACAGATTTAATATAAGTTAAGCACCCAAATGTAGCCTTGTTTTATTAATTAAACAAAAGATATAAATGCAAATTATAACTAATGCCAAAGAAAAGGTTAGAATACCCTACCCACTATTAGCTAATGTAACTGTCTTTGGTTTAGATAACTTCAGTGAGATGCTGCTTGTAGCCATTTATTCCAAAAGACCTGGTCATTGTTTACATTCTGCCAAATTTTAATCTAGCTCTTGTGCTTTTCTTAGAGAGCAAAGGTTAATTCATGGCAAACCTCCCATAAATATTAAACTTGTGCAGTCTCAAACAGGGCAAACGTCCTTCAAAATGCTGAGTAACAATGTTTTCATCATGTGTACCTTTGTGAATGTTATAGTGGAATAAAATGTAGGGGTCTCCTAATTAACCCCTAACGAGAAATTTCATTTTTTTATTTACAATTTACAGAACATTTTCATTCAGTATTTATTCATTATTTATATATTATTTACATTTGCTGGTATTGTTACAACTGATTATTACATAACCATATAGCCAACTAAAAAAAGCACTTTGGGAGCGCAGACTTCCGCCAGGACAGTGCAGTCCCTGAAACCCCCCCTCTGGACGGTGTTCTGGATCACCCCCAAAATGTAATCACTTGTTCCTGGTCCCACTGCAGACATTTCTTGAAAATGTAATCAAAATCTGTATAATTTTTTGAGTTATGTTGCTAACAAACAAACAAACAAACCCCGGCGAACACATAACCTCCTTGGCAGAGGTAATATGTTCAAACCACATCAGCTGTCATAGTTTATCTTCATTTATTTCACTTGAGTTCTCAAAAATAAACCTGAATCAATTAAAATGGCCATCGGCAACTTAAAATTCCTGAAAAAACGGCATTAATGCCACCCCTAGTTTAACAGCAATCTAAAAAAATAACGTATCTTGCTTGCTATTTTGGATAGGCAAAAAATGAGTGACACCAGAAAAACAGGGTTGTTTGGTATTTGACAGTCTAAAAAAAAAAAATCAAACATGTGTGCAGTAATTTACTGAAGCACCAGATTTGGGCTTATAAAGAAAAACCGAACTTGGGCACCCCATACCTATCCCTTCATGCGCCTTTGCAGCTGAGGTTTATTTATTTTTTTCTCCTTTAGTAGACACTCCAGTGGTACCCGCACCCCATTTTGGGAAACCCTTAAACGGCGCTTCCTGTCTCTGCACCTTCATGACTTCAGCCTCGGCTGAAGGGGGAGGAGCAGGAGCAGGAGCAGGCGGCGGAGGCTCTTCTCTGCTCCCATGTTGATGTTTGTTGTTTGCGAGGGTGGCATTGCCGTGCGTGGACGGGGATTGACGGAGCGTTGTCGAGTGGCCTGGCAAGACGCATCATTGTGGAAAGCTGCAACTTTGCCCATACCCGCCCGAATATGTGGCTGAAAGACGAAGATTTAGGATGATGTCTCGTCGATTATTGCTATGAACCGCTTTGCCATATGGCTGCAAGCTCATGTTTGACTCGTCTTTCTTGACTGACGGCCAGTGCAGGATTCTGGAGCTCGTCTGAGGGCGCTTTCTCTGGATTTTCCTTCCCCTTTCAAAAAAAAAAAAAAAACAACAACAACAAAAAACCCGACGAAGTTCCCCCTCAGCGACGAGACCCTTTTACAACTCATTTGTTCACCCCCTAAACTAAACTTCCAAAAATGGTCTTCTTCGCTTTGGCTCGAAACAAACCGGGATAACGTCGGGAGCTGCTTGGCGACAACACCCCTACCAACGACAGCCAGTGTTACTCTCCCCCCGGTAAGGCAGCGCTTCAGCGGGTAGACCTGACGAACGCAGCCGGGATGCGACACCTCGTTGCCTGTTAGTGATACGTGGTTGACAGCGCCGCTGAAAACTACACTTAAACCTTCTTCTTCGCTCATTTTCAGTAGGAAACACTAACGTGGAAAGAGTTACTTCAAAGCTTTTTGTTATTAATTTAACGAACATGGTGCTAACATTTAAACGTCCTGGATTATATCAACTTAAAATGCGATCTCCTCAACTTGTTAGCCACGTTAGCCGGTTAGCGACACTTTATTTGTTTAGTTAGGTGGAACTAGCAACCTTCCTTAACTGCTAATAGATTATAAACTTTAAATATGGAGCATGTAAGGCTTGCGTGTTAGGTTAGCCTTTGTTTTATTGGCTAAAAATGCTTGTATTTAATGTCATGTGGCGCACTGAAAGCTACAACTGAAACATAAAGGTTAGCAGAGGTATTTTTTTTAATACCAGGAAGTGCACTTCTCAAACTTTACTCTGATACCCTCTTACAAGTTAAGCTAAACTTAACCTCTCTCCTCCACAGAGGCTGTCCTGGCTCTGGATTTATTCAACTCCTTTTTTATTTTTTTACTACAATTAATGAATCTTGGGGAGTCCATGAGAGAGTGCGACTACAGTCAAATCAGCACTCGCAGCTCCACGCCAATGGAGACCCCTTACAAGAAAAAGACCCCAAAGAGGAAGAAATGGGAGGCCTTCCCAGGTCGGAATAAATTTTACTGTGATGGGAGGATTATGATGGCCAAACAGACTGGGGTTTTCTATCTCACCCTGGTCCTCATCCTTGTAACCTGTGGACTGTTCTTCACCTTTGAGTAAGTATTATCTGCTCACATCTGGTACTTACTTGTGCAAGATGACAGTGTGGATTAGAGATTTCAGCTCATAGTCTCAGATGCCAGAGGAAGAGGTTGGACACAAATCACTTGCAGGGGTCTGGATTTGGTATGTTTCCTTTTATCTGACCTTATTAAGGGAGATGTCAGTATGAAGTTGTTGGAGATTAGAGAAAAGTATTTATGATAATATGCCTTTTAAACATGAGGATTTTCATAATGGCCGATGGTGGAACCCTGGAAAGGTGATATAATGTTGATAATAATAATAATAAAGCATTTTATTTATAAAGCGCTTTTCATAAAACTCAAACAAGCTGTACACGAGTGAAGGATTAAAAAAAAGCAAGTACAACAAACAGGCAGGGTAAAAACACAACAAAGAATCAAACATTAAAAGTCGTCTTGAAAAGGTAAGTCTCAAGCAGAGTTTTGAAAGTGGAAAGGTCGGAGCAGTTGCGGATGGGTTGTGGGAGTGAGTTCCAGAGAGTGGGGGAGGTAGCAATGGAGAAAGCTCTGTCTCCCCAAATTCGGAGTTTGGTCCTGGAGGGAAGGGTGAGGATTTTAGCATTGGAGGAGTGGAGGGAGCGGGTGTGGTGGTGGAGCAAGTCAGACAGGTAGGTGGGAGCCAGGTTATGGAGTGCTTCGAATGGGATTAGGAGGAGCTTAAATTGGATGCGCTGAGGGATAGGGAGGCAGTGGAGGTTTTGAAGGACAGGGGTGATATGATCGGATGTGGGTCAGGAGACAGGCTACAGTGTTCTGGATGTATTCAAGTCTGGTGAGGTTTCTGGAGGGGATACCGTACAGGATGCTATTGCAGTAGTCAATTTCAGGATGTAATGAACGCATGAATCAGCGTTTCAGAGGTGGATAGAGATAATATTAGGTCTTTTAGGGTTAGAACCAGAGTTCTGCAATGTTTACAATCCAGAGAGCCATTTTTCTCCTCAGTCCAATGAAACAAAACTCATTTAGAGCCGGTAATGTTATCTGACGTTTACAAATAAAATGTTGTTTTTGAAAAAAAATCTACTTTAGGAAACTTTTAGACATTTTTAAAGAACCAAGATTTTGTTTCTATTTCTAGGTTTAAAATAAACAAAAACACTTCTATGAGATTTATTTGTAGAAAATGATGTAAAAATATAAAAGCACATAGTTTCTAGCCTAATGACAAAAAAATAAGTCTAAAGTGATATTTACTGTGCTTTAAATATATTTTGGAAATTCGGTGCAATTATTTAATAAAGAAAAATGGAAGAAGCCGGTTCGTTTGCGACCGACACATCACTAAGACCGGCCCCGCGGCGAGTTTGGAGTTGGATTGCGTTTTTAATGTTACCATTGTTATCACATTAGCACTTAGTTAGCATAGCTAGCATACTGTTTTGAACGTTACCCTATGGGTTAGGGGTAACGTTAGCCTATGTTAGCATTACCATTCAGAGACTGGACCCATCCTGTCTCTATCTCCCTCAGCAGCAGTGCCGGCCTCGGACAGAGCTGACTCAGCGCCCCGAGCCAGCGGCTCGAATTGATACAGCTCGTGGCCGCTGGGCTCCATAAAGCCTCCCTCTACTCCTCTATCTCCGATAACGACGGAGGAGATCCGCTGGCTCAGGGCGCCACGCCAGCGCCACCCGAGCTCGGTGCTGCTGAGGCAGAGGGAGACAGGAGTCCGGTCTCTGAGTGGTAATGCTAACATAGGCTAACGTTCAAAACAGATGAATGTTGATCAGACCGATCAGTCGCACAACTGCCAAAGTTGCTTAGGTCACTGTCCATGTTTCAGTGTCACATTAAGCAAGCTGTCACTGTCCTCCTGAACACACCCCCACGTTCCCCCCTCCGCTCATCCTCCACACTTGGCCATACCCCTCCGTTCTTCCTGGCACCGCCCACTCTGTAGAATTTTTTTCAAATGTTGTCTGGGGGCGGGGTTATGATTTTCAGGGGGTTCAGTTACACTTTAAGTAGATATGTGCATTTACTGAAGACTTTGTATTTGTGTCAAGGTTGATGGTTCTATGGAAATCATTGATAAAGCCACAGATTATTTTTAGGTGTTGTTGGAGCATTATGTAATTTAAACTTCATGTCTTTAAAGTTATTATATGGAAAGGACTGTTTTATATCAGACTTTATATCAGAAGAAATCTTTCTTTTTGTCCTTTTCTGCAAAAACTATTTAAAAATAATATAAAAGCAGATTTTAGAAGCCTTACAAAAACATTTTTTGTTTATTAAACCTATTACCAATAATGACTTGACGTCAAGTCGGCCAGAAATTTAATATCGCGTATTTGAGTGCATGTGGGCTGGCTGACGAACCAAAAGGTAAACAAATGCTTCAAACAAACTCCACCAGCTTCCCGGCCAGTGTATAATCGTTAGGCAATCATAACATACATTTTTTGTGGAAAAGTTAAAATTACAGGTCATGGCTCCTTTAACAAAAAGGGCAGTGGCATCTGGTTTTGTCCTTTATTTACATTGGAAATTGCACTTTTTCAGTCATATTTAGGAATGTTGATTAAGCGTGATTAATTCACTGCTACCCTGTGATTAATTAGAATAAAAATTTTAATCGTTTGACACCCCTAGTTATTAAACATGGGTATGTATCTGTATAAATAAAAATGCAAGTCAGAAGACAGATTATAAATGTTTTGCTAAGTGTATTGAATTTTGTAAAAAGGTTAGCACAAGATAAATTATAAATATGTCAAGCTTTAAATTTGAGTGGAATAAGGTCTTAAGTGCTTTTGTGTTGCATGTTGAAATCATTGATTTATGTATGGTTCTTTGTAGTGCAGCCTTTGGAAATCCTTCATTCTAATCAATTATTAAAGTGTAAAATTGTCCAATTCTAGTCAATTGGACAATATGTTTAATTTTTTTCTGGTACATCTCTATTTATTTGTTATACTGTTTATATATACTCTCTATTATAAGTGCTCAGGCTGCTAACCTTACTGTATCTCTGCTACTTGGGCCCAGTTAATTACATCCCTAGTGTCATTAAAGAGCAGTGTTCCTCTCCTACTGCTAAAGCTGTTAATAAATATAAAATGTGTTCTTTTACATGCTACTCATCCCCTGATGCTCTCATCTTTCCACTGTGAGTGGACTGCATGAAGCAGTAGGTGGATAAAGGCCTATGTGCTGCCATTACTGCAGAGTATGACACGACACTGTGTATTGTTTCCTGGGTCATTAGCCCTTCAGTCTGTCATCTATCATCTCAGAAACCCCCAGCTATGGTAGGTAAGACTCTTGCTTTCTCATGAGAATTGTTGGTCAGAGTTTAAGACGTGACCAAGTGCTTCACAGCCAGAGGATGCTTTACGGGCAACAATGTGCTGTGGTTGATACCTCCTGCGCCCTATGTGCACAGTGAAGACTGTCTACACTACATCACAAATGGGTAGAATATATTGGTTTATACTTCCAATATATTCAGATGTATTTCTAAAATGTGGCTGCACCTAATCCATGTGAATAGATTAGAGTCCCCCTCACCCCATATGTAATCTTTTTTTCCCCTTTTTTTTTTTTTTTTTTTAGCTGAAGAGTCTTCAAACATGAACTTAAAACTTAATATTCCTTTCAGAGTATTGCCTTTTCTACATAGGTGTAGGGTTGGTATCACAATTATTGTGTACAGATTCATCATGATTGTCATAAGCACTTTTTGGCTACAAAGCTGATATTATTGTACCAAGAGGGGAGTCAGTTGTATTACTTTTTACAGCTTAGTATTTGTTTGATTTAGTTCAGAGCACATAAGAGCCTTTAAGACTCTTATTGTGAAGGGTTAAAGGACACTGTGTCTGTTGATCTGCTGTGTTGATGCTTTGGAAAAAATACAAATGTCGGACTGCTTCTGGCTAGTTCAATAAACCTGAAAATGCAGGTAGGTTACAAGTTAAATGGATAAACCAGATTATTAACATTTAACTTGGTTGGCATTATCTCCAAGTAGAGCAGGTTGAGGCATCTGATGGAGGTGAAATTCTTTGCAAAACTATACTGGAGCTCCAGTCTAAATGTAGTTGGTGATATAAAGGAAAATACCCTTTTGATTTCAGTCACTGTGCATAAAACACTGTGGTAGGTAGGCAGCCTGGCGAAGGCTATGCTCAGTATTGGTTTCTAGTAGGGCTGGTGTATACTTTGAGTCGTAATTGACAATAGACTGCCTAAAGGTATTTTGAGTCAAGTACCATGCATTCAAGCTAGGAATGGGAGTAATATATTTGTCCAGTTGGAGGGACTCAAACTACTTTTGAAACACGCACCAAATGTGTGTTTTTAGTGGCTAAAATGCCAAAGATGGAATCAAGGAGAAGACGGAAATTAGTCAGAAAAATGTGGGTCAATTATGATCGATATTCTCAAGGCAATATTCAACAATAGTACCACTATTTAATGTTTTATAACTCTACTGTCTGGTATTCATTTAATGGAAAAAACACATACTAAACTCCTATAGGTGGGTGTGGACCTCACTGTGTGTTTGCCCTTTGAAATTCATTGCTGCTTGTCAGTTTTGTATGTCCTGTGTTTAAAGTCTCCCAACCTCAATGCTGAATCTATCAGCAGTGACCTCTGGACCACTTCAGCTTTCAGTGCATTGTCACTGCAGCATAGATACGAACATAACCCATGACCAAAGGGCACCCTGCTGCTACATTAACTAAATTCCCTTAAACATGAAATGCAAAAAAAAAAAAAAAAAGAGAAGGAGATTGACTTTTTGGAGCATTTATTTGAACCTGGATGTTGCTCTGCATCCAGATGTAGGATACCAGATGCTTCCTGATGATACTTCTCCTGCAGTCCCCACAGATAGCTCCATTTCCTACAGCTTGAGCAGGACTCTTCGTTCTGTCTTATGTTTGTTGTGACAACACAGGGACATTTTACAGGAACACCACAAAATCACGTTTCAGCTAAGCATCGTCTGCCCTGATCTACCAGCCGTGCCCCAAGGCTGGCCGAGTCCTCCTGACTTTCCCGCCCCTCTCCCATCAGCTGAAAGGAGACATTCATCAGACAGGACGATGGTCAGCAGACCTGCACATTGGCTTATGTTGTCATTAACTGTAATGTGTTTCGATTAGTTGTGTATACCTAAGCTCGTTCACTAGTTGTCAGCATAGTGGATTGCAGCTCCTCATTCACTTTGCAGAGATATCATCTTTTGCATAATGTTTTCCATCGGACAATGGTGGACCATATTCTGCAGAAACAAATCTCAAGGACGAGAGCTTTTGCTGTCCTTCTTTGTACTAGTTTTCTTTGTCTCAGTGAGGGGTGCTCAGCCATGCACAATAAACCCTAGTCTGTTTATTATTCTGTTTCGGGTTCCCCCCCAGATGCCTATGTGGCTTGTTGTTTCACATGATGCTTTCTGTCCCATATGTTTCATAAAGGTTCACAGAGGTTGATGTCTAAAGAACAGTTTGAGCATTGTTGCAGGTTGGGAATAAACTGAACTTCTAGTCGTGTTTTAATAGTTTAAAATATGTAGAAGGTGTGAAGCTTACCGTTCTCGTGATGAATCTGATGCTGGTTTCGACTCTTGATATAGTTTGGGGTTGAGCATTAATGTCTCAAAATTAAATTTTTCAGTTTATTTTAAAGGAAAATACTCTATAATCAGCTAGACCAATATCCCAGCAGGGCTGCGACCAGAAATTGCTGTTCATGGATAGAGCTATTGCCACAGGAAATATACTGGTCCTCTGGCTTCATACCTTTTTATGAACGGACATAATTTCATTTACAAGCTTTGTAGAAAATTACAGGCCACATGCCTTCTCAGATCAACATTAAGTGATCCCAAAATGTGATAAATGACTATGATTGAGGTCTGTGGATTAAAACAGCAGTTGCACAGAGTATAAAACCACAAATGTAGGTCATGGATACCTTCCTGTTGTCTGTGCTGCTTGAATAGTCTGGTTCTGCCACTGATTCTTTTTTATACAAGGGTGTTTCTCCTTTAAATCTGAATGCTTTCAGCTAGATTTAAACATTCAGACCATCTTGGTGAATTATCTCACTATTTTTCTTTTGCTGACTCAATGTTACTCCAATAATGATGGGCTTTTGTTACCTTTTACTTTTCCACTGTGAAAAGCTGCCTTATGAATTTCTCTTATTGGACTGTGCTTGTGCAGCCTTCCTCATTATTTGTGCCCAACGGTTTGTCTTTCATCTCAGCTGGAGATGAGGAGGAAAGTTGGATAACTAAAGGCGCGTGACTATTAGGGAGAGACTGTTCCGCCCCTCCCAGTTACTGATATAGGCTAGAACCTACAGGTGAATGAACCGTCTTTATAATAAAGGCCATTTCAGTGCTTTTGAGTGGTGTAGCCCTTCGTAGATCAGGGTTTTCATCTGGAGGTTTAGTTCTTAAAAAAGGTCTGGTTTAGACTCCAAAGCGCTTTGAAACGTCCAGTCTATTTTCATATCTATGAACAAAATGAAGCTATCGAAGATCAAAAGATGTGCTTTAGATAATCTGCTTATTGTATGATAATCCTCTCCAAACTGAGCAATCGCAGGGTTATAGATTTTGAAAGACGTTGATGTGCGTTACTTGATATGGCAAATAAAGATAGAAAATCAGCGAAATACCCTTGATTTGAGTTTTTGTGGTACGGTTAGTGGAACATAAAGATAGTAAAACCCAATAGGTTTATGTTTGGTGTTAAAATAGCCAGAGAACTTTAAATATTGACACATTTCTCAATTTAAGCCTAAATCATGAAAAACTATATAATGTGTAGGACCCCTGGTGGTGAGTGTGGTCCTAAAAAGTCAAAATGTTTATTATGCTGTGTTACAGGCCAACAAGTTTTACAACTTGATGTCAAACATAAAGTTATTTTTTTATTTTAGCACTCTTGTTTGTGCTTGCCTATTATGTATTCTGATATTTCTGTTAAGAATCTGTTCAGGAACACTATTTATCTACCCGTTTCCATTTGTGCTTTTGTTTCTTGCAAACATAATCTCATCAACCCAGTTTATAAACTTTCCTTTTATACAACAGTGTTTCTGGTTGATTGGCTTGGCAATCCAACATTCTGAATGGAGCAGCAAACATAATTTAGCCTCTGACAACTCCACTCTGGATAAAGGAATTTTTGTTCGTCTGGGACTTGATTCAAGAATCCTGTAATATAACGGTATTAGGTGGCAACAATGTTGTTCAGGCTTCTTTGGAACCTCCTGAATGATTTGTAAAAGTGATTTCAGAGTCATTTTGTTTGGGCGGACACTCCTGGAAAGTTTGTTCCATGGTTTCTCCCGTTAGGGATAATGGTTCTAAATGTGGTTTGTCTGAGATCCAAACTTTAGAAATGACTTTGTAAGACGTTCCAGACAATGATTTCTGTGAATATTAGTTCTTGAATTTTTTTTTTTTTAGTTCGGGACTTAATTTTATTTTTGAGATCTTTCGGTCTACTTTATGTAGTCAGAAAGGTTATTTTTAAGTGATTTCTTGATTCTTCTCTTAATAAATGAAATCATAATTTTTAACAACTTGTTGTATATCATTGTTTTCATAAGCTTCTGTGCAGTTACATGGCACAGTAATGCTTAAAAGTTTAAATTTAGCTTTGAGTACGTTAGCACAGCTTTTTTTTTTAAGGCCTGCAATAAATACCACATCTGTTTATTTATAGATCCTGTTGGGAACTGAACATTGTTTAAGACTCCTGTCTGTCACGCTTCATTCAGGAAGAAATGCATCCTCATGCTGCGCAAGAAAAACTGCAGGAATCGGTCATTCATCTTTGTGAGACAGATTCATCAAAAAAACCAACCTTAGTAGTTTTTAAGTTATCCCGTTTTTTTTATTGCATCATAACAAAAAGGTTGACAGCTGAATAAAACATTCCCAAAAAGTCATTGCAAGTCAGCCCCCCCGACCTAATTTATGGGAAGCTGTCTATTCTGCTTTTCATCTCCCTGACAGATGCAGAGTTACAGCGATCCTGTTATAATTCCCATCAGGTACATGTATAAAAACAAAACAAACAAAAAAAGCAGCTCTTTGACAAGCATCAACTTACATCAAACTCTCTTAACAGAACCTATTAGCTTGGAGTAACAGTGTTCTTGAAATTTGGATGGACTCCTTAGTTTTTTTCCATGTTTGACAGGTTTGCCCTAGTGGCTAATCCTTGCAGCTAAAATGCTCTGGAGGCTGTTGAAACTAAACCAGCCCACATTTCACATTTTCCCAGTAACTCTCCACCAAACAAATAGGCTTTCCCTTCAGTTTTGATTAAGTGGGCTGTTAAAAACACTTAAAAAGTACTTTAACTTGTTCTTTAAAAAGCAGTCATCTTCCTTTTGAATATAAAGGAAACAGTTAAGTGCACAAAAGAAAATCATTTTAATGAATATTCAAGGCATTGTGGGAATACAATAACTCAAGATGCCTTTGCAAACATGCACTGAAGAAGGTAAAATTGTAACTTGTTTTTTTGTCTTAGTTGTGTTAGTAGTGTTAGTTGTTATAGAGAATGCCCTTAATGAATGGAAAAAGGTTTGCTGCATGGTCGACGAAGAAAATAAGTCATCTTTTCTGTGTGTCGTCAAGCAAATGGTTGCGAAACAGTCTTTGTCTGCATAACTCAAACAGTCACACCCATGTTAGGCATATGGAAACAAGGAAACATTCCTCACACACCAGTACAGTGCCGCTCCAGATTTGGTCTCACTGTTTGTCAGATGGATGGCAGAACATGGAGGGGAATTGCTGATTGATGTGCTTTTGAATGAGTTATCCGACTTGTAACTTTAAAAATTAGACTTCCAGATGTAGGTTAGTCTGAAATAATGTAATGTAAGCACAATTTGGTTTTTTTCCTGACACTCCAATGCCACCACCAGTTCCACTGGCCTCTCACTTTTTTTCTTTTGTTTGTTGCGTGTTTTTTCCCCTGACTTGCTTCAAGCCTTTAATCAAACCTGCACTCTGTTTGTCAATCCCCCCCCCCTCCTCTGAGCTACATCCAGTCCCTGCTCCGGGGGTGATTGAGTGCAAGGCCCAGGCTGAATCATTACACTTCCAGAATGTGTAGGTTTCTGGAAAACATGAGTGACATATGTTTCACAATACTCTATTGGCATTTGTCTGAAACCTGGACCAAAAGCTGTGGAGACAGTGGAGACTAAGGGGGAAAAAAAGAATTTGTTTTGTAGACCAATGAATTGGCCTACGGGTTAAAGGAGGTTCATATTTTACCCATGTCTTTTATCAAACACAATCAAAATGTTATAAAACCCTAAGCAGACAAAGCCTTTGTTTCCACATAACATATAATTAAGACTTTAGCCTGAAAGGGCACATATTTAGTTTAACACGAGATGAAACATATTCCAAGCTATGTTCCAGTGTTAATGTTACATTTTTTTATTTAATAAGCCTAAAAACTGACTGTAGATTCAGATATTAAGTTACATTTGTTAGACAAATTACAGATCTATGGATCATTGTTCTTAGTTGCCATCTGTTTATCTACTGTAAGTAGACATTGTAAGGAGAGATGGGAACAGTGCAGAGTGAAGCAAGTTTTACTTGATTAAATAAAGCTGAGGTGAAAGTCCTTAATGATTAACTCCCAGTTGAGTCTTGAAAAGCTTGATGACATTAGATTTGAGTCTTGATTGTTTAAATTGTAAGCAAATTCAATGATAGATCGGTTAACTCTGGAAAGCAAATAAGTGTGACCTTATGAGAATCATTACCTTTTGCTCATCGGACTAAAAGTTTACAGTGTTTTAACTTGGCTCATTTTGCAATAGAGTTTTGTTGTTCTGTTGCTGCACCCTAACTTGGTTCACAGTACCTCTATTTCTTTTACTAATTGCTTTTTCTCCATTAGGAAGATGAAACAATTTGGAAAAGGGCAAACATTTATTCCTCATTTGACATTACCTTAATGATGCAGAGGTCAAATATTTGTTTTTAGCCTTCCGACAGTGAGCAGTTTGAGATGGCATTCTGTGTAAAACAGGCTTTTACTTGTTAAATCAAAGTTATCATTACTAACTGGTATAAAATAAATTGCAGACCCATAGATTAACTTTTGAGATTTTCGAAAGACTGGATTTCCAAATCAAGCATATCAAATGAGAGGACCGAGGTTTAACGCCCAAAAGATGATGCACAACATTTCTGATGTGATGACTTCAGCCTTCCTGTTAACTGCTAAAGTCTGATCTAGGTTAATTCACCCCTTCACTAGTGCAGTGAAAATGGTCTTCCGGCAATTTGTCATCAGTTTTGGCTCGGTGCTGCCCCTGACAGGTCAGCTGTTCAAACCTACTGTGGTGGTTCTGGGTTAATCAAATTTACTAGCTGTTTCATAAATTTGGCGAGTGGTATATACCCAGTTCCACCAATCTGTATTCAATTTTTAATTTCTTGACAAATGTTTAACTTCAAGTTTACATTGTTGTTATCCAAGTAAATGCTGAATATATTTATGTGGAAAAGCAATTTCCAAGTTGTTGATAAAAGTTGGTTTATGTTTTCACATCAACAAGAGTAAGAATAATCCAAGCAGATTGTTTGCAACCAATAACAGGACCAACAATGGCAATTGATGGGACTTACTTATTACGGCTCTGTTTTTTGTTTTTTTTGTTAAAAGAAAAAACATGAAAAACACAAAAAAGAAAACCATAGTACTTCTGCTGAAGATTAAAAGTCACCATGTCTTAAAGGTAAATAGAGGAAACCACAAGACATCGGGGACGCAGTACTTAATGGGGTTACGTCGGACTAAGGGGGTTGGGGGTTCCCTAACTTGTCTAGAAATTGTCTTTGGTCTTTTGCATATCATCTCAAAAACATATTAACCGTCACTTCCCTGAATTGTTTTCAGTTTTTTCTTTGTCTATAATGCCAGCATTAAATTGTACAGACACGGCACATTGAACAGAAGTTAACATAACTTTGGTAAACAGAGCCAGTTTAAGATGTAGCTGCTATATTTATATTTAAGTCACCTAAGGTATCAGGAATGGGACTGTGATTATTAAAGATGCAGCTCTCACTGCAACCCTGACTTGGTCTAATTAATCACCATGCCCACATTATGCTTAAAGACAGCGTCTTGACTTTTAGGTTTGTCCTGTATTAGTCTTTGCCTCAGCCTCTCTCCGTTTATTGGTTTGGGCCTCATTATTGGATGGCCTTCTTGTTTTAATCACTCAAGCGTTTCGTTTCTTTAACAAATTTCATTAGTCTGTCTTGTTAAGTCTGCTGCTCCTTTTTATGTTCCTCTGAGGCTTTAGCTCACTGATGTGGCTGTTTCTAGGGTAACCATATTCCCTTTTGAAACTTACCATGTCTGACATTGCATGCTTTCCGTCGCCATGGCAACATTGCCTCCAAAGTTGGAAGCAAATAAAAATGACAATGTGACTTTGTTCATTTCTGCCGTCTAGTCTTATAAGAAAAGGGAGCTGTTGGAATGGTTTCACTGCTCCTGGTCATCGACAGATGATCAATGTCGGAGACGTTTCCTTCGAAGGGGCATAATGGGGCAAGTTTTGTTTACCTGCAGTCCATAAACATACCTGTTGATTTTAGTTTTTATGTTAGATTCAATGAAGTTCTTACCAACTTGGATGCGGACGATGAGGAAGATTTTCATGAAAATAAAAAGTAATTCATTACTTTTTGTGAACAGAAATATTTCTACAAAGCTGAATTTTAATTCTGAAATGCCTTTTGAGGTATTTAACAAATTAACAAATGTATTTGAAACGAACTAAAAACATGTCTAAATAAATAAAAACATTTAACTTACCACTCTTTTGGGG
The DNA here is from genome assembly GCA_963556495.2 of Valencia hispanica. Lineage (NCBI taxonomy): Eukaryota > Metazoa > Chordata > Actinopteri > Cyprinodontiformes > Valenciidae > Valencia > Valencia hispanica. The sequence continues at coordinate 16,813,021 of OY747720.1, read as the reverse complement.
TTAGTATTTCTGATTTTATCTTTTTTGCACCAATGTCAATGCCTCGTTCGGCAGAGCCAATTAAAAGATAACAGAAGCGGGGTACAGATCCTGCCTTTATTTAGGTAGTGTTTTTAGTCATTTTTTCTTGTCACCTACCACATGATAGCATTACATCTGAAAGAGTTACCCTAAAGTGCTGAAGTGCCCAACTTAAATATTAATGTAGTTCATAATTTTTTTGCATTGTATTTATTGGATTTCCTATTTTCATTATTATCTGTGCAGACACTTTAAAGTGGAGTGTTCTCAGAGTAACTGTACAAACAGGCTATTCCGATGGTTTAGGGCTGGACGATATGGACCAAAAGTTATATCTCGATATTTTTCAGCTCAATCCGATTTTCGATTTATATCAAGGACTTTTTTTTGTTTTGATTAGCAATTAAAAATCTAAGCTACATATCTCAAATGTCACACAGGCACTTTTGACATGCAGATGTAGATGTACATTAGAAACATTGTGAAAAATAAAGTATCTGCATATTATTATTACATTCTTGAATAAAATAATGTTCTATTCTTGCAAACCAAAATAGTTATAGCTTTGCTATTAAAAAGTACTGTTTTGGGTCTGAGGTGGGCTGGTGTTGAAATTCACCCAGGAGCTTGGTTCTGAGAGGCCTTTTATCTGATCGCACCAAGGATGTAAGCGGAACCATAATTTGAATATAAATACTTGTATTAGTTGTATAACAACATAAGATATAACATCTAACATATGAGTGTGTGTTAAATGATATGAGCAAAATAAAAAAAGGGACTTTGAGGACGGTGAGAAAAAACAGATCTAAATCTCTGGAGGCTGGACGTGCATAAAAATCAAAACCCTCATCTTCATCTGGCTGTTTCCCTGGCTCAGTTTCCCCCATTCATAATCTTGCCTTTTTGTGTGTATCCTTTGTTTTGGGTCATCTTGTGACTTGTATGAAAATATGAGGATTTTTTTTTTTTTTACTCTATCATCCAGCCCTACTGTGGAACTGTTGTAGCCACTAAATCCCTGAAACTTGTTCTTAAGAACAGTATCCTGCCATCTGGACTCACAAGTAAATCCTGCTCTTCACGTTCTGACCGTCTGAAACCAGAGTTGACCCTCTCTTACTCAAAGGAAGTTTTTGACAGAAAACCAAACAGCACCACTACCACAGAGCAACACTTGGGCCCTAAAAAGAGATTCTGGAAACACACACCCATTGACATTATTTCTATAATCCATCATGATTTGTAGGAATTATGTCCATAATTTCTGGACCAAGTATGCCTACATGTGAACAAATTGTGTCTCATAGAGCAATTGGCGATTTAAAACATTAGGAATTGACTTTCTACTTTTTAAACAGGATACTGTAATCATAGCTGGCCTTCAACTTTTAAAAAAATCAGAGGGTTACCTGAAGAAATTGCCTGATCGTGTATGCTAACTTATTTAGCTACTTTGTCAACTCCGTTACTTTTGATGAATAAGCTCCTAACCTAAACATTTCTGAATCAGTATTTGCTTATAAGGTTGGTTGAGTTTTGTTGAAGGCAGTAGGTTACGACTTTGTGTAGCTCCAAACAGACATGCCTTTTTTCCACTAGGCTCGGCTCGGCCCAGGCCGAGTGGGGTCCGGCTCTATTTAGCGCATTTCCACTCCTTTTGTCTGTGCCAAGCAAACTCTATTTATTTTTTTTATTTTTTTTTTGGACTACCTCTGGCTCAGTCCGAGGTGGGCCAATACGCCCACCTATGGACTGATTGGCCCGGTAAAGTGATGTCACTCTCACTCCTACCTAGGTAGTGGTAGCCACTGATTGGCCTGGCGGAGTGAGTGTGAAGTGATGTCACAGAGAATGGCAACTCATGGCTTCCAGCGAGTTCAAAACACTGCTGGGGGAAACTAAAAGATATTAAAGTGCGAATATCAGGTTCTGTAGCACAATGGCCGGAGTGGGGCAGATGAATTATCTCTCATAAATGGATGCACATTATTTCTGAAACCTAAATATCACCTGAGCTGCTCTCTTTTGTGATTTTAATCCTTTTCCAAAGGATTTTGTGGTTGCTTTCCATTTCTATTTAGAAATATTTATCTTTATAGTCTCTTCATAATCAAGGGAAACTGAATTACAGATGGCATGACTAATCCAGATGGACTTTGGGTGCATATCATTGTACCGGTACATTTGTTGAAGCTGCAAGTTAAGCTTCATCTGATCTTTAGGTGCAGTCTCTAACAACCTGATGAATCCTAAAACTTTGCAGGAAATTGCTCGGAAGGGCAGGATTATTACAACAAACAAATATAAACTTTAGCTAAACTGTAAAACGGTTAAGAATAGGTCTTTTTTTTTTTTTCTTTAACGTGTCCTGTTTGGCAGTGTGGAAGTCAGAATTGGTGTCTGAGTACCAAGTAGAAGCCCAACAGATTTACTTTCACAAGCGGAGGAGTACAGCTTTTTCTATAGTACTCCACTTGATATATGTGTGAAAAATCTTTATTATGAATTGCTGGGGATTTTATTTCCTGATATTATGGACACGGAGATGGAAAATTAAGGAGAAGAAAGAAAGAAGATGAAGAAGAGAGGTAGGAAACAAAGTCAAGAGAGAAGGTGAGTTGAAAATACAAGAGAGGAAGGGGAACAAAGAAAACACAGGAAAACATAGAAGTCTGCCTCCATACCCACAGGATGGCAGAGAGAAGGGAAAAAACAAAACAAAACAAAACACGAAAAAGGAACATCGACAAAACAAACCAAACATCGTGAACTAAGAACTACACAACCACATCACACAAAAATGGATATAAAAATACAACAATGTCACAGAAAAACTCATGGTACCGATTAATCAAGCTCTAGTGATAACCTCAGCCCAAGATTAAATCTGTAAACACCAGAGACCCCACATCTATGTGTGTGTGAGCATGCTGGTGCATATAAGGTTTCTCCATAAGAGTGTTCGATAGCTGGTGTGAGCAGGCATCAATACGTCTCCCAGGAATCGATGCAGACACGAAGGAGATCGGAGCCAAGACGTCCAAAGGAGCCCCAGGCGGACCCGGGCGGGGACGTCCGCATCCCCCAAGAGAGGAGCAAAGGAGAACCTCAGGGGAACATCCAGCGGCTACTATGCAGGGGCCCGGGGGGCAGCAGTGACGAGCCCACGGGCCCCGCCGGCAATCAGCCATGCCAGGGCGGGCCGGTCCATGGACCGGGAGAGCCGGGGCCCAGGGGCGCCCCACCCCCCAGCAGGGACCGGCCGAGGGGCCCCTGGCCCCGAAGGGGCCGCGGCCGGCCGCCATGCGCCACCACCACCTTAAGCCAATCCCCACCGCCAACATCCCAGCGCCCCACCCCTGCCCCACGTCCGGGCGCCCCACCGATAGCCGCAGCGGATGGACAGCATCCCCAGGCCAAGCTCAGCCAGCACCTGGACACTAAGTTGTACCAGCTCCCGAGTCCTGATCCCGCGCAACGCAGAGCGCCGAGACCAGGCATCCAACAAAGGCCAGGGCCGGTCCAACCCGCCAATGAACAGACCACGCACGGTGCGCACAGAACAGGTGATCGAACGAGCAGAGACGCTGGATCCGTATCCCGCCGAGCCACCGAGCAGGCAGCACCCAACAATCCCAAACCTGGTACCCCTAAAAGAGGTGCCCCAACCTACCAAAGGAAGATATCGGCCCAGCGCATCGGCCGACCGGCGCATCGACCCCCCCAGGCACGGCCAGGCATGCACAAGGTCCGAACCGGATTGACCACCGACGCACCAGCAGGCAGGGGCATCCGTCACTGGCGGGGAGTGACGGAGGGGAAATAGGCCCCCCATTAAATGTAAGGCCCGAGGTGCGCCAGGTGTGCGCCTCACTCACACACCCCATACAGACTTTATTCTCCCAGGTTCAGGTACCGATGCCCCAGTAGCGCAACCAGCCCCCTGATGGCCCGTAACGAACAGGAGTGTGAAAAGACCCCTAGCCTCCATCCTCCCGCTCAAGTATGGTGTTGATGCGTGTTGTTATAATGTGCATTTAAAACAGAGGGGTGGGATGTGGGGAAGGCAGCCGCACATCCCCCAACCCCCACCCCGAGCCCTCAGTGTCTATATGTGGTTTAACAGTGGGCACCGGCACCAGAGGTGAAGCTGATTGAACCGCTCCCCCTCTGGATGCCGAAAAGCGTGCCCACCCCAAAGTCCCTACATGTGAATAGGTCTTGCTACACATGATTAGCTAGACTCCATTTACTGTAAACTGGGCTGTCTTCAAAGTTGCACTAAGAATCAACCTCAGCAACACCAACAGGAATGAGTTGGTTAACAGTTGTAGTCATTTTTTTAAATAAGTCAAACTCACCTGGGATCAGTGGATTAGCAGCTTTAATTTTTACTAACACAATGTCATATAATAAGTCACTACAGATGATATCTATGCCTTTATTTTGACTTTAATTCTGTTTAACGTAATTTTGGAAATCTTTGTTTACACACACAGCTGAGGCTTTTGCTCTGAAGGAGTGATAAATGACAGCAAGTTAAAATTTGCTTGCTTTTTTAGCCTTTCTACACCTTTACCAGCTAGTACCATAGTTACAATTTGTCATGTTATCACATCAAATGCTTAAGTTATTTTTTTTAACCTACACAGATTACTGTTGGTTGTAAATGTTAACTTTAAGCCTGTTTATTACAAATTATGATGAAATGCATCTATCAATCTCAAAGTAAGTAGTAATGTCTGGTTTCAGTATCTTGAAGTCATGATGCTACACCATCAAAAATTAGGAGTAGAAAACTGTAAGTGGTCAGATGTGTAGGATGCTTGAGCAAATGCACTCCATAACTTAGAAATAAATGAAACAAATAACTGGCCTAGTTTTTTGGGATTTTTTTTTTCTCTTTTAACCTGAAAAAATGTTTTTGCTGAACTGTGCTGTCCTGCCTGCATCCCCCTGCTGATGTTCCAGACTTTTTTTTTGTTTGTTTTTGCTTAGGTCAGTGTCACGTCATTTGTAGAAAGCAGCTGGACTGCATGTTTCTACTCAGTTTTTACAGCTCATACATTGTTCATAGAGATATTAGGACTATATATAATCAATTTTTTAACTCAACACATTTTGCTGTGATTCATAAATGACTCAATCTATTTATACCTCTAGGATATTCAACCAGCTTGAATTAGGGGTAGGTTTAGTGTTAAAATACTTTAGTGTGCAGTGTGCTTGTATCTTTGCTCATTTTGGCTGTAAGGCAGGCTGCAAGATGGTTCACTTAGTAATTAATAGACCTCTGAATAGACCAGAACTTGATGACACAGTGTTTAGAGCTCAATTTATTTGATGCTGGTGTCTATCTTCAGTAATCAGCATGGGAAACCTAAATATGGTTTGGTCAGTTTCATCAGAATAAACATCCAATGTTTCAGTTTTTTTTAACACGTTACTGAGAGGAATATGTGAAAGTTATGCTGTGTCCATTAGCAACCCATAATGCAATATATTTACAAGACCACAATCTCACAAATAAAACGGAAACAGTGGCCTATCCCCACCCCTGTGGCATTTATTGTGATTTGTGTCCTAACCAGCTGCAGTGTCTAATAAAATCATTCATAGCCCTTTAACCTTTTCATGATTTGTCATATTGCAACCACAAACTTCAGTGTATTTTGTTGGGAATTCATGTGATAAATAAAGAGAGTAGTGCATAATTGTGAGTCGGAAAAAGAAATGTTCTTCAAAATCCAGCCCCCTTTAACCATGTATCCATGTTTTCCTTGCATTGTACAGTTATGCACTACTTAGTGTTGGTCTATCACATAAAATCCAAGTAACATGCATTGTTTGTTTTTGACAAAATGTTAAAAGGTTCATGGGGTGTTTATACTTTTGCCAGAGAATGTTGACTGTTGAATATTGGACTTAATGTTCTAGAACATGAAGCTTTCACCTTTTTTTTTTTTTAGCTATGCCTATAGTTTCTAAGTCAGTCGGAAAACTACATTTCTGGCTTAGCTATGCCGTTCCTCTTTTTTCATCATCTGTTTTTAATTTTACCAGTTGTAGGTTCCTGGCAGATGAGCTGACCCCCATCATCCCAGTCATAGGAGGAGCTCTGTTTTTGTTTGTACTGGGGACTCTACTGAGAACCAGCTTCAGTGACCCTGGCGTCCTGCCAAGAGCCACTCCTGACGAGGCAGCGGACTTGGAGAGGCAAATAGGTAAGAGCTTTCATTTCAATCATTTTGTATAGAGGAACAGGAGCTATATATTAAAAGTGAGTATTTTGGACCCCCTCTCCTTGTATGGTTTTATGCCTGTATATTCTCTCAGACGACCCCAGTTTTAGCATCACAAATGGTTATTAGTGATTCTATTTTGTATGTTAGAGGGATCCTTTTGTGTATGTCCTGTTTACACAGCTCTCATCCGTCTCTTCTCCCCTATCTGAAAAAAGGCTCCATGTATAGCTGTATTCAGCTTTTGTGTGGGTGTTTACTGCTTCCCTGACACATTAACTGGATGAGGGGTCCTAAGTAAATCTGCACAGCCAAAGAAATAGGGGCTTCAATCGACTTTAAAGGTACTCTTCATTTCTGCTGGGATGAATTATTGGTACTGCACTGAAGTGCACTGCACAAATGGCCTCTGATCTTTTTATTTCAATATAGCCTCTCCATTTTTGATGGATTACGTTGTCATAAATTACCATTTGATGAATACTTTGTCTAATTTATGATAGTACAAGCAAAATTGATGGGGCATTTGGAAGCACTTCTTCTGGATTAGCGAAGTTAACAGGAGTTATAAGAATTTAAAAGTAAAATGGAATACCTAATTTTATTTATGCAGTGTAGAAAAAATCCCATATTAGGAAACAATTCATGGAACATGGAATAATCTCCCTTGCACACTTAATGGCTCATAATTTTTTTTCGAAGTTGATGTTAATTTCTAGGAACATTGTTCTATTTTCTTTTAATGGAAGTGTGACATGACACGGAGGCCCATCACTTAGTCACAGAAAACTTGGTTGGATGAGGGCCCGTATTTATTTTACCACCTTGCACAGTAAGCAGGAAGGTAAGGGGGGTAATAAAAGTCTTCATAGCTCATTATGGGAGAAGTGCAGAAAAGAACAGCATCTTGGGGGTCACAAAGTGTCCATAACAACCATTAGATGGTCTTTATATTCCAGTTGTGTGGGAGTGATGCAAGGAAAAAGCTTTCTCTGTTCAATCATCACAATCATAAAAATGATGAGCTTGATAAAGACCACTGGGACTTGAACTATAACAGTGTGCTTTGGACAGATGAGACTAAAATTGAGCTTTCCCACAAACACTCCAGGTGGGTATGGTGTGAAGCAAAGAATGAGGAGGTGGAGAATAATCAAATGCCAACAGTTATTTCTTTGATGCAGTGGGCCTTCTCCTCCAAAAGCCCTGGGAACGCTGTTAGATTGCATAACACCACGGACTATTTGAAATATCTCAAGGTTTTAATGAAAAATATGGTGGACTCTGCAAGTAAACAAAAACTGGGTCACCACCGGGTGTTACGACAGGATAATGATCCAAAACACACGGCCAAATTTACTCAGAAATGGTTCACCAGGCACAAAGTCAACCTTCTGCCTTGGCCAGACCTAAACCGTGTAATCACTAGCTTGACAAAACCAAAAGAAAAAAGTTTGACTTATATACTGAAATGCAGCGACTACGCCGGAGTTTGCAGCTTTATCTAAAGAACCGAGTCTTACACGTTAGCATCACATTAGCCTCTAGATGGCTAACGGAGATCGGCTCGGTTGTGTAATTCACATTACTACTGTAAGGCATACCATGCAAACTATGTTCATCCACCTTCACACATTGAATAAATAGCTTTCTCAGAACTGTATGACACCATCATGCCAGACCAAACGCTATAACCCCTGTGAAATCCTTGATTACTTACCAATCCATTAGCAGCACGGCTAACTCGGCGTCCGTAGTACATGACGTTCGTTCCAAAAGAACTCTCCAACGAGGAAAAGCCGGCCCAATATTTACTCTGGTCTTTGCTCTCTCTCTATCACGATCTCTTTTTCTTTTTGTAGCTTCTTCTGATATGGGATTTCTCGGTCTCTTTGGTGGATCAGCCATCTCTACAGTCTAAACAGCGGCTGTATGACTCTGCCGTAAAGCAGAACTCAGTCGGTACTTCCGGCGGCCGGCCGCCACTCAAAAGTTCTTTAGTGTAGAAAAAAGCCAAGGACCCCTGTAAGGTGGTGATAACTCTAAAAATTAACATAATAGATGATAAACTTCCACCATAACGTTTGAAAAAAACATTATATTAAGGTGTAAAAGTTGCAGAGTATGCCTTTTAAGGTGATGTCAAGAAGATCTGAGGGGCAGAATAAGGACAAACTGTAAAGCACAAAGGTATTATCTCATTAGAGGTTGTTTGTTGGCTGACAAAGATAGTAAATATCTTTTTAATGATTTGCTTCCGGAAAGTTCCTTCACAGTAACTAAATTTCCACCATTTGTGGTTAGTAAACGGAAGAATCCATCCACCCCATGACTTTCTTCTCTTGGATTTGTTGTGGTTTGCTTTTGTCAGGCTGCATTGCATTCTCGTTTTTTTTTTTCTTTCCGCTGTTCTTTCTCAACATCTTCTGAATTTACTTCTCTGATTTCACAAGAAATGTCTTGATTCAAACATTAGTGCTGGTTAAGTTACTAACTGTCAAGGCTCTAAAAGTGGCCTGCTGCCCAGTAGCTAAATGGATTATCACAGCTTAACTCACTAGTTTAGCTGACTTAGTGTTCTTTGAAATTGTATAGCTTTGCTTGGATTGAGAAACATAGTTCTTAGCCATCATCCTCTTCTGTGCTTTAGGCCATTAGGGCCTCATTAAATAAACTCTGGGCTAGTCTAATTAATCTTATTAGGAGATTTAAAAGCCTTTAGTGGAAAGTTAGAGTACAGAAAACATGAAGCAGCGGGCCGACACAGCAGTCTGTATAAGTACCATTTTATGCTGAAATTAATTTTATTTTTTAAATAAAGGAATTAAAATATTGCTGACAAAAATCTGAAAGCCTTTGGTTTGTTATATATATTTTTTCCTTTAATGGTTATTGTTGTTTGTAACTGAATTTAAATTAGATTATGCTTAGAAGTTGTCAAATGTTTTTCTTTCTTTTTTTTAACCTAATATCTTGTCTTGCTTTTTGGCAAAGTAGTTCTATTTTGTAGGATTTCTAAGTATAATTGTAAGTACATTGCTCAAAAAAATAAAGGGAACTCTAGAATAACACATCCTAGATCTGAATTAATGAAATATTGTTATTAAATGCTTTGTTCTTTATATAGTTGAATGTGCTGACAAAAAAATAACACAAAAATTATGAATGGATATCAAATTGATCAACCCATGGAGGTCTGGATTTTGAGTCGCACTCAAAATTAAAGTGGAAAAACACACTACAGGCTGATCCAACTGTGATGTAATGTCCTTAAAACAAGTCAAAATAAGGCTCAGTAGTGTGTGTGACCCCCATGTGCCTGTATGACGTCCCTACAACGCCTGGGCATGCTCCTGATGAGGTGGCAGATGGTCTCCTGAGGGATCTCCTCCTAGACCTAAACTAAAGCATCCGCCAACTCCTGGACACTCTGTGGTGCAACGTGGCGTTTGTGGATAGAGCGAGACATGATGTCCCAGATGTCAGGTCTGGGAAATGGGCGGGCAGTCCATTACATCATCTTTTCATTTAAAAAAAAAAGTATTTTGGAAATATTGTTCAAACAAAATACAATACATCAGGATGGATGCAAGCAATATTAGGTATTAATCCCCCCCACCCAACTGACAAGAGTGAGCAGAAGGATAGTAATAATAATCATAATTGTAAATCAATAGCAATAGCAACAAACGTAATAATAATAATGATTTAAAAAAAAAAATGAAGACATAAAGAGGTTGGTGTTGGCATTGGAAATAACAGGAAACTTAGGTAAGGTTACATTATTGTCACAAATAATATTACATTACACCTAGCCATTTGGGATATATACACCTATATTTAAAACGTTCCAGAATCATGCCCCGTGTGATTCTGGGCATGAACGACCTCCTTGGGTACAGCTCTATTATGTAAAAAGGTTACAAATCCTCCCCAACATTTATCAAAGGCTGATGACTTTCCCTTAAAGCAAACATGATCTTTTCTGATGGCAAGTAGGATGATAGTTCTTTAAGCCATACATAAACACTGGGAGGGTCCTTGCTTTTCCAGTTAATAGCGTTACATTTGTTGGCAGCAATTAGGGCTAATCTGATGAAACGAGTATTAAATCTCACATTAATTGGTAGAATTGACATGTCTCCCAACAGTGTCAGTCGTGGATTATATGGGGATTTCCACGCCCCCAATTTTTCCAACAGTGTTCAAGATAGCTCTCCAGTACCGTTCCAAATATCTAAATGTCCAGAACATGTGGAGATGGAAAAGGGATCCTATTTCAGTCTTACATCTAGGACAGAGGTCACTAATAGGCGGACCGCGGTCCGGACCGAAATGCTGTCTCATGCGGACCCGAGCCTAATGCCAAAACAGAAATGACCATTTATAACCTTAATGAGGGCTTCTGGCCGGCACAGCTTTTGTATTCTTTACGGTAGTGTTGTAGTGTCCATGGAAACCCGCAGGCCAATGGTATGCGAGTTTTGCCATACCACGTGATAACACCAAAGCCAATGAGCACTTTGAATTCCAGCCGGGAAACTTAAGGGGAAAGAAATATAGCGAAGCGTAGCAAAAATAGAGCGATACTGGACGAAATAAAGAGAAGGAGAGATTCAGATGGAGAGAAGGAGAAAGAGGCGGGCAGAAGGAGAACTGTGGAGAAAGTTAAGAGCTAAGAAGAGAGGGAGAAACAGACGACCAGGAGGAGAAATGCCGGCGGAGAAAGTTTGAGCTACAGGCGGAGAGAGGGAGAAACAGGCGGCCAGAAGGAGAAATACAGGCGGTGAGGAGTGATACAGGCAGAGAAAAGGAGAAACAGAGGGGTGAGACAGAGGAAAAGAAAAAAAAAGATAGTTGAGACGGAGAAGGGGAGAGAAACAGGCAAGTGAAACGGATAAAAGTAGAAAAATCACAAATGGCAGCCTCTAAAAAACACAAAGTGGAAAGTGAAAATAGAGCATTTAATCCAGATGGACATAGTCCTTTCTCTTTGTATTTCCCAATGGTGACACAAAACCTGTTTGTCTCATATGTTCAGAAACTGTGGCACTTATTAAAAGTGGCAACATGAAAAGCCATTATGAGACAAAACATAAAGGTTTTGAACAATCAGTCTTATGTTTTAGACAGTTTAGTCCACATTTGAAAAAGAAAAATATAAAAATTAATTCTTTCTACATTTATTGTTTTCTGAAGTTAGTTTGTGAACATGCACAGTTGCCATGTCTTATTTTCTTATTTACATGTTATCCTACTTTTATATTTAGTAAATGAGAGAACATTAAACACTTGAGAAATCAGACATACATGTTCAGTACTTTGTGACAATAAATGTCAAAAATATTTCAATTACAATGAATTAATTTCATTTGATAGGCTAATCAAGAATGCAGATGTTGATACAAGTGCTAAGATACATAAATATATAGTATCACACTAAATTGTAGGACATTATGATCTTCCGGACCTTGGCCTCAATACATTTTTAAATTTCAATTGATTACCCCTGATCTAGGACAACATTCTGAGTGGTTACTACTTATCTTGTGAAGACGTTGAGGGGTCATGTAGACCCTATGTCTAAGATTAAACTGTAACAGTTTATGTTGACTATTACAAGAAAATGATTGACAACTATCACAAATCTCTCATTCAAAATCCTCAGACAGAATCACTTCCCACTTAAGTTTTGCATTATAAATTATCTTTATTTTCTGACATGCTCATAAGGCTGTTATAAGCATAGGATAGAAAACCTTTAAAATTATGCTGGTCATGTATCATATTGACTATCCCAGAATCTTTTAGGGGGATAGGTTTTCCACCTTGCTGTACCCTAATATAATCTTTAAAGGGGCGTTCACACCGGTCAGCGCGTCCAGGCAGCAAGGCAGCTAGATTACATGTAAAGTCTATGGTACCTATGCATCAAGTGGGCGTCAAGCTGCCCCGCAGCAAGTCGCGCGCATCGGCAGGTGCTGCATGAAGTTTGGGAAACTGAACTTTGGGGCATCAAATGCGGCATCAACTAGTCGTAGGGACCTTTGCACCGACGTTATTACGCCTTCTATGCGTGGATCGGCAAGTCATTCATTCAAAATGGAGGATCAACTAATTGTTGCTGTCTGTAATTTACGTGAATTGTACGACCTGACGACGTTGTCTGGCTTGATAAATAAAATAAAGCCAATCCATTCTCTCGACATGATCCGCCATGTTGTAAACAACTAGCAACAGAGAAATCCTTGCCCACACGCAGACGTGCTGACGTACCTACGTGATGCACCAACGTGGACTACAAAGTGTGCAAGCAGCTGGGTTTTAATTTTAAAGCATCAACTTTTGTCCGTTTGAGCGATATGACGCCTGGACGCGCTGACCAGTGTGAACGCCCCATAACTTGTAAATACCCAAAGAAATGTGAAAAGGGAAGCCCAAAAGAGAGCCTCAATTGCTCGAAAGTTCTCAGACGCCCCTGCAAGTGATTATGAGACTCTGCTTCAGACTGTCTCCACCACAACATTTCACTGATTCACTTTATGATTTATAGATTCTTATTTTTATTTTTTTATATATATACCACAACTTTGGTTACCAATTCGACTGCCCAAAGTATCTTCACTTTGGGCACATCGGGTGTCTTCAAGCCAGTTTGTGTGTAATGGTGTGACTTCATGGTCAAGTTTCTTTAAAATGTACCCCAAAACAGTTTTGACCATTTACATCAGTAGGAAATGTAATTCTGTGTAGGTGTTTGGTTGTTGATGCTTTTACATCATTAGGATTAAAATCAGATTCCCATTCTCATCAGCCAGTCTTTATACCTTAATAGTGCATCGAGCAGATTTTGATGTCATCTGTTCCCCACTTGTATGTCATTTTGCAATAGACCTGCCCTGTAAAGAGATGACAATGTTTTCATAACAAAGGGCCACAAGGCTCAGGTTCAGCACACATCTTATCGATCTGTTGACTAAGCAGTGTTGGACCTAATCTGTGAACAGTACAGGGACATTTAGGTCTCTCACATTGCATATCCCAGAAGGGAAACTTGATAGCGCTGCTGTCTAGCAAACACACTCCGCTTCATGTTAGAGTGGATGGCTTAATGTATATTCTACCACATTGAAAATCATATTGGACATGTTTGCATGGTGGTTTTTCTTATAATTATATTTTTTAATGTTTTCTCCATTCTGTCTTGCCACTGAACTCCAATGCAATAGGAGAAAAAAATGTGTACACCTGTTACAAGAAAACACTGGAAAAGGTGGCAAATGTTGTTTACTACTTGCTTTAAAAAATAAATAAAAAAACGGACAAAACTGATTTCTCATTCCCCTACTGCATTTGATGTCTATTCATGTCTGGCTTCCCAATGTGTCAGGGCTAGACAGGCTGGCGTGATTTCAACTTCTACATGCCAGATCCAAAATCCTCTCTGAAGCAGCAATGAGAGAGAAGGATGGATCAAGCTGCATGCTTCTTTCTTTACCCCTGAAATGGTCGGAGCTTCCCTTTAATTTTTAGGACAAATGTAGTTTTTATTTCTGTTGCCATTAGATGAAATAGGCATGTGGAACATCTTATTTTCCAAAAATCCTTTACAGTAGATAGATCTGGGGGAATGGTGGTTTACATCATAAAAGTTGTTAAAAAAAAGTCAGGGGTTTTAAAAGCTTGTTTTTTCCTATTAAACTTTTAACTGAAGTCTTTTCTTTTGCTTCTTTTTCTGGTGTTCTTGTAAGAAATTTGCCAAACTTGAATACATATCCTATGAAAGCCGTGACCAGCTGCAGCCTTTTTTTTCTCTCTTTAAAGAGCGGAGCCAGTTTTATGGCATTGAATGCAGCTTCTTTTCTGTTGCATTGAGACTCTGCAAAGAAGCTTGTTGGATTTAGGTCTAAATCTTGTACTTGCTCCAGCTGGATTTTTGAGACAACAGCACACTTGCAACAAAGTGGTTGGCTGTCATTTCTGTGTAAGAACAAGATGTCAAAGACATCTTTTTTTTTTATAATTGTATTTATGACGAAATCTTAGTGAGTTAAAATATCAAGAAAATATTGATTTCAGTCATCTAATATATAAATGGAAACTCTAATAGATTCATTATCCACAGAATGGCATATTTCAGGCTTTCTGTTCATTTTGATGATTATGGCCTGCATCTAATAAATGTATTTCTTTCTCTAAAACATTACATTGATCCAGTTAAAAAACATGCTATAGCCATTTTATTGCCTACAAAAGACGACTGCTGACATGATAGTTGTCCATCAGTCACTAACACCATCTACAATAACAGTGAGCCAAAAAAGCAGATACCTGCAGCCTTGAGAGGATTAGGAAGAACAAGTTTATACAGACGTCTCCAGGTGATGGGCTAAAGTTTCTACTTTCCTCGGGTAAAGCCACTCCTGACTTTAAAGAGCATATTACAGGTTAAACCCCAGCTTTAACCACTGTTTAGAGAAATATATTAGGAACTGGTTCTAAATTTAAAAAAATACTCGTAAATAACTTATTTAGACTTCTGGAGTTGTTTTTGCGAAAGAATTTAACCTCCGCCAGACCGGAAGTGACGTAGGCGAAGGGAGACCCGTCAGCTCCACCAATAGAAAACAATGGATTTTAATGCTGGATCCAACTCTGAAGAAACCTTAAATGTTTACATGTTTACAATTACACATTTGATGGACCACAGCTATGAGTCTGCTGTGCGCCCCAGAGAGCAGAGCAAGACCAGGGGAAGGATTAATGGCCAAACAAGAAAGATAGAGCCGTGTTGTCAGGACGATCAGTGGAGAGTCGGGCAGATGTCGTGGTAAGACCAATGTTAGCATAAACTCTTGTGCTAACGTAACAATTTCGTACAGATTACGATCATGTACCAGAAAATAAATAAACACTTGTATTTGGCAATTAATATAGTATTGATTCTTGCCAATAATGAGCTTTTCTAAGTTATCTCAAACTCGTTAATATACGTTCACGTAACGTGGTTCAGAACTTTAGAGAGAGAGAGATGACATACACATTTTCCTGGTACCGCTTTTGTATTGCTTATTTGACAACCCACTAATTACGTCGCATCTATTTTTTGATATTCTTTCAACAAAGTTAGTAATTAGCAGGGAAGACAGTAAGACTTACAATGTCAAGATCCTGTCTGCGTAGAGCTGAGCCTCTGATGGTTCCGTGACCGCGTCTCGCGCCTGCTGCTTTACAGCGATGCCGATAAAGTTGTGTGCACTGAAGGAACTGCGTCTTGTCTCAATCGCACCTGATCTTTGCTTCTGTATCCCATGTTGAACTCCATCACATCGCTGGGATGGTAATCCTCCGGTCTGAAGTGAGCGCCACAAATGTTTTTCGTAGATGAAGCAGAAGTTAAATGTCTCCTTTTCAGCTGCACCAAAGCGCACCCAGGAACAGAAGATGGCTTTGTTTTATGTTTTTATTTGGAAATTTGTGGACTCTCTCCTGACAGCCTGCTGTTTGTACAGCCTCCACAAACACAATAATTTACCATTTTTAAGACAAATGCACCCAATACAAAACTAGTGAACACACTGACTCTCGATAACACCACCGCTCTACCCGATAACTACCTGCTCGCTACACTGAGCAGCTGGGGCATTGCATAGCATATAACTCCCTTCGGTTACATCACACGTCCAGATTATGAAACATTTTTATTGAAATTTATTTTGATAAAAATTTTAAAAAAACATGCTGGATGGGCTTATAGCCCTTCTGTCCTGGGAACACATTGGGATGCCAGGAATGAGCTGGAGAGGGATATCTGGGGTTCCCTCCTGGATTCATTACTTCTACAATCTTGAATAAGCAGCAGACAATGGATGGATGTAAAGAACTGATTTAATAAGAATTTTGCATTTTAAATTGAAATGCTAGGAGTAAATACATATTTAATGGTTTTCTGATTCATTGAGATACACCTTGGAAATGGTTTTGGTGTGAAACCATTTAGTTATGTCTTGTGTCCATGTTTATGACAGAACAGTGACATTTTCAAATGTCGTTTGACTGAGTGGTCCAGGACTTGAAGAGCCTAGACCTTGCAAAATCTTCCTGTATTTGTGTCCCAGGTTTGGGGAAAAATAATTATTATATAAAACCTAACACTTGGTTTATTTTAATTTTTAATTTTTGGGATGGGTGGTGCACTGAAAAAGGTGCTGAATTAATATAACAAATATGTGCTGATCACAAACTTCATTGACCTCATCAAAGTATAGTTCATATATATATATATATATATATATATATATATATATATATATATATATATATATATATATATATATATATATATATATATATATATATATATATATATATATATATATATATATATATATATACTACCGTTCAAAAGTTTGGGGTCACATTGAAATGTCCTTATTTTTGAAGGAAAAGCACTGTACTTTTCAATGAAGATAACTTTAAACTAGTCTTAACTGTAAAGAAACACACGCTATACATTGCTAATGTGGTAAATGACTATTCTAGCTGCAAATGTCTGGTTTTTGGTGCAATATCTACATAGGTGTATAGAGGCCCATTTCCAGCAACTATCACTCCAGTGTTCTAATGGTACAATGTGTTTGCCCATTGGCTCAGAAGGCTAATTGATGATTAGAAAACCCTTGTGCAATCATGTTCACACATCTGAAAACAGTTTAGCTCGGTACAGAAGCTACAAAACTGACCTTCCTTTGAGCAGATTGAGTTTCTGGAGTATCACATTTGTGGGGTCAATTAAACGCTCAAAATGGCCAGAAAAAGAGAACTTTCATCTGAAACTCGACAGTCTATTCTTGTTCTTAGAAATGAAGGCTATTCCATGCGAGAAATTGCTAAGAAATTGAAGATTTCCTACAACGGTGTGTACTACTCTCTTCAGAGGACAGCACAAACAGGCTCTAACCAGAGTAGAAAAAGAAGTGGGAGGCCGCGTTGCACAACTGAGCAAGAAGATAAGTACATTAGAGTCTCTAGTTTGAGAAACAGACGCCTCACAGGTCCCCAACTGGCATCTTCATTAAATAGTACCCGCAAAACACCAGTGTCAACATCTACAGTGAAGAGGCGGCTGCGGGATTCTGGGCTTCAGGGCAGAGTGGCAAAGAAAAAGCCATATCTGAGACTGGCCAATAAAAGAAAAAGATTAAGATGGGCAAAAGAACACAGACATTGGACAGAGGAAGACTGGAAAAAAGTGCTGTGGACGGATGAATCCAAGTTTGAGGTGTTTGGATCACAAAGAAGAACGTTTGTGAGACGCAGAACAACTGAAAAGATGCTGGAAGAATGCCTGACGCCATCTGTTAAGCATGGTGGAGGTAATGTGATGGTCTGGGGTTGCTTTGGTGCTGGTAAGGTGGGAGATTTGTACAGGGTAAAAGGGATTCTGAATAAGGAAGGCTATCACTCCATTTTGCAACGCCATGCCATACCCAGTGGACAGCGCTTGATTGGAGCCAATTTCATCCTACAACAGGACAATGACCCAAAACACACCTCGAAATTGTGCAAGAACTATTTAGAGAAGAAGCAGGCAGCTGGTATTCTATCGGTAATGGAGTGGCCAGCGCAGTCACCAGATTTGAACCCCGTTGAGCTGTTGTGGGAGCAGCTTGACCGTATGGTACGCAAGAAGTGCCTATCCAACCAATCCAAATTGTGGGAGCTGCTTCTAGAAGCATGGGGTGCAATCTCTCCAGATTACCTCAACAAATTAACAGCTAGAATGCCAAAGGTCTGCAATGCTGTAATTGCTGCAAATAGAGGATTCTTTGATGAAAGCAAAGTTTGATGTAAAAACAATCTTATTTCAAATAAAAATCATTATTTCTAACCTTGTCAATGTCTTGACTCTATTTTTTTATTCATTTCACAACATATGGTGGTGAATAAGTGTGACTTTTCATGGAAAACACAAAATTGTTTGGGTGACCCCAAACTTTTGAACGGTAGTGTGTGTGTGTGTGTATATATATATATATATATATATATATATATATATATATATATATATATATATATATATATATATATATATATATATATATATATAATGGAATTTTGGTGAAAATTTAAAAACAAAAGAAATGCTACATTATTTATACTATTATCAGTTCTTAAAGTTTGATCAGTCACTATATAACACTGATTTTGTCCTTTCCTGTAGCCCTGGACAATAAATTAGTAAGAAATTTCATCTAGAATAAATTATTGACTTTGAGATCACCAGGGCCTCACAGTAACTCAGCATATTGTGATTTACATGGTGTTTTTATTGAGCAGTGGTCTGTTCTGTCCAATCATGATTTATGTTGATCTTTCCATCACTACTGTAACCCATTAACTTCTTAGTCTGCTTAGTTTCCTGAAGCAATGTAATGGCTGACATAAAGTCACTACACTTAGAAACTAATTTAGTCATAGTCGGGTGCTAAAAATGTCAACTAAATTAAAATAAATATAGAGATGAGGCTGTTCTGTGACTTTCATGTGCAACACTGCTGTAAGATGTAAGCAGTGGCTTTAAGTACTTAATCTCTGTATAAGCATTTTTTAGAAACATAATGTGGAACTTTTGTCGTATTTTTAAAGAGCAGTGTTTTATTCTCTTCAATCTAAAAGCTCATTTCTGAGTTCTTGACTGAGATGAAGCTTCATCATCAAACACAGTATTTTCCATAGACACAGATACATCAGTACTCTAATTTTAAAGGATTGTTGACACTCATCCAATTTAGTCTTTAAATTGAACAAGGAAGAAATGGCTGTTTTTCTTTCTCTCCTCTTCTGTATTGTTGGATTTGCAGTAACAGGAACATGAAAAAGATGAACTCAGAAGGAATATTGTAGGTGACAGAGCTGCTGCTGGGCGAGGCAGTGGAGGGGTGCACAAAAATAGAGCTGTCACTGTAGAGCTGCTTAAGTAAAAATTTGTTGGAGAAATTAAACTGGTCTGGATTGAAAGGAAATGCGGATCAGCAAATATGCTCCATATCGGGCATTTTTTGTTAATGCAAAATGCATCTCAATTTACTTAAGCAGAAACACAAATGCTACCAGCTGAAAACATTATAGATATTAGGTTAGGTGTTTTTCATACTCTAGTCCTCTCATCCTTCAGTTTTTATCCAGTTAGAAGTTTGATGTTAGAAGTTTGATGTGAAACCGCCTTCTGTGGCATCCTTCTCACAAACCAAACTCTTCCCTCTGGTCAAATAACTGAACTGAACGGAGACTTCATGGTCTCAGCCAAAGCCTTTCTCCCTCGAGTAAACCAGAAGACGTTAGGCCTGACACTGCATTGTTTTAGACAGAAAGCTCTCACGGATGTGGGATCTATTTATACCATCTTTTCATTCGACGTCTCCCAACATAATTGGGTTATATGCTTATCCCATCTTGTATTAACAGGTGCTTTTAAAGGGTCCTATATTCATGGTAAATTGGGTTTAAAAACTAACCCTAAGCCAAACATATGCTGAAGTTAAGCTGGTCAGAGAGAAATTAGGCAGTTGATGATTTACGGCATTCAAAATTTGTCAAAACATTAGCTTTTTGTCACATCAATAATCGCCCCTGAGAACTGTTTAGCATTTTCTGGAGCTCTTGTAAATGCTGCCTTTTTGTATGCAGTGTGGGCACATCAGCACAGAAAAATCAAATTAGTTCAGCAAACAGTAATCAGTAACCCTCATGGAAAAGCAATGAATTAAAATGGTATCCCGCAAGCTTTACACTGTGGCAACTGTTCAGCGAAACTTGATCTTTTTTTCTAAACTCCTTAGGTCTTATTATTAGTAGTCACCTATCTGCATAAGAAACACCTTTCCTGGGTGTAATGGGAAATCTTAGTGTGAGCAGAGTTAATTAAAAGAAGCAGGTAGGATTTTTTTTCGTGGTAGCACAAATGAGGCCCATACAGGCAACAGTTACGTCTGTAAAAGTGTTGTAAAATCTGAGATATTTTGTAGCTAGTAAAAAATCATTGTACAATTTATTTACAATAGAATGAATGAAAGAAAAATAATCTAGGTATTGCAGTGGGTCGGTCAAAGTCCAGACTTCAATTTTACTAAAGATCTCAACATGAGCAATGCAGTTTAATTCCCTGAAGACCGAAGAAAGTAGCTTCAAGTTGATGCTTCTTAGAGGGTCTTTTAAACCTTATAAAATTCTAGGATCAACTTAGTCTTGTTAAACAGCTCCAGCATTTTATCTTTGTTAAATAACTAAACAATAATGAAAATGTAAATTGTCTTATGTGAGATTGCATCTGAATCCTATGAGATGTGACCCCATCCAACTGATGTTAGTGCTTGTTAGTGGGTATACCGTGTGTGCATATGTAAGTGCCGTTACATCCCTTCCCATTGTATCTTGGCCTTGTTTTTCAGCTTCAAGCTCTTAGACCTGGCCTGTCTCTCTAGGGAATCTCCCTCTAGACATTGATGTAAGGCTAAACTATGGCTGCCAGGATAGCTAAGTGTACAAATGGTTTTGTTGAGTAGAAAAGCTAGTTTGACACCCCTGCTTTAACACTACTTCACTGCAGGCATCTGTGATTCAGCGTAGTGGATGTGGATGGTCTGCCCAAGATGCACTGGGGTAAGGTTCATACAGTAGATTTGCAGAAATTTCACATTTTAATTCTCTAAGCAGTGTCGTACACAGACCATTTGTTCTATTAAGTTATCAGGTGTTGTGCAATTTAATCTGTAGCTTGCTATTTTATCAGCACATTTCTTTTCAATCAATATGGCATCTTATACTCAGGCTTAAGTTTCCTAGGATGGCAAGTTTTTGTTGTGATGGCTCCACCTACAATAAACAGTAATCATTTTGCTTTATCTTGGCATTTTTCATCAGTTTAAAAGGTTTTGCTCTAAATTTGGAAAAGTACGAGTGATTATTTTTATTTCTTACTAACCAGGTTGCAATGATTAGTTGATGCAACAAATTTGTGTGTCAATTCTTGTTGCTGTTTGATGTAGAATACCATGACAAAAACACTGGGGACCAATGGGTGTGGAATTATACTCGAGGCGTTCCAGGCTGAAGTGCACCAAGATGGATTTGGTGAATAACAGGAAAACTAAAAATAATCCCTGGTCACCATTTGGTGGAGTAATGGTCAACAAGCAGACAACTGCAGTGTTAGCATTTATAATTAAAAATTAATAGTGCCAAATATTTTCACTCACTTTGTATGCCACTGGTAGGTTTTACCCTTAGGTTTTGGAGTTTAATACTTTGCATTCACAACTTTTTATTTTTAATGTCTGAGTTTACAGTACTGTTTAGCTAATACTAAACAAGTAATGAATACATAAAGAAAAAAGTTAGTTAGAAAAGTAATTTAATTATTATGCGTTTTTAGTTGCTTTTTAAAAGAACATAAAGTACACAGGTCTCATGCTTGATAGAGGGAGTTCCAGAGTTCTGGGATTACTTTTGAGAAAACTGTGTCCATTTGTTTGCAGCCTAAGTTAAAAATATTTTCTATTATTTGTTATCTCCTTTTAAGAATAGAAAGGGAGAAAATAACATCGATTCATAGCAAAAATCGAATTTGGTATGAAAAAATCTCGAATTTTATTTTTAATCCATATCACCCAGCCCTAACTGCCTTTATTTTTTCCAAAACAGTTGTATAATGTCCAATGACATGTTCCCCTTTTGAAAATAAATCTTTACATCAAAAATTACCTTATGATTTTTTTTAAATACTACCTGGGAATGTTAAATGATGGCAAAGATGCTAGGCATGCCATTTTGAGACCTCATGAGGCTAAAAGAAATGTATAAGTGAATATCTTCTGCATACCACTGATGAAAAATGTCTATAAATGTTCTCAAAGTGTGCCAAACAGGGATTGTGTACACCAGAAACGACAAGGGCCCCAAATCCACACCTTGAGGTACTTCTAGAAGACCAACAATTTAAACCAGTTACAGAAAAGAAAATGAAAATATATTTTCTCATCCATATCTTATAGATAGTTCTAACTGGCTGTGGGGAAAACTGTATGATGATTTGTAGGCATTGGGGTTAAATGTGAACAGACTTGAGAAGGGTCTCTAAAACATCTACTGGCACCTAGAGGAGAAGGTGCCCCTTCAGAAAATAGGTATTGATTGAAATGGTAATTTGCTACTGATTTAATGGTAAAATACTGACCTACTGAAATAAACTTTATTAATCATTCCAGCTCTAATAATTAATTAAAAAACCTCTCTCATTTATTTTATGTTGAGGTGAGTTTTTTTGTTCTCTTCCTGATCCTAAAGTCCCACCACTCAATCACATTATGCCTGTAGATATTTTATCCTTTGATTCCTTTTAAAGAAAAAAATAAATAAAAGCGCAACACTCAATATTGTGCATAAATGAACTTGTGATGGTTAGACTGTTATGAAACAGCCAGAAACTTATGGCTCTGTTTTCCATGTATATATTGGTACAGCCCAAAAATAATTTGAATATCGACAAGATTTTTGTCACTCATTTCAGAAAGCGAAACTTGTATGTTATACATTTATAAATGCAGCCTTAAGAGGATTGTCAAACAAAATCCATTCAAGAATTTATAGACCACTTTGTGTTGGTCTAGCACATAAAATCCCAATAAATTGCATTGAGGTTTGTGGTTGCAACAGGACAAAATGTGAGTGACTTCAAGGGGTATTGTTATTTCTGACAGACATTGGATCTTTATTTTTCAAAGCTCTACATTTTACAATGGTATAATAACTTAAACATAATCATATCTGCTGATAGAGGCTTTGAAAACTGATCGCCCTCCAAATTGCTCCCAACTATATCATTATTCCCTCCCTCAACACCCCGAGGGCAGGCGATCTGAACGGAGAAGAGAGCATGCTGTAGGCATTGATCACAATAGGGGCACATTCAATAGAAGCTGCATTTCCAATGCTCTCTTTTAGAAATGTCAAACACCCACATAAGCTTTGCAGTCCCTAAACCCCCCACTAACACACACACACACTACCCTTAAGACTCAGGCTTCACCGCGATCTCAAAATTATCTTCCTACACCATTTCCTTCTATCTCCATGTAAGCGTGCTCTGCAGTGGCACAACAGTGGTAGGATACATGCTCTACTTTTTATCTCATAAAAAATTACTGTCATTGCTCTCATCCTTACTGTTTAGCCTCCCATCACTGTTTTTTTACTCCTCCTTAAACCATAGAAAGTAGATTAGTTTAGGGGATATAGTGTGAAGTGCCTGTTATATTTCTATCTGATGTTATTATCTGAACCAGTCTGAAAGGTTTTAAAGAAAACCAAAGAATCTGTGTAATCCCCACTCTAAAAAAAAAAAAAAAAAAACTATAATGGAGAAGCAATCCATCAAAACAGGCTGAGCAGAGATCCCCAGCTCACTCCTCAGGCTTTTCTAGTTGGACCCCACTGGGTTTCCATCCCAGCTTTGAGATGTAATGTTTCCAATGCCTTTCGGTTCTTTCCCAAGCCCACCCGTCAGTGAAATTGTTATTGTTGCTCTGTAAATCAGCAGCTCTCTTGTGCACATCATATGCACTGAAGAAAATTAGGCGTTACTTGTGTCCCACTAAAATATTCATAGCACACATTAAAGCCTCATGCTCTTAATGACATATAGGACCTCTGCACGGATTCTCATGCCTTTCTTCGGTTTCTTTCTTTTCTCTTAAGATGTGGCTAACGGCAGCACAGGCTACAGGCCTCCTCCCAGGACCAAAGAGGTTGTCATCAACGGCCAGACAGTCAAGTTGAAGTATTGCTTCACATGCAAAATCTTTAGACCACCACGTGCCTCCCACTGCAGCCTCTGTGACAATTGTGTGGGTGAGTTATGGCGTTTTCTAAGTTTTAACTGGAAATTTTAGTCCTGCATGCTTTCAGTATATAAGTTCATGTTTTCCATAGTTTGAGGCTTTTAATTATTCTGAAAAGAAGTTAGTACTGAAAGAATTAGCACTCTAACAGCAAGGTATCAAATATATGGAGGACCATCCCTGCCAAAATTGACAATACATAAATACATTTGGAAATAAATAAATAAATGGGTAAATATAATTGTAACTAAATAAATGTGGGAATAAATAAAAAATAATTATTTATTTCCACATTTATTTTATTTCATTTATTTATTTATTTATTTATTTATTTATTTATTTATTTATTTATTTCTAGAAGTGTATTCTAATAAGAGGGGTGTTTCTAACACTGGCCTGATTGGTCAGCCTAAAGCCTGATTGGTCAGCTCCAAGACTCCATTTACACAAATCTGGCGCTGTACTACTGTGCTAGCGGCGGCTGGCTACCCAATGTGTCTGTCACAGAGTTGAGATTCCCGACTGCTGGAATCTCACAGTCAGAGATAAATGCTGGTTCAACACCAGGCTTGTCACTGACAGGGAGGTCTCCTGCGTACAACAGATGAAAACGGAGGTGCTTTAGGTGGTGAGGTGCTGGGGCGCAAGGTTAGCAAGTGAAGGCTAAACCTCCCGCTCTAGCTTCTAGCCTATCTCCACCAGTTATGAGGCGAGAGACGAAGTAGACCCTGGACAGGTCGCCAGTCCATCGCAGGGCAACACAGAGACAGACAGGACAAACAACCATACACACTCATACCTAAGGACAATTTAGAGAAACCAATTCACCAGTCAAAAGTCATGTTTTTGGACTATGGGAGGAAGCCGGAGTACCCGGAGAGAACCCATGCATGCACAGGGAGAACATGCAAACTCCATGCAAAAAGATCCCAGGCAGGGATTTGAACCCAGGACCTTCTTGCTGCAAGGCAACAATGCTACCAAATGCGCCACTTTGCAGCCCAGAATAAATATAATGTTACTGGAAATGTTTGGAGACATATCAAGTCAAATACCTGATCATGCCTATGGAAAAGTAGTATGGAGCCAGGTTTGTGTAAATGGAGTCTTGGAGCTGACCAATCAGGCTTTAGGCCAGTGTTAGAAACACCCACCTTATTAGAATACACTTCTATAAATAATTAAATCTGGAAATGAATAAATGTATGTGGGAATAACTAACACATTTAATCATGTATTTCCACATTTATTTATTTATTCCCTGAAGTATATGATAATGAGGTGGGCGTCTCTACCACTGGCCTACAACATCATTGGTTAGCTACAAGAACCAGTGTCAACCAATCAGCTCTTTAGGTATTCAAACAAATATTTTTGGCTCTGCCCTGCCTGGGCCTTCTCAGATAGTACTGACCTCTTGGTGAGAAAATGGCTTCTCTGCAGGACTTGGCGCATGAGCTAAGACATATTTACAATTTGATTCATAATAATTCAGTCAGTGAAGACTATATATTTCGGGTACATACTATGACTGACAGGATGATGATACTAGCTGCACACAGACACAGAAGTTGATTCTGTCATCTTCCAAATTTTGGAGCTAACCAGTAATGGTGTAGGCCAGTGGTAGAGACGCCCACCATATTATCATACACTTCAGGTAATAAATAAATAAATGTGGGGAAAAATAAATAAATGTGGAAAGAAAAGAAAATAGTAAATAAATGTGGAAATACATAAGTAAACTTTTTATTCATTCTCACATGTATTTATTTTTGTGCACATTTATTTATTGCTATAAATATTTATTTACAAATGTATTTCCAATTTTATTTATTTCCACATTTATTACTTATTTCTATATTTATTTATTTATTTGTTTATTTATTTATTTACAAATGTATTACCTCATTTATTTTCACATTTATTTATTTATTTATTGTCAATTTTGGCAGGGAGGGTCCTCCATATTGGTTAAGGCCGTGGTCCTGAAGGGGGAAAAATCTACCTTTTCCTTTTCTCTTTGTTATATCTAAACATCTGAATTAATCTTCCTAAAATGTCTTTCAGATTATTATGTACAGTAATAAAAAAAAGTATGAAAACGTTACAAAAACACATAGAACTGCATCTTCAGCATTTACTTATTTAAACATCCATCCATTATCATCTGCTTAATCCGGGGGTTGGGTCGTTTAGGCGGCAGCCTAAGCAGAGAAGCCCAGACTTCCCTCTTTAGCAATATGGGTCAACTCCTCTGGGGGAATTCCAAGGCCTTCCCGGGGTCAGCTGAGAAACATAATCCCTCCAGGCTGTCCTGGATCTTCATCTGTGTCTCCTCCTAGTGGGTAATGCCTGGAACACCTCACCAGGGAGGCTGGCTCCCCTTGATGTGGACGAGCAGCAGCTTTACTCTCAGCCTCTCACCGCGTTCCTATGGGAGAGTCCAGACACTTTCCAGAGGAAACTAATTTTGGCCACTTGTATCTGCGATCTTGTTCTTTTGGCCACTACCCAGAACTTGTGACCATAGATGAGGGTGGGTACGTAGATGTACTGGTAAATCCAGAGCTTGGCCTTTCAGCTCAGCTCTCTCTACTCCACGACAGACCGGTACAGCGCTCGCATCACTGCAGACTCCCCACCTGTATATCGATCTTTCGCTCCATTCCCCCCCTCATTCATGAGCAAGACCCTAAAATAAATGAACTCCTCCACTTGGGTTCGGACCCATGATTAAACAGAAGTTAAATAAAATGCTCTCATCTTTTAAATAAATATTTGTGCATAGAAACCAAACAAATGTATAAAAAAACAAAATCTTAGTTATATTAAAAACATGGAAATAATGGCACTGCTTATGTTGTAAAAAAATATATGGATTTTTTTGTTTTTGTTTTTTTGTTGCTCTTCAATGTTTCATATGATTAAACAACCCTTATCAGAAAATGCTCAATGGAAGCTGTTGCCATTGAGGGTGGTTTGAGTAGTTATTTGGTTTAGTGGACAATTTATTTCCACATAGGGTCAGGCTGATTTACTTTTTCTCTTCATAAAAAAAAAAAATCAACATTTGAAAAAGTTTTGTTGACACAGGTTATCTTTGTCTAAAAATTTTAATTTGTTTGATTGGAAACTTTTAAGTTCCACCAAAAACAGAGATCCAGAAGGGCACAAATACTTTTTTTCCACAGTGGTGTACAGTATGTGGACTGAGACCGCTCAGGGGGTCACATTGATTTTGCACGGATTGTGTTTGTTATTGATGACACAAGCCAAGCTAAATATTTAGATTGTGATGCAGGCCTGCTGAGAAAAGAAAGTATTATTTGAAAACTTGTCCTGTTTACTGAGGTTATATACAGTGCACACCCCATGCATGAAAAAAATAGTTTTCACAAAAATGATGCAATCTAAAGATTCCCTCTTTTTCTTAAATGTGGAAATGACAAAAGCTGTATTAAAGCATACAATCAATCATTGGCAACCTCACTGATCAGGGCTCCCCACTCTTTAGTCAGCTTTGTACTTTATTATCTCTCTATGACTTTCTTCTGTGAGAGCTGTTTAGTAACTTTTGAGACAAAGATGAAGAGGTTGTAAATGTAAGAAAATGATGAAAATATGGTAATCAGACAGTCTATGCACACAGGCAAGAAGGAAGGAATGAAGATTTTTTAAAAGATGGAAAAGCAGCTGACAGACAAGGCAATATATATTCTTAATAAATTTGCATTTTGTGGCAATTATAAGCAGATGATTCATGTCTAAAAAAACAACAAATGAGGCTCAGTTTTTTTATTTATTGATGGCCAGCCTCAAAAAAGATTAAATTAAGTAGCAAAGCAGCAAATTCACACTGCTGAGGCTGCAATGAATTGACGCTGACAAAAAGACATCTATTGTATAATTACATTCATCCGTTTTATTTGTACACAATTTTTAGTTGAACTGAAAAGAAAGTCAAGATGGGAGCAACATAATTTTTTTTTTGTATGTAAAATTTCTATTTATTCAGAAAGCACTGATTTTCAAGGAAGGACTGATTCAATTTTTATTACATTACATTCCAATTCAATTCTTGCTATTAAACAATGCCTTTGAGTTCATTTGATTATTCAAATTGGTTTAAACTTTTCTATCTAAGGAATCCCAGCAGATTGCATTAAGCCACTAAATTTGCATAATTCAGTCCTCCTAAGTGAGCATGTCGCAACAGTGGACTGTCGCTTGCATGGTTTCATTGACTTTGCAGCAATTCCTCACACTGAACATGCATGGAACAACAGCGGAAAGGAAAACTTCCCTTTAAAAGAAAGAAACCTTCACCAGAAGCTGGAAGGAAACAAAAACATGAGTCTGCCACAAAGTTAGATTATCCATCCTGCTGGTGGGAGCAACACGGCAATGTCTGTGAATAACTTTTTTTTCTTTTTCATCTATTTATAGGGAAAACATTCCAGACTAGTCTCAAATATGTCACCTCTTTACACTTTCCAGATGATCTTTAACCCTAGTTTTAAAAATAATTTTGCTATATATATGTAAACCAAATGCACAGATTTAAAATGGTTTTACTTGTGGAAGGACAAAAAAACTAGATTGTTGCATTACTATAATTACTTTTTATATATTGATCCTTTTTTATGTATTATAAATTGGGGAAAGTGATGGCAAAAGACTCCTGTGTAAACATTTTCTAACTGTTGTGCCCTTCTGAAGTTAATTTCTTATTATTTATTAGTTTTTTAAGTCCATGAAAAGCTAAAGGGAAAATATTTAACAATTTCTAATAGTAAAATCACTACATTTCACGATTCTCAGAAGCATTGCCGATTAACAACTTTAAACATGTTTGATAGAGACGAGATTAAAAACAAATACAGAAATGTTATCATGTGCAGAACTGACTTTATATCGACTGTATTGACTCTAATGGATATGAGGGAATGGGTTTAGAAAACTGTTCCCAGTAAACACATTCCATCTCTGCATCCATAATTACAAGTCGGAGCTCTACCAGCCAAAGACAAATAGTACATGTAAACAAAAACCAGACATGCAGCTGCCTTCTCAGGGCCAAAATCAGGAAACTATTTTTAGGTCATTTTTGGAGATTCTGGACAGCACATCTGCTGGGTTAAAAGGAATGAGGAAAGATCTGGCTTGTTAATGTTGTGGCCGATTTCTGAATAATAATTTTTCAGAGGTTCTGACCTGCTGATACCGATTTTAACTAATAAAACTATAACTGGAGCTTAGTTGTTTTTTATTGCTTCCTGAATAAAGGGACAATTTTACTGTTTATCGTAAAATTAAGCAATGATTTCTCAAACTGCTCAAGGTTACAGAGCTGTTTTCTCTATATCACAAAATATCTCCAAAACAAAATTATCAGGACATGAATTTGAATCACTCTTATTGGCATCAATACGTACAAATACAGCTATATATAAAGTTATATTTGCAGCATATATCCTTTCTTTGCTTTTTGCTTTTTTGGCATAGCTGAGAATAGAATGTGCACCCTATCACACAATATTTTTTCCTGTAAGATGATTTAAAAAAAAGGATGTCCATATTGTGTCAGTTTGTTAAATCGTTCATTTATTGTAACGATATTGGAGCCTTTCTATATGTTTTTGTTACCATCCCGCCATAATGGAAGGAGAGGCAATGTTTTTTTTAGTGTGAAAAGAGAGAAGTTGCTTTTACAAAGCTCTGGAGTTGAACAGGATTTCACTGTCATTTTAAAACACAGACAAAAATTTGACTTCAAAACAACCTTTAGCATCTTGTATTCACAATTGGTTTGATTTGCCCTATAAGTAGACCCCTACCTTAAATGTGAGATTTTCCAAAGAAGAAAAAGCTGCAGCTTTGCTTTGTAATAATACATTCCGCTCTCTGTTGTCTGCTTTGGCACTTGAGCCTCCTCAGAAATGTTTTCTTTTGGAAGCTTCTTACGCTTTTGTGCTTCATTTGACTTTATGTTAAACACATTCAGTTATCTTGAACATGGTTAACTGAATGATCCTCACTTTGTGACAACATTCACATCTAAGAGTGTTGTCAGTGGGGCTTGGTAGCACTTAAGTATGGTGCATTCGCTGACTGGATTTTTACTTTCTGATTGGTTCCTAATAGCCTATCTGGGCCGGCAGAGTGTAAAATTAATTTGTGTTTAAATAAACAAAAGGTAAAGTACAAAAAACACAAGTTGAAGTTCTTGTAGGCGAGGTAATTTTATCTGTATATCACACTTTCAACAACAGGGTAATTCAAGGTGCTTTACATGATTTGGTGATAAAGAAAAATACAGAATATAACAATTGGAAATCAAATGCAGCAAGTTTGCATGAAACGCACATAACACATGATACAGAATAAAGCATGAAAAGCAGCAATAAAGTTAGAACACATGATACATAAGACATTAATCTTTTACTGAAAGGCAATTCAGTTAAACAGAGGAGTTTTTTTGTTTGAATTTAAAGTAGCTCTGTAGTTTATAAGCAGTTTAGTTTTCTAAATAACTTTTCTAAATAACTTTTTAAATTAAATTATTTTAAGTAAAAATACCAAGAGACTAAGCTCTTAAAAGTTCACAGTTACGAAACCAAACTGAGAGTAACTGATTAAAAAAAGACACCTAACAAACTGACCTAACACAATGAAACATAAATAGTGGCTCTTCAGCCCACTACAATTGGCTGTCTGGATGAATTTGATGAAAAGGCCAGTAGCTGCAGTTATATGGGTTGCATTGATGCAGAGAACACTGTTAGGATACAATTCTCTGAAGATCACATTATGGGTGAATGATATTTTTCAGAAGAAACCTTTGCTTTTTCTACAACTGCAAAGCGCTATAATCCAATTTAGTCTGCCTGTAGTCCAGACTCACCACTTACTCTAAACATTTAATGTGTTATGGAAAACAAGTAGTACTAAACCAGGTACAAGTGGATTTTTTTTTTTTTTTTAAGTACAATTGATTATCTTTTCAGTTTAAAAGGCACTGAATATTCTTAACATTTTGAATCTTTAAATTAATTTTTTCCTTGAATTGCTGTTTTAAGCATGGATTTGTTGTGTAGACTTCTCACAATAATTTTTAAACATGTCTCTAAATGATTACCTTTAAGAACAAGCAGGATGGTATTTCCTCGAAGAATTAGTTTCCTTGTTCAAAAAAACAACAAAAAAACACAGTATGTATGTTTCTCAGTTTGTCTTCTTGTGGGAGGGATTGCATGCTGTTAAATAAGTTAGAAGCCAAAATGGATATCCTTACCCCAGTGGCTGTCCAGGATAGTAACATGGAAAATTCACTGCCTTTTTATTAAGGCTCTTCTATCCCTTTGGGAGTGATAGAAAAAGGTTATGGCAAGCACAGAATTATGACAGACACACACTTCCCTGTGTGGTTTTAACAGGGAACTACCTGTTTTTAAGTCTGGATGAATACCGCTGCTTGTCTGAGTTAACAGAGGGTTGGAATTGAATAATTGATTTTAATGGGAATTTTATTGCTCTTTTGATGTGCTTTATTTTAGTTTGAGGACATTCGAAGCCGTAATAAGCCTTTTGGGGGATTTGTGTAGTTATGTAAGCAGAAAATAAATGCATCAAAAGAATACTGGTACATAAATATGAATATATTGCTTTCATTATGAAGCCATTTAAAGATGTTGGTTCCCTTTTAAAACCATATACTGCAACCAAGCAGTTTTCACAGCCTTTGCTGTTCTCATTATTAACTTTGATATAATGTAAATGTAAAATGTTTACAGCTCCCAGAGAAAGGAGGAGAATAATCTGTTTATAAAAGCTTAATTTCCTCTTCTAGTTGTCTCAGTCACTTCATAATAAAGACCTCTGGTAGACTTTTGTCATAATCAGCTTTGACTAGTAGCTATCCTTTCCCTTGGGCCAGAAGCTCCAATTCCAGACATGTTTTAGTCAGGCATTGATCAGTGGAGACAAAAGCGGGTCATTTCACCACACTAAACTAATAATGGATCTAATTAATTAGTTAAGTAGCTACCACTGAGCACAGCAAGTAGTCTCCACTCAGAGATTAGGCTGGATTGCTTGTGGGGATTAAATGACAACACCAAACTCTTCTCCCTCTGAGAAATCAGTAATATAATGGTTTGTTTCTTTAAATAAAACACTGCACACTTGAAAAATACTACAAAACATATTTTAAGCTCAGTGGAATATTTTTTTTAATATTACCTGGTTTGTTTTCATTTGCCATCTCATGTGATCAGATGTTCTCAGATTGATGCGTCAAGGCTACCGCTTGTTAATCTGTGAAAGTGTTTAACCATCTTGATAGTTTTACAGAGATGCTTTCTTTAGCATGTAATAGCCATACCAGTCAGAATGTATTTTTGCTAGATTTTATAAATGGGCAGCTTGCAGTATGTGCACTTTTTTATATATATATACTTTTTTTTTTTTACAAAACTCAGAGGGATTGTTCCCTCTTCCCCCAATTTCCCACAAGTCTCTGCTTCCAACAAAGTTTATTTTTGAAGATCTGACAGATTGCAGTTTTCTAGGCTGGTCCCAGATGTAAATTTCTGACCTTGTCTTTTTTCCTCTTTTTTTTTTTTCTCTACCTGAAAATGATCACATACTATACATACTTTTTCTAATTTCTTGATAAAAATTAACATTTTATATTTTAAATTTTTTCTCATTATAAAATGTTTACATTGTTATAATCATGCATTAAGAAAATGTGTACAACATTGACTGCTTACTAGGATATCCCTCTCTCACATAGATGAGATATTCTTTCAGCTTTTGAGATACTTTGTTTTTAACAACTTTCAGGTTCATGCTAAGCTTTTGCTTTAGTGTGCTTTAAATGATCATCACCCTTGCATCTGTGGAATGATTGTTTTATTATTTGGTTTTAATCATTAGCAAGTAGATGTTAGTTGATTTATAGTAGACTTTATTCGTGGTGATTGGTTTGTTGGCTAAACTGGATTTTTGAAATCTAAATAGTTACATTTATGATTTTTGGCCTTCTTAACAAACCTTAATCCTCAGAAAACATACCATTTGCTGCTTCTGTATTTTGATTTTCCTCTTTCAATTTTTAATTTAATGGAGAAGTAAAGAACCCGTCTGTCAGATGGAGTTTCTTTTATTGATGAGTTACAAAACTGTTTTTATTTTTGATCACCAATGAGGCCAAGTTACAAGGCCTAATATCTTTCAAACCAGCTGATATTTTGTATACTTATCTCAAGTAGCAGCAGGCTTCTTTATTAAAAACTTTAGCTTATTTATGTTTCTGAACGATGGTAATGAGCAACAGAAAGGCCTCCATAGACATTCCAGAGGTGCTCCCTTTTTCAACACCTTACAGATATTTCAATTGGTTAACTTTGAGTCTTCATCATTCCTTATATCAAAAACGGGGTTTGGCTACCACAAATTAGCCATATGGATCAGGTTCTTTCAGAGAAAGAAGAATAGAGTACTCTTTTTGTATGATACTCTGACCTCAGACCAACTCGTCAATCTTAACATTTTCTTATGTCTACCTCTCAGCCAAGATGGGACATACCCAATCAAATGTTTTTTCCTTTCAGTAAAGCTTAATTTTGAGTAAGAACACAAATTCTCAGAGGGTTAAATAACCATGCATCATCTTGAGTTTTTTTTTTTTTAGCTTTGAAGGGATCCCAGCAAGCTTCAATGTCTTCTTTGTATCAACAGTAACGTCATGATCTTCCTCTCTATATCCTTGCAGAGCGCTTTGACCACCACTGTCCCTGGGTGGGGAACTGTGTGGGAAGGAGGAACTACCGTTTCTTCTACATGTTCATCCTCTCACTCTCCTTCCTCACCATCTTCATCTTCGCCTTTGTCATCACACACATCATTTTACGTAAGTAGCTCACTGGCACAGTGCAGACACATGCGCCTCCTGACTGTGCTCTCAGTGTATTTCAAGCCAGCAGGTTGTAAGTGGGCGGTGTGAAAACCTACAGAGTTCTGGCTCGTTACCGTCCTTCCAGCTGGGAGCAGCCGGTGGACGACTCAGTTCATTGTCCTTTTGGGTTTGTGCTTTCAGATGAAACTTTGTGGTGCAGTGCACCTCTTAAGTACAGAACTATGAGCAATAATTAATAGTAAAAAACCTTTTGAGAGCAGTTACTGAGATGGAACGTATGGACTTGTATTTTTCATACTCCCACTGGACCACATGAGTCACAGCTCAGTCCTACATTTGTTTTATGTAGTCGTGATAAAACCTACCTAAACATCCACAAGTCATGGGTTGATGTTTGACTAGCACTTAAGTGTTTGCTCAGATTTCCAGCATATGATTTACATTAAAGATGTCTCTTGAAGCTGCCAAATCTGTATTATTATTTTTTCTAATCGTAGTTCAGTTGTATACACTAAGGCTGGGCGATGTGGCTTAAAAATAAAATCTAGGATTTGTGTCATTCCAAATCCGATTCTTAATTGATTTTTTTTTCCCCTTTCTATTCCTAAAAAGAAATTACAAATGACAGAAAATATTTTTTTAAACTTGCTTTTATTTCAGTCGTTCTTTGTGGGACTTCACCTGAATTCAAAGTCTGTCGCTGTAAAACATGCTTGTAAAACAAGAAGGTAGACCTTGAATGGGCGGACATCACATTGAACTACGGGGACCTTACTTTGACCTTACGAGACGTTGATGAACTTTTTTTTTTTTCATTCGGATTTTCTCGATTTTCCAAAAATTAAATCTTCATAAGCAGAAAATTCGATTAATCAATCAAATCGATTTATCCCCCAGCCCTAGTATACACAATCCTGGGGAAAAGTATTTGCCCTCTTCTCTCTGTTGTTGCTTCTTTGGTCACGCATAAAAGACATGTGGCTTTCAGATCATCAAACTGATTTATAACGTGGGTGAAAAAAGGATTCTAAATCAACTTGTCGGAATATAATTAACCCAATTTTTTGAAAGGGTGAGCTCCATTTAACTCACCCATGATTAGTGCCAGAATCAAGAAATCCCTCAAGTAGAACCTGGCTGACAGCATGAAATAGGCTAAAAGATGTCAAAAAGCAGCATTGTGCCTTAATCCAAACTTATTCAAGAACTAGGAAAAAACAAATGTTGACATCTGTGGGTTTGGAAGGGGTTATAAAGTCATCTGTAAGGACTTGGGAACTCAGCTAACCACAGAGCAAAACAATAACCACAAATAGAAAAAACAGCGATCAGCTGCGAACTTTCCCAAGTTTGGGAAATGTTAGACAGGTCATAAATAACTAATCATTAAATGTAGCAACTGAAAATATTTTTAAGTGTATCTTTCTCTGAAAAGCTGAAACATAAGCTCCTCTTCAGAAGGTGTGCATCCCGTTACATCTGAAATAAAATAATGGAGTGTTTCAGACTGGGCTAGAATTCCTCCACACTGATGTAAAAGTTTGGCAGTTTTTTGGTATTTACTCAGCTTATCTTTGTCACGTTAACATTTGTTTGATGTGAAATATGGAAGTGTGGTTTTTAAAAAGATGCAAAAGTAGAAGAAATCCATAAGGGGGCAAATACTTTTTTACAATACTGTAAGTGAGCACTGCAAGCAGATCTATTGCACATGCTTCAGAAAAGCAGCTGCATTTAGTCTCTGATAGAAAGGGCCTTTCTGTGTTCACAGGTTCGCATCAAGATGGGTTCCTCAAAGCACTAAAAGATAGTCCTGCAAGATATCCTTTTGCCAAACCATGATCAGTGGGAGCTGATGAATGTGCTTTATAAGAGGGGCTGACAAGATATTGTCTGATTATTGCCTTTATATGGCTATTTTTTTATACAAGCATATGCGATTCTCTGTCAATATTTATTTATAAAATCAGTTTGACATAAAATAGGTGTGCAGCTGAATGATGCATATTAAAAATACAAGATTCTTTATCTGGGTAATATGTGACAAGGCAGCTAGTTGTCTTAACCCAACATTAAACAAGAGTGGTCAAATTGCCTTCATTTATAACTCTTATAAGAAAATAACCACACTATTCAGAGCAGCCTATTTAAAAAAAATCTTTTCTCATCTGAAGGATGCCCGATACATCTGATCTGTGCTGTTGATTTTATCCAGCTGCACAAGTTATTCACTCATAATAATATATATTACAGTACATTTAGACACTGCTTCCATGGCCCTTTATTTTGCCTGAGTGAAATATCTTTTTTTTCTGGCAGAGAAATGTGAAGCTAAGCTGATAATGGCCTGTGTCCTGCCAGGCTTTAATAAAGAAAAAATGACTGCTGATGGTATTACTGCAGTCCTTTAGTACTAGTAAATTAGTGATGTGTTTTGACCTTGCTTACAGGGAAGATATTAATGGGTTGAAAAACTGGATATAAAGATTTTGTGAGTTTTTGGATAGTTTTATTGTACATACTCTGTCTTTCAGTAAGCCTCCTCTGGCACTTCTTTGAGACAATACATTATGAAGTAGTATGATCGGGGTATTTGTGTCTTTTTAGAATAAAATACACTCTTACAAAGACATAAGCGTCATTTTAGCTGGGGACGCTGGGACATGTCCCCAGCAATATTTATGATTGACTGTTTTGTCGTCTCCACTTTAAAAACCTGATGTGGAATTTCTTACCAGCGCAGATCTGACATTCACTTGTGCTCCCAGCACAATTTCCACAAAATCAGTGTCTGAACTGACTATTATTTAAATCACTCCATTCCACTTTCTTATACAGTCATGTTTTCTTTCTGCGCAGTTACTGCAGCAATCTTTGCAGTGGGTATGTCAACATTTGAAAAGACTTGTAGTCTGCTGCAAACACATTCAAGCCAGAGTCCTGCAATGTGGCGGGTACCCATTTCACACTGGAAAAATACATCAATTATATTTCCTGGGTCTGGCGGAAGTTTCTTTACTGTGGGTGGGTTGCGGGTGAAAAAAATGTTTATGTAATACTTTGAAGACTCCCAAAGAGAATTGTGTTGATATATTGTGTTTGTATAGAGAGCATGGCAGAATGTTCCCCCAACTTTGTGCTGAGAGCGCAATATTCTCGCTTTCTAGGCCTCCTGTGCTGCCAGAGAGAGATTTTTCTGCAGCTGGATTTGCGATTCAGGAACTGAGAACACCGGTAAAGCCAGGGACTGTGGACGATAGTTCGTTTCTGCACAGCGATCTCTGCATCAAATAACTTTCAGCTGTGCAATGTTTCAAAGAAATAAAAGGGACATAATTCATTGTAATATGATTTAAAATCAATCAAGGGTTGTGTTTTCCGTCTTTGATTGTTTTTTTAAAACTAACGGAAAAATCTAAAGGCCGTCAGTCATTTCGAAGGTTTACAATTCAGACCACTGACCACTTGATGCAGATGCCCAGTGATATTCAACTTTACAAACAGAGTTTAGGAAACTGAATAAATAAAAGAAAGATTCTGATGATCATCATCATCTCAGACTTGGACACCGTACCCAGTGCAATGCTATCAGGGAACTGACAGCACCGTGGAGATTTATGGAGGCTTTGGAGCACTTATCTGTGGCGGACAAAGACCGGTGCATCTTATCCACTGATCCAGAAGGAGCGCATGCTGTGGATTTCCTCCCGCTGAAGCAATCAGGAAAGTCCTCGTTCAGAATGAAGTGGTGCTTGTTATTTCAGTCTGCAGTATGTGACCAGAGCGGATTCAGCCTCCTTTACGCACTAGCAGGTGCACAATTCATGTCCATTGACCATGAGAAAGTTGAGACTGCGTTAAAGCCTCAGGAGGTAAAATGCTCATATTTATTACATGGTTTCATCTGCTTGATGTGTGATGGCACTATGGAGATTCTTTGTTCAGTTTGTTAGGACTGAATATTAACTCAAATGAATAAAAAATAAATATTGAATATGTCTTCAGATTTTTTCATTAAAGTTTAAAAAACAAAGACGGAAAATGGGAGATCCCTGATTTAATGTAAATTATAGTGCAATGAATTGTCTTTTGTTTCTTTGGAATATTGCACAGCTGAAATGTATTTGATGCAGAGATCCCTGTGTAGAAATGAAATATTGTCCACAGTCCCTGGCTTTACCTGTTTTCCGTTCCTGAATCACAAATCCAGTTGCAGAAAAGTCTGTCTGTTAGCACAGGATGCCTAGATGGCGAGAATATTCTGCCGTCAGCGCAACGTTAGGAAACGTTCTTGGATGCTATTTCCACCAACACAATATATTAACACGATCCTCTTTGAGGGTCTTAAACAAAATATAAAAACAATTATATTTTCTCACTCGCAGCTCGGCCGCTATAAAAAAACTTCCTCTTGGACCCTTTCTGCAGGTCACTAGCGAGTACCCGCCCCATTGCAGGACTGTTCTTCTTGGGCTATTAATACAGCCAACTTTGTTCTATGTGTTATTATGTGGATTTTAATTATTCTTGCAAGCCAACAGCCTGATGGTTTTCAGTGCCGTTTGAAAAACAAAACACATAAGCTTATGGCTTTCAACTTTTATTGATTGAATAAAGATACGATTTTCAACACCTGTTTATTCACTGCAGTGCATATTGTAATGAATTGGAAATTGATTAATACTTATAGGCTATATGAATAAATAATAATTGTCCTCAGCAATCTTCAAACCACACTCAAGTTTATGGTTATTGTCCCCAGCAATTTTTAAAACAAATTGACGGCCTTGTACAGAGACTATCCAAAGATGTGGTAAATGTCCTAAGGGATATTTGTCATTGAGTTCTGTTAATGTAAAAGATTTATAACCCAAGTGTTTATGCATTTTGGGATTTCAAACGAGCACATGAAATGAGTTGCTCTCTACAGCTAGAGCCAAATGAGCTGCTAACTGGAAAGTATTGGCAAGAGGATGGCCCTCAGGCAGTAGGTCAGTGTACTTGCTGCTACAGCTGCATTTTTATAGTCCATCTTGGCTTCATATGGGTCTATTATGTACCAGCCTATGAGCTTTTAACATTTTTATCTGTAGCATAGTTGAAAAATATTCCTTAACTTTGATGGTGTCACTGTGCTGGAGGTGGTGGTGTGTTTCTTCTCAGTCTGGTCCATAGTGGGCCTCTCAGGCTTCCATACCTACCTGATCAGCTCCAATCAGACCACCAATGAAGATGTGAGTATGAATGTTGAATGACTTTTACAAAAGTCATAATTGAAAGCAGTGGTTTGAAAATGTGTGAATACATTTTTTTATTATTTGAAAGTTCAAATCAAAGATGTATTCTTGATTTGTAATTATTTAGTTATTCACTTGACATGAGTAACCTTGCCGTACGATGGGCTCCATTTAGTTAGAAAATTTAGTCCCAGCTTGGTGCAGTCCATTCTGCTAGTCACTGCATGTTGTTAATAATGTCAAGGACATTTGTTTGAATTCTGTATGGGCACACTTTCAGTATCAACACAGTGCATCACATCTTCTGTTTGGACATTACACTAAATGACTGATTGCTTACAACATGCCATCTCTTCCAGATAAAAGGTTCGTGGTCTTCTAAAAGAGGGAAGGACAACTACAACCCTTACAGCTATGGCAATATATTCACCAACTGCTGTGCAGCACTTTGTGGACCCCTGCCACCAAGGTATGACGAGTGTGTTGATGTGTTTTTATGAGGTTGTTTGCAAGTTTCCAGATGCCCATGTCATGACTTGTTCAGCACATGCATAGTTGTCATCTATCATATAAACACTGCTGATCTTTTGCTCAACCCTACTGTGAAAGTAAGATTTAAAGAAGGTCTGACTCAAGATTTCTGCATGATTTTGTAGTCCTTGTCATTCTTATTAAATAATTTTTTTCCTCCTCCACTGAAATTAACTCATTTTTCCCCCTCCATTGTAATTTTCAGTTTTCTTCAAAGGCCAACGCTGAAACGGTCTGTTAGGACTCTGTTTGATGTAAGGAACTTCCTTGAAATGAGCCTCCCGGCAGCCTTTTTCTAAACTTAGCAAAGATGACACAGCAGAGTGTAAACAATTTCAGGCC
Source organism: Valencia hispanica (assembly GCA_963556495.2). Lineage (NCBI taxonomy): Eukaryota > Metazoa > Chordata > Actinopteri > Cyprinodontiformes > Valenciidae > Valencia > Valencia hispanica. The sequence continues at coordinate 16,772,823 of OY747720.1, read as the reverse complement.
TATTCTAACCACATCCAAGATCAAAGCTTTTTGAACGTATTAGATTTCATCCTCTTTCTGGTCATTTACAGGCCAGCTGTCACAGCTATGTTCTCTTCTCCATGTGACTATAAGCACTGCAGATCTACTCATAACTTCAGCAATTTGAACAGTCCACATTTATTTGAAGCTCTAGTTCTTGGTAGCTTTGCCCCCATTATTTTGAGCACCAACTGAACATTTAACTGTAATCGTGTCTTTCCTTTATTTTCATTTTTTTTTTCAAGTTTTGATCTGTAAGCTACAACATATGAAGGATAATTGTTCACAGAATTTCTATGTTCCTAAAGAGCATACCTAATAAGAATTAGAACTTTTCCTTTTCAGTTCTGTTTAGGCGTGTATTCATTTTGATGTTTGAAATTGAGATACATAAAAAAAAACATGAAAGCAAAAAGCAAAAGCACAGCCGAAAGTTGCAAATGAGTGAATAAGTTACTTTTGAAATAGCAAATTGTGGCATCAGTGCATCCCACAATCCCAAGACAGAAGTAGTGATAGCAACGTCTCTAGCTTAAATTAATTAATTAGATAAAGATTTATATGATTTATCCAGTGAGAAGAAGAAAATCAGGAGAATTGTCTGAAACTACAAGCTTGGACACCAAACATACCCTGCAGAGGGATGTAAAAGGTCCCTGTGGTACAAAATGCTGCTAATTTACCACAGTGGGGACAACAGATTGTGACAAAAACCTTAATCCTCAAAAAGTTCTGTTTGTTTCAGAATAGTGTTAAAATTAATTATCATTACTAAAAACAAACTTCCAAGCTTCTCTGGCTCTGTAATATATTTGTCATATAAATGTATCCATAGATGTCCACAGCGTAATCCAAGCTAAGAAAGGTTCTGCTGAAGGCTCTTAGAAACTTTCCTAATAAGCCATTTGCACTGTGCTCTGGCTGTCTCGAGCAATAAATCTCCAGTAATGATTCCTGTGGGTGGTGAGGATAGTCCTCAGTGCACAGGTGGCTGCCATCTGGGCATCTGTGTTTGTGTTTGTGGCCACAGGCACCGTACAGCTGGATCCAACAGTGTTATGGGAATGACTCACCTCAGTGTCGTCCCTCACGTTCACATGCGCGGACAGATAAAAGCCTCATGCATAGCATTCTCTGCTGAGACCCTAAATAATATCTTTAAATGTGTGTTTTAATGCTTTTTCTTCTGCAACACAGGCTTTTGCTGTGTTCTCCGTTTTAGTTTATTTCCAAATTTGCTTGCAACCAGCTCAGCCCCATGGAAAGTCGCTGTCGAGGTTCCTTGTGTTAAATGATTTTCTCGTTTATGCTTTTTTAACACCTCTCTTGTTGCATGATTGTCTGGTAGATGTTGCTCGGTATCTGATCAACCTCTGTCTGGCTGATATATCTCCTCCGTTTGCTGTATGTAGCCCATTGGTGCTCACGTGTGCAAATGTACAGTATACCAGAGTTCAGCAGGTTGTTGTCTAAGCAGCTGCGTCAGGGCTCTGCAGCATTAACGATGGGACAGAAACAGTGATTCACTCCGCTGGCCCACTGCAGGACCTCAGTGATTTATCACCAAGTTCTGGTTTTATGGATCTCTGTTAGAGGAAATATGGCGGTCTGCACTTGCTCTGTCTCTCTCATGGTCAACACTTGAATAATAGTTTGTGCACAGCTTTATGCATCAAAGTACTTACAGTGTGGGGACACAAAGGGTCATTTGAACTGTAATAATTCTTTCCACCCTCAGCACGATTTGCTTAACCTTAATGTTTTGATAAATTGTCAGGGTTTGTTAATGGTAACTTTGGAGTCATGTTGCTTTATTATATTGTTTGCTGATCTTTTCTTGAATTTCTCTTCAGTCTCATTGATAGACGAGGCTTTATCGAAGCAGACGTACCACAGATGGCACCTCCGACCAACGGCATCACCATGTATGGTTCCACCCAGTCCCAGCAAAGCCACATGGTAAGACACATACCTGGGACCCGTCTTGTTTCTCCAGGATGAGTTATTAACAGTAAAAAAAAATACAGATTTGAGTTTAACAAGTTGGCGTAGATATTTGGTCAGAAATGAAACAGAGGTGAAAATCCACTTGCCATCTCACTTCTTCAAAAGGACCAATCTTTTGTAATAGCCACAGTGAGCGTGCACATTACCGCAAGTAAATGACTTAAGGAGTTTTAGTTAAAAAAACAAAAAAACAGCCTGTTTGTGCCAGCTTTTTATCCAGGAACCCACTGACACTACACCATAGAAGAAGAATCAGAACTCATATTTAAAGAGCAACTCACCCCCCCTACCAGAGTCTTACTCTGGCCACATTTCCTGCTTGAAGAATGTGCCAAAAGGAGGCGTTGCGTAGCAGACTAATGAACGCGCGGGGGAGAGGACTGGGCGTGGCATGAGCTGTGATTGACATCCTGACAGCAGCGCTGCTGCAGTGGCACAGACGCTGACAGCGATAAGATCAAGAGCAATAGAGATGCAGCCTCCTTTGCCTCAGAGCGATCTTTTGAGGTGGAGGATTTCTCTCCACCTCCTTCACCAGAGGAATAAGAGGAAAAAGGAGTGAGCTTATTTTATACCCCACACCGGCAGGGTGGCTGATGTCAGCCATCACCGCAGACCGAAAAGCAATGCCTGATTCAAATTCAAGTGCAGTATAGAGTTTTAACCTGAAGAGGGTACCACACTGAAGGTTTTAGGCAAGACAAGGCGATTTTATTTGTATAGCACACTTTTAACAGCAAGGTAATTCAAGGTTCTTTACATGATTAAGGGGTAAAATAAAAATAGCAGTAGAACACAGAGTAAGCATATAGAGTTAAAACAGCAATAAAGCAAGAAGCACACACAAAACACATGATACGCCAAAGCATTACTCAAAGGCAGCTCTAAACAGATACTTTTTTATTTGTGATTTAAAAGAACTCAGTGTTTCAGCAGCTTTACAGTTGTCTGGAAGTTTGTTCCAGATTAGAGGAGCATAGAAACTGAAAGCTGCTTCTCCATGTTTGGTTCTGATTCTAGGGATGTTAAGTAGACTGGAATTAGAGGACCTGAGTGGTGTGGGGGTTGGTATAGTAACAGTAGATCTTTAATATACTGTGGTGCTAAGCCATTCAATTATTTATGAACTAGTAAAAGTATTTTGAAGCCTATTCTCTGAGCTACAGGGAGCCAGTGTAAGGACTTTAAAACTGGGGTGATGTGCTCTACTTTCCTGGTTCTAGTGAGAACACGAGCAGCAGTGTTCTGGATCAGTTGCAGCTGTCTGATTGACTTTTTAGGCAGACCTGTGAAAACACTGTTGCAGTAATCAATCCGGTTTACGCAGAAAATTAATATTTTTTACTAAGATGTAATAAAATACCAAAATAATGACCAGACGAGACCTCCTTCAGCACTATTAGACACTCCTTTATACAATTTATGAGCAAAAAAAAGTTGATTTGGGGAGGAGTTGCTCTTTAAAATGAAAGATCATATGCAGCTGAAAACGTCTGTATGTTACATATTGTTTTATTAATATTGTATTACCCCCTCCCTGTAAATAAACAACCAAGCAGATATCTACAGTGGCAGGCAAAAGTATTCATACCCTGCTAATTTTTTCACATTTTATAAATTTTAAGGTACACCTAAAAACTTTAATGTATTCTTCTGGTAATTTTTGTGACTGACCTACACAAAGCAATGCGTAGTTTTGTGTTGGAAGAAAATGTATTTTGAAAAGGTTTTACAAATAAAAATTTGAAGAATGGGCAAAATTATAAAACATTTACTATTTACTATGATACCCTTAAATAAAATCCAGTGCAACTGATACTTAATAGGAAATGTTACTGCAAACTCATCAGAACATGGTCGTCCACCTACACTTACAGGCTGGTAACATTCTTCTATGACTCGGGAGAGCGCTAATCATACAAACAGCCAAGAGGCCCAAAGTGACTCTGAAGAAGCGACAGTGTTCCCCTGCCCAGGTGGAAGAATCTATTAACTGTAAAACTATTAGTTGGCATCTCCATAAATCTGGGCTTTGTGGTTGATTGACAAGAAGATGGTTATTGCTGTAGATGGTAGATGTAGCTAAATACAGAGCAGTCCTGAAACAGAAATGCTGGAGACTACCATAGATGCTTACATTTTGTAGATGTTGGAAATAGTTTTTTTTTTTTTTCCAAAGATAACTTGGCCTAATTGTCCAGATATGTTCAATTTCTTTAAATAACCCACCACACAATAAGCTCCACACATTCGTGTTGCTAACATCTGAAAAAGTGAATCTAGTCTGTGTTTCTCTCTGGATTTAAATTGATGCTCTAGTTCTGGATTCCAGTGAGCAAGTCAGCAATAATTTCAGCTGAGTAGGAGACGCTCAGTGTTGCCTGTAAATTAGGTCAAAAGAAGCAGTGCTGAGGTTTTTTTTTTTTCTGCCATCATGCTGAAAATCTTCACATTGCAGAGAGACACAAGCTGGAGAATGAGTAGATACATTGTGCTCAAAAAGTCAACAGTCCTTTTCTTTAAAGTAGTCTCAGCCTGGGAGAAAATACTTGGTGTTGCTCTGGCGACCTCTGTATCACTCTGACGCTTCATTGAAGGCAACCAGTCTGCTGCTGTTCAGTGTTTGCCTCACACATTGCTCGCTTTAAGGCCCTCTCACTTCTTTCACTGGTGCCCTCCCTGTATACCACAGTCCTCCTACTTGTTGTCACCTGATAATGTCTGAATGTGACTCATACTTGCTTTTACATGAATGTGATCTGTCTTAATGTCTGAATGTGACCCGTTCTGTTGGAGCTGAAGGCCGAAGGTGCATTCCCCTACGTTAACGCATCCAGAAATAACGGCCATCTGTTTGCAATAGCTGGCCTATTATCCTCGCACCACATTGCAAGAGTTCTTATCGGTCATTCAGACAATTGTCCACTTCTGTTGTGTAACACCAAGACGTGTTTGGGCCAAGTAAACAAAGCCCCTTTGTTGATTTGTTTTGTTGTTGCACGTTCGGTTTACAGTTTTTTGCAGATTTGATGAACGCATCTAGACGTTTCCATTTGTCTGGCGATGAAAGCTCTGCTTCCATATGATGTGTTTTGTTTGCGAAGCTGCTCAGAAACCCGATAGCCTGCCATGCAGGGGCCTTTTTAAGCTGTTGCTATGGTAACAATGGATAATATGAAGGCACGTCACACCTTGATAACAAACTCCTCCGTTTTGGATTCGCCTCAGTTGAGGGGAGGCCTAACCACAGCTTTGTGTCACCATCTGAATATTGAATCCAGTCTTTAATTAGTTCAAATCTAAATATCTACATGCTCCTAGTTGAACGAGGAAAAAACCTGCTGTTTACGTCACGATACAGTTTTAACCCTTCTTCCTTCCTTATCCTCTTCCTCTCACACCCAGAGATCAAAGTGGTTGATTACTATTTCACAGCTTTATTCTCAGTTTCACCACCAAATTTATTTCCTTCAGTTGCATGACTCTATTTCTTTCTCATAACAATCATTCAGATCTTTCGTGAAATAAAATGTCACTCAGAAAAGGGACTGTTTTTTGCTCAGATCAGACTCTAGGAAGTGTTTCTTTCACATTTGAAAAGCTTGGAGGTTTTTTTAGGCACAACACTGACTTGGTGTCAATTTTATCCCTTATTAAGACCATTTTTAATTTGGGTAAGTACAGAAAAAACAAAAATAAATGTGGAACACACAATGTACCAAAGTATTTCTCCACGGTCTTGTAAAAATATAAAATTTAATCATCCTAATAAAATGGAAAAGTTATTAATTCTACTGTAGGTCCTAAATTATTCTTGAAGAAATCTTGAATTTGCACAAATTTTTAGGGAAAAAGAATTGATTAAAAATATGAATATAAAACAATGGGCAGCATTTATTTGTGTTATTTGTAATGCTAGCAGAGGTATGTGGATGTTATTATGCAGTGACAAATCGACAAACCCCATGATGAAGGGGAACCAATAAACTTTGTTGAAACGGGATTCATCCCCATATACATCCCCATAAAACAATCCTGCTCCTAAACTAATTAATTGTTTGTTTAGACCAATAAACCCCAACAATCTTGTTACGTTATTCGGTTCTGGCTCCTTCAGTCTGGGAATCTGTTCCTTAGTATTTAGCTATTTCAGTATTCTGCTAAGATGTGCTGCTTAGTGTGTACTGCTGGTGCTACAGATTGGTTGCTTTAGTCTAAAAGCCCTCAGGTCACATGCCAAAGCGCACAAATTAAGGTTGGAAAATATATATTGAATTGCCTATTTTATAAAGTTAAACATATGTTATCAGATAAGTTTTTTTTTTTTGTTCATGAAGCGCTTACATTTAAATCACTATGATAGTAAACTAGTCTTAAAAACCTTAAAATTTAACTTCAATAAACTATTTAAAAGGTCCTAAATATGTTTCCCTTTACAGATCTTAAATTTGGATATCTGTGGCTCATTCTTTTGACCTTTTTTTCCTGATTCTTGGAGAAATTTGTCAGTGATATTAATTCCTTAATGTGTCTGGATAATACCGCTGGGATAAAACTGCAGGGCTAATGAAGCAGATCAACAAATGGCGCTCTGATCATGAGAAGTTTTCAAATTTATGATTTTTGGTTTGAAGAACAGGAATTTTTAATAACTGGTTATAACATTTCTGTCTAATCAAGCTTGCTATGTAAAACCTGTTGAAGTTAGGTAACTGTGCAAAAGAAATAGACCCACATCCCAGTACTTAACACCAACACAACATTGGTTATATTTAACTTCACTAAGTAAGTTAAATTATTAAATTACCTAATTTATGTAGTTCTTTAATTGAATGGATTTGAACATGTTTTAAGTCTCCTCTTTGCAAATAAGTGACCTTGAAATAAGTGGCTATGACTCTGAAGCATCTGATACATCACACTGAGCTACGACAAGGTCGGAAAAAAAATGCTGAGAAATTAATTACAAGCTGTAGTCTTACTATGCTGTTTTCCAAAGTTACTCTGTGAAACTGATTGGCACAAAGGGAAGTTGGGATGTAGAGTAGAACCATAAATAGAAGCTTAAGTTCTAAAATATAGACGTTTGTTGTGCCATCATGTCCGCATGTCGGTAAACCAAAACATCCTTTGTTCTGAATCACCTGCATTTCAAGGATGGTTTGAGGTTTTTTTTCTTCCTCCTCGTTTTGTCGATTCCCTCCTTTAGATTGCTAATGTAGTTTTACATTCTTTAAAAACAAAGTGATGCATTTTTTTGCTTTCTACCAAAACATGCAAACAATTCAATTCAAATTCAAAAATACTTTATTGATCTCATAGGGAAATTAAGTTTTGGTTCTAGCTCATACAATTAATTCTTTAAGGAGTTGTGGGGGGGCAAGTAGCGGATAATTGTGTGGTGGATGAACAATGATACATTGCTCTCACAATTATTTAACCAATAAACAATATTTGTTTTCAAACCTGTTTACATATTTCTAGAACCACCTGTAGCTCTGAGCGTATGTTTAATTCTGCTCCTTCACTGCAGTATTACGTCTTTTGCATCATCTAAGATTGTATTCCCAATGATGTACAGTGTTCGCTTTCTTGCACACAAACAGTATTTTTGCACGTAAACTAAAAAGTTCAGTTTCTGCTTCTTTTGACTGAAGCTCTTCTTGCCAAGTCTGTAAGTTTAGGTGGATGCCCATGGTAGGTTGCGATCCTCTCTGTCCAGTTAATTTAACAGTGCTCTGTGAGAGATTACCTTCTAATATTGTTTTATTACCGAACTGCTTTAAACTCAGCCATAACTTCTCCTCGGCCGGTATGCTGTGTTCCTTTGTCTTCGTGAGGCGGTTTGTTTACTAAATGTTCTCTAAAGATTTAATTAGCCTAGTTGTACTCTTTACTTCTGAAGGTTTTATTTAGGGGCATCAGAGTTAAGGGGAATAACTACAAATTCCTGTCACTTTTCAGATTTTAGTTGTAAAACCAAGTTTTCCTTTTCTTCCACTTCACAACAATGTATAAGTTTATGTTGGTCTGTCACTTAAAATGCCAGTAAAATACACTAGTTTGAAATAGTAAAATGACATGTGAAAAAAAAAAGTAATTTAGAAGCCATTAATGGAGTTCTTACTGTTACAAAACCAGGTCCAGTTGTGTTTCAGTCACACGTGTCATCTGCTCTTTTTAGGTCAGTGACATTGAGACAGAAAGGTGAGCAGCTGATCTGGGCTCTTTTTGTCAGAAGGTCTTTGGGAGTGCTGTGGGATGGAGGAGGGCTATCACCTTTGTTCAGTTGATAATTAAACTCTGGTGATAACTGGTTGTTGGGGTTTAAACTAATCTTCCTGTAGCTGAGGTGAAGTCCTAATCCAGTTCCTCTGCTCCAGTTTTAGACGGACCATTTCCATTCTAAAGCAATACATTACAGATAAATAAGGCATGAAGTGGGGACTTTATAGCTCTGCTTCAGCTCTGTCTTTAACAGATTAAACAAGCCGGTTCTTGGGGTTCTCTTGTGTTCTGTGCATTTCTAACAAGGCTACTAACATTTATTTCTCTTTCTTTCTCTTATCCAATCACCTACCCTTCCATTTTCTGCTTTCTTTTATATTTCTCTTGTCATCTGTCTTCTGCTTTCTATCTTTGTGCGCTTCACACCCCCTCCCTTGCATTTTTGGTATTTCTTCCTCAGTGTGATCAAGACCAGTGCATTCAGAGCACCAAATTCGTTTTGCAGGCTGCCGCCACCCCCCTCCTCCAGCAGCAGAGCAGCGAGCCAGTCATCATAACACATACCCCTGAAAACGGGACGTCTCTGCCTACCCGCGCCTCCCTCACCCTGGGTGGCCCGTGCACCTCGCTCACCCTCGGCCAGCCTACCCCGCCGACATCCACCCCCAGCCTAAGCTGCCACGAGGCCACAGACATGCTGCCAATCCATCCACATGCACTAAACCACACACACCCCCTCCAGGAGCAGGCAGCTCACCTCCACTATCTCACCCCAGAGGAAGTGCCCTCACCGCCAGGTATGCTTCACTGCGGCAGCCCGCTGGGCCACAGCCACACCATGCAGACCAGTTTCTACAACCCTGCCAGCCAAGACTCTCTACACGAGGACTCAGTCAGGGGGTTGGTGAAGCTCAGCTCTGTCTGACAGTGGCATATATAAATCCAACTAAACTCTCCTGAGCTACTTTGGTATTGACGGACGACCCCCCCCCCCCTTGTATTACAGACTCCAGCTGCTAGAAACTTTGTTGAAACTGTCTGAAGGAAAAAACCTGTTCTCCTCAGCCATCGTGTTGCCAAACTCGTCTTCTGGAACTGTGAGAGAAAAGTTGCAGCATACGTGTGACAGCTTGGAGATAAACCGTTTTTTTTTTGTACTTTAAGGGAAGATTGAGCAAGTTCAATTCAGAAATCTGCAAACTGGAGTTTGCTTTTCAAAGTTATCTATGTCTGTAAGCCATTTCGAGCAAAAACAAAAAAAAACTGTTTCAACTCTTCAGGTCAGAAAGCTGCGTTTCTGCCACTGGATCGGACTGGATCTTTGTCAAACAGATTTAAACCGTCTTGCCTGTTGCTGATCAGACAGTGTCTCCTGCCTTTATTCTCAGCATTGTGATGGTTTTTGTCATTAAGTTGCATATCATCCTGCTTTTTCTATGTAAAAGAAATCAGACTGTTGTACTGTACCATAGTTACTACAACTCTTACAAATTATATTTCCTGTGGATATTAATAAAACAAAAACTTTTTACCAGATTCTAGTGCATATAAATTAAAAGATGAGTGTGTATGGTAAATATGTTTGGTGTCCACTGTCTGTGGTCATTGGTGTCTCTGCCTGTCTTAATATACTCAGCAGTATGACGTCTCTTTGATCCTGATGGACGTGTTTCAGACGAAGATCAGTTTTCAGTAAAGTTTTCAGAGGAAGGTAAAAAAAATTGGTGAGTAGAACTTTAACTCTCTGCTTCCACCTTGTGGTTGATCAGAACTACTGTGGGTAAAAGCAGAGTGTTTCACCAGGGTTGTTATGCAGCCTGAGAAAGTTTGAATTTGATTCAAGTATTTTCCAGGTGTGGGTAAGTATGGAAAAGAATATGGAGAGATGTTTCTATTTCATTCTCAAATCGTCTAAATGCTATACCCTTCCCTTGCTTCTCCCATCTTTTCCGTCCTTCTGGCCTTTCTTCCTTGCTCATTTTCATTCGTCACACTGGAGAAATATGGAATTTCTGTATTTTACAGGTTTGAAAATACATACTTTACCATACACATTCAGAGTTTATTCTCCATCCTATTGTCTAAGTGCTGTGACCTCCCCTCATGGTCCCTCCTGCTTTCTTCCTTGTAACTGTACACATTTTCCTTTTTGTGTCTTTCCTGCATCATTCCTTATTTTTCTTCCTTGTATCCATCTTTCCAGTTTCTGTTTTTTCCCATATACCATATTTAAAGCCTGCCATAAATTTAAATGGAAATTTATTATTTAATATTAAATTGATGTAAAGGACTGAATAGCTTTCACACATTTTTCATGTATAGATTCTACATTTTTCTATTGTGCCCATCATTCCTTCTTGTCCATTAACTTTGGTCTTTCTGACATTTCTTCTTTTCGTTCATCCTGGCTTTCATTTCTATCCTTGTGGTGTTTGCTGATGTCTTTAGTAAAGTCTGAGTTTCACAGTTGATCTTGAATTCACTGCAGATTTAACTAACATTCTGCTAATTTATTTAGAAAAGCTTTGAATTAATATGAAAGTGGTAAACGAGTAAACTACTGTACAATTTTTCAAATGAATGATAGAAAAGTAAGAAACTGAATTGTTGGGTTTTTTTCAGTCGAAGCAGAGAGCTGTGAAAGTTTTGTAGATCATTATTCAACAGTTAACCTGAGACCCAAGTGTTTGTGGTAAAAACATAATACAAAACTGAAGGGAAGAGTAAGTTGTGCTGCCGTGTAGCAGCAACTTTTTTTAGCTTCAAAGTAAACCCAAGAATGAAAAAAATAAGACATTAATTTGTCTTTATTTATCAAAACAAGAAGGATACAAGGGCTATTTTCCATTCTTCACTACAGAATGAATTACAGATAATCCAGTATTAAATATCTATTTTTGACTGCAGAGATTTATTAGGTGATTTGAATATTTACCCTGGACCACAGATGATTATTTGATAACGACTAATCCTTCACATGATTGCTGAATGAAGTGCATCTAATGTTTGTACAGAAATTTTGCAAATTTAAGGATAAGGTATGAGCTTTTGTAAATTAGAAAATTATGGTCTTGATAAAATAATACCTTTGAAGTGTATAATACAATCATGCACAATAATGGTGCAAAGATGAGATCAGTTATTTAAGTTACAGATTTTTCTGTATTGCACCAAAAGAAACGTACATTTCATTCATTCTCTCAGTTTAAGACTTGCATATAATATAAATTATAAGCAAAGTCGAAGCTTAAGTGCTTAAATGTACATTTGTCCTATTTTGCTTGAAGAGGCTGATTCACTGAAGACCAGATCAGAAATTACAGAGGTACACCTAAAGTCAGCCTGTTTTCTGTCATCCATGAATCCGTCCAATCAGGACTACAAAGAGTAACTGTGCTGGATTAGCTCAGACCTGAAACTCAAACCTGAAGTTCATCATCTGGGTCATTGTAAACTAACTGAACACTGACCAACCATAGTACAATGTGTTCGCTTTGAGTCACCACAACTTCACATCATTGAGCTCCAGGTCTCCCATGATCTCCAGCTGGTCGATGCTGCTCAGGTCCTGCACCCGGTGCCTGAATTCAAACAAGTGTGACCCATTCACTGCCAGCTTGAACTGATGAGGCTGACAGAGGAGGAGGATCTGGAGGAGAGAAATGTACAAAGGTGGAAATTAAGAGATGCATTTGACCAGAATTGGGTCTTTTTTTTTTTACAAAATGTATTGAAACTAAACTATAGCTCTTGGGGGAAAAAAAATCTAAATCTGCAAGGAAAACTAATTTGTGCATCTCTGTAAAATTTTAAAAGTTGCTGGTTGCTCCTACCTCAAAGTATTCGCCTGGCGAGAAGGGAAAGAAGGGCAGCTCCCTCTCCTCATGACCCCAGGATCCATCCAGGTACGAGTTCCTGATGAAAACGCCCGACTTCATCCGGGGGTTCAGATGGAGAGCAATGTTCTCTGTCTTGCTGTTGCAGAGGTTGACAGTGAAACTGGAACACAGGTAAAAATGTTTATGGATCTGTTTTAAAACTACAGCGCACCATCCAAAAAAAAGTCCAGCATACTCAAAATAATTCAGCTGCAAAACATAACCTGGATTATTCTACTTCCAGATTACAAACTTCATTGTAAGATAAATGACTTTCAGTGCCTAATTTGATTTGAAGGGATTCTCTGGTGCCAGTTACTTTCCCTGTATAAAACAGCCATGTTTTTATTTTTAGTCAGAACTTTGTGACGTGACTACCACAAGCTTCATAGTATTGTATTATACAAACTTAAAGATCGAGAGCTGTTTAATCATTTATCTTAACTGAAAGATTGTGGCACAACTGCAAACCTGCCAAAGTGAAAGGATATTATTTGGAGCAGGCAAGAGGCTTATGTTAAACCTGGAGGAGCTGCATAGATCCACAGTTCAGGTGACTGGTGACAGAAAAACTGATTGCAGCCTTCATAAATTTGGCCTTTAAGCAAGAATCTTAAGATTGTTCAACTGTTGAGAAAGAAATTGGTGGAAAATGGCACCCCGAGTTTACCCTGCTCACTATGAATGAAGCTGCGAAGAAGTGTTTCTTCAGCAGGGACAGGAAAGGTCTTCAGAATTGATGGGGAGATGGATAAAGCCTGTTGGAGGCTGTTAAGTCTTGAGACTGCGGTAGATTTTCACCTTCAAGCAGCACGACATCCCTAAACGTACTGTTTGATCCACAATGAAATGGTTTATACTGAAACATTTAAGTGTGTTGGAATGACCTAATCAAAGCCCAGCCCAAAATCAAACTAAGAACATGTTGCAAGACTTAAAAATTGATGCCCAACATGCTTTTCATCCAATCCAACGGAGCTTGAGCTAGTTTGCAATGATGCATGGTCAAACATTTCAGTCTCTCAGCTGCGCAAAGCTGGTAGAGACGAACCTGAAAGGATTTGGAGCTGTACTTGAAGTGCAAGTTGTATTTAACTTCTGCACAATTATAAACTACTTTCTCTGTTGGTCAGTAACATAAACTCCCATTAAAACACATAGAAGTTAATAGTTTTAATGTGACATAATTTGAAATGGTTTAAGGGGGGTTGAATACATTTGCTTAAGTCATTTGTTTACCTGTGAGGATACATGCTGACCTGTCCTTTTATTGTGATGTGCTGCCCTGGGTTAAGTCCTTTGAGTATACTCCCTTTGTAAGGAAGACCCTGAAACAACAACGTTAATTATTTTTCTCCAACTTAATGACATGAGCTTTTACGACTAGAACACTGAGCCATCCAATGTGCACATAACACAAATATAAAGATCAAATAAAATAATGAAATATACAGCATGGTAAATAACCAGCTTGGCTGTTTACAAGCCCATAAAAATTCCGGGCGTGTGATCCAGTTTTTATTGCGTCATGAGACACCAGGGTAATTCTAATTTGATGCACCCTCTAAAAAAACAAAAAGATGAAACTCACCAAATCACCTGATTCAGAATATATCGCCTAAAAGAGAAAAGCAGATGGCTGTAGAAATTATTCAGAAGGGGAAAAAGGAGAAAAAGCAAGTAAATTTGAAACAGGAATTAAGTTACTGAGTTTGGGATATAGCCAATAGCGTGGACCCTGACATTCCCAGAAATAGAAAACGTATCGACCCTGATCAACGGCATTCTGTGTTTGTATTCCAGCAGGTGAGTACCATTTACTGCCACCTATAGGTAAAACCATAAATTCAATTAGTTTATATTCTTTAGGTAAACCATAGGGTGATTGAGCTGATTATGGGTTGCTTCACCTTAAAACCATTCTTGTGCACTAGAATGATGGTCTCGAAGGGGGCTCCACGTTTGTAGGGCAGCTGGTGGAGTGTCTCCTCTTTACCCCACTCCTCCTGCAGCAGGGAGTTGCACACCACACAAGGGGAGTCATTGAAGCGGGGGCTGAAGTGGAGGGCGACGTCTGAGCGTGGTTTGGTGCTGCAGCCATTCGACAGATCCACCTGAAACCTGCAGAGGGGCCGAACACAGAGGACATGCTGCGAATTATAAATAACGGCTCAAACACATACATTCTCTTAAATATTTCCAGAGATGATGCTAAGGGTTTCATAATTTGTTTTGATTTGACAAGCCCTTAGCAGCCACTGTTTTTGTTATCTTAAAGTTAAGTTAAAGATCTAATAAGTAAACTTATTAGATCAACCCCAACAATGGGAGAGTCTAAGAAACACTGCAGATCTAAGAACAAGATCTGAGGATCTTTATATGCTGGGAAAGACCAAAGAGCTGTCCAGGGACACCAAGGACAAAACTAGACCTGCACAAAGCTGGAATGGGTTGCAGGACAATAGGATAACAGTTTGGTGACAAAGCAACAACTATTGGTGCAATTATAAGAAAATGGGAAAGAAGCTCAAGATGGCTGTCAATCTCACTCTGTCTCTATTTAAGATCTCGCCTCGTGGAGTATTAGTGATCAAGAGAAAGGAGATGGATCAGCCCAGAACTACACAGGAGGACCTGGTCAATGACCTGAAGAGACCTGGGACCACAGGCTCAATGGTTACCATAGCAAAACACTATGCCTCATGGATTAAAATCCTGCTGAGTTCAAAAGGTCCCCCTGCTCAAGCCAGCACATGTCCAGGCCCCTCTGAAGTTTAAACTCCACTTGCCGTGTTTGGAGAAAGAAGGATGAGGACAATCCTAAGAACACCATCCCAACTGTGAAGCATAGGGGTGGAAGCATCAGGCTTTTCAGATTCTTTCCTGCAAAGGGGAGATGACGACTGCAGTGTATTGAGGAGAGGATGTATCACGAGATTTGGGGCAACAACGTCCTTCCTTTAGTAAGAGCACTGAAGGTGGGTCGTCAAATTTGTATTTGACTGTTTGACCAGTTTGCAAACATCTGGATCTCCCTCAGCTCAGTCACTCTCCGATGAAAGGAAATGGTTTTAAGATATCCAGACACCAGGAAACTGAAACCAACATCACCGTTTACGGTGAAGTCAGGACAACCTCAACAGGGTTCAGACCAAGAAAGAGGCTCCGACTACAAAATTAATAGCTTCACCCTCTAATGAAATTTAAAGCTGCCCATGGTGACAAGCTAAATACCCTCTGCAGAAAGGTTTTACGGCCAGACGAGTCTGAGATTGAGCCGTTTGACAATATGTAAAGAAAAATCCTTAGAGGGGTCAACCCTAATAATACTTTACTGGCTGTTAAGCAGGGTGGTGGTAGCCAGTTTTGGTTTGTTGCTAAATGTGTATGGAATAATGAAGGACCACCTCCAAATACTTTCACTTATCTATGGAGGATCGTCGAGCGGAAGATGACACACTAGACATAACAATCCTGATGAGCCAAAAGCTGCCATTAAAGCAAGCAACCTTCAAGACCTCACCAGAGCCACAGGCTGACCGTTCCTTTGCCATGTTTCATTTATGCAGTAATTCATGCAAAAGGAGCCTCGACCAGTAATATCGTCATGCTTTTCAGTACGTCAACATTTGTATATTCCAATTTCCTTTTTACTGGTAAAAATTAGGCTAACTTTTAGAAGACAACCAAATTTATTCAGATACACCCATAGGTGTGAAAAGTAGATAAGGAATGTTCCTGAGTTGAAAAGACTTCCGATATATAATCAGACAGATGTATAAGTGATATCTCCTCAGTTTGATAAGGAAAATCACCTGTCGGCTTCTGGTGGCACAGTACCCTGGATGATGATGATCTCCCCTGGGTGCAGGCCTCCAGGTATGGGGCCAGTGTATGGGATCGCCTGAAGAAGAAGGTCAGGTTAAAACTACTGAATGTATGCAAACAGCCTGCCCTCTGCTTAATGTCTGAGAGCTAAAGCACCCCTCAAAATTGCAGACAGGCTGTAATCAAAATGAGAACAAGACAGCGATTTAAGATGGGAAATTACGTGAGGGTTTCCTAGGAGCAGCTGTGGTCATAAATATTAAACCAAACCTCTTACCGGATCCAGAACAGTGTGTTTTGCATTGGCCACAGACATCGGGGCCCCGGGTGTTCTGACGAGCTGCAGCGGGAGATAGATAGCTGACAGTCGGTGGTTCCTGCAGCAAACAGCGGCAGCTTTGGGCTCTGCTGCTGCGCTACAAGCGGACTGTACCAGCGGCCATATTTACTCCATCAGCGAGCTGCGCATGCGTACAGCCTACCATGTGATTAGTCTTACAGACAAAAACAACACAGACCTGTTTTTCTATTTCTGCTGTTTACTCGCATATGATCAACTACTACTCATCAGGAAACAAAACATAAACAAATCTGAATGTATGTAAAAAATTATGAAGCAAGTTATTCTGCAACCAAAAATGCAGCAAAAAATAAACGAGAGTAAAAGGTGTTATTAATGACAAAAGTATCTTTAAAAAGAGAGCGTGCCTTGTATGAGTTGTTTAGGATGACCAATGTTTAGGTTGTATTCGAGTGCACCGGGAACAATCTAAAATGAATAAATGACAAACATCCATGCGACAGGTTTAATTAATTTTTATTATTCATTTAATACTTCTTACTTTTTCTTCAGAAAGTTTTTACTTTGCTCCAAAATAAAAATCGAGGTAAACATTATTTCCTCGTCTACCATGATGATGTTTTCTTTCTTCATTTCGCGACTTCGAGTTGCATCGAATGCAACAAAACTTAGATGTATATTTATACAGTCAATGGATCCATCAGTCAGTTGCTGGAGCAGATTTCTTGGTTCTATTTCTGGTCGCACACGGCTCTTTCTTTGCTCAGAACAGTTTTTCCATCAGCCAATCTCAGCTCAGTCTCACTGTGCTCTCACTCAAGTTGGTGGCACAAATATTACGCCATATCTCCTGGTAATAAACAAACTGCTCAAGAGCAAGTTATGGGTAAGTCTGGTGAATAGCTATACTTTGCTAAATATGAAATATTCATTTATATTAATTCACTATCTTCGGAAAATTGTTAAAATACCTTTATTATTTTTCAGAAGCCCTTTAGACTACAGTAGGGTTTACTATCACAGCGTTTTGAATTAGTTAGATAAAAGAGCAGCTGCTTCACTACGATCAAGTTCAGTCTGTTCTGTACAGCTTACTCAGGGAGAGTCCACCCAAACCAGAGGGGATATCCACAGTAGCATTAAAAGCATTGAAAGACTTCCATTTAAATGCGCAAGAACACTTATTTTTCATGTGGGGTTGGTCCATCATTTGCAGCTCTAATAGTCAACTCTTCTGGAAACAAGGTTTGGCGGTGTGCTACTTGTGTAGTCGACCATTCCTTCAGGACGGTGTAACCAGATTGAAAGAGGAGCACATAAAGAAGTGGCTGTGACATGATCAAAAATGATTGTCAGAGCTCTAATGATTGTGCTTCTGCATGTGATTTTAAAAAGGTGCAACCTCCCTATATGACACCAGCCATAATTTAAAGTCACAGGTCCTTTTTGTCTAGAAGAGACTGTTCACTTGTGAAGCTTTTTGGGAACATGGGGTTTGTTGTTAGTTTGTATGAAGTATGACGCACGTTAACTTTGCTGTGTTTTTTACTCAGATTTATGTCAGGGTCTTGGTTGACTTTTGGGCTTTGTAGTGTTAATGAATTGATTGATGTGACTTTTGTTGAAGTTTCTTTGCAGCAATGGTATTTATGAGGTCATTCAATGATGTTACTACTACTACTGTAATTTATCCCATAGCATAACTCCGATAGAGGTAAGAGGTTCACTGGAAGGGGTTCACACAAAGTTGGTAGCACAAAATTGTCCAAAATGAAAAACAACCCCACAGCATAACACCCTCTCGACCAAACCTTGTTCTATTATTGTGGCTACTGTTAAATAGAGAATAGCTAGTGCCCCATAGAGCACATTATAATCACTCTTGAGTCCAGTGGTGATGTGCTTTCTCTGATGTCAGTTTGCCAGTCTGCGTTGGTGAATGGGGATCAAGACTCCATTTTAGGCCCAATGATGTTTTCTTTAAACATGATGCCTTTTGAGTTTTATCTTTTGGGTAGGAAATTCTGCTTTGCAGATTGAATTAAAATTTGTTTATGCATAATAATGAAAGCAGGTGACTCTCGAAATGTTTCATATGCATCAAATCATGGATTAACTCACATTTCCTTAATCTTGCTGAAAACACAGGTCATTTTGTCTGGGTGGTCAAGGAACAGACACTGTTCTTAGACCTTTAGCATCCTACAGATGATTATCTGTGAGGGGTCTTAGTGTAATCTTCTATGGGTCTTTTTAAATTTAAAAGGTAGATAAGGTTCATTGTCAGAAATATATTTTTCCAAATATGTGTTTTAGACAACACAGTCATTTTTGTTTTCCAAAAACTTTGGCAAGGCTATTGTATTTCCTTATATAACTGAATTGATCCGTCATCCCTTCATTGCTTGCAGTTGCATCAGAATGTTGCTCTGGCACTTTTGACGCGAACCAGTAACTTATAACTCCAAAGAGGGCCTTACTCTTGGTAAGGCCCTCTTGGCTTGGTCTGGCCTCATCTTATCTGCAAAGTTTTTCACCACAGAGTTTCATCTACAACACTAAGGACAAATAACCATGAGGCTTGTTGCTAGATGTAAACTAAAAAGAAGTAATCATGCCTTTGCAGTAACTGCCCGTGTTCTGTATGTAGGACAGCTTAACTTCCTGTTTCAAATCTGCTCAGAACTTGGAAACATATATTGTGCTCTTTTGAATTGATTATTTTGTTATAGATCAAACTGCAATAGTAATGAAGGTGCAGTTCTATGTCTTAATAAATCAGACTTTTTTTAAACTGAATTTGAGCTCAAATGTATCCATGTATTTGTATATGAATCTGCCATTCTTTTATTACACATTTAAATTACTTTTTGTGAATTGATGTTATATAACCGAATTAAAAGAAATTTCAATTGTCTTTTTTTTTGTTTTAGCAAAAATTCCTGCCATCATAGGAGGAGCAGGTAAGGTTTAAGAAGCCCTGGTTTATGTCTTTTTGTTTCATGCCATAGCAAGTCAAATGGGTCCATAAATATCTTGTTTGTATATACCTATCTTTGTAATGTTGTGAAATAAAAAGCGTGATAAATTTGCGCATCTGTAAAAAAAGATTTGTGAATATATGATTACAGATACAAGAACAAAATCTACATTTTGGAACTCATCTGCTTTTAGCATCGGGGTGTTATGATTGCAGATTTTTATATCTCAACCTGATCAGATGAGGACCTATCACAGTGATCCCTCAGGACTGATATTATGTCATTGCATTTAAAGATTCCAGGAAATGAAGGATGAATTATCAGTTAGAGTTCAAAACTTACTTTCTTGAGCCATTATTTTAATGTCTATATGAAGGGTAAAATAACTGAATAGAATAATAGGAAAAAGAGTACATAGTATACTAAAACCGGTTAGTAATCTCTGAAGTAAATTTGAATGTATCAATTGGAATTTTCAAAGCACTGAGCTAAGTTTATAATGAGTCATTTTAATTGCAAAAAAATTTAATTGAACTT
Organism: Valencia hispanica; assembly: GCA_963556495.2. Lineage (NCBI taxonomy): Eukaryota > Metazoa > Chordata > Actinopteri > Cyprinodontiformes > Valenciidae > Valencia > Valencia hispanica. The sequence goes on along the minus strand of OY747720.1, from coordinate 16,753,042 downwards.
CTGTATTAAATAAAATATGAGCATTCAATGTGAAAACAACAATCCAACTTATCAACTTCTTGTCTCATTGTGCGAGAAACAATTTAGTGTGCGTTTTGTGGCATTTTTTGTTTTTGCACGAGTGCCTCCCAGGGAAAGTCTCTTTTTGTGTCTCATGTTTATCTTCTCTCAATCTAAGCTGGGCCTTAAGCTAAAAAAAGCTTTGAAAATGCTTTTTGTGTTTCTGTAAATGCAACAATTTTTAAAATTAATTTCAAACTACTTTAAAGAATTTTCATTTTCAGTAGAATATTAAGTTTAGGTTTGACCAGTTAAAGTATTTTACATTGTGAACCAGAGACTATGGAATGTGGTCCAGACTCCTTAGAAAACAGGTTGGGAACTCTGTAGTTTATCGCCATAAAGAAATCTCTAAATTAGATATGAACTTCTGCATTATGAGCCAATTGAGATGCACGGCCATATATTCTTTTAACGCTTATTCTGTGAACAACACATTCCTATTGAATGAACACGCAAATCAGCATTAGGGAGCAAAAGACATAACATTTTTACAAGTATCAAAAATGTCCCCCGACAGATGGTTCCGGCACTGGGTGGTGAACCATATGGCTATTATGAAAAGCTGCCACTGTTTGCTTCTGTCTAATCAGGGTGTGGCTTAAGACAAAAATTCTGTGGGTGAGCACACAGTAATAGCAACATACATTCTAACATCAATAATCTGTGCTTTGTATTCAGTAGGAGCAATGGGTGCAGTGCTCTTGGGTCCTGCGGCCTTGGGCACCATCGGTTTCACCTCAGCTGGGATAGCAGCAGATTCCTACGCTGCAAGCATGATGTCTGCTGCTGCCATAGCCAACGGAGGAGGAGTGGCATCAGGAAGTCTGGTGGCTATTCTACAGTCTTTAGGTACTTTGACTTCTAATTTAAACAATTAAATTTTCTTGCGGTGTTAAACAATATAAAGTTCAGTATTGTTCCAAAATAGTAGCAGGTTTTGTAGTAATAGTAATTTACTCATTCAACTTTATACAGCTGTTAAACACTCAATAAGCTCCTTATATGTTTGTTATTATGGCACTTTTTTTTCAACAGACAAAGATGTGGAAGCAGCACAAAGTACACATTTATTCCTGTTCTTAGGGATTTCACATCAAATGGGGATTAGATGATATCTCAGATGGGCATCATTTGATGTTTAAATTGGCATGAATAAAGCATTATCAACATGTTGCCTCCAACCTGACTTCAGATTTATAGTCTGCTAAAAAATAAACCCATCAGAGCTTGTGTGTTTTTTTGTTGTTTTGTCTCACAATTTCAACAATCCTGTTGGTTTTGTGTTTTTCTGCAGGTGCTTCTGGTTTTACAGTGACTGCCCACGCGGTTGCGGCCAGCATTGGAGGTGCCCTTGGAACCGGTGTTGGATATGCAGTGGGGTGGCTGTCAAACATCTTTCAAAGAAAGGAGGAAGAGAAAAAAAAGGAGATGGCAATGACTGTCTGTGGCATTGGTGCAGTGGCTCTATTTATTTGGTTAAATCGCTAATTGTCATTTTTGTTGTCTTGGTACTGGTGAGCTCATGTTACTTATTTCATCGGCTGGGTAGCATAGGTGTGGTGTGTAATTTCTGCTTAATCTGTGCTGCTGTGCAATGAAACAAAGAGAGAAGCTAACTTTCAAAACTTTCATTAATTTCTTTACATTATCTTTAAAAAGTATTAATACCCTTTGTGATACACCATTACAAAGTTTTTCATAGTTGTGAAATGCGAAGGACATGATTCATGTATTTCCAGTATTATGAAACATGTATTTGCATGTATTTGCTTCACTCTGGGTCAGTATTTCTTTTCCAATCTGAACCATATTTGGCTGCAATTACAGCTGCAGGTCTTATAAGCAGTGTCATGTTTGATGATACAGTTTAAATTAGTTCTATTCAGAGTGTTTTGACAAACTCATTTTTAGTAGAAATGGAAAATCATTTCCTTCTACTTAGATAAAAAAAATATTGGCTGGAATGGCGTTAAAGTTGTATTTTGTAAAATCGATGCACTGCCTAAATTTTTGTTTTTTAAACATGATTTGGATTTGCATTTCCAATAAATTTTAAAAAGCCAAGTATCGTGAATAAAATAAATAGATAAAAACAAATGCAAAGTTGGTGACTTTTGCATCAATGTAATTGTAATTCAGTTACCCTCATAATTTACCTTCATAATTACCACAGAAGTGGGTAGTAAGTAATTACATTTACTTGAGTAACTTTTTTGGAAATATTTTACTTCTAAGAGAAATTGTACTAAACTATACTTTGGAGAGAAAAAAAAATATCTAGAAACTAACCACTGCGAGTAACTTCATTGAATAAAGAGCATATTTTCATAGGAAATACATAAGACACAAACACACCAACAGTTTATGTTAAAAGTGAGACTTCTTTTTTTGTACACAAGCTTCTGCCTTAATTTGTTATTTTGTAAATTTTTCTACAAATTTTTTAATGTTAGTGTATAAAATACCAACATTTGCACACAACTTTATTATTATTATTTTATTTTTTTTGCCAGACAAAATCATTTTTAAATAAATCAAATGTTATGATTTGTCATTCAGTATTGAGTAGCCATTTTACAGAATAGGCTACTGTTTTAGTTTCAGTAAAAATTTAAAAATACTCTTGAGTACAAATTTTGGATAGGCCTTCCCAGTGCCATAGAGAGAGAGAGAGAGAGTTACGACAGACTTTGATCTAGCCGACACGCGGTCACGTGGTTCAAGGAGTCCTCAATAGTTCCAAACATCCCAGCGCTGTCAGTCAGTTTGAGCGGCTTCTGGCGGGACAGAACGCAAAATCGAACATTTTCTAATTTCTCTTGGTGTTTTTTGATCATTATTGACTAATAATGTGTACTGATTACTTTTTACTGAATAGCCTATGCATTTTATTTTGCCAAAGCATTTCTAAAAGGGGCAGACATTCGTCACTGTTCTACATTTTAAGAGGGAAACGAGAGTGCTAACACGTTGTAGAAAACATCTAGATCACCGATCATATTTATTGATAAATTAATGCACTACACTGCTCAATATGAGCATGTCTAATAACCTAATGTGCCACAAGAAACCCTAAACTGCAGTAATAATACCCAATTTATAGCGTTTTCTGAATGCTAGCATGGTAATGCCATACCTTGTCCTCCTATACACTTAAAAAATGCCAGTGGTTAAAACCTGTGATCCGGCTTACCTTCAGATCTTCATGTTTCAACAAATCATGTGATATTACTGTTCCCAGGATTTACTCCTAAAACACCCTATATGTCTAGCAGGTGACATTCAGTCTGTTCTCTGCCTGCTGTTAGATAGAAAATTATCTGAATGTAAGGCTGATCTAAGTTACAAGTTTTAAACCAGTTTTACAGTTTTAAACCAGTTTTAAATAACCTGGAGGAAAATATGGGGCTGTCTATGCGTTGACTGATGACCTGGGATGAATTCTTTTCGGTAGAAGACATTCTATAATTATTTATTTTCTTATGAACTCATGTATCTATAACCCAGATGATTGTGCTTCTAGCATGACTACAGTGAAACAGTAATTAATTGATAATGTTAAAACTATTATATGTAAAAAGAAGTGTGTGTTAATTTTGGAAAAACAATAAGCAAGCTTATTATACAATATTATGCAAAATGTAAAACAAGCTTTAATGAAGTGTTTTTACTATCATTCTCACAGTCATTACATCTGTATAAATACACTGCATCGATCAAATTTGGGCATTGGAAATGTGCTGAAGTCCTAATGAAGATTCATCCTTGGTATCATTAACAGCAGCTCCCTTTGATAACAACCACTGGTGACCTTCCTGAAAACAATAGAGAAACAGTTCATTAGTAAAATGTTTTGCTTTGAAGGACTTAGTGGGTGAAAAATTAAAATTACAAATCAAGATGTTTAGGGTGGAAAAAGGGAAACGTGTAAAGTGTAATAATACATATCACTATGTATTTGGTTTTGTACAACATTTTGTATGGATAAAAATTAATATTTAAAGGGGCTATATGTAATTTTCAGAAATTTAAACTCGCCACTGACACCTGTGGCCAAAAAACGGAACTGCTCTTCCTTTCTGCTCGCTCTCGCAGCGCGCTCTCGTACACCGGTCGCTCTCAATCTTCGATCTTTGTCGGGCACTTGTCAGGGGTTTAACTTTTTTAGTCTTATGTGGAGTTGCTGTTGGTGTCAAAGTTGTCCTTGGTCTCTTCTGTGTATTCGCACAATCCATTGAACTGCTTGCGAGTGCTGACTACCGGTGGTGGCAGAGTGATCTGAAACATTTAACATGAACACGCTTGACGTCACATCCACAGACAGCGCGGGAAAATCCGACCCGACAGAAAATAGAAAAAATTAGATACAGGCTTATAGGTGCACCCACTGTGAGCTGACAAGGTGTCAGTATGCTCATCAGGAGATGTTTGAGTTATAAATGGTCATATAAAAAGGCTATTGTTATGTTTATTTTGGGGGAAAAGTTGCATATAGCCTCTTTAAATAATACCTTTATAGGTTGATTGCTTTACCATGACTGGCTGTGCTGCATTTGGATGCAGCAATCGTTCCAAGAAAGGGACAGAACGTACGGCTTCCCTAAAATACACAGAGAGAAGAAGGAAATGGTTGGCTCAAGTCAGCAGGAGAAACCTCACCATCACCAGAGGTCATAATAACATATAGCTGTGTGCAATAAGTTTTAGCTGCACTGTCAAATATTTTCAATCAGGGCTCTACACGCCACCCCATGATGGCACTTAGGCATAGATGGAAGAGTACAACAAAGCAATCACATTCCTCCAAGACATGATAACACTCTTCTGTGGTTCTGTGATTTGTCAAACAAGTAGCTGGAAACCAGTGCAAACAGGAATTGTGATGGCAACATCTACAATTTTATCAATCCAAAAAGACATGCCTGACCATGGACATCTGTTTGTGTTGACAAGCAGGTTTACCCAAGACCGTCTTGAAAGCTTGTTCAGCTGTATATGGTAAATAAATCCTGTTCCAACACTAGTGGAGTTTCACCAGGCACTGTGATCAATTTCTGTTGGGCAGTTTCTTATGGCAGTCAAATCAGGAAGTTATCAGGAGGGCAACAAGCAAGCCCCCACCAAACACCTTGATCGTTGCCATGGAGGAACTTGGTCTCTCTTTTGCAAACAGCCCCCCACCCACATCAGCTTCAACACCAATATATATGTGGGTCGTTGACGGATAAGACTTTTGAATAGGCCAATTTTAAAATACCAAAAATACAACATTTAAACAATCAACATTTAAAAGTTTTTATTACAACACACATTAAATGCTTCAAGAACTCAAGAACTTAAGAAGCTGAGTAAAGAATCTCTTTTTTTGGAACCTTTTTGATTCATTGGACAGGGATGAACACTACTTGCATCTCAATTAACCTTTCAACATTCAAATATCACAAATAATAAGTTTCTTTTTCTGGACCCATTTAGCCACATAAGGAAGTGATGAACACGACTTGCATTTCTCTAAGCTGAGGTATTTCTGAACTTCACCCAGTCTTGGAGAGTCAGCTTTGAGAAGCGTGATGTTGCTGGCTCAGGCCCCGAGATCACAGCATGCACATCTTTTCTGTAGTAGAAAATTAAATCAACAGTTTGTGGCCACACGAACAGGTTTTTGTCACCAGACTGTAGCATAGAATTGACCTGCACTTCTTCTCTCACAACCTCAAGCACTTGGCCAACATAAGGCTTTTCATCATAAATGACAATAACAAACTTGCCACAAAGATCTAGATTTTCTTGTTCCCTAGGTGGTTGAAGAGGACAGCTTGGGAGATTCTCAGTGTTGCACACAGTGCGTCTTACTCTCAGGTCTACTGTTACGGGCTTGTAACAAGGGCATGGACTACTCTCTGTTTTCCTACAGAAGCATGACACAGTCCTATGAGTGATCTGTGAAGGCTGGGAAGACCAAACCTGGTGTATTTTAAAGGTGCCCTTCACAGCCTGCAAGATGTCAGGAATTAGCTCATCACACCTTTCAATGCCTTCTCTGTTTACCTGATAGTGTGTGATGCATGAGTCTAATCTTGTGTTCAGCATCTCATAGAGTTGCTGTGGTGTCTGAAGTTCACCACCTCATTGGACAAAGCGATATGCTTCTCTTTTTATTGCCCCACCAATCCCATCTGGGCCCCCTTTCCCATTAGACTTTTCTGAATAATTCCAGGTCACCTTAGTGAACCCAGAAAGGAAAGGGACAGTACTGAAGAGGTAGAAGTTGTTTTTATTCCGGTACTATGTAACCGGCCCATCACTCTGAATGTGGAGGGGGGTTGTGATCTGTGGGAAGGTTTCACGAAGCTCTCCTAAGATGGGCTCTAGATGTGCCCACACCGTCCACTCGTCATGGCGCAGGCTGTCAGAGAGTGTTGCATAGGACTTTGTTCCATGCACAGTGTACAGGACTACTGTGTGGATAGTCGCTTGCTGTCTGCTGCCTCCAAAGTGAAATGCCTGAACCTCTGTGTTCTGCTTACATGCATAATTCTCTGAGAAGTCAACATGCAGAACAGCTTCACACCCTGTGATGTTTTGTTTAAGGTAGCGGAACTGCTCTGCCTGGTGCAGCCAGTTAAACTGATGTATCCCCAAGGACTCTAACTTCAGGGAGAAAAGCTCCATCAAGTGCTTGATGGTTCCACTATAGATCTGTTTCACCATGTTGCCAAACATTCTCTCTCCAATTATGGAAGTTACCCTCTTCCACTGCTCCCAGGTGACTTCTGAGCTGCTCTCTGACCTCCTCAAAGCAGCACTTGGCACAAACACGGTCCCTACAGTCCTTATTTTTTGGATCACACACTATCATAACCAGCAGCTCAGAAATGCTTTTTGTTTTCAACAGCCCTCTGCTGTAGAGCTTGTTGACCAGCAGGTGGACATTTTCGTGGTCCATGCATGCACATGTGTCCCGATCCTTGGCTTTTGGCTCAGTGACATAGAAGGGACGTCTTCTAGCAAACTGCCTGTAAGATAGTGACTACGACATTACAGCAGTTAAAAAACAGCTTTTTCTTACTATATGAGAGAGACTGAGTTACCTTACAGTTATTTCCAGGGGGTCTTCACTTGTGTCTGGCTGATGCAATATCCCATCCTTCAGATGTTTTTCAAAATAAAAGGTCCCAAAATTGTGGTTTGTTGATGGTCGCCCCGGATGATATGGATAGAATCAACATAATTCGGACAACATTCGTTTGTATATCATGATAGAAATATATACGCAAATGCTTTATAGTTTTGTCAATGGATGTAAAACATGTTGGAAATTATGCCAACTAGGAAAAGGGATATATTTAAGTTGATTTAAAGTGTTTTTAAACCAGTTGTCCTAACAAAAGTCAAGGCTGGACGATCGCCCCATATGATGTTTTGGCACTTCGGATAGCAGAAAAATTATGAAAAACGTAAAAATTTTGAGAAGTTAGAGTGGTTTATTAGGCGAAGAAGGTATAACAAGTAGATGAAAAATCTTTATGTATTTTTTAGTTTTTTCTGCAAAATAAAATGAACCCGGCCAGAAAAAGGGGGCGTCACGTCATTGACCTACGTGGTATGTTTTGGAGGGATTTTTTGTTGTTGCTTTTATTTTAATTTCACTGATTCTACATACTTCATTTTAATCATACATAGTCTTAGCATGTTCAGGGAATGCAAGAAAATGACTGCAATGCTTGCATTAGCTTTGGTATGAAATAAAGTCATTTCTGATCATTTTGATTTTATTTTGACAGTCTCCCCATCACCCAGCCACCTCCAGCACTCCACCATTTCACTTAACCAACTTATGAATCACTCCATCACTGACAGAACTGGGAAGCTCCACCAACCTGGTCACTGATCAGCTCTCTGTTCAGCAACTCATCTGAAAACAGGAAGATGGATGTGAATGCAACGCAGTGTTACCTGTAATAGTTCTATAATACTTTTTTAGTTACTCTTCTACAGTTATTTATTTAGGCTGATGTTATTGTTAATAATTCTTCAGTTCTTGTGTGTTGAAAAGAGATTATAAGCTCTACTTAATCACAATTACACACTTCTAAAACAAGTGCAAAGGAACAGTTCTACAGTAAATATCAACTTTATAAAGGTTATGGTGTTGAAGTACTGTTCTTCAAATGTCTTGATTCAGCTCTTATTATTTTGGAGAACACAAAACAAGAAAACAACATATCTTGTTACCTTGGTGATCCTGTGTGCCATATGCTTCAGCAGTTCATTGCAGTCAGTCTTATTATCTATCTGCAGTTAAACTACAACTAGCTCATTAACACAGTTAATTAACCAAAACTGGCTACATTAAATATCACCCTTGACTGGGTGATATTTGACCGTCTCTCTCTATGACGCTGGGCCTACCCTTATGGCGCCATATAGGCCTACCCTCCTCTGTTTAAGAAAATCGAAACTCAGCCAAACCAAAGCAGTATTTATTGCAGCAGAACACCATCTCTCATTTATTGCTTTTGACGACAGCTTTTTTCTTTTAATGATGCATTCAATGGCAGCGCAGGAGCCCGATTCTTTTAGGTTTCTAAAGCAGTCGACACTCAAAAAAACCTACATTCATCTCAGTTAGAGGGATTTTGGTTATTCTCATCAATTGAGAATTATAAACTGATGAAAAGTTATTTGTTTCCACAAAGCAGGCTCTCAAACTGGTGGTGTCATCTATCTTGTAGTCCTACTCCCAGGGTTCAATGAATGCAACAAAATAGTTTCCGTTTTTGCACCCAGTAGCTGAAGAAGTCTGCCACAGATTTCAGCCACAAATAAGAACCGTCACTCTATGTGTGAGTACATCTGAATGTTTAGAATACATCTACTCTAAATGGGACAGGAGTAGGATTTTTGTACATAAGTTTGGTGTGTTACTGTTGTAAAGTAGAAGCATAAGATATTTGTTGTGCTACAGCACTAGGACCCCAATTGGTGCTGCTGAATTTACTCTTGTCAGCTGCTGAGCAAAGGAATAAACGAGACGATGCTATTTACGACTCTGTGCATGTGGTAGGGTGAGAAATCAGTAAAGTTGAACGACCACTGGCTTGGCTCAGTCTCGAAATTAGTTTTAAGTTGGACATTCGTTTTATTTAAAAGCGGAGACCCCCTCCAATGTCTCACCGAGAACTGCGCTGAGGTCTACTTGACAGAGCTCATCGGGTCCGAAGTGTTACTCCTCCTGAGGGCGGTCGTTTTACTTAGGCACTGTTGATAAATTTCCAAACATTCCCGCAAAAAAATAAATAACTACCAAATCTAGAAACAAAGTTAAACCAAAATATTGGTAAATTGTTGCTCGACACCTGAGGAACATGACACACCAATTTATTAAAAAAGTTCACAGAATTTATATAATTTCATGTGACCAAGTGGCATCAAATCAATGTTTAAATGTCTCATTACATCTACAGAACAAGACACACAGCTTTATTTTTAATTTAAATGCTTCTCATATTTTATATTAATATTTTACTGTAATATTTCCTGTTTTTCTACAATATCTTCCAGGTCATGTGACCAAGCGACATCAAATCAATCTCAAAATGTAAAGTTTAAAATTGTAAAGTTTATTTATGCACTATCTAAACATAATACAAATTCTTTCTAGAATTCATTGCGGTGAGCTGTATCTTTATCTTGCTAATTGTTTCCATGTTTATGTGATAGTACTTGTTACCATACTCTGCAGTGAAAAACAAAAAAGTCACTGTAATTTTTGTTTAGATGGCAAAAGTCTTTATGCAGGCATTTCCTTTGATGCCAAAGGCTAAATTCAAGACTCCAAAAAAAGGATATGAAAACAGTGAGAAGAGAGTTGGCCCTCAAAATCCTTCAGGCATCAGGTACCTTTACAGCTTACCAAAACGCACAATACTGCCATCAGTCCATTTCCTATCCATCTAAACTATTTACCAGTCACTTACCTATATTACAATTTTGTTGCGCCACCCAAACATCCTGTTTACGTTTTTTTCTTTCAGTGTTGGAGAATAACTGTTTTGCAATGTGTGCTCCCTTTAAACCGCCTGCATCTGGGCCTCTTTACACAGTAAAGATACAGTTTAGGGTTCTTGTTTGAAATGCATAAACCACAACACAATTTCATGTGGAAATATGTACATATTGTTAGAAATTAATAAAGAATGTATTTAAAAAAAAACTGTTTATAAATTGGTGTGTCTTGTTCTCTAGATGTAATAAGACATTTTAAGATTGATTTGGTGTAACTTGGTCACATGACCTGGAAGCTACTTAAGAAAAGCAGGAAATATCACAGTAAAATATTAATATAAAATATGAGATGCATTTAAATTGAAAACAAAGTGGTGTGTCTTGTTCTCTAGATTTAATAAGACATTTTAAGATATATTTAACGCTACTTGGTCACATGTCCTGAAAGCTATTGAAGAAATATCCATAATTTTCCATTGAAAGTGAGATTATAAAAATGTGTTAACTGTTGTGTCTCTTTGGTCTGGTATAGTAACACAGCTGGGAATTGATTTTCAGTCATTTGGTCACATAAACTGGAAGCTATTGATTTTTTCTGTGCATTTTTGACTGACTAGAAATTTGTTTTTGGTCCTAAAGTGAGGCACCGGTTTGAGGAGGGGGTACACGAAGTATATCCACCGTCTCTGTCACAGCGCATGGCATGAAAACTCATCGCCAAGCGTACTAAACCATAGATTGAATGTCTGTCGAAGACGCTTTTATACGTTTAGACTAATTTAAAATGCATTTTTAAGTAGTTTTGCAGTATTAAACGTGGCATCCGATATTTCGTAAAGTTTGATGATTAACTTTTGTTTGTGTTGTTCCATAGACAGTCTCAACAACCAGTTCCTCAACTGACGTCGACATGGCCACCACCAGTCCACGGCAAGAACTGATATTCAAGATCCAGAAAAGGCTTTTTTTATTGAGTAGAGAAAATCTACAGAGAATTGTGTCTTTACTTGACGATGAAGATGCCACTCGTAATCTTAATGACTTAAGTATACCAGAACTGTATGACCTGATTGTTGACTTCATTAAAAGTGAGAAACTGAGAGCATTGAAAGAGGAAGGCATGGCCCAGCTCCTTTTCTTGGATGGTCTGATTAGTGACCTGCTTTCCTCTGATGCGGGTGCACCTGGAGATGACCCAACAACACCGCTAAAAACAGATGATGTATCCGCCAGTCAGAACTCTGATGATGACAATTCACAATCAGGAAGCAGCAATAGAAACTTAGGTAGGATTGCTTCAATAATTAATATGGTAAAAAATGATCCACATATGAATTACACAGTGAGGAACATGAGTATTTGAACACCTTGTGATTTTTGCAAGTTCTTCCACTTATGCAGGGGTCTGAAATTCCCATTGTAGGTGACAGCATTTTTTAAATTCAGGAAATCACATTGTCTGATTTTTAAAGAATTTATTAGTATTTTATTGCTGCACATAAGTATTTGAACACCTGGCAATTAGCAAGATTTCTGGCTCTCAAAGACCTGTTACTCTGCCTTTAAAAAGTCCACCTCCTACTCAACGTATTAATCTAAATTAGTAGCACCTGTCTGAGCTCGTTAAAGATACCTGTCCACCCCACAGTCAGTCAGACTCCAACTACTACCATGGTCAACATCAAAAATCTGTCAAAAGACACCAGCGACAAAATTGTAGACCTCCACAAGGCTGGAAAGGGCTACGGGGCAATTTCCAAGCAGCTTGGTGAAAATAGATAAACTGTTGGAGCAATTGTTAGAAAATAGAGGAGGCTAAAGATGACTGTCAGACTCCCTCGGACTGGGGCTCCATGCAAAATCTCACCTCGTGGGGTATCACTGATGATGAGAGGTGAGGAATCAGCCCAGAACTACACAGGAGGAGCTGGTCAATGGCATGAAAAGAGTTGGGGCCACCGTTTCTAAGGTTACTGTCGATTGAACACTAGGAGTGGCTCCGTAAGAAGAATATCAAGGTTCTGGAGTAGAGAACGACCGATTAATCGGTAGGCCGATAGTATTGGCGCCGATAGCAGTAACAACTAATTGGTTACTATCGGCCTCAAAACTATCTGCCCAACATTACTAAAATGGGAAGAGCCAGCGCCGCATGCCCAGAAACAGTATGACAAGTGGCTTGCTGGCTGCACACTAACACAAGGTAACTGTTTAAAGTCTCACGTTATAAACAAATTAATATTATATAATAATATAATATCATTAGGTTCATTCATAAATCAAGTTTATGTTCAGGAAATGATGAATGTTTTGATTTGGATTATCCTGACGTGATGTGAGGGTGATGAACAAACCTACTGTGTTTGTTAAAGTTAGCCAGCATTAGCAGCACCTTTGTCCACTAGTTTGTTTGTTTTTTTACCAACATTGCATACATTATGAAGATACAGTAACCTTTTCTAACATTAGTCAAATATTTGACAACAACATATCCATATCAAACAAACCACATCCTTGAGAAATTTCAGTCAGGTTTTAGAACTAGGCATAGCACAGAGTCTGCCTTATTGAAGGTCCAGAATGATATTCTTTCATCCCTTGAGGCTAAACGCCCTGTGTTACTGGTTCCTCGGGTGCGCTCTAAAACCTGGGGCGAGTGCTGTTTTGGGGTCGCCAGCCCAAAGCTGTGGAATGCCTTACATAATGCCGAGCATCTTCGCAGAATCACTGATCTCGCCTGCTTCAAAAGTGAACTAAAGACCCATCTTTTCCATGCAGCATTTGGGACTTAAAGGCTTTTTATCCTGGCTTTGTCTCCATTCTCCCTGACTCTTAATGGTTTCTATTCATAGATGTAATACTAGTATTGTTTTATTCTCCCTGCCTTATTTATTTATTCTCTGTTATTAGCTTATTAACTTTTTTGTATTTCATGTTTTATTTCTCTAACACTGTGAAGCACTTTGGTTCAGCTGATGGATGTTGGTAAAGTGCTATACAAATAAAGGTTGAATGATTGATTGATATCATGTTTAAGCAAAGCCAGCTGCTAACGTATAACGTTACCTTGAACTATTAAGTGAATGAGCTAACTCAGTGTTTAACCTACAACACAGGCTAGCTAGTTAACCTAACTAGAACATAGTGAAACAGAGAACATTGTCAGATTGAATTGGAGAAAGCTTATTTCATGCTGGGTAGTGCTAACATGAGAACTGGGTGGCGGACAGTCCCCTTATGGGAGTGTTTACTTTGCTATGCGAGCTACAGTAGCTTCAACCTTAGAATTAGCCAGCCTATTTGGCCAGACCCTGAGTAGGCTTAACTCACTCGTAAGGTGCGATAGATAAAAGGATTCAACAGCACCATGTAACTTGTATTTTTACTGTGCTTTTATGAATAAATAAGACAAGAGTAAAAAGCTGAATTAATCTAATTCAACATAGTCCATCTGTTATTGTGGTTGGGGAACAAATACATTTTGTGAGCTGTTCAAGTAGCGAACTTTACGTCGGTCAAGCCAGCTTCGACTTCTAGCATTTGACCCACAACACGCAACAACAAAACATGTGACATAACTATCGGTTATCGGCCAAACTCACTATCGGTCGTTCTCTATTCTGGAGTGGCCTTGCCAGTCTCCAGACCTAAATCCAATAGAAAATCTTTGGAGGGAGCAGAAACTCCGTGTTGCTCAGCAACAGCCCCAAAACCTGACAGATCGAGAGACAATCTGTGTGATGGAGTGGGCCAAAATTCCTGTTGTTGTTTCATGCTAATTTGCTACTTTTACTTTAAAATTTCCAATTTTATATTCTATGTTTTTTTGTTTTGTTTTTTAATCACCAAATCATGTAAAGCACATTGAATTACCCTGTTGTTGAAAGTGTGCTATACAAATAAAATTGCCTTGCCTTGCCTATAGGAAACGTTTGACCTTTGTAATTGCAAACAAAGGCTTCTGTACTAAATATAAACACAGATTTTCTCAGGTGTTCAAATACTTATGTGCATCAATAAAAAACAAATTAATTCTTAAAAAATCTTAATTCTTAAAAAATGAGATTTCCTGAATCTTTAAAAAAAATGCTGTCTCTCGCAGTGGAAATGCACCTACAATGTGAATTTCAGACCCCTCGATAATTTCTAAGTAGGAGAACTTGCAAAATTGCAGGGTGTTCAAATACTTATGTTCCTCACTGTATAGTCTGGACCTGATAGCCTATATAAAAATGTTTCAGGATTATTTTGGATAAATAAATCTAACTTCATTTGTGTGGCAGATTTGAACTAAAAAAAAGTAAACGATTTTAATTAGGACTGTCAAAATTAACGCAGGTTGATTAATTTGTAGAATTAACGCGATTGATTTTGTTTAACGCATGCACAGGTTGACCCGCTCTGTTTGTCCTACAATTCACCCTGCTCTGCGTTCAATGCTCCTCGCATAAACAGAATGGCAGACCCGAACTGCATCCACAGTTCCATGTGAACTTCTCTTCTGTGTCACAGCCTAGATAGAGGGATTATCGGTCTATGTCACTCCCTGCTCTGCGGCGCGTTTAGTCTGCAGAAATAGACACGATCAGGAGTTGTAAACAATCAGAAGAAGCGATTGGAACAAGCAGATGATTAAAAATGCAACAGTCTCCAGCGATAACTTCACATCAGATAGGCCTTGGCTAACAGACAAGCTAACATCGCTCCCACATCATGGAACAATTTACAAAAAGACTGGAAATTAAAGGAACTGGTTCCTATAGGACAATTTAAATTATTGCTCAAAGGTTTGGAAATGAAGTCCATGGTTTGTAAATGTTTTTTAAATAGTTTTATGAAATTAAATTGTTGCTTGAAATCTGTTCTGTAATTCTAAATTGTTTGAATTGTGCCACCGTCTTGGCCAGGACTCCCTTGGTAAAGAGATTAGTAATCTCAACTGGACCTTCCTGGTTAAATAAATTTTTTTTGAAAAGCTAACATCGCTAACCAACACTGCTGCTGCAAGATGACCACAAATAATAACAGTGGTAACTGGAGTTATGTAAAGGTTCGGTTTCACACCATTTGCGCTCATGTTGATAAGCAAATAATCCCTCTATTGTTCAGAAGAATGCAAGTCAATTAAAAAAATGCTTTATTGATCCCAGAGGTATAATAAGTGTTGTAGCTCATACTATTAAATTCTTCAAGGAGTTCTAGATCCTGATGGCTATGGGCAGGAAGGATCTCCTGTAGCAGTCTGACAGCAGCAAAACTGTTGAACCCTTTGACTGAAAACACTGTTGTTGTAGGATAATCCCATGAACAGGACACTCATCGTTGTCCAATATTAATAAGAAATGGTCAGCTTTACATTTAGAAGAGGTTACCAGTTAGTTGCTTTAGCAACTGGCTAAAACATAAATAGGGTAAAAGGGCCATGTGTAAATGTGATTGTGAAGTTCAAAACAAAAGTTCCATGGATCTCTCCTGTATTTCCTTTAATTCACAGCTACCCTGTGATTAATTAGATTCAATTTTTTAATGGTTTGACAGCCCTAATTTTAGTGTAATGTGTTCAGAGGAATTGGTGCTTTTACTGGTGAGATACCTCTTGTACTTTGATAGTAATACTAACACATTTTCTATTTTTGGTCTAAATATTTGGTAAGTTATAGTACTGAGAGAAAATATAATGAATCGGAATAAATGTGATGTCTTAAAGTCTAGTTTATTGTTCCATGTCTGTTTTGCCAAAGCCTTTAAGATTGTTTTTTATATATTTTTTGTTTATTGCATTGCAGCTCAGAATAGTCTCTAATCATGATGTTGTGGATTTTGTGGATGGTTGCAAACTTAAGAAGACCACCTGGAGCAATAAAACCCTAGGTGTGTGTATGTATATATATATATATATATATATATATATATATATATATATATATATATATATATAAATAATGTGTGTGTATATGTATATACACACACACAATATTATTAACTCTATGATTTAGATTTGAAATTATTTTTCATTGAATCACAAAGTGGGTTTCTGGGAGGAAACGAGACAGACATCACAGAAGATAATAAAACTATACAGTAAAAACAAATATTTTATGTTATTATGTTATTTACATGGTATTGCAAGATGTCATGTCCAAAAAAATGTACACCTATTATGTATTTTCTACCAATAACTAGAAGAGGGAAATTATCTCAATCCAAATTTGTGATCATTTAGTTAAGGAAAATAATCCTCATCATAATTGTGTTTGTACACTGTTTTTCATGATGCTTTTAAGTAAAGGCCATCAAGTCAGTGTTTAAAGATGCACCAGTCTGGCTTTGTGATGCCGAAACCAATTTTTGCTGAAGGTAAAACTGCAGCTGGACAAGACAAGTCATTGTTTTTAGTACTCTAGTACAGGCCTGAGGTGATAACGTTTTGTGTTGGTGTTCTTATGTTTCAGGAAAATGTATTGCCATAGCAGGAACGGCAGGTATGACTTCTGTTGCCTCATTTTTAAAACGTTCTTTTTTATACTTGTCTTGACATACTATACTGTGTTGATACACTCTGCAGTGTTTGCTCTGTTTGTTCTCAATCAAACAGAATATACAGCTGTTTTTGTGTGTTCAAAAATAAATCTATGAACCTCCATGAATCTGCAAGCCAAATCAAAAATGAGTGATCAGGCAGGAGAGGTGACTTAGTACACTTCACTTGTAAAGATAGAAAACTGTCCTAAAAGTAAGCCATTGCTTATGCACTTCACTAATCAGGCCTTTATGGTGGCGTGACAGCATCATATTGTGATGATGTTCTATGACAGGAACTGATTGACTAGTCTGCATAAAGCTCTGGGCTCTCATTTATAAAGCTTGCTTACACACAAAATGGGGTCTGAAAATTGCGTGAGTCGCTGGTACATGTTTATGTTAAATATTTCTTAAGTCCTAGGAGGAGTGGGAGCACTGGCGGTGGCTCCTGTAGTTCTGGGGGCCGTTGGTTTCACCTCAGCTGGGATAGCAGCAGGCTCCTACGCTGCAAGCATGATGTCTGCTGCTGCTGTTGCCAATGGAGGAGGGGTGGCAGCAGGAAGCCTGGTGGCAATTCTACAATCTGCAGGTACTTTGACTTACTTTTAGGTTTTTTTTGAAATTGTATTTACTTGCTGCAGGTGCTACTAAATTATTAGGAGGAACAGAAAACTAAAAGACATGACATAAATGCTGATGCACATGTATGCATCTGTGTCAGTCAGTGTTTGTGCGTTTCTTATGACTACGGTGGTTATAGTGCATTGCTCACTGAAAATCCAAATAAAAGGGATCGTTCCAGACATTGTTTATAAGAAGAAACATTGATTACGGATTTTACTGAAATAAAGAAATGCAAGAAATAAAAGGGTACTCAGCTACAATGATCCGAAATGCTGTAAAATGGAAACCAAAGCCAAAAAGATGGGGGAAAACTACCATTCAAATAGATTTGGAGAAAACCCAAAATAGCAGTGAGCGGATCAGCTCCGCTGTGAGACATAAACACCCGAGTGCTGTTGTTTCATCACACCTCATTCTACACAGAATGTTTCTCTTAGCTGCACGGAGCCCACTCATGAATATTCTATATGGTTTGTATAAAGAAAGAACCAAAAACCAAACAAGAGCTGCAGTCTTGACTCCACTGTTGATGTGATTTATTGTGTCACATTGTTGTCACACTAGTATGATACGCTTTTAGGTTTCACCCTGCCTGCGCAGTGGGAATGCTCTCATGAATACACCAGATCATAAAATAGCATACCAACCAGGACCCAGATGCAACTTACCCCTCAGTGGAAACAAGGCATAAGTGTCCTAAAGAGAAATGGTACAACATTTATGGACTGAAGAATGTAATATTATTAGTTTTTGCAGCAAACTGATTATTGGATGCTGCTAATATTTTGAACACAACTGTATGCAGAGACCAAATTGCAGCACTGTTGCCTTGCAGCAAGAAGGTCCTGGGTTTGAATGCCAGTCAGGGTTTTTTCTACATGGAGTCCCTGTGCAAGTGATAGTCCACAACTGTTAAGGTTAATTGATCACTCTAAAATATCCCTTCGGTATGATTGTGTTTGTGCATGGTTGTTTTTCCTGCGTCTCTGTGTTGCCCCGTGATGGACAGCCTACCTGTCCAGGGTGTACCCTGCGGATGGATGGATGGATGGATGGATGGATGGATGGTTTTAGCCTATGGCAGTAAGGCCTGATTGAGCCCTTAAAACCACCCTGATTTAGTTTAAGGAACCAGTTCCACAGCAACATCAAGCCAAGCCAGACTTTATTGAATTCAGTTCATGCTGTTCCCTTCAGAGCTCCTCTGTTGCTATTTGGAAAAAAAAAACTGTTGATGTTGATGGCTTTCTGCAGGTGCTGCTGGACTCTCAGCTACCGCCTCTGCAGCTGTGGCCAGTGTTGGAGCCATTGCAGGGCTGCTGGCAGGCAGAAAGAGAGGAGGAGGAGGAGGAGGAGGAGGAGAAGCAGTAGGAGAAGCAGGAAGAGGAGGAAAAGAAGAAGTAGAAAAGAAGGAGGAGACAAAGGTTGAAGAAGAGGAGGAGGAGAAGAAGAAGACGTTGTAAAGGACAACACAAGCCACTATGTCACAGGCCCTCCCTGGACTGACCTTGAAGCCATGCAGATACTGAAACCTCGCCTTAAGGATGCTGATGGTCATCTCTACCTTGGCCCGTGTTTGGCTGTGAGCCTAGTTGTATCTTGTGTGTGGTCCAGGCTCACGTCCAGGGTAGGATGTCACCATGTAGGGCACACAAGGGTAGCCTCTGTCCCCCAGCAAATAGCCATTGTAGTGTCCTGTAATGGTTGAAGTGTATAATACTACTGTAGTTGAAACACACACAAAAAACATGGTGTACAGCAAACCATACCCTGTTGAAGAGATAGCATAAAAGGCGCGTTTCCATTATCGGAACTTCAGAATAATTTGACCAGACCTTCACGATATGCACGAGTCTCCACTTTATCGGGCCAGCCCGACAGGGCTATTTTCTGGGACATTTCAAGAACCAACAGAGTACCAGTCTGGGAATATGTACACGAAAATGACCCGATCTGGACGCTGGGCAGGAGATGTGGTTACATCGCGCTGATTGGTTGTAATTCAGAGGGCAATAAGAAGACAGCCAACAACCGGCTTTGTAAAAATCAGAAGAGTTGCTGGCGAAGCAGTTTATAACTACAGCAAACAGAAACGCAGCAACAAGCCCTGCTTCTTCAATGTCGATCTCTTGTTTTTTTTTGCAGCTCTGGGCGCCTTTATGCACTTATCAGTGACACTACTGACTGCTGAAGCGGTGTGATATGTGGATGTCTTTAGCTGTGTATGGAGACACAGTGGCTGAAAGGAGTGGGCCAAAGGATGATGTCGTCAGAAAAAGAACTGTGTAAATTACCCTAACTTCCTGATAGTGGAAACGCACCTAATGATGACTCCCTAAAAATTCTGACATGTCCAGACCCTGGCCAGTTGGCCTCAACGTTGGTGATGAGGTGGATCGCATCACATATGATCTAGTTAGGGAGAAGCAATGAGTTTTATGTCTTTAAAACGGAAAGATTATAGGGACAAGAACTTCAATTACCTGCACATTAATGCTGGGGACAGATTTGCTGTTGACATAGTCTCCCTCTTTGACTGAGGAAGCTTTAATAGGAATGTGTGTGCCGTCGATCCACCCAATCATATTTGAGAACCCTGAAAAAGTTAAGTCCAACCAAAAGAATGTTTACCACAACTTAACCATGGTTGTGCTTTAAAACCATGGTACTTGTAAAACTAAGTGTACAAATGGTAGTCATTTGCCAAAGAATTATTGGTTTACTACAGTGAAACCATATTTTTGTAAGGGCTGATGGATAGATATGAACAATGTGAGCACATGAAAAAGTGTCTATGTTCCCAAACATTTTTCCAGAAAGGACAAACCTGCGACTCTGTGAAATTCTTCTTTGATAACATGCAAGGAACCGTTTTAACGCCAGACATAGCCTACTGCACAAACAGCTCTACACACCGTTGCTTTTCTGACATGCTCTGCATCACCCATGTTGTACAGAAAAGTCACTGTCGCAAAAAACCGAAAGGCAATGCACTGAATGTGTTCTGTGGTAAGAGCTGACCTGCGGTTTGTCACATTAGATATGTGCGGTTTCAAGAGTTTTGCTAAACTAACAACTCTTTTGAGAAACTGTACCGCTCTTTCAAATATTCTTCTGGGTTTGAAAACACATCGATACGTGGCCTTATCACCCACTCACTGTGAAAAAGGCGTTGTATAATCTGTGCTTCCACGTCCATGCAGGACTATCATCAAATGGGCACGCCATGCTCAGAACCCTCTTTGGAAGAAGCTTACCTGGAACATGTTGAGAGAGCAAGTTGCTATGCTTACTAACATAGGCTACCTTGAAAGATACCTCCGTTTTTGGAACCGAAAGTTGATGTTATCCACTAACTTACCCTTGAATTTATCCAGGTGTATAACCTGCTTTCTGGAACAGACCCCAGTTCTTTCAGTTTAAGTTTATTTTTTACAAAGTTTCAAGGTAAAATAAATAAACATTTATGACAATAAACCCAGTTTGAGTTACTATTTGTGTTTACTAATAAAACACGAACAGTATATGAAAACATGCTTACCGAGAACAAAAAAAGCTGTCGTGCTTATGGAAAGTAGCCTACATAAAATAGCAGCTTTGTTGACTAGTCTATATGAAAACACCCACATGGAATGTGAATGTAGGCCCAATCAGAAAGGTACAATCTAAGTCAGACTCATTTACAAGCTACAAATGGAACTACAGTGACAATCAGTTTTATAATCTTTCATGATTCAGAAAAAAAGTTAAGAAAAACATATAGTTTTTAGATTTCTAAATGTTGATGGAAATCTTAGAATAGGCTAGTCTTAATCTTCTTGTACAGCTCTACTTTATTAATGTAATTTAATTTAATTGCGTTTTTGAGGATTACACATTCAGCACACTCATGATTTTAGGTTTGTTTTTTGGTTATTTGGACGGCAGCGTTGACTCTGCTTCCTGAACAACGTAGTGCTGCGTTCATGGACAACTGGAACCTCGTCTTTGTACAGGAGATGTGAGGCGGAGTCCGACGAGGAATACAGGGGTCGCACATATGTGAATCAAAACATTGTTTACTCGATCTCGTCAGTTGAGTGAACGAAAAAC
This sequence comes from Valencia hispanica, assembly GCA_963556495.2. Lineage (NCBI taxonomy): Eukaryota > Metazoa > Chordata > Actinopteri > Cyprinodontiformes > Valenciidae > Valencia > Valencia hispanica. Next base: position 16,731,733 of record OY747720.1, on the reverse strand, counting down.
TGTGCGATAGTTGTTTCGTTGAAATAAAGGATGGGACCATTTTGTGGTTTTACCTCCGAGGGACAGGGAACGCACCAACAGTAAGTTTCGTTTTCGCACTCGTAAACGCGACAGCAGCAGTGTTCTTCCTCAAAACTGAGCCTCAAGTAGAGTCTGTAGCTAAACTATGAGACTCAGTGAGTATATCACAATGCATTTTTTATTTCTTATTCAAGCATTCATTTCCGGATTTTATGATATTATGCTTTAATAATCAAACAGATATATTTTTTTAAATCTTTGAATTTGCTTCCTGATCATTTAAAATTATTTCCAGACCGTTTACTCAGGTTTTATGTTGGGCTTTATCAGGTAATTTTAGTCATAAATATTAGAATGGTAAAAACGAGATAATGAACTCCTATTGAATCTCTTGTTTCAGGAAAGATCCTTGCCATCACAGGTGGTGCAGGTATGACTTCAGGTTTTCATGGCAGTTTTTGTGTTAGAAGGATTCTAGGTCTTACAATAAATAGATTCCACAACCATGTCCAGCCAAACCTTTGTTTGTTTCTTTTTTGTGAAAAAAAACTGTTATACATCTTAATTTTCAAATTATTCAGAAAGTAGAAAAGTATTTTTGTTATTTGTTTAGCTTTCTGTAGCTTTAGAGACTAATTGGAAATTGGCTGCATTCATTATTTATTTGCATTTTACCACACATAGCAATTTCAAACAAGCCCCATCATGCAATGTAACATGATCTAGCTAATTACTATTACTAAAAAAGCTACTGGGACGCTGTAATAACAAATTTATTATTCACAGGTGGAAAACACCAACTTAAAAAACATAATCCTCTAAGATGTAGATGTCCCAAGAAATTCAACAAATGGTTCAGAGCTTGCAATCCTCAGAGGAAAAGGATAAACTCCATCTCAGGTGTCGGTTAGCAGGCATAATGTTGATGTTTGTACCCCAGTTGGAAAAATACAGAAAAAGTGTTATAAGCAAAAGTAGGTCAGTCTGACTTAGATTTGCAGAGCTGCATCTGGATTAGCCTTAAAACTCAAGTTGAAGCTTAGCTTAAAATGCTGCTCAGCGACGTTAAGAGAGCTGCAGAGATAAAAACGACACCATTGTTATAAATGATAGTGGGACAAAATTCATTCACAGTGACATGAGATTCCTAAGCTACCTAAAAATCACTGTTCCTCAATTTGCCTCCATGTCTTTAGAGTTTAATGAGATTGTTAACGTGTTAACGTGAAATGTTTTTTTGTTCATAAGTTGTAGGAGGAGTGGGTGCAGTGGCCCTGGCTCCTGTGGCCTTGGGGAGCATCGGTTTCACCTCAGCTGGGGTAGCAGTAGGTTCCTTCGCAGCAAGCATGATGTCTGCTGCTGCTATTACCAGCGGAGGAGGGGTGGCAGCAGGAGGTCTGGTGGCAGTTTTACAGTCTGCAGGTATGTTGTGGCAGAAGATAAAAGTCCATCCATCCATCCATTTTCTGTACCCATCCATCCTAATGCAGGGTTGCGGGGGGGCTGGTGCCTATCGCCACCGGTCAAGAGGCGGGGTACACCCTGGACAGGTCGCCAGTCCATCGCAGGGCAACACAGAGACACACAGGACAAACAACCACACACGCACACACTCATACCTAAGGGCAACTTAGAGAGACCAATTCACTTAACAGTCATGTTTTTGGACTGTGGGAGGAAGCCAGAGTACCCGGAGAGAACCCAGAAAGTAAAAGTAATGTTGGGTTTAAAAAAACAATAATCCAACAACATTAATGTAGTGGAACGGTTAGAACAGGGATTTCTGGAACTGGGAACTCTGTTACATTTTGATTAGCATATAGGAAAGAAGCAACTTCCTATGACAGTTAAAAAGGTTGCTTCAATTCAAACCCCAGCACAGATAAGGGAGAAAAGGTGGTGACCAAAACTGAACTGAGGCATAGTTAAGTTTCTAGACATACAGTCTTCTTCCTGGATGTTATAAAAAAAAAAGAATCCCACTATGATTCAGTTCCAATGTGTATCATATTGTGTATCGTGTTAACTAATGTTTCAAGATGGAGAGCTCTGAACACAATCAGCTGAATGTGCTGTGAAGCCAAGATGTTGTCACTTTGGTACTTTGGCTATAATAATAACAGAACTTTCCTTTTATAGTGACGATACAGTTAGACCTATCTCCAATTCTTAGAGTACAACTGTACAAAGTTTTTTTTATTGATAATTTGGGGCATTCCTTTGAAGTAAAGGTTAAGTAAAGACAGATCATTATTGGGGGGTTATTGATACCCTTTTTCGGGCTAAAAGTACCTTAGGTTTTAGATGTTGTGTAGCCTGCTATCACATAGTCTGGGTTTAAATCACTTCAGACCACACCTTTCACACCTCATCCGTTGCTTGTTCATTTGAACAAAACTATCGATGTTGTGGGGTTTCTGCAGGTGCAGCTGGTCTCTCAGGGACCGCCTCTGCTGTTGTGGCCAGTGTTGGAGCTGGTGTTGGATCTGCTGTAGGGTGGCTGGCAGCTAAAACCCGCAAACAAAAGGAGGAGAGGAGGGAAAAGGATCAGATGAAGGTAGAAGAAAAAGAAAAGAAAATATGAAAGATGTGTCTTTGAAATTATTATGACACAGTTTCTTTCACTTCCTAATCAGTATAGAGCTGTCTCAGTAATAATGTTCTGTTTTTATAGCTTTTAATAGACTGGCTTTAATTTGAAATTAAGTAATATCACATCACTGTTTAATTGGTGCTGAAAAACAGTTAAATAACACATAATATAACTAACTACTTTTATGTCTGCTTTCTCTCCACACATTTGATTGGTTGGATGTTTATTGGTCTTTTGAATTCATAAAAAAAGAAGTGAGCTGAAAAATCCTAAATGTAAAAAACAAACAAAAACCCAGTTTTATTTATTTTTCCTATTATTTTGTACTATGAACAAATACTGGAATACTACTAGTACATGACTGCATACCAAAGAAAATTGTTTATTTGTTTATTAACTGTTTTAATGCTTTTAAACATATTTAAACATGCATTTTGCTGAGATAACGGTCTTATTTATAAATTTTCATTTAATAAATCTAATTCCATCATAATTGTGTTTTTAGTTTCTTATCACATAATTACAGCTTGCATGGCTCAACAAAAGAAAAACAATGACATTTAACATAAGCAGAGATTAGAACTGGTAGGAATATCAAGGCTAGACAGTGCTTAAGGAGAACCTGCATCGCTAAATGAGAAATTTCTTTTGTGAGCTTCAGGAAGCTGTGTATTTTAGTTTCTTCTATACATATGTGTAATTGGTTGGATGTGACAAAAAGCTGCATTACACTGCAACCAGTGCAGGAAGCTGCACTGACATATGGACCAATAACGGCCCAGAGGTTTAGACCAATTGTTACAGGGGTGAACTCTGGAAGATAAGTAGCCCTTCAATGAACAACCTACATTTTACCACAACTCTTAATGGTTACTTTCTGGAACCTTTTTTTTTAACCTACCAGGTACTCTCAACAAAACTTTAGTAGAAGTTACCAGATACTTTAGTCATAAGTCATAGTTCATAACTATGGTTATGAACTATGGTTATTCAGGTTTAACACTGAATGTTAATGTCAAAATTCTGAATGTCAAAACCTTTATTCAGTAGAAGAATCGTATGTTGAAATACATTGAATGAGAAAACCAAACTAGCTGGTTTAGGTCAATATGATCACTGTGAAATAGCAGTCAAGTTCAGATTTTTATTCAAACTGGACTAAGTTTGTCTAATTTTTATTTGTAGTTCTTGCAAAAGGCTTGGTTTTCACTGAACACTTTCAATGCGCTCAGCATTACTCAGAGACTTCAGGTATTGAAATAATTTTACCAATGAGCTAGGCTGCTTTTATTTTCATGGTAAATGTTGGTGACAGTGGTTCTGGTCACTGGTTGGTAAAAGATGTTTAACTTTGAGTAAAGTAAGCTGAAAGTAATTTTACTTTTAAAGTTAATTTGATTAATCTTTGGTATTTATACACGATCTTTACTAAGGGTGTTCATCCTGATTTAAAGGTTCTTTCTATTCCTCCCATAGCTGACTATACAAACAAGTAAGACAAGTAAGACATATGGGAGGAGTAGGAATATGAAGGTAGATATGTGCCAAAACGCAGGTAGTTGTAGCTTGCGATGTGAACACTTGTAGAATACCATTTGAGAACTTGAGCAATAGAAATCTGAACTTCTATGTGAACCATCACAGCAGGAGGAAAAAAATCACACACACAAACTGAATTTCAAATTGCACTAAAACCCCAAACATGTAAGACCCTGTGTGAAACAAATGCACTAGTGTCAGATTTTACATTCAGAACAGGTTAATGTGAAAGTTTTCTCCAGGTGAAAGTCACATAAAAATATTCACATGTCTGCTTTCATTTTTATACAAACATAATTACAGCTCTCTGCTTATCATTAATCGTTTCCCACTATAAATATTTTTTTTATGTGTTTATTTTTGGTTACAACTTCAACGTATTGATTTCAACCACTCGAATCTGCTGCTTAGTGCGCACACATCAGCTACAACGAATCACAGCGCAGCGAAAACAGTGCACTGAATTTTGGCACACTATCTGCGAAATGTTTGTGCCAAAACTAACTTGTACTTGAAGGATAGGGGCAGAGAGCAGGAGAGCAAGCTACAACTACATGCGTTTTGGCACATATCTAACTTCATATAGGAAGACCCTTTTAATCAGGAGTGTTCGTCATGAAAGATTTTTCCAACTCCTCCCATAGATGTTTATATTACCTGTGCTATTCTGAATGATGAGGAAGAACAGGGGGGCTGAAGGTTTCATTTCTCGGGAAATGGAAGCAACTACCGGAATCTGAACAGCAGGGGGCAGCAGAAGAGATCTGAAAGGAGTGCTGTGGAGCAGTACGTGGCGAAAATCTCCAAGCTCTTATTTATTTCTAGGAGCTTATCCATCCTATTTATTGCCCAGACTTAACTTTGGACTTTTATTTGCGTAGTGAGAAACCATGGGTCTGTGTAAGTAAAACTTTCCTTTAAATATATTTGTAGCATACTCGTTCTGAGATTTTTATTACAGACGTTTGTTATTTAAATACTTTCTCTTTCTTCAGTCTGATTATCTTTTTTTTGTGGCGTTCCTTCATTTTAGTAACAATTGCTGCCGCCACAGCGGTCGGTGCTGGTGAGATTCTACAGAAAGTCTTTATTATTTGTACCTCTAATAAAGTTTGATTGTGATTTTTTTTTACCGTCGCTTCAAATAGTGATAAATACATTTTTCTCTTGTCCCCATAAGGTGGAGCTGTGGTCGCCGCCCCAGTGATTCTGGGAGCCGTCGGCTTCACCTCCGTCGGAATCGCTGCAGGTTCCTACGCTGCAGGGATGATGTCTGGAGCAGCCATCGCTAATGGCGGAGGGGTGGCAGCTGGAAGTGTGGTAGCTGTTCTGCAATCAATTGGTAAACACTTAAATTGGGTTCTTCTGTGCAACTTATCTCACACACAAAAAAGAAAGGAAATGCATAAGAGATGTGACTGACCTCGAGTTCTGAACGTCTTTATGTTTTGTTTAACTGCAGGTATGGCTGGTCTTGGCACAGCTGCCACTGCAGGTGTGGCCGGTACTGGAGGAGCGGTTGGAGGCCTTCTGGCCCTTATTATTTAAGACAAACATCATTCAGCCATTACACATAAGAAAGGATCAATTTACTTTCCCTTAATGAAGCAACAGCAAATCATATCTGAGTTCTAGTTTTATGCCACACAGTGCTATAAAATGAATGCATATGAATAAAAGCAGTCGGAAAACTTTTACTAGTGATTTTGTGTCTTTTGTTTGGTTTATTTGCCTCTTTTTTTTTTTAAACATTTCTGAAGATAAGTACTAAATTCGACTTTCTGTCGCCCCCTTCTGCTCAGAGTCTAGCAGACTTGTTTTTTGTTAAAAAGTTTGAATCCAGTTTAATAAGAACAAATAGTGAAAAGCAAAACTGATAAAATTTGCTTATATCTTACAAGTAATCTAAATCGCGCTCATTGCCTACAGTTGTTTGTGACCACAAACTGTTTTAGTTTTTAGCAGTACTCAGCACTCTTATTTTAAAGGACATTTTAACTTACGTTTGATCTTTTGATGCATTGACAAATGACGCACTCTTCTTTTGTTCCTGTCAGTCAAAGCAAATAAGAAAGTATGGCGTCAAAAACAAGACATGCATTCATGACACTGTCTTTGTGTACAATGCATGGAGGAGGCGTCAGTAAAAGCCATTTTGAAATGTGGCATTTCTTTATCGCAGTGCTCCTATATCTACTTTGTGTAACAGCAGTATTAGTTACCCCACAAGAATCCTAGAGCAAACAGCTACTTGTAACCAAGTGAGTTCACCTTGAAATGAGTTCATCATCAAAAAGGTTTTTGGTATTTAATTTTTAATCAGAACTTTCCCTACATTTCCTGATTGTTTAGCAGAATTGCATTTAAACTTTATGACTTTGGTCAAACATTTTGGTTTATCCCTTGGCAAGCTTCTCTCAAGAGTTTCCTATTCCTTCAGACAAAACTAGTACAACTGGGTCAGGTTTGTACACTTCCTTCCTCACACACATCTTTTTTGATGTGCCCACTTAAGATCAGGGTTTTGTGATAGCCACTAACGAACTAACTAGTTGAGGCTGAGCAATGGAGTCTGCTATTATTCCAGCTGTGTTGAAGCCAAGTGCACCCAAGACCCAGAGACAGCGCTACAGTAGCTACAACTCCTATACAAAAAGCATGACTAATAATGCCTTTTTTCAATTCTTACAGTTCAATTTTAATTTAAAAAGATTTACATGTTAAAATTAAAAATAAAGTCCTGTGATGACTTACGTTCGGCTATAACGAGGTATTTAGCCTACCCGTTACTTAATCATAAACAAACTGTTTATCTGTGCTGTTCTAAATGATCTATAATATAGGGCTGGGCTCTATAGATAAGGTTTCTTTCTGTATATATGATGATTGTAAATGCTGTGATAACAATATGACTTTCAAAATAAAATTTAAACAAAGTGTTTTCCTGTGTTGAGTAAATAGCAAACATAATACCAAAGCTGGTTAAATTGTAGCATCTTAAAACAACTGCTGCTTTGGCAAAGAAAAAAACATGGTTGTTGTTACTTACTAAGGGCTTTAACAGAACATCTTTTTGGTCTCTGGAACATTTCCAGCATTAAATATATAACTGCAATAGAAAGCTTGATTGCAGGGTATATTTAGCTTATTACAATCCATAGCAGTTCTTTTGCCTGACACTGTGTGTTAAAGTTTTTGCTTGTTTGTGTCTCCTTGTTTCCAAGTACATTACCATGTAGTGACTGACAGTTGCTGAGGAACAAGCTGGGTCAGCCTTCAGTAGAACAGCCTTTACCTCTTGATCTATTTATAGACACGTACATAGATTTAGTTAATGAAACAAAGATGAAAATACCTGACTAATTACCTCGGATTCTACACCTCTCAGTCATGTTTCCCTACACTTTAACCCCAGAATATAGTTATTTGTTTAAACAGAGGTGTAAGTCGATTTCTTTGTTTGCGCTTAAAACCTATTGAATTCATCATGGATTTATAAGATTTTGTCACGGACCTGTAAAACATGAGCGTAGGTTTCCATTTTAAACCCCCCCCCAAAAGAATGTAAAAATAGGTCAGTCAAAGCAGACAAGAGAGCATGACGTCAAAAAAGACATTAACAAAAAGAAGACATACTGTCTTCGCATGCAATGCATGAAGGAAGCTGCAGTAAATGTCGTATTTTAAGTTTTGTTCCCATTTTAAATTTCTGCGGTAAAGAATCCCAAAGCTATGGACAGCTCTGAAGTCAACAAAAAACAGCAACTTGTAACCAACTGAGTGGTTGTATTAGTATTTTATTTTGAATGCTTTTTTAAATTTAGTTTTTTTTTTCTGAATCAGAAATGTTCCTACATAATCTGATTATTTCAAAGAATAGCCTAACTCTTGACAACACAGGGTGTGTTTAAGTTTTTGTTTGTTTGTGTCAGTATGTTCCCAAACAGTGACTAATGTTTTTTGAAGAATAAGCTCAATTAGCTTTCAGTTGAACTTTCAGATTGAACTTTACGCAGCACAAATAATAGGATGAATCAAATTTGCTACGTATTTATTCTGGGTAAAACAATTCCCTGCCCTGGTTTTAGCTGCTGAAACAAAAGTGAAAATGTACCTGAATAATTGCCTCAGACACTAAACCTCAAAGTCATGCATTACTCCACAAAATATCTATTTGCGTAACAGGTGTTTTGCCTATTTTTTATTTTTATTTAAACTTTTAAAGTTTTGAATTAATTGTGAATTTTTAGGATTCTACTGCTGTTGTTTGAAGTTATTAACCTGTAAAATATCTGCTTGATTTTTTTTTTCTTTTTTTTTTTTTACGTGTCCTGTTTGGCAGTGTGTAGCTCAGAATTGGTGTCTGAGTACCAAGTAGAAGCCCAAAAGATTTACTTTCACAAGCGGAGCAGTACAGCTTTTGCTATAGTCTTTCACTTGATATATGTGTGAAAAATCTTTATTATGAATTGCTGCGGTTTTTATTTCCTGATGTGATGGACACGGAGACGGAAAATTATGGGGAACAAAGAAAGAAATTAGATGAAGAAGAGGGGTAGGAAACAAAAAGTCATGAGAGAGGGTGAGTTGAAAATTCAAGAGAGGAAGGGGAACAAAGAAAACACAGGAAAACATTGAAGTCTGCCTCCATACCCACAGGACGGCAGAGAGAGGGGAAAAAACAAAACAAAACACGAAAAAGGAACATTGACAAAACAAACCTAACATCGTGAACTAAGAACTACACAACCACATCACACAAAAATGGATATAAAAATACAACATACGACATACAATGTCACAGAAAAACTCATGGTACCGATTAATCAAGGTCTAGTAATGATAACCTCAGCCCATATCTGTAAACACCAGAGACCCCACATCTATGTGTGTGTGTGTGAGCATGCTGGTGCATATAAGGTTTCTCCATAAGAGTGTTCGATAGCTGGTGTGAGCAGGCATCAATCCGTCTCCCAGGAATCGATGCAGACATGAAGGAGATCGGAGCCAAAACGTCCAAAGGACCCCCAGAGCCCCAGGCGGACCCGGGTGGGGCCGACCGCATCCCCCAAGAGAGAAGCAAAGGAGAACCCCAGGGGAACGTCCAGCGGCTACTATGCAGGGGCCCGGGGGGCAGCAGTGACGAGCCCACGGGCCCTGCCGGCAATCAGCCGCGGCGGGGCGGGCCGGTCCATGGACTGGGAGAGCCGGGGCCCAGGGGCACCCCCCAGCAGAGACCCGACAAGGGACCGGCCGACGAGGGGCCCCCAGCACCGCAGAGGCCGCGGCCGGCTGCCACGCGCCACTGCCACCACCACCCTGGGCCAATCCCCACCGCCAACATCCCAGCACCCCACCAATATCCACAGCGGATGGACAGCATCCCCAGGCAAAGCTCAGTCAGCACCTGGACACCAAGTTGTACCAGCTCCCAAGTCCTGATCCTGCGCAACGCAGAGCACCGAGATCAGGCATCCAACAAAGGCCAGGGCCGGTCCAACCTGCCAATGAACCAACCACATACGGTGCGCACAGAACAGGTGATCGAATGAGCAGAGACCCTGGATCTGTATCCCGCCGATCCACCGAGCAGACACCACCCAACAATCCCAAACCTGGCCCCCCTAAAAGAGGTGCCCCAACCAACCAAAGAAAGATATCAGCCCAGTGCATCGGCCTACGAACACACCGGCCCCCCCAGGCCCGGACAGGCACGCATCAGGTCCGAACCACAGCACCACCAAGCCCCACGGACCCCAAGGCAGTCCCCCCAGCCCCTTCCCAGAAGGAGAACTAAACCCACCCTGACATTCACTCTACTATCAGAACACAAAAGACACTAGACACCCAGGTTGAGTTCGGCACCCCCCCTCCAGCACACCCCTCCCCCCCGTCCAAGTGCCCTCGTAGGGGAGAGCACCTGTCGCTTGTTAGCAATAGCCTCCCCGCCAGCAAAGGAGGCCCCCAGGGCCACCTGCGCATTGGAGGCCCCCGCAGCCCAAACCCCGGCGACGTACCTGCCCAGACCAGGAGCAAACCGATGAACCGGGCGACCGACCCACCAGGCCGACAGCCACCATCCGCATTCCCTTGTGAAGCGACCACTGCTGCTCAATGGCCCGGCAGGCAACCAAACCCAGTGCCCCACCCACCTGCCCTGCACGCCCACTACCTGGCCAGTCCACCCGCAGGTCCGACCGAACCCGGGAAAACGCTCTATCCCTGCGGCCCGCAGCGCACAAAGACCAAGACCCAGGAGCTAAGTCCAGTGCGAAAATGGACTGATCAGGCCCAGAAATGCCACCCAGCCGCCGCGACCAGCACCCAGGCACCCCAACCAGCAAACAAGGCGAGACGCCATACATGTACCGGCGATGACAATCGGCCCAGAGAAAAAGAGAGAGGCGGCTGCACATGCCGGCTGCCGCCGACCAGACGTTTTGGTCAAAGCTGGCCGATAAATCCACCTCCCATTTTGAAATAGGGATGGCTATTGATTAATCTAATGTAGATAAAGTTTTGTATATTTTAGACAGCAATTTGGGGGGGGTTGAGATTACGAAAATCTAAAACTCTTGCTGGAATTTGTAATTCAACTGTATTGAGCCTAAATTTACCTTTGATAATAGATTTAATTTGTTGATATTCTAAAGATTTGTTTTTTATATTGTGTTATTAATGTATTAAATGGGATAAAGTCTGTTCCTTCAAATATGTGTTCCAGGTATTCAATTCCATTGCACCTCCAGTCTGGAAAACTTATCATACATTTTTTTTGCAAGATGTCGGGGTTATTCCAGATGGGTGTACATCTGCATGGGATTATTATGGACTTTTTAGAAACTCCCACCATGCTGTCAGAGAGGAGCTGATCAAATCAAATCAAATCAAATCAAACTTTATTTATAAAGCGCTTTTCATACAAGAAGTTGCATCACAAAGTGCTTTACAGATTAAAATGACCCCACATAAAACCACCTTCCCTTCCCTCCCCCACAGATTTAAAAGCATGGTCACAGTTATACCCCCTCCCCCCAACCCAACTCCCATGCACACACACAGTTAAAAGAAAAAGTAAAAAAGGACATTGGGCCAAGTGCAGATGAACCATGCAAGGAAACGCCATCAGAGGAGCCATCTGCCCCGGCAGCGGTAGACTAACAGCAGCAGCCGAGCCACAGACACAGGGCACCCAGTGGAGGCAAGGCCAAGACCCCCACCTCCACCCAAGCTCCACCTGGAGAGCACCCAGGCAGCCACACCCGACCACCACTCCCGGGGCAGAGGGCTCCCACAGAGGAAACACTGGAACGGGGATTAAGATAAATTAAAGTATAAAAAGAAACTGTAAATTAATGTGCTAACATTAAATAGTAAAACTGATAAAAATATAATCATATAAAACATGCAGAGCAAGTAAACAAACAGTAATAAATAATAATCAGTTAAAAGCTAAGCTAAAAAGGTGAGTCTTGAGCCTGCTCTTGATATTTATGCTTTTAAAGCATTCACGTCGTTTTATATTTGAGCTAATAAATGGTAGGTCTGAAAGTTTTATCTTATTACATAGTGTCTGTTCTATGTCTATCCAGGACTCATCTAGGTAGCTATGTTTTAACCATCTTGAGATGTATTGGAGCCTGTTGGCTAAGAAATAATGATGGAAGTTTGGTAGATCTAGAGTATTTATCTGACTGTGAGATTCCAGTGGCCGGCTATCTGTGACAGACACACAGGGTAGCCAGCCGCCACTAGCGCCCTTTAGAAGAGAGCCAGTATTGTGTGAACTTACAGAGTCAGAGCTGACCAATCAGGCTTCAGGCCAGTGTTAGAAACGACCCCCTTATTAGAATACACTTCAGTAAATAAATAAATACATGTTGAAATATGGAAATAAATAAATGTGGAAATAAATTAATGTTTTATTAATTCCCACATTTATTTATTTACAATTGTATTTACCCATTTATTTATTTATTTCCACATTTATTTATTTACTGTCAATTTTGGCAGGGATGGTCCTCCATACCCAGAGCAGCACTTCTAGAAATGTGGCATTCATTCATATTTTAACGTCAGTCTAAAAGATTTGTCTATTGATTCATAATTAATTCATTATCTTAATCATTTAGCTAGAAGAGCAGGAGTCACAGCTAAACAATGTTTATCTATGCTGTTCTGAATGACGTAGGAAAGAGGCTGGGCTCTATAGTTAAGGTTTCATTTCTCAGGAAATTGAAGCAATTACCAACATTTGAACAGCAGGGGGAGCAAAGGGTAGACAGATCACACACTATATATAAGAGACAGATCTGATAGGAGGAAAGGGTTATATACAGTCAATGGTTGTGGAGCAGGACTGGCTGGCAAGTTGCGAACATCTACCTTATTGAATTTTAATGCCCAGACCTGACTTGAATAAAGAGACAGGATGGGCCTGTGTGAGTAACTTTGCTTTAAATTTATAATTCATAATCAAATAATCAAACTATAATTTCTAAAGGTATTGTTTTTCTCTTGTTTTTACTATGCTTGCTGAGCTTCAGCATGATGCTAATTTGTCCGCCTTTCCTTCATTTTAGTAACAGCTGTTGCAGTTTCTGTGCTGGGCGCTGGTGAGATTCAACAGAAAGTCTATTGTTCTAATCTCTATAAAAAGATTTTTATGGTGTATTTTAAAACTGTTGCGATTAAAACATTTTCCTTTTGACCACATAAGGTGGAGCTGTGGTAGCCGCCCCAGTGGTTCTGGGAGCCGTCGGCTTCACTAGCGTAGGAATCGCTGCCGGTTCCTACGCAGCGAGCATGATGTCTGCAGCTGCCATCGCTAATGGAGGAGGGGTGGCAGCTGGAAGCGCGGTGGCTGTTCTCCAGTCCGCAGGTAAAACTTGAAATTAGGTTCTCCTGAACAACTTGTCTCACAAATAAGATACATTCAATTCAATTCAGTTTATTTATATAGCGCCAATTCACAACAGATGTCATCTCAAGGCACTTAACAAGAAGTCATTTCAATACAATTATACAAACATTCCAATCAGTTAAAAAGTTTCCTATTTAAGGAATCCCAGCAGATTGCGTCAGTCATTGGCGTGAGGTTGGGCAGATTTCCAACCACAGCAATCCTTCAGCAATCCCTCATACTGAGCAAGCATGTAGCGACAGTGGAGAGGAAAAACTCCCCTTTAACAGGAAGAAACCTCCAACAGAACCAGGCTCAGTAGGAGCGGCCATCTGCCACGACCGTCTGGGGGTTTGAGAAGACAGAGCAGAGACACAGAAGGAACAGAAGATCCGATATAAGAGAACTTTCTATGTTACAGAAAGTAAAAAGTTGATAACAGGACACAGTTGATACATTTGACTCACTTGGAATTATTTGTGTTTCCCGTAATGCTCATCTTTTTGTGTTGTTTTGCTGCAGGGATGGCAGGTCTAGGCACAGCTGCCACTGCTGGTCTCGCCAGTGTCGGGGGAACTGTTTCAGGACTGCTGGCACTTATTATTTAATAGGCACATCATTCAGTAGTTACAGATTAAGACAGATAAATTTAGCTTTCCAGATGGAAAAACTTTAAATCAATTTGTACTTAGCTTGAGTCTCAATGCAAGCAATGTTATCGTTTATAACATAAATTGATAACTAAACAAATTAATGATAATAAAAGCATTTGGAAAGTATTTTGTCACTTGTTGTCTTTTTTTCAACTAAATACAATAATAGACTGAAAGTCAAGGTGTCAAAAACATTTAATTGGATGTCTGAAGATGCTAAATCCTGTTTTCATACAACATTCTGTGGCTGTTTTGCTCTGTTTGGTTGAGTTTTGTGCTCAAATAGAAAGCGAAGCAGTTCATGGTGAGTAATGTGATCATACACAAGCAGAGGGTGAAGTTAAGGCCAGGTGTCTAAGGTCCTTGAAAAAAAGTTTCTTTTTGCAGACATTTCTCATTAATTTTGTTTGGAAGAGGTGCCTTGCTGAGGTTTTGCTGTGTGTATATATATATATATATATATATATATATATATATATATATATATATATATATATATATATATATATATATATATATATATACTTTGTGAGCAGTTATCCTATGTCATTAGGAATGCACACATACTGTTATCAATTGATCCAATCAAGGCTAGGATTGTTAAACTAAAGGAGAAAAGGTCTAAATTCAACCTAATTCAAACTGCTCTAACTTTAGGCAATATAGCTATAGAGCAAATTCAGCACTTTTCTTTTAAAGGAGATTTAGCCTAAATTTGATCCCCTAATGCCTCATCAAACTCATCTTTTACATTAAGAAAATAAAGTGAACCAAAAGTGCAACAAGACACTAAAATCAAAAGAACATAGGTGAAAAATAAATAAAATGGAGTTTTAAAACCTAGCAGCCTAGTGTGAAGAAAGGCTGTCAGTCTTCTTGAGTTTAATTTTTGCTTTTAAAATAGATAAGTCTTACAGTGAGTAGTATGTTTACAGTCAGTGGTGGTTCTTAGTGCTTATTATTGAAAATGTAGCATCAATCTGCTACTTTGGTAAAGAAAAAAACAACCTAGTTACTTACCAGAACATCTTAATGCTCTTTTGAGCATTCACATCACCAAATATAAAGCTGGAACAGCGAGCTTGACAGCAGGATATACAGTATTTCTCTTAGAACATTCCATAGCAGTCCTTTTGACACTGTGTTAAAGTTTTTGTTTTTAAATATTTTCCTGCTATGAGGAGTGCTCTTTCTTAACCTTTAGACCTATTTATATGTACAGAGTTTCAGCTGCTGAAACAAAGAAGAAAATGTACCTGAGTAATTACCTCTGATGCTAATAAACCTCTCAGTCATGCTTCCCTACACTTTAACCCCATAAAATACTTACTTATTTGTTATTTGTTTAAACACTGACTGAGGTGTTAGTCCTTTTTAGTTTAAGCTTAAAACATGTTAAATTGATCATGAGTTTATAAGACATTATAAGATATAGTTAAAGTCACCAACCTGTAAAACATGAGCTTATTATATTACAATTACTATTTTTTGCCATTACACTTGGCGCCCAACGCAGCCTCAGTGAACGGAATGGACCGACAGGGACAGGGTCAAGGGAGTTGCTAGCGTCCTGGGACATTTTCTCCCAGCCTCTTACCTCCAGTAGCTGTTTGGGAGATGGAGGCCTTGAAGCGTCTCTGTCGGCCCTGGCGTCGCCCGAGACAGAACCTGGTAAGACTGAGTCCTTTTAAATAAATAGTGATAACAGAATTTTATATGCACTCTCAGGAGGTGAAATATTTGCTAGCGGTGTCGTGTTTATTTACTTACACGCGGTTGATTGATTGATTACTTAATATAATATATATTCTTATATATAATTGTATGGTTAATTATTTAATCAATGTTAAAGAAAGTATCGGGTTTTTGCTCCGGGTTTTACCTGGGAGCACGGCAGTTGGACAAGTGGTCAATTAATTAAATTGATTGATTATTTTCAGACGAGGGTTTTTTTTGGCTTTTGTTTCACTCAAGGAAACTAGAAAGCGATGGGGGAGACGTCCTTCATGGGAACTGGGTACCCAGGCAGACAATCGGGTCTGTAATCTAGCAACACTTCACCTCCAGACAGTCCAATATGTCGACAGAAAGAAAAAAAATAAAATAAATAAAAGATTTAATGGGCCCAGGGGAGGAATTTGGATAATCTGAAAGAAAATCTAAAAGTTATGTTATTTATTTGTGGTTCATTTATGTGGTTTTGTTTATTTCTCTTTTATTTACTCTTGTTTGCTTCTTCCAGAACTGGAGTGTTTGAGCATTAAGATCATTTGTTTGATGGCTTGGTATAATGCAGAATGTCACACACACACACGCACAGTTATTGTTACACATTCCATTGTAGAACTGCTGATGAGTTTCGCTGAGTTGTCCTGTGTTTTTCTTCAGGCTGGTTGGGACCCCTGCCTTCGGTCCAGCGGCGCCTGGGGAGGGCCACAGAGAGCCGTCTAAAAATATAAGCCGTCTAAAGTACTGAGTAGAAGTAAAAAGTTGGCAAATAGATAATTACTCCGGTAAAGTATAAAGTATAACTCAAGTCCTACACAGAAACTGCAATGAAGAAAAGTTTCTTTCTTAAGCAAGAGTATGAGGTACAGGTAAAAAGGTTAGTTGACATCGTTGTTATTAAAATAGAGTGGCATACTCAAATCTGAATGTGCAACTGAGTTAGATAAATTGAAATAGAGATGTTTTACAGTTGTACAAGTTTTAAAATTGTGCATTTAGAATAAATGTATTTTTTTTTTCAAGGAGTTAACAGAGAATAAACTATAAGAAACAGATGAGCCAATAACAGCAGCAGAGATATTAATTAGGTTAATAAACTGTGTCCTGAGTAAAACAATTTTAACTAAGGTGGTTGCAAAGATAATCCTTAGTGTAACATCAATTAGATTCTGGAAAATCAGGGTCTGAAGAAGTTTTCTAATTCAATTCAAAATACTTTATTGATCTCAGAGGGAAATGAAGTGTTTTGTAGTTCATGCAAGTAGGACTAAATTCTTAAATACATTAGGTAACTATGTGGGAAACTTAATATTTTGTTTTGTTTATGCAAGGCAAGGCAAGGCAATTTTATTTGTATAGCACACTTTCAACAACAAGGTAATTCAAATATAAGAACCTGTTGTAAAGATGACTGGTCCTTAGGCTACTTAGGTTTTAAATAAATGGAAAAAAGGTAAATAATAATCTTATCTGGGGAACATTCAAGCGTCAGAGCAGTTAGTGGGCCTTATTAGAAATTTTGCTTGGAAAATTACTGAGTTGATCTCAAGCTGTGAAGTATTCTGTGTCTCCTTCCAGGATAAGGGGCAAGAGGTCAGGAAAGGTTTGATCCTAGAAATCTGTCGGTTTTGTCACACTCTGGTGGGTAAACACAGGAAGTTATATAAGTGAGTCTTAATATAAGGCACCTGACTTTGTAATTAAAGGGAAGTCGTCTCACTGTTTTAAGTAAATATTAATATACCTGAAATGCTTTTCAGGGGCCTTCATATATAACAATACAGTGGTCCTGTGAGTTTGGAATTTTGCTTATGACAACCAATGCAATTTTCAATTTCAACTGAACCAGAATGCAAATCAGGCTGGTTCTCATTCTTTTTTGTTTTTTTTCTAGAATGGACTGACCACTTTGTCCACAGGGGAGGAGTAATGTTCGAGGTTCGACCCAAAAAGGTATGGACAAGTGTCTTGAGAGGTTACCTGTGCGTACCTGAGTTTGGGGGCTGCTTATATATTTTGGCTCATTTGGGGCTATGGTGAAGGGAATTCAAATTCTAACATTTTCTCTTAGACCTTACAAGGGAGGCTCAGAAGTATGATCCCCTGTAGCTGTAAAAACACTCTTTAAAATAGTATTAAATAATAAAACGTAATTGTTTGTCAACAGTGACGTATCACTTTTCAAATTAAGAAAGCAAATAATATATAATCACTTGGTTTTTAGGGGTAGAAATCAAAACCTGAACTATAGATTTCACAGTTAGTTTTGTTGTAGCTCTCTTGGGTTTTATCAAAGCCTAAATTATTTGAGGCCTGTTTAGAATAAATGTATTATTTTTTGTCAAGGAGTTAACAGAGAATAAACTGTAAGAAACAGATGAGCAAATAACAGCAGCAGAGATATTAATTAGGTAAATAAACTGTGTCCTGAGTAAAACAATTTTAACTAAGGTGGTTGCAAAGATAATCCTTACTGTAACATCAATTAGATTCTGGAAAAGCAGGGTCTGAAGAAGTTGTCTAATTCAATTTAAAATACTTTATTGATCCCAGAGGGAAATGAAGTGTTGTTTTAGTTCATGCAAGTAGGACTAAAATTCTTAAATACATTAGGTAACTATGTGGTGAAATTATTATTTTGTTTTTGCAAGGCAAGGCAATTTTATTTGTATAGCACACTTTCAACACCAGGTAATTCAAATATAAGAACCTAATTGCAAACCTAAATGATTGGGATATGGTTATCTGGGGGTTGAAGCTGCCTCAGCGGCGACAGCAGCAGGATACACAGGTTCTGAGGTTATGTCTTATGCATGACCTTTAACCTACTATGTTTCTTTTCTCAACACTGGAGAAGCAGTTGAAGTTATTGTTTCCGTGTTTCTTGATTTTTTAAGGCATGTGCAAGACGATGCCTTAAAAAAGGGGGGGAATTGGATTTGATAGTAATTGGAACAGATTTTTCAGGGATTATGAAGAGAATTGTAACACAGGTTTAATTGGGTTTCTTGTGAATCATAACTTTGTCATAAATTAATGGGTTTTTTACTACCTGGACTTGACGTCTGACTTCATATTCCATTTTGGTTCGGGTTCAGAGTTATAGTACATATTGTGTCTGGGAATTTTACTAAGTTTTATTTGATCTGAAAACCTTCTTTACTTCTTGCTGGGAGTAGTTGATTCTTGGGATTTTTTACTCTCACGAGTTGGAATGGTTGGTTGTCTTTTTCTTGGCATGGATTTAGTAAAGATTGATTTGGAGACATTTATCTTAATTATAATCTAGCTTCAGTTGATGAGGTTTGGCTCATTAACCAGGTTGTGAGTTGTTTAGAATTGCTTTTGCACACTGTTGCATCAGGTTTATCTGAAACCATACTCCGAGGGTGTGGGTTATACTTGTCATAATCATCCTATTCATCTTTTGTGAATTGGCTCACCTGTGTTTGAACATCAATGCTCTAACACCTAATTAGCTCAGCTCCCAAGGGTCGCATGGGGAGGTTCTCACTGGAGGACCTTCTGAGGAGTGACCACTCTCTCCTTTCAGGGGAAGGACTGATCGTTGGCTACGGGTCACTGGATGCTGGCGGAGGCTGACTTCAAGGCAACAGACAACAAGGAAAGAGTAGACATTTCAACACCTAGTGTTGATGTAATACCCTCTGAAGTGTACTGATAGATGCTACATAATTTCTCCTTTGTTCTGTGTTTTATCTAGAACATCCTGACAGATGACGAGACCTGTGGATGGCCGCCTCTGGGGCGAGGGGCTGTTGAGATGACATTTTGCCCACAAGAAAATGGTGTAAGAAGACCCCGTGGGTTTTCGGTCTCAATGCACAGGAGTCTCAGCAAAGTCATCAGGAAGGATGTAATATTTGTCACTGTGAGCTAATTCCATGGCCAAACATGTCTCATGTCTGATTGTAATTTGTGTTTTGAACATTGTTTTTTTTTTTTTTTTGATCAACCTACCAACCTTTTAGGGAGTTTGTGATAGCACTTTAGAATTTTCCCTTTATATTTATGGTATTATTTAAGTTAATAAAAGCAGGGAATTGTGGTGGAAATTTGTTATGCAATTAGGAATTAAGTGTATATTCTCTGTTTTGTGAATGCATCTAAGGAAATCAGAAGCTTATTGTTCCAGCTTAATGTTATGAGAAAGATATATGTGTCAGGTCACCAGAGAGACAGACGCCGGGGCAGTAAGATAACAGTCTGGCCTTCGGATGAGCTGCTTTATACGTTGCTATGACTCGCATGAAGCGGTTACTCTGGAGGCAGGGCATGAAGGTTGGAGAAGACATCTACAGAGATAAACAATGATTGCTGAATACTATTTAAGAGGTTAGTTAGAAAGGTTGGTTAGGGTGATGCACGAGTAACTCCGTCCCCTCCATGGTCTGGCCAGACATGTTTGAATTAAATACTTAAACGCCTTCTGGGACTCAAGTCTTCTTTATTATGGAAACCCTGATATACTTAATTTGCCATAACAGGAACAGCGAGCTTGACTACAGGATATACAGTATTTATCTTAGAACATAACATTTCTTTTAACACTGTGTTAAAGTTTTTGTTTGTTTGTTTCTGCCTGTTTCTCAGTAGGCTACATTCCCACGGAGTGACTGACTTTTGCTTAGGAACAAACTGGGTCAGCCTTCAGTAGAACAGTCAGATTGATCTTTGTGCAACATGAATGAATGAAAGGATTAATTACATCCATCCATTTTCCATACCCGTCCATCCTATGTAGGGTTGCGGGGCGGCTGGTGCCTATCTCCAGCAGTCAAGGGGCGAGAGGCGGGGTACACCCTGGAGAGGTTGCCAGTCCATCGCAGGGCAACACAGAGACATACAGGACAAACAACCATGTACGCACACACTCATACCTAAGGGCAATTTAGAGCAACCAATTCACCTAACAGTCATGTTTTTGGACTGTGGGAGGAAGCCGGAGTACCCGGAGAGAACCCACGCATGCACAGGGAGAACATGCAAACTCCATGCAGAAAGACCCCAGGCTGGGATTTGAACCCAGGACCTTCTTGCTGCAAGGCAACAGTGCTACCAACTGCGCCACTGTGCAGCCCGGATTAATTACATTTGCCACATATTTGTTCTAGGTTAAATATTTTTCCTGCCTTAAGGAGTGCTCTTTCTTTACCATTAGACCCCTTTATAGATCTAATGTACAGAGTTTCAGCTGCTGAAACAAAGAAGAAAATGTACCTGATGCTAATAAACCTCTGTCATGCTTCCCTACACTTTAACCCCATAAAATACTTACTTATTTGTTTAAACACTGACTGAGTGTTAGTCCTTTTTAGTTTAAGCTTAAAACATATTAAATTAATCATTAATTATAAGATTCTGCAGATATAGTTAGTCCCCAACCTGTAAAACATGAGCTTATTACATTGCAAAGAAACCCAAAGAATGTAAAAATACGTCAATCAAAGCAGACAAGATAACATGACATCAAAAAAGACATGCATTAATAATACTGTATTTGCTTGCAGAAGCTGCAGCAAATATCATATTTTAGGTTTTGCTCCCATTTTAAATCAGACCAGTATTAGTTTGTTCCTCAAGAATACTAAAGTGATGGACAGCTCTGAAGTCAACAAAAAAACAGCCAATTGTAACCAACAGAGTGGTTGTATTAGCATTTTATTTTTAATGCTTTTAAAAATATAGCTTTTCTTCTTTAGTCAGACAATTTCTTACATTTTCAGATTTTGAAGAATAACCTAACCCTTGACAACATGAGGTGTGTTAAGGTTTTTGTTTGTTTGTTTGTTTGTGTCTGCCTATATGTTCCCAAACAGAGACTGACATTTTCTAAAGAACAAGCTCAATTAGCTTTCAGTAGAACTTTCAGATTTAATGTTACGCAACACAAATAATGGGATGAATCATATTTGCCACATATATGTTCTGGGTAAAACAATTTATTGCCCTGGTTTTAGCTGGTGAAACAAAAGTGTTTATGTACCTGAATAATTGCCTCAGATACTAAACCTCTAAGTCATGCTTCCCTACATTTTAACCCTACAAAATATTTATGTACAATTTAGTTAACAGGTTTTATGTCTATTTTTTTATTTAAACTTCAAATGTATTGAATAAGTTGTGAATTTTTAGGATTCTACAGATCTCGTTTGAAGTCATTGACCTGTAGAATATCTGCTTAAACTTTCGTTGAGTGCTCACAAATGTAACAAAATATGGTAAATATATCAGTGAAGGTAAAATATGAAAGAAATTAATATATTTTTTGAAATTTTTTGTTTTAGGACTTTTTTCAATTGATTTTATAATTTTGATCTTTTACTTCAAATTTATTATGGTTGAATAATTTTGTAATATATTTAAATCTCCTGTAATTTGTAAGTTTGATCTCATGTCATCATCAAAATTTATTTCAGACCCAATGAAGTCCATAGTAAAAAGAAAGGGTGTCCATCTTTATTTAAAGGTTCTTTCTATTCCTCCCATAGCTGACTATTCAAAAAAGTAAGACAAACATCTATGGGAGAAGTAGGAAGAACATTTTAATCAGGAGTGTTCATCATGAAAGATTTTTCCAACTCCTCCCATAGATGTTTATATTACTTATTTATTTACACATATACATACACTCACATTTCTTCCGCGATGTCATCTGTTTACCTGTGCTATTCTGAATGATGAGGAAGAAGAACAGCAGGGCTTAAGGTTTCATTTCTCAATGGAATGGAAGCAACTACCGGAATCTGAACAGCAGGGGCAGCAGAAGAGATCTGAAAGGAGTGCTGTGGAGCAGTACGTGGCGAAAATCTCCAAGCTCTTATTTATTTCTAGGAGCTTATCCATCCTATTTATTGCCCAGACTTAACTTTGAACTTTCATTTGCGTAGTGAGAAACCATGGGTCTATGCAAGTACAAATTTTTGATGGTGTATTTTTTTAAACCGTTGCTTCAAATAATGACGTGTACAAGCCCACCTTGAGATGCCTTGAGTGCGAGGAGAAAACTATAAAACTCTGGACAGAAGACAATATTTCTTCCCTGCAGGGGTGTCTAGAATGCACAGGCTGGAATTGTTTTATGACACCTGTAGTGACATTAATGAACTCACAGAAACAATGTCTGCCTATGTCGAATATTGTGTTGATTTGGTCATTTACCCTAATAACAAGCCATGGATATGGAAGGAACTAAAGAGTGTTACCAACCGGAAAAAAATTTATATTTAGGGGACCTGGCTGGGAGAGAAAAAAGCTGCCTCAAGAGGAAATAAGGAAAGCAGAAAAACAGTACAGGAATAAAATTGAAAACCAATATGATATTGCGGATCTAAAAGCAGCCTGGCAAGGTATTAAAACTATGGCAGCCATTAATCAGCCTGTAAGCAAAACAAGCAACCAATAAAATGGAATGGTATAGACGACAGCGAATTGCCAGACCCTTTAAATATTTTTTTCTGCAGGTTTGAAAGGTCTTTTTTCAGATGGTTTAGCTACATTGAGAGAGACGTTAACACCCCAGAGAGGGATATAAGTTCAACACACAAAAGTTAAAACACAAAAATAGGAAAGGCTGCTGGGCCGGATGCCATCTGTGGGCGTACTCTTCGCTATTGCGCTGAGCAGCTTAGTGAGGCCTTCACATTTATCTTTCAAAAATGTGCGGACAGTGGGGGTATACCCAGTCGTCGAGTTGTAAAAATTTTTTAGGGGAGATGGTCATTTTTTTTGCCTATTAAAAAAATTTCGATCGGGGTGTTGCGTGGTGTAGTGGTTGGAGCAGGCGCCCCATGTGCAGAGGCTTCGGTCCTCAACGCGCCCGTCCCCGGTACGAGTCCTGTCCCGGGCAACCTTTGCCAGATGCGTTCCCCCATCAAAAAACTCTGTCCACTGTCAATAAAGGCCACTCAGGCTCAAAAACATTTAAAAAAAATCTGGATTTTAATTTTAAAAAAGGTGCTATTTATAGAGTATTTTGTATCACCGAATTTGCGGAATGTCAGAGGACTACAACTGACTAGCCTGCATTAGAATTAAACAAGATCGGGTGAAATGGAGGCTTTATCTATCTGTGAATCAAATCTACAGTTGTTCTTACTCTTGTTCACAATCATCCTGATTATGGCTAAATGTCAGCACTGTCAGATGAGCTCTGACAAGGTGCACCACCTTATATCAATGGGCTGTGTGAAGCAGATTGAAACCGTGGGATAAAAAAAATAATAAAAAAAATGAATCTCATTCCAACCTCTGGCAAACTCTACTTCATTTTACTTCATAAAATAAATACGTTCGCACTTAGTTCAAAAGTAAAAGTTCTCCTTCTGTAATGCCGCAGTTTTTTTTATGATCAATGTTTTAATCCAGGACTAGTTTGTTTTCTCTGTAGTAAGAAAGGAGCGATACGGCTGTTACGTATCAGCATTAAATATATAACTGCAATAGAAAGCTTGATTGCAGGGTATATTTAGCTTATTACAATCCATAGCAGTTCTTTTGCCTGACACTGTGTGTTAAAGTTTTTGCTTGTTTGTGTCTCCTTGTTTCCAAGTACATTACCATGTAGTGACTGACAGTTGCTGAGGAACAAGCTGGGTCAGCCTTCAGTAGAACAGCCTTTACCTCTTGATCTATTTATAGACACGTACATAGATTTAGTTGATGAAACAAAGATGAAAATACCTGACTAATTACCTCGGATTCTACACCTCTCAGTCATGTTTCCCTACACTTTAACCCCAGAATATAGTTATTTGTTTAAACAGAGGTGTAAGTCGATTTCTTTGTTTGCGCTTAAAACCTGTTTCCATTGCAAAAAACCCCCAAAAGAATGTAAAAATAGTTCAATCAAAGCAGACAAGAGAGCATGACGTCAAAAAAGACATTTATAATTTTTTTAAGACTTTAATTATACTGTCTTTGTATGCAATGCATGGAGGAAGCTGCAGTAAATCTAATTTTCGTCCCATTTTAAATTTGTGCAATAGAGAATCCCAAAGCTATGGACAGCTCTGAAGTCATCAAAAAACAGCTACTTGTAGCCAACCAAGTGGTTGTATTAGTATTTTATTTTGAATGCTTTTTTAAATGTGGTTTTCTGAAACATACATTTTCCTACATAATCTGATTATGTCAAAGAATAACCTAACTCTTGACAACACAGGGTGTGTTTACGTTTTTGTTTGTTTGTGTCAGTATGTTCCCAAACAGTGACTAATGTTTTTTGAAGAATAAGCTCAATTAGCTTTCAGTTGAACTTTCAGATTGAACTTTACGCAGCACAAATAATGGGATGAATCATATTTGCTACATATTTATTCTGGGTAAAACAATTCCCTGCCCTGGTTTTAGCTGCTGAAATAAAAGTGAAAATGTACCTGAGTAATTGCCTCAAACACTTAACCTCAAAGTCATACATCACTCCATGAAATACTTATTTGCTTAAGAGGTGTTTTGCCTATTTTTTATTTTTATTTAAACTTAAACAGTTTTAAATTCTTTGTGATTTTGTAGGATTCGACAGCTGTTGTTCGAAGCCATTAACCTGTAAAATATCTGCTTAATTTTTCATTCAGTGCTCGTCTGCCAACACATGTAACAAAATACAGTAAATATATTAGTGAAGGTTAAATGTGACAGAAATTAATATTTCTATTTTTATTTCAGGATGTTTTTAAATGATTCAATAATTTATATATTTTACTTCAACATCAATATTGGCCGCGTTTCCCAAATGCGATCGTTCTTAAGGACTTAAGAAGGCTCCTAAGAAGGGTTCGGCTAAGAAGGAGCGCCAAGATACGGGTGTTTCCCAGAAGCGTTCTTAAGTGCCTTCTTAGGAGAACCTTAAGATCAAGCCTAAGGAGCTTCTTAAGAAGCTCTTAACGGGAGCTGTCCACCGCGGTGGTGCTGAAACTGAATCAATCGATGCCAGGCTAATCGATCACCCACTCCTTTATCAGCGCTTAGCGCAGTGCGCAGTCACACAGCGTTGTTTATAAGAATTTGTGATATTCATGATGAGTACAGAGTTAGTGAATTAGCTTCACATTGTGTGCTGATAATCATATATAGATAAAATAAAAAAAGAAAAGAAAAAATAATAAAAAGAAAACAAGAAGTAGTCTAGTTGCGCGCCTACGCGCGTCTCTCCTGCTCAAACAAAGTGTTTGCACGTGGATATGGCATTAAGTTAATTTTTGTTTTAAGTGTGTGTGTGTCATCAGGTTTATCCAAGTAGTAATCAAGCCCATTAGCGCATATATACCCCCATGAATATTGGCACACTCATGTGATAATGGATGAAACTGGCAGCAAAAAGAGGAAGCGGGCACCGTCGTTTACCGCGGAGGAGATGGGCGTCCTAGTGGACGAGGTGTGGCAGCACCGTGAAGTTTTATTTGGAGGAACAAAAGGGAAAAAAACATCACGGTGAAGAACTGTGTATGGCAGGCCATAGCGGAGAATATGTCTCCCTCCAGCCCATGTGGCCTGCGTGACTGGGGATGCTGTCAGAAAGAAGTGGCAGGAGTTTCAGAGCCAAACCAAAAAAAAAGAATGCGAGGTGAGAAGGGAAGCCATGGGCACGGGTGGTGGAGCACCGGGTATGCCGACCCTCACTCCCGATGAAGAGAAAGTCCTCTCCATTATAGGGAAGACGTCTGAAGGCATCACAAGGGGGCATCGACGTTGAGGGGGACAAGGGCCTCTCAGAAAGTCAGGAAGAGGAGCCATCCGGGAGCGGAGTAGGGGCCCGCACACCCACAGGAGAGGACGACCGCACACAGCCGTGCCCTGTCCCCGTGCGCCAACCAGCACGGCCCAGTGTCCGCATGGGGGAGGCTTAACCAGGCAGCCTGCAATAACCACCTGCACCTGCAGCGAGACGCTGGTGCGCCTGGAGAGGGAGAAGCTGGTGGTGCTGCGGTGTTTAGAGGACCAGCTCCTGAGACAAACTGCTCTCCAGGAAGAGATGGTCCGGATGAAACAGGAGAGGTTGGAGCTGCACCGGAGACAGCTGGCGCTGTCCGAGGCACAGTTCAATCGTCCCTTCATCTCCGTTCCAATCATCCTTCCCCAGGATTCAGGTACGGGGCAGTTCTATTTTGTTTTATTAGCATTACGCAACGTATCCCATTCCATTTCATTAATCAATCCCCCTTCATTGCAGGTGATGGAGACGCCCAGATGGCCCAGTGAAGCCGGAGACGCCACCCCTCCTCCCCCATTATGCTTTCAATAAACTTTCCTTTTTAACCATGTATTGTGTCATTTTGTGTATAATTTTGCATTGAAATGAGTATTGAACCTAGCAACAAAAAGTTGCTAGGTTCAAAGAGGCAATTTGTAATTTTAAGTAATTCATCTAAGCGTAGGTTCATGACGTGTGCGTAATGTGCGCCCTGACACACGTGCTTTTCACTACTACTCACAACAGCACAGCATGTTTTGCCGGTAATTATATATATATATATATATATATATATATATATATAACTGGTTCTGTTTATTTATTTCAGGCTTCAGGCCTGACAGTTATGACTGCATTTCAACATTAAACATTGTTTTATTATTTCAAAAAGTGGAGGATATAAATTTCCCTGACGCAGCTTGATCACTGCAGCCTAGAAATCTAGACGCCCCTGGTGGCAGGCTATGATCACTGAGCATTTGATCGCTAAGAAGGCTGTTAAGAGTGGGTCAGATCGATCTAACGTTTCCTTCTTAGTGAAAGATCTTCTTAAGCTAAGAGCGACTCTGGGAAACGCGTTCTTCTTTCACAGCGTTCTTAAGAGCGCTCCAAAGAAGATCTTACCGCAGCCATTATCATTTTTGAACAATTTTTTAATTTATTTAAATCTCCAGTAATTTTTAACGACCTCGGCGACCTCAGCACCAGAGATTGGAGAGCCCGACCCAAAGTCCCCAAACCCTGCTTCCAAATTGGAAGGCATGCTGGTCTGATTGAGGAGGTCTTCGAAGTATTCTATCCACCGACCCAAAACGTCTCACGTCGAGGTCAGCAGCACACCATGCCCACTGTAAACAGTGTTGGTGGCAGACAGCTTCCCCCCCCTGAGACACCGGATGGTGGACCAGAATCGCTTCGAAGCCGTACGGAAGTCGTTCTCCATGGCCTCTCCAAACTCCTCCCACGCCCGAGTTTTTGCCTTCGCGACCACCCGAGCCGCACTCCACTTGGCCTGCCGGTACCTATAAGCTGCTTCAGGAGTCCCACAAGCCAAAAAGACCCGATAGGACTCCTTCTTCAGCCTGACAGCATCCCTTACCGCCGGTGTCCACCAGCGGGTTCGGGGGTTGCCGCCGCGACAGGCACTGACCACCTTGCGGCCACAGCTCCGGTCAGCCGCCTCGACAATGGAGGCGCGGAACATGGTCCACTCGGACTCAATGTCCCTCGCCTCCCCCAGGACGTGTTCAAAGTTCTGCCAGAGGTGTGAGTTAAAGCTCCTTCTGACAGGAGACTCTGCCAGACGTTCCCAGCAGACCCTCACAACACGTTTGGGCCTTCCAGGTCTGTCCGGCGTCCTCCCCCACCATTGGAGCCAACTCATCACCAGGTAGTGGTCAGTGGACAGCTCAGCCCCTCTCTTCACCCGAGTGTCCAAAACATGCGGCCGCAGATCGGATGAGACAACAACCAAGTCGATCATCGAGCTGCGGCCTAGGGTGTCCTGGTGCCAAGTTCACATATGGACACCTTTATGCTTGAACATGGTGTTTGTTATGGACAATCCATGACGAGCACAGAAGTCCAACAACAAGACACCACTCTGGTTCAGATCGGGGGGCCATTCCGCCCAACCACACCCCTCCAGGTCTCACTGTCATTGCCCACTTGAGCGTTGAAGTCCCCCAGCAGAACAAGGGAGTCCCCGGGAGGAGCACTCTCCAGCACCCCCTCCAAAGACTCCAAGAAGGGTGGGTAATCTGATCTGCCGTTTGGCGTGTAAGCACAAACAACAGTCAGGACCCGTCCCCCCCACCCATACGTGGAGGGAGGCTACCTTCGCGTTCACCGGGGTAAACCCCAACTTACAGGCGCCGAGATGGGGGGCAACAAGTATGCCCACCCCAGCTCGGCGCCTCTAAGCGGGGGCATCTCCAGAGTGGAAGAGAGTCCAACCCCTCTCGAGGAGACGAGAAAGGTCCCTGCCTTTGCCCGCCGCCCATCCTGCGCAGCACCCGACCCCTATGGCCCCTCCCACAGGTGGTGAGCTCGTGGGAAGGGGGACCTATGTTGCCTCTTTGGGATGACCCCGACCGGGCCCCATGGTAAAGGCCCGGCCACCAGGCGCCCGCCAACGTGCCCCGCCTCCAGGCCTGGCTCCAGAGGGGGGCCCCGGTGACCCATGTCCGGGCGAGGGAACACTAAATCCATTTATCTTGTTCATCATAGGGGTCTTTTGGGCTGCACTTTGTCTTAATTATAAATTAATTATACTATATAATATTAGAATTATAGGTATGTTTAACTTTGTTTAACTTGTGAAAGAAACTTAATTTAAGGATGTTCTCTCGAATGGACACTTACAGCTCAGTAACCCTACAGGTCATCTGCAAGGAACAGGAGGGGTAAATTAGTCATGAGATACTGGTTTATGAGGGGGGAACAATTCCCTTTATATTGTATAAAGGGAATTGTTCCCCCTTCATAATAAGTTTCTGTAAGTTTTCTGTTTCCTACAACTGACTTTGAGATAATGAAACCCCCTGGACTTCTTAAAGTTTTTGGTTAGTGGAAAATCACTGTGAGATGTGGGGTGTGACCTAACTGTGTATAAAACAACGTTGTAAATGTGATTTTGTCAGACACAGACCAGGACGAAATGCTTGATCTGTCTCTCCTTGCATGCAACAAAATACAACCAAAAAACGGTCTCAAGCGTTTTTATTTAAAACTTGACTCTGCCAGTACACCATCACTTGCTAACCCTGTGCCCCGGCACCTCACTACCTAAAGCATCTCCTTTTTCGTCTGTTGTTCTCAAGAGACCTCCCTGTTACGGACAGGCCTGGTGTTGAACCAGCATTTATCTGACTGTGAGATTCCAGTGGCCGGCTATCTGTGACAGACACACAGCAGCCAGCCGCTGCTAGCGCCCTTTAGAAGAGATCCAGCTTTGTGTGAACTTACAGAGTCAGAGCTGACCAATTAGGCATTAGGCCAGTGTTGGCAACGCCCCCTTTATTAAAATACACTTCAGTAAATAAATTAATACATGTTGAAATATGGAAATAAATACATAAATGCGGAAATAAATAATATTTTTTATTAATTCCCACATTTTTTTATTTGTCAATTTTGGCAGGGATGGTCCTCCATACCCAGAGCAGCGCTTCTAGAAAAGTGG
This sequence comes from Valencia hispanica, assembly GCA_963556495.2. Taxonomy (NCBI): domain Eukaryota; kingdom Metazoa; phylum Chordata; class Actinopteri; order Cyprinodontiformes; family Valenciidae; genus Valencia; species Valencia hispanica. The sequence goes on along the minus strand of OY747720.1, from coordinate 16,701,901 downwards.
AAATGTGGCATTCATTCATATTTTAACGTCAGTCTCAAAGATTTTTCTATTAATTGATCATTAATTCATCAACTTAATCATTCAGCTAGAAGAACAGGAGTCAGAGCTAAACAATGTTTATTTATGCTGCTGTGAATGATGTAGGAAAGAGGCTGGGCTCTATAGTTAAAGTTTCATTTCTCAGGAAATTGAAGCAATTACCAACATCTGAACAGCAGGGGAAGCAGAGGGTAGACAGATCATACACTACATTTAAGAGACAGGTCTGACAGGAGGAAAGGGCTGTGGAGCAGGACTGGGTGGCAGTCCGCCTGTCCTTCATTTTAGTAACAGGTGCTGTAGTTGTGCTGGGCGCTGGTGAGATTCTACAGAAAGTCTATTGTTTTAATCTCTGTAAAAAGGTTTTTATGGTGTATTTTAAAACTGTGGCGATTTAAAAATTTTCCTTGTGACCACATAAGGTGGAGCTGTGGTGGCCGGTCTAGTGGTTCTGGCAGTCATCGTTTTCACCAGCGTTGGGATCGCTGCAGCTTCCTACGCAGCGAGCATATCTGGAGCAGCCATCGCCAATGCAGGATGGATGGCAGCTGTAAGCGCGTTGTCTGTCCTCTAGCCCACAGGTAAAACCTAAAATTAGGTTCTCCTGAACAACTTGTCTCACAAATAAACAAGATAAGTTTGACTCACTTGGAATTATGTGTGTTTCCCATAATGTATTGCTCATTTATAGGCTATTTATTGTTTTGTTACAGGGATGGTGGGTCTAGGTACAGCTGCCACTGCTGGTCCCGCCATTGTCGCAGGAACTGTTTCAGGACTGCTGGCACTTATCGTGTAATACGCACATCATTCAGTAGTTACAGATGAAGACAGATAAATTTAAATATATATATATGTATATATATATATATATATATATATATATATATATATATATATATATATATATATATATATATATATATATATATATATGTATATATATATATTTATACTTTGTGAGCAGTTATCCTATGTCATTAGGAATGCACACGTAGTGTTATTGATCCACTCAAGGCTGGGATTGTTAAACTTAATGAGAAAAGTTCTAAATTTAACTTAATAGGATCAAACTGTTCAAGGACTCAAGGAACTTTTATTGTCATACCATCTCACGTTACATGTAATGGTATGAAATTAGGACTCAGGTCCGGAATTATAGCCTATTTAAATAAATTAGTAAAAAAAACAAAAAAACAAAATAAATAAATGTAATAAATAAATATATATAAATGTGCTCTACAGGACACAGCTGGAGTTCAGCAGTCTAACAGCTGCAGGGAAGAAGCTGTTATTGAGCCTGGTGGTCTTGCTCTGTATGCTCCTCAGCCGCCTGCCTGAGGGCAGGGGCTGAAACAGGCTATGAGCGGGATGGGTGGAGTCCTTCAGGATGCGGAGGGCCCGTCCCCTGCATCGGGACGTGTAGAGATCCGAGGTGGTGGGAAGCGTGCTCCCTACAGTCCTTTGTGCAGCTTTCACCACCTGCTGCAGAGCCTTCCTCTCAGCAGCAGTACAGCTGCTGTGCCACATGGTGATGCAGGTGCAGAGGACGCTCTCCTCTCCACTGCACAGTGATACAAACTCCTCAGGACGGAGCTCCCAAGTCCAGCTCTCCGCAGCTTCCTTAGGAAGTAGAGACGCTGGTGGGCCTTCTTGACCAGACTTTAAGTGTTGGTATTCCAGGTGAGGTTGTTGGATGTGTGCAACCCCAGGTACCTGAAGCTGGAGACCACTTCCACAGCTGCTCCTCCGATGTACAGGGGAAAGAGAGGACGCTTGTCCCTTCTGAAATCCACCACTATCTCCTTGGTCTTCTTCATATTGATGCAGAGGTTGTTTTCTCTGCACCACTGCACCAGGTTTTCCACCTCCTCTCTGTATTTGGACTCATCATTGTTGGTGATGCGTCCCACTACTGCTGTGTCATCCGCAAACTTAACTATATGACAACTGGGGTGTCTCGCTGAGCAGTCATACGTCAGCAGAGTGAAGAGGAGGGGGCTCAACACGCAGCCCTGTGGTGAGCTTGTCCTGAGGGTGATGGAGGAGGAGATGGTGTTGTGGATCTTAACAGTCTGAGGTCTATTGGTCAGGAAGTCCAGGACCCAGTTCCCCAGCGTGGGACTCAGTCCGAGGGAGGAGAGCTTCTCCACCCGCGTCTGTGGGATGATGGTGTTGAAGGCTGAGGAGAAATCCAGAAAGAGCAGATGGACATAGGAGTTTCTGCTCTCCTGATGGGTCAGAGCTGTGTGGACCACTGATGAAATGGCGTTGTCAGTGCAGCAATTTTTCCTGTAGACATACTGGTGGGGGTCCACAGTGATATCGATTGCGTCTTTGATGTGGGACATGACCAACCTCTCAAATCACTTCATGACTACCGGGGTTAAAGCTATGGGCCGATGGTCATTCAGGCTATCACACTGTGGAGCACTTAGGGACGGGGACAATCTTGGCAGTCTTTAAGCAGGTGGGGACTGATGACAATGAGGTGTTAAAGATGTCTGCCAGCACCTCAGCCAGCTGGTGTGCACAGTCCCTCAGTACCCGCCCTGGGATGTTGTCGGGCCCTACTGCTTTGTGAGGGTTGATACACTGAAGGGTCTTCCTTACATCTGCTGTGGTCACACTGATGGGCGTGTCACCAGGTGGTGGTGTAAGTTTGGTGCTGGGGGAGACATCAGGGAACTCAAAGCGGGCATAGAAATGGTTGAGTGCATCTGGCAAGGAGGGGTCTCTTGGGCATTGTGCATCCTTGGTGTTGTAGTCCGTGATGTATTTAATGCCCCTCCACATGCGCCGAGGGTCATTGGTGGTGAAGTGACACTGGATTTTCTGGGCGTATGTGGCTTTGGCCCTCGTAATGGCTGCAGTCAGTCCTTTTCGGGCCTCTCTGAGTGCTGATGCCTCACCTGCCTTGAACGCAGCATCCCTAGCTTTCAGCAGAGATCTCACCTCAGAGTTCAGCCAGGGTTTCTGGTTCGGATAGCAGGTTATTATCCTGGTGGTGGTGACATCATCACCACATTTGGAGATGAAACCAAGGACAGATGATGTATATTCCTCCAGGTCCACCTTTCCTTCATGTGTAGCTGCCTCTTTGAATACCTGCCATTCTGTGCACTGAAAACAGTCCTGGAGCACACAGGCCGCATCTCTGGGCCACACAGTGATCATCTTCTTCATTGGTCTGATACGTCTCAGCAGGGGGCGGTATGCTGGCGCCAGCAGGATGAAGATGTGGCCGGAGAGGCCAAGATGGGGGCGAGGAAAAGCTCTGTATGCACCGCGGCTGTTGCTGTATACACAGTCCAGAGTATTTTCTCTGAGTGTAGGAAAGGTGACATGCTGGTAAAAACTTGGCAGACTGTCCGTCAGTTTCACGTGGTTAAAGGCCCCTGCAACCACGTAAAACGCCTCCGGTACTTTGTTTGCAGCGAGCTAATGGTGTCAGATAGCTCCTTTGATGCTTCGTTGGCATTTGCACCCGGTCGAATGTAAATAATGCTGACAAACACTGCAGTTAACTCTCGTGGCAGATAAAACGGCCGACATTTCACAGTCATAAGCTCTATCGCCTCAGAGCAGGAGCTTTTCACCAGTCCACAGTTCGTACACCAACCTTCATTCACGTACACACAGAGTCCTCCTCCCTGTGTTTTACCCGACCAGTGGTCGCGGTCCGCTCGGAAAAACTGAAGCCCTTCGATCTGGAAGGCTGATTCTGGCATGTTTAGGCATGGGCCGGTATGAGATTCTGACGGTATGATAGCCGTAGGCAAAAATATCACGGTTTCTCCGGTATTATGATTACAGCTCTAAAATATGTATTTTGAATGTCTGTATTTTTTTTTAAAGGAAAAAACACTTTTTAGTGAGGCAGATACGATAACTAACTTGCTAAGATAAATCATCATTAGCATGCTAGTTACCATTATCTGCCTCAATTAAAAAAAGTTACTAAGGATAGAGATAAAGAAAATATCACGTCGGGCGACCTTCTTCTTCCAAGCCGTGAACGTCTAGCTTTTTACGGTAGCCGAAGTTTTCCCAAACAACCGCTTAGAGATGGTGGAAAAAGTTAAGTTATCACACAGCCTGCAGCGCTAGCCGTTTGTCACTCACAACCATAGACTGTATATAACTCACAACAACAAACGCAGGTGTGCGGGGGGGGGCAGCGGCGCTTTACACTGCAGCTTCATGAGGGACCTTTACTTTCTCCCCGACAAGACGCACACGGAAAAAAAAACGCTTATACTGCAGGAACGGTATGACGGAAAATTTTAGTGGTTTTGAAACCTTGACTTTTTCATACCGCGGTATACCTTGAAATCGGTAACCGGCCCATGCCTAGGCATGTTGTTGTTGAGCCAGGTTTCCGTTAGCCAAAAAACAGCACAATTCCTCATTTCTGTATGGGGGGGGGGGCAGCGGCGCTTTACACTGCAGCTTCATGAGGGACCTTTACTTTCTCCCCGACAAGACGCACACGGAAAAAAAAACGCTTATACTGCAGGAACGGTATGACGGAAAATTTTAGTGGTTTTGAAACCTTGACTTTTTCATACCGCGGTATACCTTGAAATCGGTAACCGGCCCATGCCTAGGCATGTTGTTGTTGAGCCAGGTTTCCGTTAGGCAAAAAACAGCACAATTCCTCATTTCTGTAAAAACACTCAGCCTCAGACGTAACAAGTCCAATTTGTTATCCGGTGGGCAGACGTTGGCCAGGAAGAGAGTTGGTATCGGCGGTCTCGTAGCCTTTAACTGTGCCAGCCCATCCGCCCGCTTTCCTCTCTTCTGTTTTCGGGTACATTGTTTCCTCTTGCTTGTTACTCCCCGAATCCTGCTGCGCCACTCCGTTGTCCTCAGGTGCCGTTGGCGTCCAAGAGCAGATTTAAGTACTGTGATGAGATAATGTCGTTACATTTACTTATAACTTACAAGTGAAATAATCGCCACTTACTGCCAACAGTTGTTTTGTTTGACTTCAAACTGCTCTAACTTTAGGCCATATAGCTATAGAGCATATTCATCACTTTTCTTTTAAAGGACATTTTAACCTAAATTCGATCCCCTAATGCCTCATCAAACTCATCTTTTACATTAAGAAAATAAAAGTGAACCAAAAGTGCAACAAGATACTGTAAAATTAAAAGAACATAGGTGAAAAATAATCAAAATACAGAGTTTTAAAACCTAGCAGCCTAGTGTGAAGAAAGGCTGTCAGTCTTGAGTTTAATTTTTTGCTTTTAAAATAGATAAGTCTTACAGTGAGTAGTATGTTTACAGTCAGTGGTGGTTCTTACAGTGCTTATTATTGAAAATGTAGCATCAATCTGCTACTTTGGTAAAGAAAAAACAACCTAGTTGCTGTTACTTACCAAAACATCTTAATGCTCTCTTGAGCATTCACATCACTAAAAATAAAGCTGGAACAGCGAGCTTGACAGCAGGATATACAGTATTTCTCTTAGAACATTCCATAGCAGTCCTTTTGACACTGTGTGTTAAAGTTTTTGTTTTTAAATATTTTCCTGCCATGAGGAGTGCTCTTTCTTAACCTTTAGACCTATTTATATGTACAGAGTTTCAGCTGCTGAAACAAAGAAGAAAATGTACCTGAGTAATTACCTCTGATGCTAATAAACCTCTCAGTCATGCTTCCCTACACTTTAACCCCATTAAATACTTACTTATTTGTTATTTGTTTAAACACTGACTGAGTGTTAGTCCTTTTTAGTTTAAGCTTAAAACATATTAAATTGATCATGAATTTATGACTCTGCAGATATAGATAAAGTCACCAACCTGTAAAACATGAACTTATTACATTACAAAGAAACCCAAAGAATGTAAAAACAGGTCAGTCAAAGCAGACAAGATAACATGACATCAAAAAAATACTGTCTTTGCATGCAGAAGTTGCAGTAATTATCATATTTTAGGTTTTGCTCCCATTTTAAATCAGACCAGTATTAGTTTGTTCCTCAAGAATACTAAAGTGATGGACAGCTCTGAAGTCAACAAAAAAACAGCCAATTGTAACCAACAGAGTGGTTGTATTAGCATTTTATTTTTAATGCTTTTTTAAATGTAACTTTTCTTCTTTAGTCAGAAAATTTCTTACATTTTCAGATTTTGGAGAATAACCTAACCCTTGACAACATGAGGTGTGTTAAGGTTTTTGTTTTTTTGTTTGTGTCTGCCTGTTCCTCAGTATGTTTTTTATTCCCAAACAGAGACTGACGTTTTCTAAAGAACAAGCTCAATTAGCTTTCAGTAGAACTTTCAGATTGAACGTTACGCAACACAAATAATGGGATGAATCATATTTGCCACATATATGTTCTGGGTAAAACAATTCCTTGCCCTGGTTTTAGCTGGTGAAACAAAAGTGTTTATGTACCTGAAAAATTGCCTCAGACACTAAACCTGTAAGTCATGCTTCCCTACATTTTAACCCTATAAAATACTTATGTACCATTTACCTAACAGGTGTCATATCTATTTTTTTATTTAAACTTCAAATGTTTTGAATTAATTGTGAATTTTTAGGATTCTACAGATCTAATTTGAAGTTATTAGCCTGTAAAATATCTATTTTTCATTGATTGCTCACCTGCCAACAAATGTTACAAAGTATAGATAATATATCGTTGAAGGTAAAATATAACAGAAATTAATATTTCTATTTATTTTTTTATTTTTAGGACTTTTTTCAATTACTTCAAATGTATTGTTGAATAATTTTGTAATTTATTTAAATCTCCTAGAATTTGTAAGTTTGCTCTTATGTCATCATCAGACTTTATTTCGGACACAATGAGATCCATAGTTAAAAAGAATAAAAGGACAAACAACACAATAAGACAATTAATTTGGTTACACATACAAGCAGCACCTCCATGTGTTCCCACAGATTGGGCAAGAAAAGAATCGAACTTTGTTTCATATTGGTCAAACATAAAATTATATAATTTTCAGAGTCTGTTAGCCTACACGTACATCTGTACAAAAGGTTACGGAGCGCCGCAGCACAGGTGGGAATACCAAATCAAATCAAATCAAATCAAATCAAACTTTATTTATGAAGCGCTTTTCATACATGAACAGCTGACTGGCACTGCTCCAGCGAGGTACCTTCAACAGCAGCCTCAGCCTATCATTATATGCCACCTGAAGTTTACGTAAACTGCTTTTTTTATAATTCCATCACAGATAGGCAGTGTACATGGGGGTGCAAAATGTTTAGGTTTTTTTGTATGTTTTTTCCTACAATTGTTGAAGTTCAATGCAAAACTCATACCCATGCTCAGTGTTTTGTTATCCTGCATGTGAAGCTCAGGCATTTCTCAGCCCATACAACAGAATGTTGTGTGGCAGGTTTTTCTTTATCTCATTGTTCTCTTACCAGCTTTATGTTCAGTTGTATTTTCATGAAATGTTTTTTACTAAGAGTTCTGAACTTATGTACAGATCTAATGCAAATAAAAACTCATTATGTTCAAATGAGATATTCACTCCGTGGCTTAAAGTCACTGATCACCTTTAAATGTTATTTTTCTACAGCTACAGTTGAAAACTGAAGTTTACGTACACCAAGTTAAAATACACATACACCTTTTTTTCTTGCTGTCTGAAATTAAATCAGACCAAACTTCTCTAATTTTATGTCAGTTAGAAATACCAAAATGATTTCTATTAGCTAAATGCCACAATCACGAGAAAAAGAATGTTTCAGAGATTTATATTTCAATTACATACATTTACTCAGTTTTTGGTAGCGTTGCCTTTGAACTGTATAACTTGAGTAAAACATTTTGGGTCTCCTTTAACAAGCTTCGCGCAATACTTTGCTGGAATCAGGACCAACAGATGGAAAACTCATTTATTGCTCAGGCCATTATTTAGATAAATTAAAAATGTAATGGGGTGTGAGTGTTTGTCATTTAGATTTATTGTTTTATAGATATTTCTACTGACATTTCACAAACTCTGTTTTACTGCTTTTCCAATGTTGTGGTGTGATTGTCTATGTTTTTTCATGTTGTTCTGCATTGCTTCAAAGAGAATTTCCTTTACGGGAAAAATAGTAAAGTGATGCTGCTACTTATACTAGAGTTTTGGCCCATGTCTCCCGGCAGAACTGTTTGAACTCACTGAATTCATTTTGTGTTAGTCATCATTGTGGCTTTGTAGAAGTCTGATGTTCTGTGAGTAATGTTGAGCTATGTTTAACTCACCAACCTGTAAAACAGGCTTATGTTTCCATTGCTAACAAAACCCAAAGAATGTAAAAATGGGTAATTCATAGCAGATTAGAAAGCATGGTGTCCCACACACACAAAAAAAATGCATTCATGACACTGTTTTTGCATGCAATGCATGAAGAAGGCTGCGCAAAGTGTGTTATTGCATGTTTTCTTTATCACAATACTCTGATATAAAATTTCTCCATCAGCAGTAATCATTTTTCTCCCAAGAATCCTACAGCAATGTACGGCTCTGAAGTAACATCAACTTGTACCAACTTAGTGCTGCTTAAAATGAGTTCATTATCAGAAAAAATGTGTTTAGTATTTTGTTTTGAATGCCTAAAATATAACTGATATTCCTGATCATTTGGTAGAACTGCTTTTAAACTGATTTGTGTCAAACATTTTGATTATCGTTCCTTACTCTTTTCACCAATATTTTGAAATAGTGTTTTTTCCTCAAATTGTTGAAGTGCACCAGTCCCTCCCACACAGAATGATACCACAATCCCAGGACTACATAGCTAGGTTGGTGTTGTCAGACTTCAAAGCTTCCTCCCTTTCCTCCAAATGTAACAATAGTCATTATAACACTTCAACTTTAATTTCATCTCCCCACAGAACATGTCTTAGAAAAATTAAAGTGCTTGTCCCTGAGTGCATTTGCAAAAAGTAGTCTTCCTTTTATAGCTTCTTTCTTACTGAGTAGCCATTCAGTTTATGGTGGTACAGGACTTGCTTCAATGTCAATGACACTCTCAGCAGTTTCAGTCGACATATTTACAGGATTTGTTTCTTTTGTTTTGGTCATGATTTTCACATTTCACCAAAACATGTTAATCTCTTTGACAGTGATAGTTCAGACTTGAGGATCTCCACGGTTCTCTTTGCTGATATTTCAGATGTTCCCCTGATGTCACATAAGGAAACAGTGTATTTGAAGTGTTATCTTAATATACATAGACACATGTCTCTGTATTTAACTCAAATGTTGTGAATGAACCAATCAAAAGGTTACACATTCATGACATTATTATATTGACCATCCCAAATTATTTAAAGGCCTAGTAAATCTTAACATTTGTGAAGTTAAAGAAAGTCATTAAAAATATCTCTAAAGACTTGTAAATGTGACTGAACTAAAGTGTAGTGTATGCAATGTCAGATAGTGAGATAAAATGGTTGTGTCTTATTATACAGAGTCAAAAGTCGTTTTTTTGGATAGAAAAGGGTACAAAAACATAAAAAACTGAAATGTGCCATTAATATATATTTTAACGGCAGCCCCAAAGATTTGTCTATCAATTGGTAATTCATTCATTAACCAAATTGTTCAGCTAGAAGAGCAGGAGTCACAGCTAAAAAGAATAACTGTTTATCTGTGCTGTTCTGAGTGATGTAGAAGAGAGGCTGGGCTCTGTGGGGATGGCTAGTGGCTATGTCATCGTAGCCGAAAATGTCACTTCCGTGTCCAAACCAAATCGCAGTAGCTATGGTGCAGTGTTGTGTCCTGTGTTGCAACAACAGAAATGATGCCAATAAAATGTTACTATCGCTTTCCTCTGTCAAAAAACGAGAAGAGGAGAAAACAAGAAGAGGAAAAAAAACTGATACGATTAGCTGGATCTCTAATCATGAAAAGTACATTTAAGTGTGGGCTAGTGCAAGTATTTGCACTAAATGTTAACCGAGATCACGTAACCTGTTGCTGTTACGATGGAGTGGCCACATAAAATAAGAGAATAAAGTCAATATTTACGAGAATAAAGTTGTCATTTACTAGTTTAATATAATTATAAGGTTAAATTAAAAATTAAACTTATTTACGAAAATAAAGTAATTACGGGAATTAAAGTTATCTTTTAGGAGATTAAAATAATTTACGAGATTTATGAGGTAAGAGATACGTGTACCTGAGTGAAATCAACTTTACTAGAAGACTGAGAGCAACCCTTTGTGTTGCACAAGGTAGTGCTAACAATTAGTTAGGTAACGTCCTAAGCAGTCTAATCTGTATTGGGCGAGTAAGACTTTTCCAGAGTCAGTTAAGTTGTCAACAAACCATAAGTACTTATTCTAACATAGATAAGTACAATACTTAACGTTACACTTGTACAGTAAAGTTACCTTGCTGGCTGACAGCCTTATGTTAGCGAGCTAACACTAGCTACTAAAAACTTGTAACGTTTGAACCGTGACAAATGTACAATCTGTTTATGGTAAAGGGGGACCGCTAAAACATTTGATCAACAATTTGTTTAATGTTTAAAGCAAAAAAGTCATATAATTTTGAGCCAGATGAGTCAGAGTCAGGACCTCACCTCAACCTCGTAAATTTTACTTTTCATTGAAGCCTGTACTTTTCCTTTAAGACTTCCTTCCACCTGACAGCACACTAACATTTACAACTCTGAGTTGTGAGAGTTCAGATCCTTTTTCACTGACTGGGATGTCAGCAAAATACGATGTTACCGTAAAAAAGCGACCGGTTCCTTGGCTACTGCCATTGTGTTTACATTAGGAGCAGCGGCGGGTTGGACATGGAAGTGATGTTGTGATGTCACGCTAGCCATCCCCATAGATGAGGTTTAATTTCTCAAGAAATGGAAGCAATAACCAACATCTGAACAGCAGGGAGAGCAGAAAGACAGATCTGAAAGGAGGAGAGGGCTGTGGAGGAGCAGGACTGGGGAACAATCTTCAAACTTTTTTTTCTTTTTCCTGGAGCTCATCCATTATATTAAGGTCCTGGTTTAACTTTGGAGCTTCATTGAGTGGAGAGACGCCATGGGACTCTTTGAGTGTCCTTTAACTTTATAAAATAATCATCGTGTCATTTTCAAATTTATTACAGCAAATGTTTTTCTGTCATTGATTTTCAACTTCATGCTGAGCTTTAATTTGATGCTAATTTTTCTGTCTTTCCTTCATTTTAGTAACAATTGCTTGAGCTTCTGTGCTTGGCGCTGGTGAGATTCTACAGAAAGTCTATATTGTTTTCATTCAACAAATCTACAGAAGAATTATGAGATATTTATTCTGGCTGTGCTATAGTTGCCCCTCTACTAGAATTTGAAAAGACTTTGGCATCACCTCTAGCATTTTGGAGATATAAAATTCTAAAAGTGACACAAACACGGATTTTGGAAAGACTGTGCACTGTATTTTGACCTATTTCTCCAAAAATCCACAGTAAAATTACTAAATATTTATTATTGGTGTAGTATAGATAGCCCTGTACTAGAATCTGAAAAGACTTTTAGAAAACTAATGAGAAGTAAAAAGTGAAAATAACAGGGGCTAGGGCTGGGAATATCTCTCTGGGATCAATAAACTGTTCTTTTTTATTGAATTGAATGGCTGGACTGGCACTGTAACAAGGGTGTGAGTATGACAGCTGAAAGATAATAAATAGACAGACAGGAAACACAAATCCAATTGCATGGACAAGTTCAGTTGACCAGATTCAAGACAGAGGAAGAGAGGAGAGGAGGCTGACAACCCCCAACACTCAAGCACATTCCACTGGCTAGACACATTTACAAATGAAAGGCAGCTAATTGTCAGTGATTCAGTCATTGTTTTCAAACCAAGCGGTCATTTGATCGGGCTCTGGTAGAGCACCTGGGAATCAGAAAATACTGGGAGTTCTAGTGTTAAGCACAACCAGGTTCAAAAAGATGGTCGTTAACGGCTGATAGTCAGCTGGAATGTCGATAACACGCCACTCTGCCGCCACGTCTAAAGACCCCATTTGAAGTTACATAAATATTTGTTCACTTGTGAGATCATTTGTACAACCCGAATCTTTCCGAATCTTTCCGGAATTTCCGGAATTGCGCTGCTCAAGGTGGCAGCATGTTGGAGCAGCTCTGTTACTTTGGTTCATATTTTTTTTTTAATATATATATATATTTATATATATATATTTTTTTTTACTTTAATTCTTCCATTTCTGGTAGAAACATTGTTTTTGTGGACAACTGTTCTCTCTGGTTTTGAATGCTGTGCAGCTGGAAGGATTTTTGCTGATACTTTTTATTTTTGGACATTTGTTATGATGCATAACCATGGAAACAAGGTGGTTTACAACTGGCAGCAGCTGATTAACATCACAAAAGCTCAAATAATACCTCAACTACAGCCACAAAACCCTGATGAGTTGAAAAGAAGACGCCATAGATCCAGAGCATCCTCTACATCAGACTGTCATACAACTACAGAGCGTCTTCAGTCAGAGGCTTCTTCAGATCTGCAGAGCGCTACAAGAGATCATCCCTACCCACAGCCATCAGCATCTACAACAAATCTTTGAAGGAACTTGCATAATGAGTTACAACAACATTTAATTTCCCTTTGGGATTAATAAAGTAATTTTGAATTGAATTTGAATTTGAATCTGGTTACTATAATTGAACTGCCATACACAACACTCGGTTCTGCAACCACAATCCTATGAAGATAGGGTTAACATGCCGTACCTGATGTAAAACTTTACCACGCCAAAATAAACCTTAGATTCTTGTTAATTGTGTTTTAAGATCAGGTAGTGGCGAGCCATAGTGAAATAGAACAGAAATTCAACTATGAAAAGCATTATGTGTGACCAGTCTTTCTAAAAAAAACAATGTGATAAAATACAATGTGCACTTTGTATTTTATTCCAGTCATCAATACTAGAATGGAACACATTTAGTGATTAAACAAAGAGATATTATAGAGAGATGGGAATAACTTATTACAAAAATAGCCTGATGTAACAGTAATTTTGCATGGCAATCACATGGCTCAAGATAAAATATTTTTAGTGGAGAAATGTTAAAAAATGGCCCAATCTAAAACATAATGTAGTTTCAATTATAATAAGAATTAAAAGTCCATTTCAATCGCCATTTTTCCCCACCTTTTTTAAAAATCAAATTATCGACAACAGGGTTGATGTTATGGTAACATCATGGTCTACACAACACTGATGATTTACTTCCCAAGTCAGTACAGTAAGTAGTAGCCGGTACTATTATTTTGTAGCTCACTTTATTAGTATTATTGTATCAGTGAAGGACATTCATCATTGCTATTCTATATCTGCATTATTGACAAAGATTTTCCTGAAGATTTTTTTTTATTGAGACATAACATTGAGATAATAAATTATTAAAACCAACTGAGTCATGTTTGTATATATATATATATATATATATATATATATATATATATATATATATATATAAAACACTGTTTTACAATAAGATCATACTTCAAACAATATGCAAATGCCAACATTTTGCCAGCATTTTACAAATTTAAAGTCTTGAATACGTTCAACAATAACAGTGAAGGAAAGGCCAAATCACCCTCACCTCATTAGGATATAAGTAAGTTTAATTATTTAAACTTCTATTTGATTGATTGACTTTAATTTGATGTTATTTTAATGAAAGAAGAAATGCCAATGTTATATTCTTAAAATACATATTAATTTGTTGTTATCGTAATTTTATGACTGATTACTTAAGAACAACAAAAGGCATCGATTCCATGGAATAACCCAGGTCTCAAATGAAGACAGAATAGTCAAGCCAGCGTGATTCTTGAACCTCAGCTGTGAATCTGTGGAGAGAAAGAATGGAAATTGGCATCAAGGCACAATGATGAGCACATTAAATCTGAGAACTTAACTTCGTTTCTAACTCTTAAGTCATACGCTTATTACATTCTTCTCAGAATTAAGGGGAAAGATTCAGATATAACCAGTGTTGGGGAGAATACTTTGTAAATGTATTGAGTTACAGAATACTGAATACCTGCTTTAAAATGTATTTTGTAACGTATTCCGGTACTTTTAAAGGGCCTATATACAATTTTCTGAAATTTAAACTCGCGACTGACGCCATGTGGCCAAAAACGGAACTGCTCTTCCTTTCTACTCGCTCTCGCAGCGCGCTCGTGCGCCGGTCGCTCTCAATCTTTTTCGGGCACTTGTCAGAGGTTTAACTTTCAGTCTTATGTGGAGTTACTGTTGGTGTCAAAGTTGTCCTGAGTCTCTTCTGTGTATTCGCACAATCCATTGAACTGCTTGCGCGTGCTGACTACCGGTAGTGGCGGAGTTTTTTGTTTTTTTTAATTAGTGAAATAATACAACAATACAACATTACAACGCTTATATCGACATTTCAACAAGTTGTTGTGTACAGGTATGAGCGGAAAAGAACAAAGTAGTAGTCAGGATAAAATATGAAGAGAAACAAAAAGAACATTTGAAGATCAGTATAGATCAGGAATATTTCAAAGCAACATATAACTAAGGCAACATAACAAATAAAATAAGAGTACACATATACAATCTTGTTAGATCATTCGAAAAGCTGCATCAAGAACTCAAGTAAGGCATAAGCTTTATTTAAGTTACATTTGTTTAATGAAGCCTTCCACAGCAGGACCTCATTTATGAAATTAACAAAGATGGGAGTCATTTTCAAGAAACGACATTTGTGAATGAAGAATTTTGCAAATATTATTAAATTGTTAATTCCAGATTCTATTTTTTTTTTTTCCATTTGTATACCAAATCTGGTTAATTGAAAAGATCGAAAAGGGCAATAAACATTCTTAGAGGTTATCCAATACTGAAAATCATCCCAAAAAGATCTGGAACTCTCACATGAATAAAATTCAATTCAATTCAATTCAATTCAGTTTATTTATATAGCGCCAATTCACAACAGATGTCATCTCAAGGCACTTAACAAGAAGTCATTTCAATACATTTATACAAACATTCCAATCAGTTAAAAAGTTTCCTATTTAAGGAATCCCAGCAGATTGCGTCAGTCAATAAAAAATATGTTCTGTTGTTTCAATATCATTATTGCAGAAAGTGCATGTGTTCGTATCTATATTGAATTTCCTGTGAAGATAATCATTGGATGGATATATAGTATTTAAAATTTTGAGGTGATTTTCTTTTGTTTTAGGTGGAATTGGAAAGGAGAGATATTTAGTTAAAAATGTTGGATCCCTTAACATATATTTTCTTTTTATTTGAGATGGGAAAAATTGTTTGGTGAGAATTGACCTTAAGAATTTATTATTGCATGTCTTATCCTTAAAATGGCGATCATCAATTATTAAGGATGGTTCACTAATTATACAGGAAGAGTAGGTTAAAATGGCTTTAGCCATCTGAATCATTGCTGGGGGAATGGCTTTCATAACTTTGATGAATTTATTTTCGGAACATGATATAGCATATTTATCTATGAAATTGTTATGTGATAGCAAATATCCATTACTGTCCAATAGGTGTACAACTGTCAAAATTCCCTGATCCATCCAATCCTTATAAAAAAATGGATTTTCTTTTAATCAATGTACATCTGTTGTTCCAAATTGAATTTGTATGTGGTGAAAAATTATGCTTATATATCATTTTCCAGTACTGGAGAACATGTTTGTGGAAATGTGATAATTTAATTGGTAATTTAGAAATTTCAAAGTCACACTTTATAAGAAATTAAATACCACTAAGCTTCTCGAAAAGTACTTTGGGGAAATAAAACCAAATGCTGTTTGAATTCTTTATGAAAGATTGCAACCATTTTAGCTTGATGGAAATATCCATAGCCTCAAAATCAATCGCATTCAACCCTCCTTCCTCAAAATTTCACAATATCATTTTTCCTGATATAATGTTGCTTGTTTCTCCAAATGTAATTAAAATTAGATTGATTTATGTCTTTGATTAGCCTATTGGAAACATAGAAGCATTGTGAAGGATAAATCAACTATTTAAAATCTTTTTAGATTTTTGGATAATGTGTTCAAAATTTAGTTTTTCTCTTTTACTTGTATCCTTTGAGATTATAATACCCAAGAATTTAATGTCAGATTTAATAGCTATGTTAAAGAAGCTACCAGGCTGACAACCATGAATAGATAATAGTTCGCATTTTCTGACATTTAGGTACAAACCAGAAGCCTTTGAAAATAGTGAAATTTCGTTTAGGGCAGGAGGGACCTGTGAAATGTCCTTCAAAAATAATGTAGTGTCATCTGCTAATTGACTTATGATCAATGGGGCTCCTATCAAATTTAGTGGTTGAATATTAGGATTGTGTTTCATAAAAATAGCTAAAAGTTCTGTTACAATAATAAAAAGTAAAGGAGAAGCAGGACACCCGTGACGGATTCCTCTTCTAACCTTCAAGCGTTTGGTTGTTCCAAAAGATAAAGAAATAGAACTATTGATATCAGAGTATAAAGAAGAAATTAAGTCTATGAATTTTTTTTACCAAAACCGAAGTAGTTCAGAGCTTTCAAAATGAAAGGATTTTCGACAGTATCAAATGCCTTATAAAAGTCTAAAAAAAGAATCAACCCATCATCTTCAATTTAGTGACTATAATCCAGTAAATCTAAAACCAATCTAATGTTATTGTGGATAGAACGATTCTTAAGGAATCCAGATTGTGATTCACTAATAATTTGCTCTAGACCTTCCTTTAATCTGTTCGCAATTACATGGGTAAGAATTTTGTAATCTGTATTCAGAAGTGTAATTGGCCGTAGATTATCGATTAGTCTTTTATCTTTACCAGGTTTGGGAATAAAAGAGATAAGACCTTGTTTCATTGTCGGTGTTAATGTTTCGTTCAGAATGATTTCTTTAATAGTTTTGAAGAAAAATTTTTTTAAATCTTTCCAGAAGAATTTATAGAAGATCGCAGTCAAGCCATCCTGACCAGGAGCTTTGCCCATTTTAAAGTCATTTTTGCACTTGTGAAAGCCTATCTGAAGTTTGTTATTAAACTGTTCATTCTAACCACATGGAGAATGCATGCTTTAAATATGTTAAAATCAAAAGCCTGGTCACAGTCATGACAGTGTTTCAGGACTGTGTCAAGTGTCCTCTTTTTTAGAGACAGATGAGATAAGTGAGAGGATGGAGCCAGCTAGGAAGAGGAGGATTCCCCCTGTTTGGGAGCCAAATATTAGCAGGCTGGAACCCCCCCTGGAATATTGGGAAAAGCAAAAATTACTGTACCCCAATTTATATAGTCTAGCACCTGTGTTTTGTGTACGCCGGCATCTTCTGTGCCTTGTGAAAGAGTGTTTTCAAAGGCTGGTGAGGTGGTGTCAAGAAGAAGGAATCGCTTAAAACCTAAAACTGTTAGGTAAAACGGCTATTTTTGAATAAAAATATTTTTCCCCTGTTTTGTATATCATTGCCCAAGTTACACAATCATTTTCAGTGCCCTCTTCCTAGTTCCACAAGCATTTACACTTTCCTCTGCCTGCTTAAGCCGATGCCTTTTGCCTCAAGTGAGAGAAAAACATTATTACACAACCTGCCATAACATATGATACTACCGTTTGGGGATAATTAACAGACAGAATACATTCAAAAAATATTTTTATTGTTCACATTTGTACTATTTGATGTAGAGAAATAATTTTTTTGGAAGTCATAGTCACTCCCAAGAACCATAGCAGACTTACAACTTTAATGCATCACACATTAAGTGGCTAAGAGCTGCAGCTGCCTGTGATTATGTACCTGGCCAGTAGGGGGGTTTGTGTTCACATGAAGCCCCGTGAGCAGAACCCTTTCTTGAACCAATTGGCTGAAGTGGTTCAATGTCTCATGGGGCTTCATCTTGCCATCACTACTATCTTAACATATCCATCGTCCGTTAAGAGATCTGCATTGAATTTCCGTAGTGGCAGAGTGATGTGAAACATTTAACTTGAACGCGCTTGATGTCACATCCACAGTCAGCGTGGGAAAAATCGGACCCGACAGACAATAGAAAAAATTGGATACAGGCATAGGTGCACCCACTGTGAGCTGACAAGGTGTCAGTATGCTCATCAGGAGATGTTTGAGTCATAAATGGTCAAATAAAAAGGCTATTGTTACGTTTATTTTGGGGAAAAAGTTGCATACAGCCTCTTTAATCCTGGTACTGTATTCCAAATACTTGGTATACTCCCCCTTAAAAACAGCATTAAAGTCTATTAAATGTCACAATATGCGTTGGTAGCTACTCCCGCAGGAAAATAGAGGGCATATTAATGCTAAACATTATGTACTGATTGGGAAAAAAAGAAATAAAACAATTTAATTATTTTTGTTTATTTATCAAAGTGTCAACAGAACATTTCTGTAATAAAGTGACAAAGTGCTTGAACATAGCACAGCATTACTGTCTGTAATATATATATGCATTTTGCTTACCCTTTGTATTTCACAATTTGACACGAAAGCTTTTATCCTTATCGCAGGAAACATCATCAAGCCATTTCAGATAAAATGAACAGCGACACTATAACTGTGAGAAATGACCTAACTTACACGATACAGGTACTGTCAATTAATGCATACAGTCTATAAAAACAATGTAGGATACCTTAAGTTGTTTCTTCAGATTAGACGGTTGTTCGCTGGCAAACAAAGATTGCACTGCACTGTTAAGAGTGCTCCCCCCTCTCCTTTTTTTAGCGTGAAAAACTGATGCTTGATAGTGTGAGAATGGGGCGCGGGTTTGACGTCAGAGAGAAGCGACAGTGTTATTGTTTGCAGAGTTGCGGTGGCGTGAAAGAAAATAAACGGTGTGTTGCTCAGCTCCAAAGAATATTGTATTCGTGAGTCCTGACCACGAAAGTGTTAAACACACAAGTTTTCCAATGGTATTACGAAAGTAACTGTATTCTAAATACCATGTTTAAAAATAGTAACTGTAACGGACTCGTAATTAGTATTCTAAATACGTAACGGCGGTACATGTATTCCGTTACTCCCCAACACTGGATATAACTTTGTCACAGGATTATGCTGGATTTTGCCCCTTGAGCCCCCTGCAGCACATACATGTTATAAAAAACTACATGCTACTCCATGAGCCAACATTCACAAACTGTGGCAATAGGTCCTTTGAAGATGACTGGGGGTCATATTTATCAAATCCATCTCATCAGCTAGTGTGTCCAAGACAAGAACACATGATGGAGAAAACAATAGTAGGCCTATAATGTTTATGCTATCATTTTTCTTGGATCGTTTAATTTGTTCCTGTAAATGTGTTCTATAGCAGTTAAATTAACAGTTGACTGATGTTAAAATTACTCAAATTAACTCTCCAACAATATATCTAATAAATCAGTCACTTATTAGCCTCACTACTACTAGCCTATACAATTATCAGTTCAGAAATGCATCCAAAAATAGGTAGTAGTGAACAGTAATAAATCTGCTAGACCTAATTACTTACGCCAGTTAACAAGACCTAACATTACACAAAAAAAACCTCGCCAAAGTTATACATCAAATAAATAGCATAGCTAGCATATTCAAGCAACGTTAATACTCACCTTCAAACGTAAGGTCCTTATTTCGCTTATAATATTTAGGTTTTCCTACGTGTCCGCATTATTTACATCAGCTGATGTTCTGAGACGAACAGCTTTAAAAAAAAAAACTTTATTTAAAATTGTAGCAACAACAACATTTTAGTCTTTCCAGCTCACATTCGTTATAACAGTAACGTATCTCATGAGAAATATAGTTATAGTGACATATTATCCGATAAACATTTCTGAATGTTCATTACTGATATACATTTCTTGTTTGTAATTAAATTAAGGGACTTAAAATAATAATCCACCTCTATCAAAAATAACTTAAATGATGGTGAAGAATTCTGAAATTTACATTTATGGAAATGAAACTTCCCTAACAAAATAAAAAGGTTTACTATAGTACATAATTTATTTGCTTTGAAGTCAAAACAATTGATAATGTTCTTCCCCTCAATGATGATTTTGTGTTTTGTTTTGTCTTTAATCTGTGATTATTAAAAATATTGCAAGAATTACGAGTGCCAACAAACAAAATCTGATAAAGACAAAGCTAAAAAATGTAAAAGATCCAGGGGTTCCCTCAAAGGAAATCATTATTTTCAAAAACTAAGGGGCTGTTTACACGACAACGTTTTTCAGCAAAACGGAGGTTTTTCTCTCCGATTCGACCTCTCATTTACACGACAACGGGAAAATGGGGGGGCGAAAACGCAGCTTTTGGGAAACGGCTTCCAGAGTGGAGAGTTAAATGCTTAGTTTCCTCACGTCACTGGAGAGTGGCATTAGTCGAACATCCCTTTATGTTTTATGTTCGACTAATGCCACTCTCCAGTGACATGCGGCGAGTGCTACGCTGTGGGCTCTTGCTGAATGAAGCTAGGACAGCCACTGATGTTTCTTCATTAGTGACAGTTTTCTTGCGTCCACATTTCGACAAATCCAACACTGAACCAGTTTCACGAAACTTAGCAAGCAGTTTGCTGACTGTAGCATGGGAGATGGGTGGTCTTGTAGGGTGTCTTGCATTGAAATCTGCTGCAATGACCCGGTTACTGTGTTCACCAGACATCAACACGATTTCGATCCGCTCCTCACGTGTTAACCTCTTCGACATGTCAATGGCTGTGAACAAAGAGAAACTTGTAAATAACTCATGAAAGAATAAAGTTACGTTGAAACCAAGCACACCATTGTTTTTCTTGTGACATTACCAATAAGTTTGATGTGTCACATGGCCCTCTTCCTATTGAAAAAACAAAAGTTGTATCCAAGATGGCCGACTTCTAAATGGCCACCATGGTCACCATCCATCTTAAGGAGTTCCCCCCCTCACATATCCTAATGTGCCACAAACAGGACTTTGATATCACCTACCATTCTCATGTTATTACGGTGTATCCATATAAATGGCCCACCCTGTAGAATACAAATCACAAATGACAGCATTTTAATGTTAATATAAATAGCTTACTAGAACAGACTAAAACTGAATAAAAAGTAAAATAAGTTTAAGATTAACAAAAGCATTCTACTTCTGCAGATGTTAAATGTATGTGGGAAAAATGTCCTTCTGTTTTAATAATACATGCACTAGAGGGATATTGTAATTCATCTTGTTTGTCTTGTGTAATTAAGAAACATATACCATTGGCAACCAAGTCATGTTTTTTATTGCATAAAACACATGCAGATGTTTTCAATAACAAATAGTTCAGTCATTTGCGGATCTTCAGGTGAGCCGTCCACGATGGATGACATTTTCCTGCCATGGCAGCTTCCCAACATCCGAAATGAAATAGTTTGTCAGGTCTGTGCGTACTGCCATGGCTGCTCTGGAGGACCGTGACCTGGAAAGCTGATGTGGCTGCAGTTCTTCGAAAGACTGGTCCCCTGCCACCACTCTTCGCCACTCCCCAGCTTGTGCAGATCCAGCCGTCTCCACATCAACATAAGCAGCAGGGATGTATCTGCTTGCTTCGGCGTTGCTGTCGTCAGTGTAGGCCAAAAAGTTGTGCCAGACAAGACAGGCCTTGACTATGTCCACAGCTTTGTCACGGAGGCATTCGAGGGACCGCCCGAGGATCCGGCATCTTGCTACAAGAATCCCAAACGAGTTCTCAATGACTCTTCTGGCTCTGGACAGTCGGTAGTAGAATGTCTGCTTCTCCACTGGTAGATTAGCACCTGCATACACAGACCACACACAATATGAGCATCCTGTATATCCAGTATTTTTTAAGTTGAAAAACTTATGGTGATGTAATCTACTTTGATGGGCAGATCTGTGTTGTGATGACATGACTGTGTCAAAGTATAAACAAATACAATATAAAACAACAATATAAATGTTTTGAGATAATACAGATATAATATGAATTATTTTCATACCTGGATAGGGACGCATCAAGTTGCTGTGCAGTGGGAAGGCAGCATCACCGACGATAACATGGGGGACCTTGAGTGCCGTGCCTGGCAGGTTGGTTGGAGGAGGAAAGTCGGCTTGGTTACCGAGCAGCATGGAACCAAAACTGCTTTCCTTGAATACTCCACCATCACTTTCCCGGCCGTATGCTCCAACATCCACCGTAGTGAACCGATACCTGGCGTCACACGTGGCCATTAGAACAATGGAGTAATTGCCCTAGTAGTTGTAAAAGCTGCTTCTAGACCTCGGTGGCGCACGAATGTTCACATGCTTCCCATCTACACTTCCAACACAATTGGGAAAGTTCCATAATCACCAAAAATCGATGGCAATGGCTTCCCATTGTGTGACTGATGGGCGAGCGAGATATTCAGGCTGAAGTGCCCTCCATAAAGCCACGCACGTTTCGGAAATTATGCAGGAAACCGTGCTTTTGGACATGCGGTAGCTTGTGGCTACTGCCTGCTTGCTTCCACCACTAGCCAAAAATCTCACCGTAACCGCTAGTCTTTCGTGTGTGGTGATCGGTGAATGGTGAGTACTTTGGTGGATTAAATATGGAGCAACACGACGAGCCAGGTCATCAAATCTACTTGCAGACATTCTGAAGTAGGTGAAGTGCATATCCTCATCGACATTCCTGAGTGGCAGAACAAGATTTGCGTACTCCCCGTCGGTAGATCTATTTTCATTTAGCGGGCGCACGTACCATCTTCTACGTCTCCGTCTTCTCATTTGCTTGCATTGCAAAGTGTTCAAAAGAAGGATAATTTGTTCTTCTGCTTCCACAATCTCGTTGAGACACTGCACAAAGGCCGCCATCGTTGTTCTAAAACAGGAAATACTTGCCGGAACTGAAGCAAACATAAGCAAACCATCAGAAAAACTCCGCCCTGTGGAGTTTGCCGACCGATACCAGCCTAGTGCCACCTGCAGGTCTGGAAATGAAACAGCAACACGACGCTTTCAGCCCTATAAACACAGCAGTGGGTACGGCGGTTACGGCGTAGCCTACGCGACTGACGCGACGCAGAAGTATAACCCAAGCTTAAGTCACACTGAGAAATTCAGTTTGATATATATATATATATATATATATATATATATATATATATATATATATATATATATATATATATATATATATATATATATACAGTGGCTTGCAAAAGTATTCGGCCCCCTTGAACTTTTCCACATTTTGTCACATTACAGCCACAAAGATGAATCAATTTTATTGGAATTCCACGTGAAAGACCAATACAAAGTGGTGTACACGTGAGAAGTGGAACGAAAATCATACATGATTCCAAACATTTTTTACAAATAAATAACTGAAAAGTGGGGTGTGCGTAATTATTCAGCCCCCTGAGTCAATACTTTACAGATCCACCACCACAATCACGGACCTCAGGTTGGGAACCACTGTTCTAGAGGCTGAATCCCCGCTCCGCTGCCACACTGGAGACTGGAACTAAAAGCTCCACTTAAGCCAAAGTTTTGAAATCAGGGAACATTTCTCTGATTGAAGTGATCAGAAGTCGAAAAGACTCTGAACTCAGCTTCATATCGCTTCAGCAGCAGAAAATGCCGTGGCATGCGCTCCTTTTGCACGGGTTGTTGGCACGACACCCGACTCTTTGAAGCGCGTTTCATTAGCAAGGACCACGCTTACAGAGATTGGATTATAATGTTTATTGAAGAAGGGTAGGAGCGATGAAGTGTCTGGGAGGATATGCCGATGGAGGCTTGAAGATTCTGTGTGGGGGTGCAGTCTTTATAAATCCGTCTTTTTTCTTAGCGAGCCTGCTCAGGACCCCCCAAACAAAGAACCTGAAAGAACGGGTGTTAATGGTAGGACTTTGAAAGAGCGGATGAGAGAATGGAGGGATGTAAGCATGAAGGGATGAGGGAGGGGTGAAGGGATGAGGGAGGGGGTGAAGGGATGAGGGAGGGGATGAGAGGGGGGGGGAGGGAGGGGATGAGGGAGGGGATGAAGGTATGAGGGGTTAAGGGACGAGAGAGGGGATGAAGGGATGAGGGAGGAGATGAGAGAGTGGGGTAAAGGGATGACAGGGGGGGTGAGGGAGGGGATGAAGGGACCAGGGGATGAAGGGATAGAAAAGTAGGGATGTAATGCTGAGACGAGATAGAGGGTCGAGGGAGGGTTACGAGACAACAGTCTGAGTGACCCTGATTGCTAGGTAGGCAGGGTTTAAATAGATCGCATAGTAATTAGGGATAAGATTCAGGTGTGAGATGTCAGGTGAATTGAATCTGAGTGGATTACTGAGTGAGGGGCGTGGTCCTGCTCACGAACCTAAATTAACACATTAACTTCATCTTTAACCAGCCGTACCGGCAACAGTTGTGTTCCAACGCCTCCCAGTCTGAGATGATGCTCAGAATCAGAATCACTTTATTCCATTGCCAGTATAAAAAAAATAGATTAACAGACTAGGAATTTGCTCTGATGTAACGGTGCAGAGATATAAAAAACGAAGTAACAGAGAAATTAAGTAAAAACAAAAACATAACATACTTTTAAATTAAACAATTGGTTAAAAACAACAATATGTTTTTTTTGTAGCAGTAGCAGGTGAATAGTGTGGCTATTTAGGGGAATACTGGTCCAGATAGACCGTAGTCTCCTTCCTGAGGGGAAAGGGTTAAACAGGCTGTGTCCAGGGTGAGAAGGGTCAGCCACAATCTGACCTGCACGACCCAAAGTCCTGGTGATGTACAGGTTATGTAAAGCACGGAGGTTGCAGCCAATGACCTTCTCAGCAGTCTGCACAACGCGCTGTAGTCTGTCTCTGTCCCTGGTGGTGGCCCCTGTGTACCATACGGTGATGGAAGAGGTGATGATGGACTCGATGATGGCTCTGTAAAACTGCACCATCAAATCCGTTGGCAGTTTGAGCTTCCTCAGCTGCCGCAGGAAGAACATCCTCTGCTGGGGATTCTTAATGAGGGAGGTTATGGTCAGCGCCCACTTAAGGTTCTGGGTGATGGTAGTACCCAGGAATCGGAAGGAGTCCACAATGGTGATGGGGAGGTCCATGAGGGCAATGGGGGGTGGTGGGGCTGAGACTTTTCTGAAATCCACAATCATCTTCACTGTCTTCTGAGTGTTGAACTGCAGGTTGTTGTGGGTGCACCAGGACACCAGCCGATCCACCACCTTTCTGTAAGCAGACTCATCTTCATCTGAGATGAGCCCAATGAGGGTGGTTTCATCTGCAAACTTGATCAGTTTCACAGACTGATGGCTGGAGGTACAGCAGTTCGTACACAGAGAGAATAGCAGAGGTGAAAGTACACAGCCCTGAGGGGAGCCGGTGCTGATGGTCCGAATCTCTGACACTTTCTTCCCCAGCCGCACGTACTGCCTCCGATCCGTCAGGAAGTCGCTGATCCACATGCAGATGGAGTCAGGCACGTTGAGCTGAGAAAGTTTGTCTTGGAGCAGAGCTTGCAGAATGGTGTTGAACGCAGAGCTGAAATCCACAAACAGGATCCTGGCATAGGTTCCCAGGGAGTCCAGATGCCGCAGGATGGAATGAAGGGCCAGGTTGACGGCATCATCAACAGACCTGTTGGCTCTGTAGGCAAATTGCAGGAGGGGTGCGGTGATGGTCTTGAGGTGAGAGAGGACCAGACGCTCAAAAGACTTAATGACTACAGGCGTCAGTGCCACAGGTCTGTAGTCATTAAGTCCAGTGATCCATGGCTTCTTGGGGATGGGGATGATGATGGAGGATTTAAAGCAGTTTGGCACCTGCCGCCACTTCAGGAGGTGTTAAAGATGTCCGTGAAGACAGGAGTAACCTCATCCAGGCAGTGTCTCAGGGTGGAGGGGGAGACGCCATCCGGCCCGGGAGCCTTGCGGGGTTTCAGCTTGCTGAAGAGGTTGTGTACATCCTGCTCCTGGATAGAGAGGGGAGTGGGAGAGGAGGGGTAGTCCATGGGCTTTGATGGAGTGGAGTGAGTGATGGTGTCAGGAAAGGTGAAAGTATCTGGAGAGGTCTCAGGGATGGCAGATGGTCCATCAAAGCGACAATAGAAGTCGTTGAGGCGGTTGACCAGTTGCAGGTCATCAGCGGTGTGGGTGGCACTCGGCTTGTAGTTGGTGAGCTGCCTATGTCCCCTCCAAACAGAAGCAAAGTCGTTGGTAGAAAACTGTTGCCGGAGTTTCTCTGTATAAAATAATTTAGCATTTCTCACCACCCTGCTAAACCTATATTTTGCCTCCTTGTAGCTGTAGCTGCTGCTTTCTCCACCCTGAGCTGCCTAAGTATACCTGTGAACCAGGGTTTGTTATTGTTGTAAATCACCCTAGTGCATGTTGGGACAATGCTGTCCTCACAGAAGTGGATGTATGAGGTCACAGCATCAGTAAACTTGCCCAGGTTGTTCGTGGCAGCCCTGAACGTCTCCCAGTCTGTGGAATCCAGATACATGCGTAGCTCCTCCACTTCCTCGCTGGTCCACTTCTTTGATTTTCCTTATCCTAGGTTTGGCAAGCTTCAGCCTCTGTCTGTAAGCGGGGATCAGGTGAACCATTCCATGGTCAGAAAGTCCAAGAGCTGCGCAGAGCACCGCACGGTAGGCTCCGCCCACTGTAGTGTAACAATGATCCAAAGTGTTCTCTGCTCTGGTTGGGCATTTAATAAACTGTCTGTATTTCGGTAGCTCCTGGCTCAGATTGCCTTTATTAAAATCACCAAGTACTATAACCAAGAAGTCTGGAAAAGCATGCTTTACATGCAGAATCTGGTCCGCAAGTGCACACTGAGCGTCGTGCACTTCTGCGTCAGGCGGGATGTAAACAGCAGCCAGAATGAATGAAACGAACTCAC
This sequence comes from Valencia hispanica, assembly GCA_963556495.2. Lineage (NCBI taxonomy): Eukaryota > Metazoa > Chordata > Actinopteri > Cyprinodontiformes > Valenciidae > Valencia > Valencia hispanica. The sequence continues at coordinate 16,674,956 of OY747720.1, read as the reverse complement.
GCGGGGAGTAAAAAGGCTTACAGTTGATGAAGAAATATTCCAGAGCAGGAGAGCAGTGTTAGAACATCACAGTCACGTCGCTGCACCAGCCGCTGTTGATGTAAAAACAGAGACCTCCACCCTTGGTCTTGCCAGAGAGCTCTGAGTCGCGGTCCGCACGGTGGAGCTGAAATCCCTACAAATGTAGCGCACAGTCTGGCATCTGATCACAGAGCCATGTCTCCGTGAAACATAGAACACAAGAAGAGGAAAAGTCGCTGTTTCTTTTCATCAGGAGTGCGAGCTCAACCAGTTTGTTGCTGAGTGAGGGAACGTTGGAGAGGAAAATCCTAGGTAAAGGTGTACGAAGTCCACGCCTGCGCAGACACACCTGGGCCCCGGCTTGCTTCCCTCTTTTGCGGCGTATCAATCTCTTCACCAGAAAAAGTAATAAGTCTGCTGCAGGTGCTAAGAAAAACGGTCATAAATCTGTGGAAGTAGTTGCTCCAATATTTAGAAGCTCTTTACGGGTGTAAGAGCATGCTGACACAGTGTTTACATAAAAAAAAAAGAAAAAAGAGCGCCCTGAAACACAGAGGCAGCCATAAGCGGCGCCATTGTAACAGAAGCTGGCTTCATGGAAATCTTTTTATTATTAATCAATTGATTCAGTTACTTGTACTCCGCGTTTTAACTCCAAGCTGAAAATGTTTGCGTGTCTACACCAAATGGTCAAGGGACTGAATTGTAATTTGTCAAAATGACAAGTGGTCTTCGGATTTTCCGTCACAGTTCTAAAAAACCGGACGAATATTGAAAATATTCGGTGATTCAGTGCACAGTATGCCATGGATCGCAGAATGGTAGAGGTTTAAAACTGTTATCAAACCGCAGTCAAATTCTATCCAGTTGGCGCATTTTTCTGGATAGGTTTTTTGTGTGTGTTTCTTTTTATTAAAAGATTAAATGAAACAGGAGTAACGAGGCTATTTTTAAAATGTAAGGAGCAGGGGCGTTTCTAGGAAACATTGGGGGCTGAGCCCACACCCTTGTAAAGAAATTTGGGGAAACATACGCAGTAAAAAAGGCTTTTTATTAAAGCTTTCTTGAGCATTGTGGCACCTTGTTTAAAGCCAAATACAGCAATATGTACTTAAAAATGTATTTATTTTCAAACTTTAATGTGGCAATGTAAAGAAGATCTTTAAAATCAGTATTAATATTAGGTAAAACAGGATGATAAAATTAGTCAATAGGTAACAGTTATTTTCATTTTTTTCTTTCTGTGTCAGGTTGCATGGTGGACCTGGGCCTGCTGCTCTTTTCCTCATTCTCTGTCCTGTCTAGGTCATCTGTAAACCAAGTATAACATCAGATTTATTTTATCATAATGGATGTTATTAAAAGGTCATCATAAAAGGAACTGACCTTTGCAACATGATTAGCATTCAAGTGTAATTTTTTGGGGGAAATTGGGTCAATTCAGGGCCGTTTCAATGAATTTAGAGGCCCCAAGCAAAAGGGTCATGGAGGCCCCCCATGCAAAGCCTACAGGAACCACAGCATAGCCATACGGTTTAAGTTCACCCACACTTTATATAAATAAAATAATAAAAATACTGCTGTTGCATATTCTGTGCAAAACATTTGATCATTTGCAAAAAAAACACCACCAAAAAAGTGCACAATAACTGAATCCAACATACTTAAACACACACCTACACACATACATACACACATACATACATACTAGGGTTGCCAACTCCCAGCAAAATAAATAAAATAAGGAACCACCCCCCACCCTCCGCCTCATGATGCTTAATCAATGTAATCGACTTTTAATTTAATGCACGTGTAAAACAAATACACAGAAATCAATTATTTTTCTACAATAATTAAATAGATGTAACATCTTTCTTCGACAGAATTGCAGACTGCACAGATGGTACCTTCCCAAAAGTAAAATGTACTATAGCTTACTAGGGTACATATTAGACTTAATATTTACTATATAAGAAAATGGATTTCTACACATTTAACAGATGACCACTTTAGTTGTAAGATTCAGATATTTTTTTATTAAAAGCTAGACGTTTTAAATGAGAATAAGAAAGAAAAGTATGTATTTGTGCCCCCTTTTTCCTGTTAATGCCCTAACTGGCCCCCGGGCAAAACTTTGCTAGAGCCACCCATGCACAAAAGTAAAAAAAGATCCTGGTGTTATTTGTCTCTCAGAAACAGTTTATAACTTCCCTTCAACTCATTCATGTCACCTAAAAGGTAAACCTGTTCTCCACCAGCTGTTCAGCTCTGATGATTCAGTAAGGACATCTCCTGGGTTCATCTTCATGTTTCCATCTCACCACATATCCAAACCGATATCATGACCAGCAGCTGTTACAGCTGTGGCTCCAGCAAACATTAGCTGATACTGGTTTCCTCTTTCTGCGCAAAGTCCGCGATAAACTAACGAGAGCGAGAGACGGGACTGCGACAGAAAAGCCGATCAGCTGATCATTGATCAGTTTCATGATTGAATGAGCAACAGGAGAGGGAGGAAGAGAAAATGAGAGAAGACGAGGCAGCTGCGCAGCTTAAAGACACAGAATAACTCCACCTTTGTGGGGGGGTTTTCCATTGTAGCTGAAGTACTGGAGAAACCGCGTTCCTTTTGACCTCAATACAGAACGCGTAATATTTTCTCTGATTACGGGACGATTCCATTTTTTACGGGACGGTTGGCAACCCTAATAAAATCATACACTCACATTAACATTTGTCAGTTCTCACGAAATGAGAAAATAAAACACTGTCATTAATGTTCCAGTCTGCTTTGATGCACGGAATTTATAGTGTGGTTTTCCTAACCCCATTATCACGGTGGAAAAGTTAGTATAGCAAAGAAGCAGCATTGGCCGTCAGACAGGTAGCTAACATAAACATTTTTTTGCTAGCGTACCTGTTGCGAAATTACACCACTTGTACAAGAAAAGTAGAGCTATTTTATCCAGTGTAATTTATGACTTACCACTATCTTGTTTTTTCTTATCCTCTTCTTTCTTTTTCTTCTTTCTCTTCCTGATGGATAATTCCGCTTCATTATGACTCCCGAGGTTTTGTATTTTGCTGCCAGCAGAGATCACGAACCTGGCTGGCTGGCTGCTGTCAGCGACACTGAGAGGAGCCCCCGATAACAGTGTCATTGCACTTTATTGCATTAACTATCAAAGGGACGCTCACACAGTTTGTCGTTGCATTTTATTCTTAACCAGTCGTTGTCTTGGGGCCCCAGGCCAGCTCGGGGCCCCAAGCAATTGCTTGGTTTGCCTGCCTTCTCGCGACGGCCCTGTGTCAATTATATAGTTTTAACTAGAAAAACGCTCGGAGAGCGCAGAAATCAGCTCAGTCCCAGTCAAGATAGCAGTCTTTGCACTCAGAACAAAAGTAAAACAGTTTTAATCAGTGCTGTAGTCTAGTTTATTCTAGTGGTATATTCTGATCTGTTTCTTCCCAGACAATCATCAGTCAAAATGTTAAATCAGTCATTGATTAGTCAGTCATTTTAATTCTGCTCTGCTTTCTGAAGCAGCTCCTTCTATTCTGTATTTATGAAGATTATCAGTTCTTGTGTAGAAAATATTTTAATGAATGATAAGACACATTAGCAGCTTTAATTAGTTAGAATTGTTTATGGATTTTAAGTATTTATGCTTACGTCAATCTTTAAACCCACATTTTGTGACTCTGATGTGACTCATTCGGTCTAGGCCCCGCCCTCTTTTCATTACAGCCCGGTTTTTATTTTGGTGGTAATACCAAGATTATCATTGGGCCCCATGTAGCCCTCTTTAAAGAGTTCCCAGATACACCCCTGCTCAGCAGTCTTAATTAAGTATTTTTAGGCTTATATAAACATTTTTATTCAAGCATTATTACCTTAATCATTTTTAATATGAATACTGAATTAGACTCACTTTAGGGTTAAACACAGCGGGTCTGACCCATATTATTAAACACCGCTTTTAATTCAAACTCTAAGAAAAGTCTCTGTTTTGGAGCTTTGTGCAGAAAATTCTGGTGCTGCTAAAAGCAAGTGGCCAGTTATGGGTCAGGAGAAAGCTTGTAATGAGCTGCACTGTGGGACGATGAGGAGCCATAGTGAGACACAGATCAAAGGGGAGACGCAGACCAACATACGTCGGTCAAAAATGTCCGGCGATTTTAAGTTCTTCTCCAGACAATTTTAACTTGCATTGGTAATGTCCAACTGACATGTTTTCACAAACACTGCTGTGGATCTGACTGATGTTCATATAATCTGAAGACATAAAGAATATAAATTATTTGTTTACCTGTTTTATGTGTTGGTCTAGAGTCTTGCCACCCACTGCCAGCGTCGCAACTAAAGAATTGCCCCTCTTATTTCTGTCAAAAATCGTCTGATGTGGATTTTCTGTCTAGAGGTTATATTAAACACCAGGCTGTCAGCCGATAGGACACGGAAGATTCATTCACCGAAGTGAGGAAATTACAACAATGCCCCCTTCTTTAATGTCTTAGGGCGGCTCAGTTAACGTAAACTTATTCCTTCTGGGTGAAAAAACAAACTTTCGGGGCTTGATGAGAAATGTTCAGGGCTAGAGCCGGGAATGCCCTGGCCATGCACTGGTAAGGAGTAGAAAATACAGATAATTGCATGAAAATAAAAGGAGTAGAAGTAAAAAGTAGGCCCAATAGACTCAAATGAAGTATAAATACCCCAAATTTCTACTTAAGTAAGTTAACGAAGTATTTGTACTTCGTTACTTGCCACCTTTGCAGTTCACCATAGCTAAAGACTATATGTGTCAGAAAAGACTCTTGTGTTTCTGTGTATGAGTTTCAGCCACATCCTCTTATAGAACAGCTTGAAAGGAGATTTGAATGTATGGTTATCCAGACATACAAGAGAAAGGTGTTTAATATTTTTCTGTCTCTCAACTGTTATTTCTGAATATATGAAATATTTTAGAATTTATTCAATATAATAACTTGATTTATAGAGAAGGCTGAGATGAAATAAGTCAACGCTTATCTCCCCTTTTGGATGTGCAAGCTAAATAGAAGAAGTTGCTTTATAATTGATCATATTTAAATTTATATAATTTGCTTTATTTCCAAATATTTTTTCTCTATACCGTTAGCATTTGAAAAATGGTTAATTTATCCAATTTAGAAAATATTTATCCACTTTTTTATTTACTTTACAATCAAAATAAATTTAAAATTAAATATACCGTGTGTTAGCAATTCTTCTGGCTTTGTATGATTCTACTGTTCTGTGACTTGTGTTGAACTATTTTAAAGTCACCAACCTGTAAAACATGTGCTTATGTTTCTATAACAAAGAAACCCAAAGAATTTTTAAAACAGGCCAGTCAAAGCGGATAAGAAATCATGACGTCTAAAACAAGACATGCTTTCCTGACACTGTGTTTGTATACAATACATGGAGGAAGCTGCAGTAAATGTCATATTTCAGGTTTTGCTCCCCTATCAAATCTGTGCCTGAGCAAAACTACATTTGTGTCACTCAAAAGGTTAAAGGGACACTGCAGATGACTGAAAATGCACAAATAGGTCTGAAACTACATTATTACATATACTACATATAAAAGCAACTAACTACCTTTTTCTTGTTTAAGGCCAGATAGAATTTGCTATTTTTTTCTATTTGCTAAATGCCAGAAAAATTAGGGAGAATGTTTTTAAAGGCAGAACTTTACAAACATTTCCATATTATGTGGTTCAACTACTTTTAGACTGTACTACCTGAGTCAAGCATTTTGTTTTTTTAAAACATAAAATAAATGCCGCATTTGCTTACAGTTGTTTTTTTCTGACTTGTTAGTTTGATGAATGTGTTAATAACAATATGACTTTATTAAATAATGTCTTTCTGCTTTGGGCCAATTGTAACCACAGACCCAACTTGGAGAAAATGTAGCTTCTGTCTAAATAGGCTGCTTTTGGAAAGAAAAAAAACCCTGTTTTCTATTAATGACTATCAGAAGATCTTTAAGGCCCTCTCGAACATTTTCAGCATCAAATAACTGAGCAGACAGCTTGACTGCAGGATATATTTAGCTTATTACAGTCCACAACAGTTCTTTTACCGAGACACTTGTTTGTTTGTTTGTGTCTGCCTGTTTCTCAGTACATTCCAACACAGTGACTGACGTTTGCTGAGGAACAAGCTGGATCAGCTGTCAGTAGAAGTTAGGTTGATTGCTGTGTAACACAAATAAGAGGATTAATCATAATTACCACGTATTTGTTTTGTTAAAAGCAAAGAACAGACATGCCCTGCGGTGTGCTCTCCCTACCCCACCTTGACAAGGTGCACATACTTTTCACTGCTGAAACCAACAAAGATGAAAACATATCTGAGTTACCGGTACTAGCTTGCATACTAAGGCCCCGTTTACACGAAGGAAAAACGCAGATATTTCCCTGCGGTTTGGCCTCTCATTTACACGAAAACCCCGTTTTTATCACAGAAAACGATTATTTCTAAAAACTCCGACCAAAGCGGAGATTTGAGTTTTCTCCGTTTTAAGTGTTTGCGTTTGGACAGAAATAACTGGAGTTTTCAGCTAATCAACGTCACTTTCCGCAACAAAAATACTCCAACATCACTTGTGCGACACCTGTGTTTACACTCAGAAACAGCATTTATGTGTTGGGATCATCGATTGTCCAAGTGCTTCTTGCTTGCTTGTTTTTACCAGCTTAATTACTGCTCTATGTAGAAGTTAGAACATAGAAAGTTACTCTGAGTGGATAGGATTTGAGGGAACTACTGCCCCCTACAGGTTTGGCAGGTCTAAGAATGTGCTTAACAACACACTTATGCGGCTAGTATGGAGATTTTTCTTTAAACAAGGTGGTGAAAATATTAGTTTTTTTAAAAACCCAGCTACGTGTGCACATAGCTTAAACCTCTCAGATATGCTACCCTACACGTTAACTCTACAGTTGTTTAGTTTGTACTAAAACACAAAGAAATGTAAGGTCTTTTTTTTGTCTAAACCTAAAATTTATTGAAATTGTTAATTTGTAGAATTCTACAGTAGTTTCTGATTTTTTGAAGCCATAAACCTGTGACACTTAATTTGTTATAAAGTGCTTACATGTCAACAAAAAGTATATTAAATATATCAGTAAAGGTAAAAATGTGGCATAAGTTATTTCTTTTTAATTTTTGACCTCAGAACTTTGCAGGATTCTGCCACTCTGTAAGTTGTGTTGCATTATGTTAAAGTTACTAACCTGTAGAATAACCTGTAGGATTATTCATAAAATCAAAAAACCTGTAGGAATCTTCATAAAATCAAAAAAATTATGGACAACCCTGAGCATCCTCTTCATGAGACTTTCATACAACAACAGAGCGTCTTCAGTCGGAGGCTTCTTCAGTTTCGCTGCAATACAGACCGCTACAGGAAATCCTTCCTGCCCACAGCCATCATCATCTACAACAACTCCTTAAAGAATTAATTATATGAGCTATACCAACACTTAATTTCCCTCTGGGATCAATAAAGTATTTTTGAATTTAATTGAATTGAATATGAACATATGTTTCTATCATCAAGATATTCCTGAGAATGTAAAAATAGGTCACTCAAAGATCCCCAAGCATGGCGTCAAAAACAAGACATGCATTGTTGATGCTGTCTTTGCTTGTACAGTGAAAGCTGTAGTAAATGTCACATTATAGGTTTTCTTTATCACAATGTATCAAATCTGTGCATCAGCAGTATTAGTTTTTTACCCAAGAATCCTACAGTGATGTACAGCTAAAAAAATCAATAGAAGCAGCTACTTGTAACCAACCAAGACCAATTTGGTTCTTCTTCAAAGTCACTATTGCAAAATTACATAGGAACCTTGAGTTGAAAAAAAAGGCATTTAAAAATGATCTTTGTAATTATTATAGAATTTTGGTAATAGAGACTTTGTAAGTCTTCGTAAGGCTGGGCAAGTGCCTGGGGCACACCCAAAAAAATAAAATAAAAAATAATAATCAGGTTCAGATATTTGAAATTAAAAAAATATTTCAAATAAAATGTGTAAAGTATGCTAATAGTTTTAAGCAATACAAAAGTAACATTTTCTTGAGAAAAAACTGAACCTGCTTTACAGTCCTCTCTCCATTCCCCACACCCCCCCAGTGTTCTTTGCTTATGCCTCAATTTCCAATTTGACATATATCTGTGTTTGGACATGAGCTTGAAAAGGCATAACATATAGCACTAAACTGCTTTAAAAAAATGAAAAACATGAAAAATGATCAATTCAAATACAACAAAGACGAGAAATTTGCTCATGCTCAGCCTGTTATGTCTGTCCTGTTTCAAAAATGATTTACTTTAAACAGCAGTGTTAAAGTCTGTTTATCTAAAGTAAAATGTAGTTCAATGTAAGGAAGCTCTACAGACTTTGAGGACTTTTTATATAACTTTTTATTTTCTGATGAAAAATACCTAAAACTACTGAGTTGCAGGCATGCATTCAGTAAGGGCAGCAACACGCAGGTGGCCAGTAGCTGTTTTTTAAAACATGCTGGACCTGGCGGCGGTAAATGCCTACGTTCTGGATAAGGCATGCACAGGGTGGAGAGGCACAAAAAGATAGTTTTTGAGACCTGCTCTACACAGAGACAAATAAGATTCTTTAGAGTTTAAATGAAGGCAACTGGACTTTTCTTGTTGTCTTGAATTCATTTTATCTCTCATCCAAGAGGCTTCGTCAGTTCTGAAAACTGGATTGGGAGTATCAGATTTATAAATCTAAGGTTAAGGCTCACTAATGGGGCTATCGTTATACTGTACCTAACAAGGCTATCAGGGTTGAGTGAGCTTCTAAGCACTAATCAATCTTGGTGATGTAAGAGTCGTCAACAGTGAAACGACCCCGGTTTTGTAACTATGTGCTGTTTTGGTCACATGCCTCAATGTGTGAGTTTGGTGAAACTTTAACCGTTTTCAGACAGAAGTTCTGGACTATTTGCGGACAATTCCATCCGGTCTTTAACCGGAGTTGTGTTTTCAAACACACCACTTTTTTCCGGAATATTGCCTTTCGGCTGCTTTCACGCAGCAGGAAATGTACCGGAGGATCCCGATGAATGTCTGTGGGGCGGGGGTTGAGGGGAAGTGGAGGGGGGGGGTGTTGTATGTGGATATTACGTAAACTTAGTGCGGCGGGCGTACGTCATTTCCCCAAATAAAGGGATTATTGCAAAGATGGTAGACGAAACAGCTGATCTACTCGCAGGGCTTGTCTTTGTGATGTGTGCAATTTTGCGCACATGGAAATGCTGAAGAGACATCGATGAAGAAGCTGAAAGGAAAATAGTGACATTTACGTCTTCAATGTGTGCGCTCACAGCTCAGGTCACATTACCTGACTGTCTGAATGCAAACACCATACCGTGAAAAGTCCACTCTTGTTAGGTCTTCATCCGTAAAATTACAGGTAAAGGGTATTCGGACAAAGTCTTGAAGATTGCTTTCAGACACAAAAGCAAAACAGACACAGTCTGGAAAATTACCGTTTTTCATGGCCTGTCTGAAAGGGGCTAATGTGTGAGTTTGGTGAAACTTTGGTAGTCAACTTAAGGCTGCTTTGTTTGAAAGGGGGAATCTCAAACTACCTCCTCTGTTCAATGTTGGTTTCATATGTTTTACATGGATGGCTTTTTTCACTCCTCTCTCAAAACATCTGTTTTCTCTAACTAAAATGTGTACATTATTGTCTTAAAAAGAGAGACCTTTGTCCTTTAGATGTAGATGGACTGCTGAGTCTTGGCCTTAGGAGTTTGCTCTTTTATGTTGAGCCATCCTTTTGTGTAGTTGCTGTTTCGTTTCTCCAATGTACACCTCTGAACATTCCTCACTGCACTGGACTGCATATACCACTGAGCTTGTGTTGGGGTATTTTGTCCTCAGGATGAACCAGCCTTTGCCTGAGATTGTTGCCAGATTTAAAATGCACTGGGATGTTATGTTTGGAAAATATCCTTGCTAGTTTAAACATAACATGCATGGGTGGTAAATATAGGAATAGGGCGGCAACATCATCCATTCAGAATAAATGCCAGAGAGCTCATAATCACAGAGAAGACTGACCTGGCGTTGTAAGATTTCTTCACTCGGGGACCCGGTTTCAAACATGATAATTTACAGTGTCTGAAACATCAGCTCCTTGTGCATGAGACACATGTTCGATGAAATATCTTTGCTGCTACACCCGGTTTCATCTCTGTGTAGACAGAAACTGAGGCAACTAGCCAAGGAACTCTGTTGTTGATTCATGCAGCAAAAAGTGGAGACTGAGAGGAATGCAGCTGTTGTAGCTTTTGTCGCTGCTTTGCCAGGAGCTGTGCAGATGACTCAGTGCCCGCTACAAGAGAGCTGCAATAGAAAGCAGGTTTACTGGTGTAAAGTGTCACAAGTTCACCTCCTCCAAATGCAAGGACGATGGTCAGCGTCAAACTCTAGAGCAAACAGTTCCACATCCACATTCCTTTCAGACATATATTTGTGTTTACATCAGTACCTCTTTGATGCCTTCATCACCTTGCCTTCTCATTGGGATGATTATGAACGAGTACAGCAGCATCCTCAAAGGAATTGTCGTTGTGTCGTACCTAAATGCAAGCGCCAACCTTTCCAAAAGACCTGCGTCAGTGGGCTGTGGTTCTTTACTTTCTCCAGATGTGTGGGGTTTTTTACTTGTTATATTGGAGGATCTTTTGTGACGTCAATGTTTGTTTTCTCGCAATGCATCATGGTACTGTGTGGCAGGATCACATGGTCACATGGTCACATGATCACATGGTAACATGATCACATGGTCCCATGATCACATCGTCACATGATCACATGGTCTCATGATCACATGGTCACATGATCACACGGTCAAATGGTCACATGATCACACGGTCACATGATCCCATGGTCACATGATCACACGGTCAGACGGTCACATGGTCATATGATCACATGGTCACATGATCACATGATCACGTGATCACATGGTCACATGATCACATGGTCAAAAGATCACACGTTCACATGATCACATGGTCACATGGTCACGTGATTACATGATCACATGTAACCGTGTGACCATGTGACCGTGCGACCATGTGATCGTGTGACCATGTGACCATGTGGCCGTGCGATCATGTGACCATGTGACCGTGCGACCATGTGATCGTGTGACCATGTGAACATGTGACCATGTGGCCGTGCGATCATGTGACCATGTGACCATGTGACCGTACGACCATATGACCATGTGACCGTGTGATCATGTGACCATGTGACCAGGTGGCCGTGCGATCATGTGACCATGTGATCAGGTGACCATGTGATCATGTGAACATGTGACCATGTGACCGTGCGACCATATGACCATGTGACCGTGTGATCATGTGACCATGTGACCGTGCGACCATGTGACCGTGTGACCGTGCGACCATGTGACCATGTGACCGTGCGACCATGTGACCGTGTGACCATGTGACCATGTGACCAGGTGGCCGTGCGATCATGTGATCGTGTGACCATGTGACCATGTGACCAGGTGGCCGTGCGATCATGTGACCATGTGATCATGTGACCATGTGATCATGTGACCATGTGACCGTGCGACCATGTGACCATGTGACCGTGCGACCATGTGACCATGTGACCATGTGACCGTGCGACCATGTGATCGTGTGATTATGTGACCATGTGACCATGTGGCCGTGCGATCATGTGACCATGTGACCGTGCGACCATATGACCATGTGACCATGTGACCGTGTGATCATGTGACCATGTGACCAGGTGGCCGTGCGATCATGTAACCATGTGATCATGTGACCATGTGACCGTGCGACCATGTGACCATGTGACCAGGTGGCCGTGCGATCATGTGACCATGTGATCATGTGACCATGTGACCATGTGACCATGTGACCGTGCGACCATGTGATCTTGTGACCATGTGACCATGTGGCCGTGCGATCGTGTGACCATGTGACCATGTGGCCGTGCGATCATGTGACCATGTGATCATGTGATCATGTGACCGTGTGATCATGTGACCATGTGACCATGTGACCGTGCAACCATATGACCATTTGACCGTGTGATCATGTGACCGTGCGACCATGTGACCGTGCGACCATGTGACCATGTGGCCGTGCGATAATGTGACCATGTGACCGTGCAACCATGTGACCATGTGACCGTGTGACCATGTGACAATGTGACCATGTGACCATGTGACCGTGCGACCATGTGACCATGTGACCGTGTGACCGTGTGACCATGTGACCATATGATCGTGTGACCAGGTGGCCGTGCGATCATGTGACCATGTGATCATGTGACCATGTGATCATGTGACCATGTGACCATGTGACCGTGCGACCATGTGACCGTGCGACCGTGCGACCATGTGACCATGTGACCGTGCGACCATATGATCGTGTGACCGTGTGACCATGTGACCGTGCGAACATGTGACCATGTGACCGTGCAACCATATGACCATATGACCGTGTGATCATGTGACGGTGCGACCATATGACCATGTGACCGTGTGATCATGTGATCATGTGACGGTGCGACCATGTGACCATGTGACCGTGCGACCATATGACCATATGACCATGTGACAGTGTGACCGTGTGACCATGTGATCATGTGACCATGTGACCGTGCGACCATGTGACCATGTGACCAGGTGGCCGTGCGATCATGTGACCATGTGACCGTGTGACCATGTGACCATGTGACCATGTGACCGTGTGACCATGTGACCATGTGACCATGTGACTCTGTGGCCGTGCGATCATGTGACCATGTGACCGTGCGACCATGTGACCATGTGACCGTGCGACCATGTGACCATGTGACCGTGTGACCATGTGACCATGTGACCATGTGACCATGTGACCGTGTGACCATGTGACCATGTGACCATGTGACTCTGTGGCCGTGCGATCATGTGACCATGTGACCGTGCGACCATGTGACCATGTGACCGTGCGACCATGTGACCATGTAACCATGTGACCGTGCGACCATGTGACCATGTGGCCGTGCGATCATGTGACCATGTGATCATGTGACCATGTGACCATGTGACCGTGCAACCATACGACCATGTGACCGTGCGACCATGCGACCAGGTGACCGTTTGATCATGTGACCATGTGACCGTGCAACCATGTGACCATGTGACCATGTGACCGTGCGACCACATGACCATGTGACAGTGTGACCGTGTGACCGTGTGACCATGTGACCGTGTGAACATGTGACCATGTGACCGTGTGACCATGTGACCATGTGACCGTGTGACCATGTGACCATGTGGCCGTGCGATCATGTGAACATGTGACCATGTGACCTTGCAACCATATGACCATGTGACCGTGTGATCATGTGACCGTGCAACCGTGCGACCATATGACCATGTGACCGTGTGATCATGTGACCATGTGACCGTGCGACCATGTGACCATGTGACCGTGCGACCATGTGACCATGTGACCGTGCGACCATATGACCATGTGACAGTGTGACCGTGTGACCATGTGACCGTGTGACCGTGTGACCATGTGACCATATGATCGTGCGACCATGTGACCACGTGACCATGTGACCGTGCAACCATGTGAACATGTGACCATCTGATCATGTGACCGTGCAACCATATGACCATGTGACCGTGTGATCATGTGACCATGCGACCATATGACCATGTGACAGTGTGACCGTGTGACCATGTGACCGTGTGACCATGTGACCATATGATCGTGTGACCGTGTGACCATGTGACCATGTGACCATGTGGCCGTGCGATCATGTGACCATGTGATCATGTGACCATGTGACCGTGCGACCATGTGACCACGTGACCATGTGACCATGTGACCGTGCAACCATGTGACCATGTGACCATCTGATCATTTGACCATGTGACCGTGCGACCATGTGACCATGTGACCGTCTGATCATTTGACCATGTGACCGTGCGACCATGTGACCATGTGACCGTGTGATCGTGTGACCAGGTGGCCGTGCGATCATGTGACCATGTGATCATGTGACCATGTGCTCATGTGACCATGTGACCATGTGACCGTGCAACCATACAACCATGTGACCGTGTGATCATGTGACCATGTGACCGTGCGACCATGTGACCGTGCGACCATGTGACCATGTGACCGTGCGACCATATGACCATGCAACCATGTGACCATGTGACCATCTGATCATTTGACCATGTGACCGTGCGACCATGTGACCATGTGACCGTGTGATCATGTGACCATGTGACCGTGCGACCATGTGACCATGTGACCGTGTGACCATGTGACCATATGATCGTGTAACCGTTTGACCATGTGGCCGTGCGATCATGTGACCATGTGATCATGTGACCATGTGATCATGTGACCATGTGACCGTGCGACCATGTGACCATGCGACCGTGCGACCATGTGACCATGTAACCGTGCGACCATATGATCGTGTGATCGTGTGACCATGTGACCGTGCGATCATGTGAACATGTGACCATGTGACCGTGCAACCATATGAACATGTGACCGTTTGATCATGTGACGGTGCGACCATATGACCATGTGACCGTGTGATCATGTGACCATCTGATCATTTGACCATGTGACCGTGCGACCATGTGACCATGTGACCGTGTGATCATGTGACCATGTGACCGTGCGACCATGTGACCGTGTGTGACCGTGTGACCATGTGACCATATGATCGTGTGACCGTGTGACCGTGTGACCATGTGGCCGTGCGATCATGTGATCATGTGATCATGTGACCATGTGATCATGTGACCATGTGACCGTGCAACCATGTGACCGTGCGACCGTGCGACCATGTGACCATGTGACCGTGCGACCATATGATCGTGTGACCGTGTGACCATGTGACCGTGCGATCTTGTGAACATGTGACCATGTGACCAAGCAACCATATGACCATATGGCCGTGTGATCATGTGACGGTGCGACCATATGACCATGTGACCGTGTGATCATGTGATCATGTGACGGTGCGACCATGTGACCATGTTACCGTGCGACCATATGACCATGTGACAGTGTGACCGTGTGACCATGTGATCATGTGACCATGTGACCGTGCGACCATGTGACCATGTGACCAGGTGGCCGTGCGATCATGTGACCATGTGACCGTGTGACCATGTGACCATGTGATCATGTGACCATGTGACCGTGCGACCATGTGATCGTGTGACCGTGTGACCATGTGACCGTGCGATCATGTGAACATGTGACCATGTGACCGTGCAACCATATGAACATGTGACCGTGTGATCATGTGACGGTGCGACCATATGACCATGTGACCGTGTGATCATGTGACCATCTGATCATTTGCCCATGTGACCGTGCGACCATGTGACCATGTGACCGTGTGATCATGTGACCATGTGACCATGTGATCATGTGACCATGTGACCGTGCGACCATGTGACCGTGTGACCGTGTGACCATGTAACCGTGCGATCATGTGAACATGTGACCATGTGACCGTGCAACCATATGAACATGTGACCGTGTGATCATGTGACGGTGCGACCATATGACCATGTGACCGTGTGATCATGTGACCATCTGATCATTTGACCATGTGACCGTGCGACCATGTGACCATGTGACCGTGTGATCATGTGAACATGTGACCATGTGACCGTGCAACCATATGAACATGTGACCGTGTGATCATGTGACGGTGCGACCATATGACCATGTGACCGTGTGATCATGTGACCATCTGATCATTTGCCCATGTGACCGTGCAACCATATGAACATGTGACCGTGTGATCATGTGACGGTGCGACCATATGACCATGTGACCGTGTGATCATGTGACCATCTGATCATTTGACCATGTGACCGTGCGACCATGTGACCATGTGACCTTGTGATCATGTGACCATGTGACCGTGCGACCATGTGACCATGTGACCGTGTGACCGTGTGACCATGTGACCATATGATCGTGTGACCGTGTGACCGTGTTACCATGTGGCCGTGCGATCATGTGACCATGTGATCATGTGACCATGTGATCATGTGACCATGTGACCGTGCGACCATGTGACCGTGCGACCGTGCGACCATGTGACCATGTGACCGTGCGACCATATGATCGTGTGACCGTGTGACCATGTGACCGTGCGATCATGTGAACATGTGAACATGTGACCATGTGACCAAGCAACCATATGACCATATGACCGTGTGATCATGTGACGGTGCGACCATATGACCATGTGACCGTGTGATCATGTGATCATGTGACGGTGCGAGCATGTGACCATGTTACCGTGCGACCATATGACAGTGTGACCGTGTGACCATGTGATCATGTGACCATGTGACCGTGCGACCATGTGACCATGTGACCAGGTGGCCGTGCGATCATGTGACCATGTGACCGTGCGACCATGTGACCGTGTGACCGTGTGACCATGTGACCATACGATCGTGTGACCGTGTGACCATGTGACCATGTGACCGTGTGACCATGTGACCGTGCGACCGTGCGACCATGTGACCATGTGACCGTGCGACCATATGATCGTGTGACCATGTGACCGTGCGACCATGTGACCATGTGACCGTGTGACCATGTGACCATGTGATCATGTGAACATGTGACCGTGTGACCATGTGATCATGTGACCATGTGACCATGCGACCATGTGACCGTGTGACCGTGTGACCATGTGACCATGTGACCATGTGACATTGCAACCATATGACCATGTGACCGTGTGATCATGTGACCGTGCAACCGTGCGACCATATGACCATGTGACCGTGTGATCATGTGACCATGTGACCGTGCGATCATGTGACCATGTGACCGTGCGACCATGTGACCGTGCGACCATATGACCATGTGACAGTGTGACCGTGTGACCATGTGACCATGTGACCGTGTGACCATGTGACCGTGTGACCATGTGACCATATGATCGTGTGACCGTGTGACCATGTGACCATGTGGCCGTGCGATCATGTGACCATGTGATCATGTGACCGTGCGACCATGTGACCACGTGACCATATGACCGTGCAACCATGTGACCATGTGACCATCTGATCATTTGACCATGTGACCGTGCGACCATGTGACCATGTGACCGTGTGATCATGTGACCATGTGACCGTGCGACCATGTGACCATGTGACCGTGTGACAATGTGGCCGTGCGACCATATGATCGTGTGACCGTGTGACTGTGTGACCATGTGGCCGTGCGATCATGTGACCATGTGATCATGTGACCATGTGATCATGTGACCATGTGATCATGTGACCATGTGATCATGTGACCATGTGACCGTGCGACCATTTGACCGTGCGACCGTGCGACCATGTGACCGTGCGACCATATGATCGTGTGACCGTGTGACCATGTGACCGTGCGATCATGTGAACATGTGACCATGTGACCGTGCAACCATATGACCATGTGACCGTGTGATCATGTGACGGTGCGACCATATGACCATGTGACCATATGACCATGTGACCGTGTGATCATGTGACCATGTGACCAAGCGACCATGTGACCATGTGACCGTGCGATCATGTGACCATGTGACCGTGCGACCATGTGACCATGTGACCATGTGACCGTGTGACCATGTGACCATGTGACCATATGATCGTGTGACCGTGTGACCACCATGTGGCCGTGCGATCATGTGACCGTGTGATCATGTGACCATGTGATCATGTGACCATGTGACCGTGCGACCATGTGACCGTGCGACCGTGCGACCATGTGACCATGTGACCGTGCGACCATATGATCGTGTGACCGTGTGACCATGTGACCGTGCGATCATGTGAACATGTGACCATGTGACCGTGCAACCATATGACCATATGACCGTGTGATCATGTGACGGTGCGACCATATGACCATGTGACCGTGTGATCATGTGATCATGTGACGGTGCGACCATGTGACCATGTTACCGTGCGACCATATGACCATGTGACAGTGTGACCGTGTGACCATGTGATCATGTGACCATGTGACCGTGCGACCATGTGACCATGTGACCAGGTGGCCGTGCGATCATGTGACCATGTGACCGTGTGACCATGTGACCATGTGATCATGTGACCATGTGACCGTGCGACCATGTGACCGTGTGACCATGTGACCATGTGGCCGTGCGATCATGTGACCATGTGACCGTGCGACCATGTGACCATGTGACCGTGCGACCATGTGACCATGTGACCATGTTGCCGTGCGATCATGTGACCATGTGATCATGTGACCATGTGACCATGTGACCGTGCAACCATATGACCATTTGACCGTGTGATCATGTGACCGTGCGACCATGTGACCATGTGACCGTGCGACCATGTGACCATGTGGCCGTGCGATCATGTGACCATGTGACCGTGCGACCATATGACCAAGTGACCGTGTCATCGTGTGACCAAGTGACCGTGCGACCATGTGACCATGTGACCGTGCAACCATGTGACCATGTGACCGTGTGACCATGTGACCATGTGACCAGGTGGCCGTGCGATCATGTGACCATGTGACCGTGTGACCATGTGACCATGTGACCATGTGGCCGTGCGATCAAATGACCGTGTGACCATGTGACCATGTGACCATGTGACCATGTGATCATGTGACCATGTGACCGTGCGACCATGTGACCGTGTGACCATGTGACCATGTGGCCGTGCGATCATGTGACCATGTGACCGTGCGACCATGTGACCATGTGACCGTGCGACCATGTGACCATGTGACCATGTGGCCGTGCGATCATGTGACCATGTGATCATGTGACCATGTGACCATTTGACTGTGCAACCAAATGACCATGTGACCGTGTGATCGTGTGACCATGTGACCGTGTGACCATGTGACCATGTGACCGTGCGACAATGTGACCATGTGACCATGTGAGCGTGTGACCATGTGACCATGTGGCCGTGCGATCATGTGACCATGTGATCATGTGACCATGTGATCATGTGACCATGTTACCGTGCGACCATGTTACCATGTGACCGTGCGACCGTGTGACCATGTGACCATGTGACCGTGCGACCATGTGACAGTGCGACCATGTGACCGTGCGACCGTGCGACCATGTGACCATGTGACCGTGCGACCATATGATCGTCTGACCGTGTGAACATGTGACCATGTGACCGTGCAACCATATGACCATGTGACCGTGTGATCATGTGACGGTGCGACTATATGACCATGTGACCGTGTGACCATGTGATCATGTGACCATGTGACCATGTGACCGTGCAACCATATGACCCTGTGACCGTGTGATCATGTGATCGTGTGACCATGTTACCGTGCGATCATGTGACCATGTGACCGTGCGACCATGTGACCGTTTGACCATGTGACCATGTGGCCGTGCGATCATGTGAACCTGTGACCATGTGACCGTGCAACCATATGACCAAGTGACCGTGTGATCGTGTGACCATGTTACCGTCCGACCATGTGACCATGTGACCGTGCAACCATGTGACCATGTGACCGTGTGACCATGTGACCATGTGACCAGGTGGCCGTGCGATCATGTGACCATGTGACCGTGTGACCATGTGACCATGTGATTATGTGACCATGTGACCGTGCGACCATGTGACCATGTGACTGTGTGACCGTGTGACCATGTGACCATATGATCGTGTGACCATGTGACCATGTAGCCAGATCATGTGACCATGTGATCATGTGACCATGTGACCGTGCGACCATGTGACCATGTAACAATCTGATCATGTGACCATGTGACCGTGTGACCGTGCGACCATGTGACCATGTGACCGTGTGACCGTGCGACAATATGACCAAGTGACCGTGTGATCGTGTGACCATGTTACCGTGCGACCATGTGACCATGTGACCGTGCAACCATGTGACCATGTGACCGTGTGACCATGTGACCATGTGACCAGGTGGCCGTGCGATCATGTGACCATGTGACCGTGTGACCATATGATCGTGTGACCATGTGACCATGTAGCCAGATCATGTGACCATGTGATCATGTGACCATGTGACCGTGCGACCATGTGACCATGTAACAATCTGATCATGTGACCGTGCGACCATGTGACCGTGTGACCGTGCGACCATGTGATCGTTTGACCGTGTGACCATGTGACCATGTGGCCGTGCGATCATGTGAACCTGTGACCATGTGACCGTGCAACCATATGACCAAGTGACCGTGTGATCGTGTGACCATGTTACCGTGCGACCATGTGACCATGTGACCGTGCAACCATGTGACCATGTGACCGTGTGACCATGTGACCATGTGACCAGGTGGCCGTGCGATCATGTGACCATGTGACCGTGTGACCATGTGACCATGTGATCATGTGACCATGTGACCGTGCGACCATGTGACCATGTGACTGTGTGACCGTGTGACCATGTGACCATATGATCGTGTGACCATGTGACCATGTGGCCATGCGATCATGTGACCATATGACCATGTGACCGTGTGACCATATGACCAAGTAACCGTGTGATCGTGTGACCATGTTACCGTGCGATCATGTGACCATGTGACCGTGCGACCATGTGACCGTTTGACCATGTGACCATGTGGCCGTGCGATCATGTGAACCTGTGACCATGTGACCGTGCAACCATATGACCAAGTGACCGTGTGATCGTGTGACCATGTTACCGTCCGACCATGTGACCATGTGACCGTGCAACCATGTGACCATGTGACCGTGTGACCATGTGACCAGGTGGCCGTGCGATCATGTGACCATGTGACCGTGTGACCATGTGACCATGTGATTATGTGACCATGTGACCGTGCGACCATGTGACCATGTGACTGTGTGACCGTGTGACCATGTGACCATATGATCGTGTGACCATGTGACCATGTAGCCAGATCATGTGACCATGTGATCATGTGACCATGTGACCGTGCGACCATGTGACCATGTAACAATCTGATCATGTGACCATGTGACCGTGTGACCGTGCGACCATGTGACCATGTGACCGTGTGACCATGTGACCATGTGACCGTGCGACCATGTGACCATGTGACAGTGTGACCGTGTGACCATGTGACCATGTGACCGTGTGACCGTGCGACCATGTGACCATGTGACCATGTGACCGTGCGACAATTTGACCAAGTGACCGTGTGATCGTGTGACCATGTTACCGTGCGACCATGTGACCATGTGACCGTGCGACCATGTGACCATGTAACAATCTGATCATGTGACCGTGCGACCATGTGACCGTGTGACCGTGCGACCATGTGATCGTTTGACCGTGTGACCATGTGACCATGTGGCCGTGCGATCATGTGAACCTGTGACCATGTGACCGTGCAACCATATGACCAAGTGACCGTGTGATCGTGTGACCATGTTACCGTGCGACCATGTGACCATGTGACCGTGCAACCATGTGACCATGTGACCGTGTGACCATGTGACCATGTGACCAGGTGGCCGTGCGATCATGTGACCATGTGACCGTGTGACCATGTGACCATGTGATCATGTGACCATGTGACCGTGCGACCATGTGACCATGTGACTGTGTGACCGTGTGACCATGTGACCATATGATCGTGTGACCATGTGACCATGTGGCCATGCGATCATGTGACCATATGACCATGTGACCGTGTGACCATATGACCAAGTAACCGTGTGATCGTGTGACCATGTTACCGTGCGATCATGTGACCATGTGACCGTGCGACCATGTGACCGTTTGACCATGTGACCATGTGGCCGTGCGATCATGTGAACCTGTGACCATGTGACCGTGCAACCATATGACCAAGTGACCGTGTGATCGTGTGACCATGTTACCGTCCGACCATGTGACCATGTGACCGTGCAACCATGTGACCATGTGACCGTGTGACCATGTGACCAGGTGGCCGTGCGATCATGTGACCATGTGACCGTGTGACCATGTGACCATGTGATTATGTGACCATATGACCGTGCGACCATGTGACCATGTGACTGTGTGACCGTGTGACCATGTGACCATATGATCGTGTGACCATGTGACCATGTAGCCAGATCATGTGACCATGTGATCATGTGACCATGTGACCGTGCGACCATGTGACCATGTCACAATCTGATCATGTGACCATGTGACCGTGTGACCGTGCGACCATGTGACCATGTGACCGTGTGACCATGTGACCATGTGACCGTGCGACCATGTGACCATGTGACTGTGTGACCGTGTGACCATGTGACCATGTGACCGTGTGACCGTGCGACCATGTGACCATGTGACCATGTGACCGTGCGACAATATGACCAAGTGACCGTGTGATCGTGTGACCATGTTACCGTGCGACCATGTGACCATGTGACCGTGCAACCATGTGACCATGTGACCGTGTCACCATGTGACCATGTGACCAGGTGGCCGTGCGATCATGTGACCATGTGACCGTGTGACCAAATGATCGTGTGACCATGTGACCATGTAGCCAGATCATGTGACCATGTCATCATGTGACCATGTGACCGTGCGACCATGTGACCATGTAACAATCTGATCATGTGACCGTGCGACCATGTGACCGTGTGACCGTGCAACCATGTGATCGTTTGACCGTGTGACCATGTGACCATGTGGCCGTGCGATCATGTGAACCTGTGACCATGTGACCGTGCAACCATATGACCAAGTGACCGTGTGATCGTGTGACCATGTTACCGTGCGACCATGTGACCATGTGACCGTGCAACCATGTGACCATGTGACCGTGTGACCATGTGACCATGTGACCAGGTGGCCGTGCGATCATGTGACCATGTGACCGTGTGACCATGTGACCATGTGATCATGTGACCATGTGACCGTGCGACCATGTGACCATGTGACTGTGTGACCGTGTGACCATGTGACCATATGATCGTGTGACCGTGTGACCATGTGACCATGTGACCAGGTGGCCGTGCGATCATGTGACCATGTGACCGTGTGACCATGTGACCATGTGATCATGTGACCATGTGACCGTGCGACCATGTGACCATGTGACTGTGTGACCGTGTGACCATGTGACCATATGATCGTGTGACCATGTGACCATGTGGCAGTGCGATCATGTGACCATGTGATCATGTGATCATGTGACCATGTGACAGTTTGACCAGGTGGCCGTGCGACCATGTGACCATGTGGCCGTGTGACCATGTGACCATGTGACCACGTGACCATTTGACCATGTGACCAGGTGGCCGTGCGATCATGTGACCATGTGACCGTGTGACCATGTGACCATGTGATCATGTGACCATGTGACCGTGCGACCATGTGACCGTGTGACCATGTGACCATGTGGCCGTGCGATCATGTGACCATGTGACCGTGCGACCATGTGACCATGTGACCGTGCGACCATGTGACCATGTGACCATGTTGCCGTGCGATCATGTGACCATGTGATCATGTGACCATGTGACCATGTGACCGTGCAACCATATGACCATTTGACCGTGTGATCATGTGACCGTGCGACCATGTGACCATGTGACCGTGCGACCATGTGACCCTGTGGCCGTGCGATCATGTGACCATGTGACCGTGCGACCATATGACCAAGTGACCGTGTCATCGTGTGACCAAGTGACCGTGCGACCATGTGACCATGTGACCGTGCAACCATGTGACCATGTGACCGTGTGACCATGTGACCATGTGACCAGGTGGCCGTGCGATCATGTGACCATGTGACCGTGTGACCATGTGACCATGTGACCATGTGGCCGTGCGATCATATGACCGTGTGACCATGTGACCATGTGACCATGTGACCATGTGACCATGTGATCATGTGACCATGTGACCGTGCGACCATGTGACCGTGTGACCATGTGACCATGTGGCCGTGCGATCATGTGACCATGTGACCATGTGACCGTGCGACCATGTGACCATGTGACCATGTGGCCGTGCGATCATGTGACCATGTGATCATGTGACGATGTGACCATGTGACCGTGCAACCATATGACCCTGTGACCGTGTGATCATGTGACCGTGCGACCATGTGACCATGTGACCGTGCGACAATGTGACCGTGTGATCATGTGACCGTGCGACCATGTGACCATGTGACCGTGCGACCATGTGACCATGTGGCCGTGCGATCATGTGACCATGTGACCGTGCAACCATATGACCAAGTGACCGTGTCATCGTGTGACCAAGTGACCGTGCGACCATGTGACCATGTGACCGTGCAACCATGTGACCATGTGACCGTGTGACCATGTGACCATGTGACCAGGTGGCCGTGCGATCATGTGACCATGTGACCGTGTGACCATGTGACCATGTGGCCGTGCGATCATATGACCGTGTGACCATGTGACCATGTGACCATGTGACCATGTGATCATGTGACCATGTGACCGTGCGACCATGTGACCGTGTGACCATGTGACCATGTGGCCGTGCGATCATGTGACCATGTGACCGTGCGACCATGTGACCATGTGACCGTGCGACCATGTGACCATGTGACCATGTGGCCGTGCGATCATGTGACCATGTGATCATGTGACGATGTGACCATGTGACCGTGCAACCATATGACCCTGTGACCGTGTGATCATGTGACCGTGCGACCATGTGACCATGTGACCGTGCGACAATGTGACCATGTGACCATGTGACCGTGTGACCATGTGACCAGGTGGCCGTGCGATCATGTGACCATGTGATCATGTGACCATGTGATCATGTGACCATGTTACCGTGCGACCATGTTACCATGTGACCGTGCGACCGTGTGACCATGTGACCATGTGACCGTGCGACCATGTGACAGTGCGACCATGTGACCGTGCGACCGTGCGACCATGTGACCATGTGACCGTGCGACCATATGATCGTCTGACCGTGTGAACATGTGACCATGTGACCGTGCAACCATATGACCATGTGACCGTGTGATCATGTGACGGTGCGACTATATGACCATGTGACCGTGTGACCATGTGATCATGTGACCATGTGACCATGTGACCGTGCAACCATATGACCCTGTGACCGTGTGATCATGTGATCGTGTGACCATGTTACCGTGCGATCATGTGACCATGTGACCGTGCGACCATGTGACCGTTTGACCATGTGACCATGTGGCCGTGCGATCATGTGAACCTGTGACCATGTGACCGTGCAACCATATGACCAAGTGACCGTGTGATCGTGTGACCATGTTACCGTCCGACCATGTGACCATGTGACCGTGCAACCATGTGACCATGTGACCGTGTGACCATGTGACCATGTGACCGTGCGACCATGTGACCATGTGACTGTGTGACCGTGTGACCATGTGACCATGTGACCGTGTGACCGTGCGACCATGTGACCATGTGACCATGTGACCGTGCGACAATATGACCAAGTGACCGTGTGATCGTGTGACCATGTTACCGTGCGACCATGTGACCATGTGACCGTGCGACCATGTGACCATGTAACAATCTGATCATGTGACCGTGCGACCATGTGACCGTGTGACCGTGCGACCATGTGATCGTTTGACCGTGTGACCATGTGACCATGTGGCCGTGCGATCATGTGAACCTGTGACCATGTGACCGTGCAACCATATGACCAAGTGACCGTGTGATCGTGTGACCATGTTACCGTGCGACCATGTGACCATGTGACCGTGCAACCATGTGACCATGTGACCGTGTGACCATGTGACCATGTGACCAGGTGGCCGTGCGATCATGTGACCATGTGACCGTGTGACCATGTGACCATGTGATCATGTGACCATGTGACCGTGCGACCATGTGACCATGTGACTGTGTGACCGTGTGACCATGTGACCATATGATCGTGTGACCATGTGACCATGTGGCCATGCGATCATGTGACCATATGACCATGTGACCGTGTGACCATATGACCAAGTAACCGTGTGATCGTGTGACCATGTTACCGTGCGATCATGTGACCATGTGACCGTGCGACCATGTGACCGTTTGACCATGTGACCATGTGGCCGTGCGATCATGTGAACCTGTGACCATGTGACCGTGCAACCATATGACCAAGTGACCGTGTGATCGTGTGACCATGTTACCGTCCGACCATGTGACCATGTGACCGTGCAACCATGTGACCATGTGACCGTGTGACCATGTGACCAGGTGGCCGTGCGATCATGTGACCATGTGACCGTGTGACCATGTGACCATGTGATTATGTGACCATGTGACCGTGCGACCATGTGACCATGTGACTGTGTGACCGTGTGACCATGTGACCATATGATCGTGTGACCATGTGACCATGTAGCCAGATCATGTGACCATGTGATCATGTGACCATGTGACCGTGCGACCATGTGACCATGTAACAATCTGATCATGTGACCATGTGACCGTGTGACCGTGCGACCATGTGACCATGTGACCGTGTGACCATGTGACCATGTGACCGTGCGACCATGTGACCATGTGACTGTGTGACCGTGTGACCATGTGACCATGTGACCGTGTGACCGTGCGACCATGTGACCATGTGACCATGTGACCGTGCGACAATATGACCAAGTGACCGTGTGATCGTGTGACCATGTTACCGTGCGACCATGTGACCATGTGACCGTGCAACCATGTGACCATGTGACCGTGTCACCATGTGACCATGTGACCAGGTGGCCGTGCGATCATGTGACCATGTGACCGTGTGACCAAATGATCGTGTGACCATGTGACCATGTAGCCAGATCATGTGACCATGTGATCATGTGACCATGTGACCGTGCGACCATGTGACCATGTAACAATCTGATCATGTGACCGTGCGACCATGTGACCGTGTGACCGTGCAACCATGTGATCGTTTGACCGTGTGACCATGTGACCATGTGGCCGTGCGATCATGTGAACCTGTGACCATGTGACCGTGCAACCATATGACCAAGTGACCGTGTGATCGTGTGACCATGTTACCGTGCGACCATGTGACCATGTGACCGTGCAACCATGTGACCATGTGACCGTGTGACCATGTGACCATGTGACCAGGTGGCCGTGCGATCATGTGACCATGTGACCGTGTGACCATGTGACCATGTGATCATGTGACCATGTGACCGTGCGACCATGTGACCATGTGACTGTGTGACCGTGTGACCATGTGACCATATGATCGTGTGACCATGTGACCATGTGGCAGTGCGATCATGTGACCATGTGATCATGTGACCATGTGACCGTGCGACCATGTGACCATGTGACAATCTGATCATGTGACCATGTGACCGTGCGACCATGTGACCATGTGACCGTGTGATCATGTGACCATGTGACAGTTTGACCAGGTGGCCGTGCGACCATGTGACCATGTGGCCGTGTGACCATGTGACCATGTGACCACGTGACCATGTGACCATGTGACCAGGTGGCCGTGCGATCATGTGACCATGTGACCGTGTGACCATGTGACCATGTGATCATGTGACCATGTGACCGTGCGACCATGTGACCGTGTGACCATGTGACCATGTGGCCGTGCGATCATGTGACCATGTGACCGTGCGACCATGTGACCATGTGACCGTGCGACCATGTGACCATGTGACCATGTTGCCGTGCGATCATGTGACCATGTGATCATGTGACCATGTGACCATGTGACCGTGCAACCATATGACCATTTGACCGTGTGATCATGTGACCGTGCGACCATGTGACCATGTGACCGTGCGACCATGTGACCCTGTGCCCGTGCGATCATGTGACCATGTGACCGTGCGACCATTTGACCAAGTGACCGTGTGATCGTGTGACCAAGTGACCGTGCGACCATGTGACCATGTGACCGTGCAACCATGTGACCATGTGACCGTGTGACCATGTGACCATGTGACCAGGTGGCCGTGCGATCATGTGACCATGTGACCGTGTGACCATGTGACCATGTGACCATGTGGCCGTGCGATCATATGACCGTGTGACCATGTGACCATGTGACCATGTGACCATGTGATCATGTGACCATGTGACCGTGCGACCATGTGACCGTGTGACCATGTGACCATGTGGCCGTGCGATCATGTGACCATGTGACCATGTGACCGTGCGACCATGTGACCATGTGACCATGTGGCCGTGCGATCATGTGACCATGTGATCATGTGACGATGTGACCATGTGACCGTGCAACCATATGACCCTGTGACCGTGTGATCATGTGACCGTGCGACCATGTGACCATGTGACCGTGCGACAATGTGACCGTGTGATCATGTGACCGTGCGACCATGTGACCATGTGACCGTGCGACCATGTGACCATGTGGCCGTGCGATCATGTGACCATGTGACCGTGCGACCATATGACCAAGTGACCGTGTCATCGTGTGACCAAGTGACCGTGCGACCATGTGACCATGTGACCGTGCAACCATGTGACCATGTGACCGTGTGACCATGTGACCATGTGACCAGGTGGCCGTGCGATCATGTGACCATGTGACCGTGTGACCATGTGACCATGTGGCCGTGCGATCATATGACCGTGTGACCATGTGACCATGTGACCATGTGACCATGTGATCATGTGACCATGTGACCGTGCGACCATGTGACCGTGTGACCATGTGACCATGTGGCCGTGCGATCATGTGACCATGTGACCGTGCGACCATGTGACCATGTGACCGTGCGACCATGTGACCATGTGACCATGTGGCCGTGCGATCATGTGACCATGTGATCATGTGACGATGTGACCATGTGACCGTGCAACCATATGACCCTGTGACCGTGTGATCATGTGACCGTGCGACCATGTGACCATGTGACCGTGCGACAATGTGACCATGTGACCATGTGACCGTGTGACCATGTGACCAGGTGGCCGTGCGATCATGTGACCATGTGATCATGTGACCATGTGATCATGTGACCATGTTACCGTGCGACCATGTTACCATGTGACCGTGCGACCGTGTGACCATGTGACCATGTGACCGTGCGACCATGTGACAGTGCGACCATGTGACCGTGCGACCGTGCAACCATGTGACCATGTGACCGTGCGACCATATGATCGTCTGACCGTGTGAACATGTGACCATGTGACCGTGCAACCATATGACCATGTGACCGTGTGATCATGTGACGGTGCGACTATATGACCATGTGACCGTGTGACCATGTGATCATGTGACCATGTGACCATGTGACCGTGCAACCATATGACCCTGTGACCGTGTGATCATGTGATCGTGTGACCATGTTACCGTGCGATCATGTGACCATGTGACCGTGCGACCATGTGACCGTTTGACCATGTGACCATGTGGCCGTGCGATCATGTGAACCTGTGACCATGTGACCGTGCAACCATATGACCAAGTGACCGTGTGATCGTGTGACCATGTTACCGTCCGACCATGTGACCATGTGACCGTGCAACCATGTGACCATGTGACCGTGTGACCATGTGACCATGTGACCAGGTGGCCGTGCGATCATGTGACCATGTGACCGTGTGACCATGTGACCATGTGATTATGTGACCATGTGACCGTGCCACCATGTGACCATGTGACTGTGTGACCGTGTGACCATGTGACCATATGATCGTGTGACCATGTGACCATGTAGCCAGATCATGTGACCATGTGATCATGTGACCATGTGACCGTGCGACCATGTGACCATGTAACAATCTGATCATGTGACCATGTGACCGTGTGACCGTGCGACCATGTGACCATGTGACCGTGTGACCGTGCGACAATATGACCAAGTGACCATGTGACCGTGCAACCATGTGACCATGTGACCGTGTGACCATGTGACCATGTGACCAGGTGGCCGTGCGATCATGTGACCATGTGACCGTGTGACCATATGATCGTGTGACCATGTGACCATGTAGCCAGATCATGTGACCATGTGATCATGTGACCATGTGACCGTGCGACCATGTGACCATGTAACAATCTGATCATGTGACCGTGCGACCATGTGACCGTGTGACCGTGCGACCATGTGATCGTTTGACCGTGTGACCATGTGACCATGTGGCCGTGCGATCATGTGAACCTGTGACCATGTGACCGTGCAACCATATGACCAAGTGACCGTGTGATCGTGTGACCATGTTACCGTGCGACCATGTGACCATGTGACCGTGCAACCATGTGACCATGTGACCGTGTGACCATGTGACCATGTGGCCGTGCGATTATGTGACCATGTGACCGTGTGACCATGTGACCATGTGATCATGTGACCATGTGACCGTGCGACCATGTGACCATGTGACTGTGTGACCGTGTGACCATGTGACCATATGATCGTGTGACCATGTGACCATGTGGCCGTGCGATCATGTGACCATGTGATCATGTGACCATGTGACCGTGCGACCATGTGACCATGTGACAATCTGATCATGTGACCATGTGACCGTGCGACCATGTGACCATGTGACCGTGTGATCATGTGACCATGTGACAGTTTGACCAGGTGGCCGTGCGACCATGTGACCATGTGGCCGTGTGACCATGTGACCATGTGACCACGTGACCATGTGACCGTGCAACCATGTGACCATGTGACCATCTGATCATTTGACCATGTGACCGTGCGACCATTTGACCATGTGACCGTGTGATCATGTGACCATGTGACCGTGCGACCATATGACCGTGTGACCGTGTGACCATGTGACCATGTGACCGTGCGACCATGTGACAGTGCGACCATGTGACCGTGCGACCGTGTGACCATGTGACCATGTGACCGTGCAACCATATGACCCTGTGACCGTGTGATCATGTGACCGTGCGACCATGTGACCATGTGACCGTGCGACAATGTGACCATGTGACCATGTGACCGTGTGACCATGTGACCAGGTGGCCGTGCGATCATGTGACCATGTGATCATGTGACCATGTGATCATGTGACCATATGACCATGTGACCGTGTGACCATATGACCAAGTAACCGTGTGATCGTGTGACCATGTTACCGTGCGATCATGTGACCATGTGACCGTGCGACCATGTGACCGTTTGACCATGTGACCATGTGGCCGTGCGATCATGTGAACCTGTGACCATGTGACCGTGCAACCATATGACCAAGTGACCGTGTGATCGTGTGACCATGTTACCGTCCGACCATGTGACCATGTGACCGTTCAACCATGTGACCATGTGACCGTGTGACCATGTGACCATGTGACCAGGTGGCCGTGCGATCATGTGACTGTGTGACCGTGTGACCATGTGACCATATGATCGTGTGACCATGTGACCATGTAGCCAGATCATGTGACCATGTGATCATGTGACCATGTGACCGTGCGACCATGTGACCATGTGACCATGTAACAATCTGATCATGTGACCATGTGACCGTGTGACCGTGCGACCATGTGACCATGTGACCGTGTGACCATGTGATCGTGTGACCATGTGGCCGTGCGATCATGTGACCATATGACCATGTGACCGTGCGACAATATGACCAAGTGACCGTGTGATCGTGTGACCATGTTACCGTGCGACCATGTGACCATGTGACCGTGCAACCATGTGACCATGTGACCGTGTGACCATGTGACCATGTGACCAGGTGGCCGTGCGATCATGTGACCATGTGACCGTGCGACAATGTGACCGTGTGATCATGTGACCGTGCGACCATGTGACCATGTGACCGTGCGACCATGTGACCATGTGGCCGTGCGATCATGTGACCATGTGACCGTGCGACCATATGACCAAGTGACCGTGTCATCGTGTGACCAAGTGACCGTGCGACCATGTGACCATGTGACCGTGCAACCATGTGACCATGTGACCGTGTGACCATGTGACCATGTGACCAGGTGGCCGTGCGATCATTTGACCATGTGACCGTGTGACCATGTGACCATGTGGCCGTGCGATCATATGACCGTGTGACCATGTGACCATGTGACCATGTGACCATGTGATCATGTGACCATGTGACCGTGCGACCATGTGACCGTGTGACCATGTGACCATGTGGCCGTGCGATCATGTGACCATGTGACCGTGCGACCATGTGACCATGTGACCGTGCGACCATGTGACCATGTGACCATGTGGCCGTGCGATCATGTGACCATGTGATCATGTGACGATGTGACCATGTGACCGTGCAACCATATGACCCTGTGACCGTGTGATCATGTGACCGTGCGACCATGTGACCATGTGACCGTGCGACAATGTGACCATGTGACCATGTGACCGTGTGACCATGTGACCAGGTGGCCGTGCGATCATGTGACCATGTGATCATGTGACCATGTGATCATGTGACCATGTTACCGTGCGACCATGTTACCATGTGACCGTGCGACCGTGTGACCATGTGACCATGTGACCGTGCGACCATGTGACAGTGCGACCATGTGACCGTGCGACCGTGCGACCATGTGACCATGTGACCGTGCGACCATATGATCGTCTGACCGTGTGAACATGTGACCATGTGACCGTGCAACCATATGACCATGTGACCGTGTGATCATGTGACGGTGCGACTATATGACCATGTGACCGTGTGACCATGTGATCATGTGACCATGTGACCATGTGACCGTGCAACCATATGACCCTGTGACCGTGTGATCATGTGATCGTGTGACCATGTTACCGTGCGATCATGTGACCATGTGACCGTGCGACCATGTGACCGTTTGACCATGTGACCATGTGGCCGTGCGATCATGTGAACCTGTGACCATGTGACCGTGCAACCATATGACCAAGTGACCGTGTGATCGTGTGACCATGTTACCGTCCGACCATGTGACCATGTGACCGTGCAACCATGTGACCATGTGACCGTGTGACCATGTGACCATGTGACCAGGTGGCCGTGCGATCATGTGACCATGTGACCGTGTGACCATGTGACCATGTGATTATGTGACCATGTGACCGTGCCACCATGTGACCATGTGACTGTGTGACCGTGTGACCATGTGACCATATGATCGTGTGACCATGTGACCATGTAGCCAGATCATGTGACCATGTGATCATGTGACCATGTGACCGTGCGACCATGTGACCATGTAACAATCTGATCATGTGACCATGTGACCGTGTGACCGTGCGACCATGTGACCATGTGACCGTGTGACCGTGCGACAATATGACCAAGTGACCGTGTGATCGTGTGACCATGTTACCGTGCGACCATGTGACCATGTGACCGTGCAACCATGTGACCATGTGACCGTGTGACCATGTGACCATGTGACCAGGTGGCCGTGCGATCATGTGACCATGTGACCGTGTGACCATATGATCGTGTGACCATGTGACCATGTAGCCAGATCATGTGACCATGTGATCATGTGACCATGTGACCGTGCGACCATGTGACCATGTAACAATCTGATCATGTGACCGTGCGACCATGTGACCGTGTGACCGTGCGACCATGTGATCGTTTGACCGTGTGACCATGTGACCATGTGGCCGTGCGATCATGTGAACCTGTGACCATGTGACCGTGCAACCATATGACCAAGTGACCGTGTGATCGTGTGACCATGTTACCGTGCGACCATGTGACCATGTGACCGTGCAACCATGTGACCATGTGACCGTGTGACCATGTGACCATGTGGCCGTGCGATTATGTGACCATGTGACCGTGTGACCATGTGACCATGTGATCATGTGACCATGTGACCGTGCGACCATGTGACCATGTGACTGTGTGACCGTGTGACCATGTGACCATATGATCGTGTGACCATGTGACCATGTGGCCGTGCGATCATGTGACCATGTGATCATGTGACCATGTGACCGTGCGACCATGTGACCATGTGACCGTGTGATCATGTGACCATGTGACAGTTTGACCAGGTGGCCGTGCGACCATGTGACCATGTGGCCGTGTGACCATGTGACCATGTGACCACGTGACCATGTGACCGTGCAACCATGTGACCATGTGACCATCTGATCATTTGACCATGTGACCGTGCGACCATTTGACCATGTGACCGTGTGATCATGTGACCATGTGACCGTGCGACCATATGACCGTGTGACCGTGTGACCATGTGACCATGTGACCGTGCGACCATGTGACAGTGCGACCATGTGACCGTGCGACCGTGTGACCATGTGACCATGTGACCGTGCAACCATATGACCCTGTGACCGTGTGATCATGTGACCGTGCGACCATGTGACCATGTGACCGTGCGACAATGTGACCATGTGACCATGTGACCGTGTGACCATGTGACCAGGTGGCCGTGCGATCATGTGACCATGTGATCATGTGACCATGTGATCATGTGACCATATGACCATGTGACCGTGTGACCATATGACCAAGTAACCGTGTGATCGTGTGACCATGTTACCGTGCGATCATGTGACCATGTGACCGTGCGACCATGTGACCGTTTGACCATGTGACCATGTGGCCGTGCGATCATGTGAACCTGTGACCATGTGACCGTGCAACCATATGACCAAGTGACCGTGTGATCGTGTGACCATGTTACCGTCCGACCATGTGACCATGTGACCGTGCAACCATGTGACCATGTGACCGTGTGACCATGTGACCATGTGACCAGGTGGCCGTGCGATCATGTGACTGTGTGACCGTGTGACCATGTGACCATATGATCGTGTGACCATGTGACCATGTAGCCAGATCATGTGACCATGTGATCATGTGACCATGTGACCGTGCGACCATGTGACCATGTAACAATCTGATCATGTGACCATGTGACCGTGTGACCGTGCGACCATGTGACCATGTGACCGTGTGACCATGTGATCGTGTGACCATGTGGCCGTGCGATCATGTGACCATATGACCATGTGACCGTGCGACAATATGACCAAGTGACCGTGTGATCGTGTGACCATGTTACCGTGCGACCATGTGACCATGTGACCGTGCAACCATGTGACCATGTGACCGTGTGACCATGTGACCATGTGACCAGGTGGCCGTGCGATCATGTGACCATGTGACCGTGTGACCAAATGATCGTGTGACCATGTGACCATGTAGCCAGATCATGTGACCATGTGATCATGTGACCATGTGACCGTGCGACCATGTGACCATGTAACAATCTGATCATGTGACCGTGCGACCATGTGACCGTGTGACCGTGCGACCATGTGATCGTTTGACCGTGTGACCATGTGACCATGTGGCCGTGCGATCATGTGAACCTGTGACCATGTGACCGTGCAACCATATGACCAAGTGACCGTGTGATCGTGTGACCATGTTACCGTGCGACCATGTGACCATGTGACCGTGCAACCATGTGACCATGTGACCGTGTGACCATGTGACCATGTGACCAGGTGGCCGTGCGATCATGTGACCATGTGACCGTGTGACCATGTGACCATGTGATCATGTGACCATGTGACCGTGCGACCATGTGACCATGTGACTGTGTGACCGTGTGACCATGTGACCATATGATCGTGTGACCATGTGACCATGTGGCAGTGCGATCATGTGACCATGTGATCATGTGACCATGTGACCGTGCGACCATGTGACCATGTGACAATCTGATCATGTGACCATGTGACCGTGCGACCATGTGACCATGTGACCGTGTGATCATGTGACCATGTGACCGTGCGACAATGTGACCATGTGACCGTGTGATCATGTGACCATGTGACAGTTTGACCAGGTGGCCGTGCGACCATGTGACCATGTGGCCGTGTGACCATGTGACCATGTGACCACGTGACCATGTGACCGTGCAACCATGTGACCATGTGACCATCTGATCATTTGACCATGTGACCGTGCGACCATTTGACCATGTGACCGTGTGATCATGTGACCATGTGACCGTGCGACCATATGACCATGTGACCGTGTGACCGTGTGACCATATGATCGTGTGACCGTGTGACCGTGTGACCATGTGACCATGTGACCGTGCGACCATGTGACAGTGCGACCATGTGACCGTGCGACCGTGCGACCATGTGACCATGTGACCGTGCGACCATATGATCGTCTGACCGTGTGAACATGTGACCATGTGACCGTGCAACCATATGACCATGTGACCGTGTGATCATGTGACGGTGCGACTATATGACCATGTGACCGTGTGATCATGTGACGGTGCGACAATATGACCATGTGACAGTGTGACCGTGCGATCATGTGACCATGTGACCATGTGGCCGTGCGATCATGTGAACCTGTGACCATGTGACCGTGCAACCATATGACCATGTGACCGTGTGACCATGTGACCATGTGGCCGTGCGATCATGTGACCATGTGACCGTGCGACCATGTGACCATGTGACCGTGCGACCATGTGACCATGTGACCATGTGACCGTGCGATCATGTGACCATGTGATCATGTGACCATGTGACCATGTGACCGTGCAACCATATGACCATGTGACCGTGTGATCATGTGACCGTGCGACCATGTGACCATGTGACCGTGCGACCATGTGACCATGTGACCATGTGACCATGTGACCAGGTGGCCGTGCGATCATGTGACCATGTGATCATGTGACCATGTGATCATGTGACCATGTTACCGTGCGACCATGTTACCATGTGACCGTGCGACCATGTGACCATGTGACCGTGTGACCATGTGATCGTGTGACCATGTGGCCATGCGATCATGTGACCATATGACCATGTGACCATGTGACCATATGACCAAGTGACCGTGTGATCGTGTGACCATGTTACCGTGCGATCATGTGACCATGTGACCATGTGGCCGTGCGATCATGTGAACCTGTGACCATGTGACCGTGCAACCATATGACCATGTGACCGTGTGACCATGTGACCATGTGGCCGTGCGATCATGTGACCATGTGACCGTGCGACCATGTGACCATGTGACCGTGCGACCATGTGACCATGTGACCGTGTGACCGTGCGATCATGTGACCATGTGATCATGTGACCATGTGACCATGTGACCGTGCAACCATATGACCATGTGACCGTGTGATCATGTGACCGTGCGACCATGTGACCATGTGACCGTGCGACCATGTGACCATGTGACCATGTGACCATGTGACCAGGTGGCCGTGCGATCATGTGACCATGTGATCATGTGACCATGTGATCATGTGACCATGTTACCGTGCGACCATGTTACCATGTGACCGTGCGACCATGTGACCATGTGACCGTGTGACCATGTGATCGTGTGACCATGTGGCCATGCGATCATGTGACCATATGACCATGTGACCGTGCGACCATATGACCAAGTGACCGTGTGATCGTGTGACCATGTTACCGTGCGATCATGTGACCATGTGACCATGTGGCCGTGCGATCATGTGAACCTGTGACCATGTGATCGTGCAACCATATGACCAAGTGACCGTGTGATCGTGTGATCGTGTGACCATGTTACCGTGCGACCATGTGACCATGTGACCATGTGACCATGTGACCATGTGACCGTGCAACCATATGACCATGTGACCATGTGACCAGGTGGCCGTGCGATCATGTGACCATGTGACCGTGTGACCATGTGACCATGTGACCGTGCGACCATGTGACCATGTGACCATGTGGCCGTGCGATCATGTGACCATGTGATCATGTGACGATGTGACCATGTGACCGTGCAACCATATGACCCTGTGACCGTGTGATCATGTGACCGTGCGACCATGTGACCATGTGACCGTGCGACAATGTGACCATGTGACCGTGCGACAATGTGACCATGTGACCATGTGACCGTGTGACCATGTGACCAGGTGGCCGTGCGATCATGTGACCATGTGATCATGTGACCATGTGATCATGTGACCATGTTACCGTGCGACCATGTTACCATGTGACCGTGCGACCGTGTGACCATGTGACCATGTGACCGTGCGACCATGTGACAGTGCGACCATGTGACCGTGCGACCGTGCGACCATGTGACCATGTGACCGTGCGACCATATGATCGTCTGACCGTGTGAACATGTGACCATGTGACCGTGCAACCATATGACCATGTGACCGTGTGATCATGTGACGGTGCGACTATATGACCATGTGACCGTGTGACCATGTGATCATGTGACCATGTGACCATGTGACCGTGCAACCATATGACCCTGTGAC
The DNA here is from genome assembly GCA_963556495.2 of Valencia hispanica. Taxonomy (NCBI): domain Eukaryota; kingdom Metazoa; phylum Chordata; class Actinopteri; order Cyprinodontiformes; family Valenciidae; genus Valencia; species Valencia hispanica. Next base: position 16,636,612 of record OY747720.1, on the reverse strand, counting down.
CGTGTGATCATGTGATCGTGTGACCATGTTACCGTGCGATCATGTGACCATGTGACTGTGTGACCGTGTGACCATGTGACCATATGATCGTGTGACCATGTGACCATGTGGCAGTGCGATCATGTGACCATGTGATCATGTGACCATGTGACCGTGCGACCATGTGACCATGTGACAATCTGATCATGTGACCATGTGACCGTGCGACCATGTGACCATGTGACCGTGTGATCATGTGACCATGTGACCGTGCGACCATGTGACCATGTGACCGTGTGATCATGTGACCATGTGACAGTTTGACCAGGTGGCCGTGCGACCATGTGACCATGTGGCCGTGTGACCATGTGACCATGTGACCACGTGACCATGTGACCGTGCAACCATGTGACCATTTGACCATCTGATCATTTGACCATGTGACCGTGCGACCATTTGACCATGTGACCGTGTGATCATGTGACCATGTGACCGTGCGACCATATGACCATGTGACCGTGTGACCGTGTGACCATATGATCGTGTGACCGTGTGACCGCGTGACCATGTGACCATGTGACCGTGCGACCATGTGACAGTGCGACCATGTGACCGTAAGACCGTGCGACCATGTGACCATGTGACCGTGCGACCATATGATCGTCTGACCGTGTGAACATGTGACCATGTGACCGTGCAACCATATTACCATGTGACCGTGTGATCATGTGACGGTGCGACTATATGACCATGTGACCGTGTGATCATGTGACGGTGCGACAATATGACCATGTGACAGTGTGACCGTGCGATCATGTGACCATGTGACCATGTGGCCGTGCGATCATGTGAACCTGTGACCATGTGACCGTGCAACCATATGACCATGTGACCGTGTGACCATGTGACCATGTGGCCGTGCGACCATGTGATCATGTGACCATGTGACCATGTGACCGTGCAACCATATGACCATGTGACCGTGTGATCATGTGACCGTGCGACCATGTGACCATGTGACCGTGCGACCATGTGACCATGTGACCATGTGACCATGTGACCAGGTGGCCGTGCGATCATGTGACCATGTGATCATGTGACCATGTGATCATGTGACCATGTTACCTTGCGACCATGTTACCATGTGACCGTTCGACCATTTGACCATGTAACCATGTGACGATGTGATCGTGTGACCATGTGATCGTGTGACCATGTGGCCGTGCGACCATGTGACCGTGCGACCATGTGACCGTGCAACCGTGCGACCATGTGACCATGTGACCGTGCGACCATATGATCGTCTGACCATATGACCATGTGACCGTGTGATCATGTGACGGTGCGACCATATGACCATGTGACCGTGTGATCATGTGACGGTGCGACCATATGACCATATGACAGTGTGACCGTGTGACCATGTGATCATGTGACCATGTGACCGTGCGACCATGTGACCAGGTGGCCGTGCGATCATGTGACCATGTGACTGTGTGACCGTGTGACCATGTGATCATGTGACCATGTGACCGTGCGACCATGTGACCGTGTGACCATGTGACCATGTGGCCGTGCGATCATGTGACCATGTGACCGTGCGACCATGTGACCATGTGACCGTGCGACCATGTGACCATGTGACCATGTGACCGTGCGATCATGTGACCATGTGATCATGTGACCATGTGAACATGTGACCGTGCAACCATATGACCATGTGACCGTGTGATCATGTGACCGTGCGACCATGTGACCATGTGACCGTGCGACCATGTGACCATGTGACCATGTGACCAGGTGGTCGTGCGATCATGTGACCATGTGATCATGTGACCATGTGATCATGTGACCATGTTACCGTGCGACCATGTTACCATGTGACCGTGCGACCATGTGACCATGTGACCGTGTGACCATGTGATCGTGTGACCATGTGGCCATGCAATCATGTGACCATATGACCATGTGACCGTGCGACCATATGACCAAGTGACCGTGTGATCGTGTGACCATGTTACCGTGCGATCATGTGACCATGTGACCATGTGGCCGTGCGATCATGTGAACCTGTGACCATGTGACCGTGCAACCATATGACCATGTGACCGTGTGACCATGTGACCATGTGGCCGTGCGATCATGTGACCATGTGACCGTGCGACCATGTGACCATGTGATCATGTGACCATGTTACCATGTGACCGTGCGACCGTGTGACCATGTGACCATGTGACTGTGTGACCGTGTGACCATGTGACCATGTGACCGTGCGATCATGTGACCCTGTGATCATGTGACCATGTTACCATGTGACCGTGCGACCGTGTGACCATGTGACCATGTGACTGTGTGACCGTGTGACCATGTGACCATATGATCGTGTGACCATGTGACCATGTGGCCGTGCGATCATGTGACCATGTGATCATGTGACCATGTGACCGTGCGACCATGTGACCATGTGACAATCTGATCATGTGACCATGTGACCGTGCGACCATGTGACCATGTGACCGTGTGATCATGTGACCATGTGACAGTTTGACCAGGTGGCCGTGCGACCATGTGACCATGTGGCCGTGTGACCATGTGACCATGTGACCACGTGACCATGTGACCGTGTAACCATGTGACCATGTGACCATCTGATCATTTGACCATGTGACCGTGCGACCATTTGACCATGTGAACGTGTGATCATGTGACCATGTGACCGTGCGACCATATGACCATGTGACCGTGTGACCGTGTGACCATGTGACCATATGATCGTGTGACCGTGTGACCATGTGGCCGTGCGATCATGTGACCATGTGATCATGTGACCATGTGACCGTGCGACCATGTGACCGTGCGACCATGTGACCGTGCAACCGTGCGACCATGTGACCATGTGACCGTGCGACCATATGATCGTCTGACCGTGTCAACATGTGACCATGTGACCGTGCAACCATATGACCATGTGACCGTGTGATCATGTGACGGTGCGACCATATGACCATGTGACCGTGTGATCATGTGACGGTGCGACCATATGACCATGTGACAGTGTGACCGTGTGACCATGTGATCATGTGACCATGTGACCGTGCGACCATGTGACCAGGTGGCCGTGCGATCATGTGACCATGTGACTGTGTGACCGTGTGACCATGTGATCATGTGACCATGTGACCGTGCGACCATGTGACCGTGTGACCATGTGACCATGTGGCCGTGCGATCATGTGACCATGTGACCGTGCGACCATGTGACCATGTGACCGTGCGACCATGTGACCATGTGACCATGTGACCGTGCGATCATGTGACCATGTGATCATGTGACCATGTGACCATGTGACCGTGCAACCATATGACCATGTGACCGTGTGATCATGTGACCGTGCGACCATGTGACCATGTGACCGTGCGACCATGTGACCATGTGACCATGTGACCATGTGACCAGGTGGCCGTGCGATCATGTGACCATGTGATCATGTGACCATGTGATCATGTGACCATGTTACCGTGCGACCATGTTACCATGTGACCGTGCGACCATGTGACCATGTGACCGTGTGACCATGTGATCGTGTGACCATGTGGCCATGCGATCATGTGACCATATGACCATGTGACCGTGCGACCATATGACCAAGTGACCGTGTGATCGTGTGACCATGTTACCGTGCGATCATGTGACCATGTGACCATGTGGCCGTGCGATCATGTGAACCTGTGACCATGTGACCGTGCAACCAAATGACCATGTGACCGTGTGACCATGTGACCATGTGGCCGTGCGACCATGTGATCATGTGACCATGTGACCATGTGACCGTGCAACCATATGACCATGTGACCGTGTGATCATGTGACCGTGCGACCATGTGACCATGTGACCGTGCGACCATGTGAACGTGTGATCATGTGACCATGTGACCGTGCGACCATATGACCATGTGACCGTGTGACCGTGTGACCATGTGACCATATGATCGTGTGACCGTGTGACCATGTGGCCGTGCGATCATGTGACCATGTGATCATGTGACCATGTGACCGTGCGACCATGTGACCGTGCGACCATGTGACCGTGCAACCGTGCGACCATGTGACCATGTGACCGTGCGACCATATGATCGTCTGACCGTGTCAACATGTGACCATGTGACCGTGCAACCATATGACCATGTGACCGTGTGATCATGTGACGGTGCGACCATATGACCATGTGACCGTGTGATCATGTGACGGTGCGACCATATGACCATGTGACAGTGTGACCGTGTGACCATGTGATCATGTGACCATGTGACCGTGCGACCATGTGACCAGGTGGCCGTGCGATCATGTGACCATGTGACTGTGTGACCGTGTGACCATGTGATCATGTGACCATGTGACCGTGCGACCATGTGACCGTGTGACCATGTGACCATGTGGCCGTGCGATCATGTGACCATGTGACCGTGCGACCATGTGACCATGTGACCGTGCGACCATGTGACCATGTGACCATGTGACCGTGCGATCATGTGACCATGTGATCATGTGACCATGTGACCATGTGACCGTGCAACCATATGACCATGTGACCGTGTGATCATGTGACCGTGCGACCATGTGACCATGTGACCGTGCGACCATGTGACCATGTGACCATGTGACCATGTGACCAGGTGGCCGTGCGATCATGTGACCATGTGATCATGTGACCATGTGATCATGTGACCATGTTACCGTGCGACCATGTTACCATGTGACCGTGCGACCATGTGACCATGTGACCGTGTGACCATGTGATCGTGTGACCATGTGGCCATGCGAACATGTGACCATATGACCATGTGACCGTGCGACCATATGACCAAGTGACCGTGTGATCGTGTGACCATGTTACCGTGCGATCATGTGACCATGTGACCATGTGGCCGTGCGATCATGTGAACCTGTGACCATGTGACCGTGCAACCAAATGACCATGTGACCGTGTGACCATGTGACCATGTGGCCGTGCGACCATGTGATCATGTGACCATGTGACCATGTGACCGTGCAACCATATGACCATGTGACCGTGTGATCATGTGACCGTGCGACCATGTGACCATGTGACCGTGCGACCATGTGACCATGTGACCATGTGACCATGTGACCAGGTGGCCGTGCGATCATGTGACCATGTGATCATGTGACCATGTGATCATGTGACCATGTTACCGTGCGACCATGTTACCATGTGACCGTTCGACCATTTGACCATGTAACCATGTGACGATGTGATCGTGTGACCATGTGATCGTGTGACCATGTGGCCGTGCGACCATGTGACCGTGCGACCATGTGACCGTGCAACCGTGCGACCATGTGACCATGTGACCGTGCGACCATATGATCGTCTGACCATATGACCATGTGACCGTGTGATCATGTGACGGTGCGACCATATGACCATGTGACCGTGTGATCATGTGACGGTGCGACCATATGACCATGTGACAGTGTGACCGTGTGACCATGTGATCATGTGACCATGTGACCGTGCGACCATGTGACCAGGTGGCCGTGCGATCATGTGACCATGTGACTGTGTGACCGTGTGACCATGTGATCATGTGACCATGTGACCGTGCGACCATGTGACCGTGTGACCATGTGACCATGTGGCCGTGCGATCATGTGACCATGTGACCGTGCGACCATGTGACCATGTGACCGTGCGACCATGTGACCATGTGACCATGTGACCGTGCGATCATGTGACCATGTGATCATGTGACCATGTGAACATGTGACCGTGCAACCATATGACCATGTGACCGTGTGATCATGTGACCGTGCGACCATGTGACCATGTGACCGTGCGACCATGTGACCATGTGACCATGTGACCAGGTGGTCGTGCGATCATGTGACCATGTGATCATGTGACCATGTGATCATGTGACCATGTTACCGTGCGACCATGTTACCATGTGACCGTGCGACCATGTGACCATGTGACCGTGTGACCATGTGATCGTGTGACCATGTGGCCATGCGATCATGTGACCATATGACCATGTGACCGTGCGACCATATGACCAAGTGACCGTGTGATCGTGTGACCATGTTACCGTGCGATCATGTGACCATGTGACCATGTGGCCGTGCGATCATGTGAACCTGTGACCATGTGACCGTGCAACCATATGACCATGTGACCGTGTGACCATGTGACCATGTGGCCGTGCGATCATGTGACCATGTGACCGTGCGACCATGTGACCATGTGACCGTGCGACCATGTGACCATGTGACCATGTGACCGTGCGATCATGTGACCCTGTGATCATGTGACCATGTGACCATGTGACCGTGCAACCATATGACCATGTGACCGTGTGATCATGTGACCGTGCGACCATGTGACCATGTGACCGTGCGACCATGTGACCATGTGACCATGTGACCATGTGACCAGGTGGCCGTGCGATCATGTGACCATGTGATCATGTGACCATGTGATCATGTGAGCATGTTACCGTGCGACCATGTTACCATGTGACCGTACGACCATTTGACCATGTAACCATGTGACCATGTGATGGTGTGACCATGTGATCGTGTGACCATGTGGCCATGCGATCATGTGACCATATGACCATGTGACCGTGCGACCATGTGACCGTGTGATCATGTGACCATGTGACCGTGCGACCATGCGACCATGTGACCGTGTGACCGTGCAACCATGTGACCATGTGACCGAGCGACCACATGACCATGTGACAGTGTGACCGTCTGACCGTGTGACCATGTGACCGTGTGAACATGTGACCATGTGACCTTGTGACCATGTGGCCGTGCGATCATGTGAACATGTGACCATGTGACCTTGCAACAATATGACCATGTGACCGTGTGATCATGTGACCGTGCAACCGTGCAACCGTGCGACCATATGACCATGTGACCGTGTGATCATGTGACCATGTGACCGTGCGACCATATGACCATGTGACAGTGTGACCGTGTGACCATGTGACCGTGTGACCATGTGACCATATGATCGTGTGACCGTGTGACCATGTGACCATGTGACCATGTGACCGTGCGACCATGTGACCACGTGACCATGTGACCGTGCAACCATGTGACCATGTGACCATCTGATCATTTGACCATGTGACCGTGCGACTATGTGACCATGTGACCGTGTGATCATGTGACCATGTGACCGTGCGACCATATGACCATATGACCGTGTGACCATGTGACCATATGATCGTGCGACCGTGTGACCATGTGACCGTGTGATCATGTGACGGTGCAACCATGTGACCAAGTGACCATGTGGCCGTGCGATCATGTGAACCTGTGACCATGTGAGCGTGCGACCATATGACCATGTGACAGTGTGACCGTGTGACCATGTGATCATGTGACCATGTGACCGTGCGACCATGTGACCAGGTGGCCGTGCGATCATGTGACCATGTGACCGTGTGACCGTGTGACCATGTGACCATGTGATCATGTGACCATGTGACCGTGCGACCATGTGACCGTGTGACCATGTGACCATGTGGCCGTGCGATCATGTGACCATGTGACCGTGCGACCATGTGACCATGTGACCGTGCGACCATGTGACCATGTGACCATGTGGCCGTGCGATCATGTGACCATGTGATCATGTGACCATGTGACCATGTGACCGTGCAACCATATGACCCTGTGACCGTGTGATCATGTGACCGTGCGACCATGTGACCATGTGACCGTGCGACAATGTGACCATGTGACCATGTGACCGTGTGACCATGTGACCAGGTGGCCGTGCGATCATGTGACCATGTGATCATGTGACCATGTGATCATGTGACCATGTTACCGTGCGACCATGTTACCATGTGACCGTGCGACCTTGTGACCATGTGACCATGTGACCGTGCGACCATGTGACAGTGCGACCATGTGACCGTGCGACCGTGCGACCATGTGACCATGTGACCGTGCGACCATATGATCGTCTGACCGTGTGAACATGTGACCATGTGACCGTGCAACCATATGACCATGTGACCGTGTGATCATGTGACGGTGCGACTATATGACCATGTGACCGTGTGACCATGTGATCATGTGACCATGTGACCATGTGACCGTGCAACCATATGACCCTGTGACCGTGTGATCATGTGATCGTGTGACCATGTTACCGTGCGATCATGTGACCATGTGACCGTGCGACCATGTGACCGTTTGACCATGTGACCATGTGGCCGTGCGATCATGTGAACCTGTGACCATGTGACCGTGCAACCATATGACCAAGTGACCGTGTGATCGTGTGACCATGTTACCGTCCGACCATGTGACCATGTGACCGTGCAACCATGTGACCATGTGACCGTGTGACCATGTGACCAGGTGGCCGTGCGATCATGTGACCATGTGACCGTGTGACCATGTGATTATGTGACCATGTGACCGTGCGACCATGTGACCATGTGACTGTGTGACCGTGTGACCATGTGACCATATGATCGTGTGACCATGTGACCATGTAGCCAGATCATGTGACCATGTGATCATGCGACCATGTGACCATGTAACAATCTGATCATGTGACCATGTGACCGTGTGACCGTGCGACTATGTGACCATGTGACCGTGTGACCATGTGATCGTGTGACCATGTGGCCGTGCGATCATGTGACCATATGACCATGTGACCGTGCGACAATATGACCAAGTGACCGTGTGATCGTGTGACCATGTTACCGTGCGACCATGTGACCATGTGACCGTGCAACCATGTGACCATGTGACCGTGTGACCATGTGACCATGTGACCAGGTGGCCGTGCGATCATGTGACCATGTGACCGTGTGACCAAATGATCGTGTGACCATGTGACCATGTAGCCAGATCATGTGACCATGTGATCATGTGACCATGTGACCGTGCGACCATGTGACCATGTAACAATCTGATCATGTGACCGTGCGACCATGTGACCGTGTGACCGTGCGACCATGTGATCGTTTGACCGTGTGACCATGTGACCATGTGGCCGTGCGATCATGTGAACCTGTGACCATGTGACCGTGCAACCATATGACCAAGTGACCGTGTGATCGTGTGACCATGTTACCGTGCGACCATGTGACCATGTGACCGTGCAACCATGTGACATGTGACCGTGTGACCATGTGACCATGTGACCAGGTGGCCGTGCGATCATGTGACCATGTGACCGTGTGACCATGTGACCATGTGATCATGTGACCATGTGACCGTGCGACCATGTGACCATGTGACTGTGTGACCGTGTGACCATGTGACCATATGATCGTGTGACCATGTGACCATGTGGCTGTGCGATCAAGTGACCATGTGATCATGTGACCATGTGACCGTGCGACCATGTGACCATGTGACAATCTGATCATGTGACCATGTGACCGTGCGACCATGTGACCATGTGACCATGTGACCATGTGACCAGGTGGCCGTGCGATCATGTGACCATGTGATCATGTGACCATGTGATCATGTGACCATGTTACCGTGCGACCATGTTACCATGTGACCGTGCGACCATGTGACCATGTGACCGTGTGACCATGTGATCGTGTGACCATGTGATCGTGTGACCATGTGGCCATGCGATCATGTGACCATATGACCATGTGACCGTGCGACCATATGACCAAGTGACCGTGTGATCGTGTGACCATGTTACCGTGCGATCATGTGACCATGTGACCATGTGGCCGTGCGATCATGTGACCATGTGATCATGTGACCATGTGACCGTGCGACCATGTGACCATGTGGCTGTGCGATCAAGTGACCATGTGATCATGTGACCATGTGACCGTGCGACCATGTGACCATGTGATCATGTGACCATGTGATCATGTGACCATGTGATCATGTGACCATGTTACCGTGCGACCATGTTACCATGTGACCGTGCGACCATGTGACCATGTGACCGTGTGACCATGTGATCATGTGACCATGTGGCCATGCGATCATGTGACCATATGACCATGTGACCGTGCGATCATGTGACCATGTGACCGTGTGACCATGTGACCATGTGATCATGTGACCATAAGACCGTGCGACCATGTGACCGTGTGACCATGTTACCGTGCGATCATGTGACCATGTGACCGTGCGACCATGTGACCGTGTGACCGTGCAACCATGTGATCGTGTGTCCATGTGACCAGGTGGCCGTGCGATCATGTGACCATGTGACCGTGTGACCATGTGACCATGTGACCATGTGACCGTGTGACCATGTGACCATGTGACTCTGTGGCCGTGCGATCATGTGACCATGTGACCGTGCGACCATGTGACCATGTGACCGTGCGACCATGTGACCATGTGACCGTGCGACCATTTGACCATGTAAACATGTGACCGTGCGACCATGTGACCATGTGGCCGTGCGATCATGTGACCATGTGATCATGTGACCATGTGACCGTGCAACCATACGACCATGTGACCGTGCGATCATGTGAACCTGTGACCATGTGACCGTGCAACCATATGACCAAGTGACCGTGTGACCATGTGACCAGGAGGCCGTGCGATCATGTGACCATGTGACCGTGTGACCATGTGACCATGTGATCATGTGACCATTTGACCATGCGACCATGTGACCATGTGACTGTGTGACCGTGTGACCATGTGACCATATGATCGTGTGACCATGTGACCATGTGGCCGTGCGATCATGTGACCATGTGATCATGTGACCATGTGACCGTGCGACCATGTGACCATGTAACAATCTGATCATGTGACCATGTGACCGTGCGACCATGTGACCATGTGACCAGGTGGCCGTGCGATCATGTGACCATGTGACCGTGTGACCATGTGACCATGTGATCATGTGACCATGTGACCGTGCGACCATGTGACCGTGTGACCATGTTACCGTGCGATCATGTGACCATGTGACCGTGCGACCATGTGACCGTGTGACCGTGCAACCATGTGATCGTGTGTCCATGTGACCAGGTGGCCGTGCGATCATGTGACCATGTGACCGTGTGACCATGTGACCATGTGACCATGTGACCGTGTGACCATGTGACCATGTGACTCTGTGGCCGTGCGATCATGTGACCATGTGACCGTGCGACCATGTGACCATGTGACCGTGCGACCATTTGACCATGTAAACATGTGACCGTGCGACCATGTGACCATGTGGCCGTGCGATCATGTGACCATGTGATCATGTGACCATGTGACCGTGCAACCATACGACCATGTGACCGTGTGATCATGTGACCATGTGACCGTGCGACCATGCGACAATGTGACGGTGTGACCGTTCAACCATGTGACCATGTGACCGTGCGACCACATGACCATGTGACAGTGTGACCGTGTGACCGTGTGACCATGTGACCGTGTGAACATGTGACCATGTGACCTTGTGACCATGTGGCCGTGCGATCATGTGAACATGTGACCATGTGACCTTGCAACAATATGACCATGTGACCGTGTGATCATGTGACCGTGCAACCGTGCGACCATATGACCATGTGACCGTGTGATCATGTGACCATGTGACCGTGCGACCATGTGACCATGTGACCGTGCGACCATATGACCATGTGACAGTGTGATCGTGTGACCATGTTACCGTGCGATCATGTGACCATGTGACCATGTGGCCGTGCGATCATGTGAACCTGTGACCATGTGACCGTGCAACCATATGACCATGTGACCGTGTGACCATGTGATCATGTGACCATGTGGCCATGTGATCATGTGACCATGTTACCGTGCGACCATGTTACCATGTGACCGTGCGACCATGTGACCATGTGACCGTGTGACCATGTGATCATGTGACCATGTGGCCATGCGATCATGTGACCATATGACCATGTGACCGTGCGACCATATGACCAAGTGACCGTGTGATCGTGTGACCATGTTACCGTGCGATCATGTGACCATGTGACCATGTGATCGTGCAACCATATGACCAAGTGACCGTGTGACCATGTGACCAGGTGGCCGTGCGATCATGTGACCATGTGACCGTGTGACCATGTGACCATGTGATCATGTGACCATTTGACCATGCGACCATGTGACCATGTGACTGTGTGACCGTGTGACCATGTGACCATATGATCGTGTGACCATGTGACCATGTGGCCGTGCGATCATGTGACCATGTGATCATGTGACCATGTGACCGTGCGACCATGTGACCATGTAACAATCTGATCATGTGACCATGTGACCGTGCGACCATGTGACCATGTGACCAGGTGGCCGTGCGATCATGTGACCATGTGACCGTGTGACCATGTGACCGTGTGAACATGTGACCATGTGACCTTGTGACCATGTGGCCGTGCGATCATGTGAACATGTGACCATGTGACCTTGCAACAATATGACCATGTGACCGTGTGATCATGTGACCGTGCAACCGTGCGACCATATGACCATGTGACCGTGTGATCATGTGACCATGTGACCGTGCGACCATGTGACCATGTGACCGTGCGACCATATGACCATGTGACAGTGTGACCGTGTGACCATGTGACCATATGATCGTGTGACCGTGTGACCATGTGACCATGTGACCATGTGACCGTACGACCATGTGACCACGTGACCATGTGACCGTGCAACCATGTGACCATGTGACCATCTGATCATTTGACCATGTGACCGTGCGACTATGTGACCATGTGACCGTGTGATCATGTGACCATGTGACCGTGCGACCATATGACCATATGACCGTGTGACCATGTGACCATATGATCGTGCGACCGTGTGACCGTGTGACAATGTGGCCGTGCGATCATGTGACCATGTGATCATGTGACCATGTGACCGTGCGACCATGTGACCGTGCGACCATGTGACCGTTTGACCATGTGACCATGTGGCCGTGCGATCATGTGAACCTGTGACCATGTGAGCGTGCAACCATATGACCATGTGACCGTGTGATCATGTGACGGTGCAACCATGTGACCATGTGACCATGTGGCCGTGCGATCATGTGAACCTGTGACCATGTGAGCGTGCGACCATATGACCATGTGACAGTGTGACCGTGTGACCATGTGAACCTGTGACCATGTGAGCGTGCAACCATATGACCATGTGACCGTGTGATCATGTGACGGTGCAACCATGTGACCATGTGACCATGTGGCCGTGCGATCATGTGAACCTGTGACCATGTGAGCGTGCGACCATATGACCATGTGACAGTGTGACCGTGTGACCATGTGAACCTGTGACCATGTGAGCGTGCAACCATATGACCATGTGACCGTGTGATCATGTGACGGTGCAACCATGTGACCATGTGACCATGTGGCCGTGCGATCATGTGAACCTGTGACCATGTGAGCGTGCGACCATATGACCATGTGACAGTGTGACCGTGTGACCATGTGATCATGTGACCATGTGACCGTGCGACCATGTGACCAGGTGGCCGTGCGATCATGTGACCATGTGACCGTGTGACCGTGTGACCATGTGACCATGTGATCATGTGACCATGTGACCGTGCGACCATGTGACCGTGTGACCATGTGACCATGTGGCCGTGCGATCATGTGACCATGTGACCGTGCGACCATGTGACCATGTGACCGTGCGACCATGTGACCATGTGACCATGTGGCCGTGCGATCATGTGACCATGTGATCATGTGACCATGTGACCATGTGACCGTGCAACCATATGACCCTGTGACCGTGTGATCATGTGACCGTGCGACCATGTGACCATGTGACCGTGCGACAATGTGACCATGTGACCATGTGACCGTGTGACCATGTGACCAGGTGGCCGTGCGATCATGTGACCATGTGATCATGTGACCATGTGATCATGTGACCATGTTACCGTGCGACCATGTTACCATGTGACCGTGCGACCGTGTGACCATATGACCATGTGACCGTGCGACCATGTGACAGTGCGACCATGTGACCGTGCGACCGTGCGACCATATGATCGTCTGACCGTGTGAACATGTGACCATGTGACCGTGCAACCATATGACCATGTGACCGTGTGATCATGTGACGGTGCGACTATATGACCATGTGACCGTGTGACCATGTGATCATGTGACCATGTGACCATGTGACCGTGCAACCATATGACCCTGTGACCGTGTGATCATGTGATCGTGTGACCATGTTACCGTGCGATCATGTGACCATGTGACCGTGCGACCATGTGACCGTTTGACCATGTGACCATGTGGCCGTGCGATCATGTGAACCTGTGACCATGTGACCGTGCAACCATATGACCAAGTGACCGTGTGATCGTGTGACCATGTTACCGTCCGACCATGTGACCATGTGACCGTGCAACCATGTGACCATGTGACCGTGTGACCATGTGACCATGTGACCAGGTGGCCGTGCGATCATGTGACCATGTGACCGTGTGACCATGTGACCGTGCGACCATATGACCATGTGACAGTGTGACCGTGTGACCATGTGACCGTGTGACCATGTGACCATATGATCGTGTGACCGTGTGACCATGTGACCATGTGACCGTGCGACCATGTGACCACGTGACCATGTGACCGTGCAACCATGTGACCATGTGACCATCTGATCATTTGACCATGTGACCGTGCGACTATGTGACCATGTGACCGTGTGATCATGTGACCATGTGACCGTGCGACCATATGACCATATGACCGTGTGACCATGTGACCATATGATCGTGCGACCGTGTGACCGTGTGACAATGTGGCCGTGCGATCATGTGACCATGTGATAATGTGACCATGTGACCGTGCGACCATGTGACCATGCGACCATGTGACCGTTTGACCATGTGACCATGTGGCCGTGCGATCATGTGAACCTGTGACCATGTGAGCGTGCAACCATATGACCATGTGACCGTGTGATCATGTGACGGTGCAACCATGTGACCATGTGACCATGTGGCCGTGCGATCATGTGAACCTGTGACCATGTGAGTGTGCGACCATATGACCATGTGACAGTGTGACCGTGTGACCATGTGATCATGTGACCATGTGACCGTGCGACCATGTGACCAGGTGGCCGTGCGATCATGTGACCATGTGACCGTGTGACCGTGTGACCATGTGACCATGTGATCATGTGACCATGTGACCGTGCGACCATGTGACCGTGTGACCATGTGACCATGTGGCCGTGCGATCATGTGACCATGTGACCGTGCGACCATGTGACCATGTGACCGTGCGACCATGTGACCATGTGACCATGTGGCCGTGCGATCATGTGACCATGTGATCATGTGACCATGTGACCATGTGACCGTGCAACCATATGACCCTGTGACCGTGTGATCATGTGACCGTGCGACCATGTTACCATGTGACCGTGCGACCATGTGACCATGTGACCGTGTGACCATGTGATCGTGTGACCATGTGACCAGGTGGCCGTGCGATCATGTGACCATGTGATCATGTGACCATGTGATCATGTGACCATGTTACCGTGCGACCATGTTACCATGTGACCGTGCGACCGTGTGACCATGTGACCATGTGACCGTGCGACCATGTGACAGTGCGACCATGTGACCGTGCGACCGTGCGACCATATGATCGTCTGACCGTGTGAACATGTGACCATGTGACCGTGCAACCATATGACCATGTGACCGTGTGATCATGTGACGGTGCGACTATATGACCATGTGACCGTGTGACCATGTGATCATGTGACCATGTGACCATGTGACCGTGCAACCATATGACCCTGTGACCGTGTGATCATGTGATCGTGTGACCATGTTACCGTGCGATCATGTGACCATGTGACCGTGCGACCATGTGACCGTTTGACCATGTGACCATGTGGCCGTGCGATCATGTGAACCTGTGACCATGTGACCGTGCAACCATATGACCAAGTGACCGTGTGATCGTGTGACCATGTTACCGTCCGACCATGTGACCATGTGACCGTGCAACCATGTGACCATGTGACCGTGTGACCATGTGACCATGTGACCAGGTGGCCGTGCGATCATGTGACCATGTGACCGTGTGACCATGTGACCGTGCGACCATATGACCATGTGACAGTGTGACCGTGTGACCATGTGACCGTGTGACCATGTGACCATATGATCGTGTGACCGTGTGACCATGTGACCATGTGACCGTGCGACCATGTGACCACGTGACCATGTGACCGTGCAACCATGTGACCATGTGACCATCTGATCATTTGACCATGTGACCGTGCGACTATGTGACCATGTGACCGTGTGATCATGTGACCATGTGACCGTGCGACCATATGACCATATGACCGTGTGACCATGTGACCATATGATCGTGCGACCGTGTGACCGTGTGACAATGTGGCCGTGCGATCATGTGACCATGTGATAATGTGACCATGTGACCGTGCGACCATGTGACCATGCGACCATGTGACCGTTTGACCATGTGACCATGTGGCCGTGCGATCATGTGAACCTGTGACCATGTGAGCGTGCAACCATATGACCATGTGACCGTGTGATCATGTGACGGTGCAACCATGTGACCATGTGACCATGTGGCCGTGCGATCATGTGAACCTGTGACCATGTGAGTGTGCGACCATATGACCATGTGACAGTGTGACCGTGTGACCATGTGATCATGTGACCATGTGACCGTGCGACCATGTGACCAGGTGGCCGTGCGATCATGTGACCATGTGACCGTGTGACCGTGTGACCATGTGACCATGTGATCATGTGACCATGTGACCGTGCGACCATGTGACCGTGTGACCATGTGACCATGTGGCCGTGCGATCATGTGACCATGTGACCGTGCGACCATGTGACCATGTGACCGTGCGACCATGTGACCATGTGACCATGTGGCCGTGCGATCATGTGACCATGTGATCATGTGACCATGTGACCATGTGACCGTGCAACCATATGACCCTGTGACCGTGTGATCATGTGACCGTGCGACCATGTGACCATGTGACCGTGCGACAATGTGACCATGTGACCATGTGACCGTGTGACCATGTGACCAGGTGGCCGTGCGATCATGTGACCATGTGATCATGTGACCATGTGATCATGTGACCATGTTACCGTGCGACCATGTTACCATGTGACCGTGCGACCGTGTGACCATGTGACCATGTGACCGTGCGACCGTGCGACCATGTGACCATGTGACCGTGCGACCATATGATCGTCTGACCGTGTGAACATGTGACCATGTGACCGTGCAACCATATGACCATGTGACCGTGTGATCATGTGACGGTGCGACTATATGACCATGTGACCGTGTGACCATGTGATCATGTGACCATGTGACCATGTGACCGTGCAACCATATGACCCTGTGACCGTGTGATCATGTGATCGTGTGACCATGTTACCGTGCGATCATGTGACCATGTGACCGTGCGACCATGTGACCGTTTGACCATGTGACCATGTGGCCGTGCGATCATGTGAACCTGTGACCATGTGACCGTGCAACCATATGACCAAGTGACCGTGTGATCGTGTGACCATGTTACCGTCCGACCATGTGACCATGTGACCGTGCAACCATGTGACCATGTGACCGTGTGACCATGTGACCATGTGACCAGGTGGCCGTGCGATCATGTGACCATGTGACCGTGTGACCATGTGACCATGTGATTATGTGACCATGTGACCGTGCGACCATGTGACCTTGTGACTGTGTGACCGTGTGACCATGTGACCATATGATCGTGTGACCATGTGACCATGTAGCCAGATCATGTGACCATGTGATCATGTGACCATGTGACCGTGCGACCATGTGACCATGTAACAATCTGATCATGTGACCATGTGACCGTGTGACCGTGCGACCATGTGACCATGTGACCGTGTGACCATGTGATCGTGTGACCATGTGGCCGTGCGATCATGTGACCATATGACCATGTGACCGTGCGACAATATGACCAAGTGACCGTGTGATCGTGTGACCATGTTACCGTGCGACCATGTGACCATGTGACCGTGCAACCATGTGACCATGTGACCGTGTGACCATGTGACCATGTGACCAGGTGGCCGTGCGATCATGTGACCATGTGACCGTGTGACCATATGATCGTGTGACCATGTGACCATGTAGCAAGATCATGTGACCATGTGATCATGTGACCATGTGACCGTGCGACCATGTGACCATGTAACAATCTGATCATGTGACCGTGCGACCATGTGACCGTGTGACCGTGCGACCATGTGATCGTTTGACCGTGTGACCATGTGACCATGTGGCCGTGCGATCATGTGAACCTGTGACCATGTGACCGTGCAACCATATGACCAAGTGACCGTGTGATCGTGTGACCATGTTACCGTGCAACCATGTGACCATGTGACCGTGCAACCATGTGACCATGTGACCGTGTGACCATGTGACCATGTGACCAGGTGGCCGTGCGATCATGTGACCATGTGACCGTGTGACCATGTGACCATGTGATCATGTGACCATGTGACCGTGCGACCATGTGACCATGTGACTGTGTGACCGTGTGACCATGTGACCATATGATCGTGTGACCATGTGACCATGTGGCCGTGCGATCATGTGACCATGTGACAGTTTGACCAGGTGGCCGTGCGACCATGTGACCATGTGGCCGTGTGACCATGTGACCATGTGACCACGTGACCATGTGACCGTGCAACCATGTGACCATGTGACCATCTGATCATTTGACCATGTGACCGTGCGACCATTTGACCATGTGACCGTGTGATCATGTGACCATGTGACCGTGCGACCATATGACCATGTGACCGTGTGACCGTGTGACCATATGATCGTGTGACCGTGTGACCATGTGACCATGTGACCGTGCGACCATGTGACAGTGCGACCATGTGACCGTGCGACCGTGTGACCATGTGACCATGTGACCGTGCAACCATATGACCCTGTGACCGTGTGATCATGTGACCGTGCGACCATGTGACCATGTGACCGTGCGACAATGTGACCATGTGACCATGTGACCGTGTAACCATGTGACCAGGTGGCCGTGCGATCATGTGACCATGTGATCATGTGACCATGTGATCATGTGACCATGTTACTGTGCGACCATGTTACCATGTGACCGTGCGACCATGTGACCATGTGACCGTGTGACCATGTGATCGTGTGACCATGTGGCCATGCGATCATGTGACCATATAACCATGTGACCGTGTGACCATATGACCAAGTAACCGTGTGATCGTGTGACCATGTTACCGTGCGATCATGTGACCATGTGACTGTGCGACCATGTGACCGTTTGACCATGTGACCATGTGGCCGTGCGATCAGTTGAACCTGTGACCATGTGACCGTGCAACCATATGACCAAGTGACCGTGTGACCATGTTACCGTCCGACCATGTGACCATGTGACCGTGCAACCATGTGACCATGTGACCGTGTGACCATGTGACCATGTGACCAGGTGGCCGTGCGATCATGTGACCATGTGACCGTGTGACCATGTGATTATGTGACCATGTGACCGTGCGACCATGTGACCATATGATCGTGTGACCATGTGACCATGTAGCCAGATCATGTGACCATGTGATCATGTGACCATGTGACCGTGCGACCATGTGACCATGTAACAATCTGATCATGTGACCATGTGACCGTGTGACCGTGCGACCATGTGACCATGTGACCGTGTGACCATGTGATCGTGTGACCATGTGGCCGTGCGATCATGTGACCATATGACCATGTGACCGTGCGACAATATGACCAAGTGACCGTGTGATCGTGTGACCATGTTACCGTGCGACCATGTGACCATGTGACCGTGCAACCATGTGACCATGTGACCGTGTGACCATGTGACCATGTGACCAGGTGGCCGTGCGATCATGTGACCATGTGACCGTGTGACCAAATGATCGTGTGACCATGTGACCATGTAGCCAGATCATGTGACCATGTGATCATGTGACCATGTGACCGTGCGACCATGTGACCATGTAACAATCTGATCATGTGACCGTGCGACCATGTGACCGTGTGACCGTGCGACCATGTGATCGTTTGACCGTGTGACCATGTGACCATGTGGCCGTGCGATCATGTGAACCTGTGACCATGTGACCGTGCAACCATATGACCAAGTGACCGTGTGATCGTGTGACCATGTTACCGTGCGACCATGTGACCATGTGACCGTGCAACCATGTGACCATGTGACCGTGTGACCATGTGACCATGTGACCAGGTGGCCGTGTGATCATGTGACCATGTGACCGTGTGACCATGTGACCATGTGATCATGTGACCATGTGACCGTGCGACCATGTGACCATGTGACTGTGTGACCGTGTGACCATGTGACCATATGATCGTGTGACCATGTGACCATGTGGCTGTGCGATCAAGTGACCATGTGATCATGTGACCATGTGACCGTGCGACCATGTGACCATGTGACAATCTGATCATGTGACCATGTGACCGTGCGACCATGTGACCATGTGACCATGTGACCATGTGACCAGGTGGCCGTGCGATCATGTGACCATGTGATCATGTGACCATGTGATCATGTGACCATGTTACCGTGCGACCATGTTACCATGTGACCGTGCGACCATGTGACCATGTGACCGTGTGACCATGTGATCGTGTGACCATGTGATCGTGTGACCATGTGGCCATGCGATCATGTGACCATATGACCATGTGACCGTGCGACCATATGACCAAGTGACCGTGTGATCGTGTGACCATGTTACCGTGCGATCATGTGACCATGTGACCATGTGGCCGTGCGATCATGTGAACCTGTGACCATGTGACCGTGCAACCATATGACCATGTGACCGTGTGACCATGTGACCATGTGGCCGTGCGATCATGTGACCATGTGATCATGTGACCATGTGATCATGTGACCATGTTACCGTGCGACCATGTTACCATGTGACCGTGCGACCATGTGACCATGTGACCGTGTGACCATGTGATCATGTGACCATGTGGCCATGCGATCATGTGACCATATGACCATGTGACCGTGCGACCATATGACCAAGTGACCATGTGATCGTGTGACCATGTTACCGTGCGATCATGTGACCATGTGACCATGTGGCCGTGCGATCATGTGAACCTGTGACCATGTGACCGTGCAACCATATGACCAAGTGACCGTGTGATCGTGTGACCATGTTACCGTGCGACCATGTGACCATGTGACCATGTGACCGTGTGACCATGTGACCATGTGACCAGGTGGCCGTGCGATCATGTGACCATGTGACCGTGTGACCATGTGACCATGTGATCATGTGACCATGTGACCATGCGACCATGTGACCATGTGACTGTGTGACCGTGTGACCATGTGACCATATGATCGTGTGACCATGTGACCATGTGGCCGTGCGATCATGTGACCATGTGATCATGTGACCATGTGACCGTGCGACCATGTGACCATGTGACAATCTGATCATGTGACCATGTGACCGTGCGACCATATGACCATGTGACCGTGTGACCATATGACCATGTGACCGTGTGACCAGGTGGCCGTGCGATCATGTGACCATGTGACCGTGTGACCGTGCGACCGTGCGACCATGTGACCATGTGACCATGTGACCAGGTGACCGTGCGATCATGTGACCGTGTGACTGTGCAACCATGTGATCGTGTGTCCATGTGACCAGGTGGCCGTGCGATCATGTGACCATGTGACCGTGTGACCATGTGACCGTGTGACCATGTGACCGTGTGACCATGTGACCATGTGACTCTGTTACAGTGCGATCATGTGACTATGTGACTGTGCGACCATGTGACCATGTGACCGTGCGACCATTTGACCATGTAAACATGTGACCGTGCGACCATGTGACCATGTGGCCGTGAAATCATGTGACCATGTGATCATGTGACCATGTGACCGTGCAACCATACGACCATGTGATCGTGTGATCATGTGACCATGTGACCGTGTGACCATGTGACCATGTGACCGTGCGACCATGTGAGCATGTGACCATGTGACCGTGCGACCATGTGACCATGTGACCATGTGACCGTGACCGTGATCCATGTGACCATGTGACCGTGTGACCATGTGACCATGTGACCGTGCGATCATGTGACCATGTGATCATGTGACCATGTGACCATGTGACCGTGCAACCATATGACCATGTGACCGTGTGATCATGTGACCGTGTGACCGTGTGACCATGTGACCATGTGATCATGTGACCATGTGACCGTGCGACCATGTGACCATGTGACTGTGTGACCGTGTGACCATGTGACCATATGATCGTGTGACCATGTGACCATGTGGCCGTGCGATCATGTGACCATGTGATCATGTGACCATGGGATCGTGCGACCATATGACCATGTGACAGTGTGACCGTGTGACCATGTGACCGTGTGACCATGTGACCATATGATCGTGTGACCGTGTGACCATGTGACCATGTGACCATGTGACCGTTCGACCATGTGACCACGTGACCATGTGACCGTGCAACCATGTGACCATGTGACCATCTGATCATTTGACCATGTGACCGTGCGACTATGTGACCATGTGACCGTGTGATCATGTGACCATGTGACCGTGCGACCATATGACCATATGACCGTGTGACCATGTGACCATATGATCGTGCGACCGTGTGACCGTGTGACAATGTGGCCGTGCGATCATGTGACCATGTGATCATGTGACCATGTGACCGTGCGACCATGTGACCGTGCGACCATGTGACCGTTTGACCATGTGACCATGTGGCCGTGCGATCATGTGAACCTGTGACCATGTGAGCGTGCAACCATATGACCATGTGACCGTGTGATCATGTGACGGTGCAACCATGTGACCATGTGACCATGTGGCCGTGCGATCATGTGAACCTGTGACCATGTGAGCGTGCGACCATATGACCATGTGACAGTGTGACCGTGTGACCATGTGAACCTGTGACCATGTGAGCGTGCAACCATATGACCATGTGACCGTGTGATCATGTGACGGTGCAACCATGTGACCATGTGACCATGTGGCCGTGCGATCATGTGAACCTGTGACCATGTGAGCGTGCGACCATATGACCATGTGACAGTGTGACCGTGTGACCCTGTGACCGTGTGATCATGTGACCGTGCGACCATGTGACCATGTGACCGTGCGACAATGTGACCATGTGACCATGTGACCGTGTGACCATGTGACCAGGTGGCCGTGCGATCATGTGACCATGTGATCATGTGACCATGTGATCATGTGACCATGTTACCGTGCGACCATGTTACCATGTGACCGTGCGACCGTGTGACCATGTGACCATGTGACCGTGCGACCATGTGACAGTGCGACCATGTGACCGTGCGACCGTGCGACCATATGATCGTCTGACCGTGTGAACATGTGACCATGTGACCATGTGACCGTGCAACCATATGACCATGTGACCGTGTGACCATGTGACCATGTGGCCGTGCGATCATGTGACCATGTGACCGTGCGACCATGTGACCATGTGACCATGTGACCGTGCGACCATGTGACCATGTGACCGTGCGACCATGTGACCATGTGACCATGTGACCGTGCGACCATGTGACCATGTGACCATGTGACCGTGCGATCATGTGACCATGTGATCATGTGACCATGTGACCATGTGACCGTGCAACCATATGACCATGTGACCGTGTGATCATGTGACCGTGCGACCATGTGACCGTGCGACCATGTGACCATGTGACCATGTGACCATGTGACCAGGTGGCCGTGCGATCATGTGACCATGTGATCATGTGACCATGTGATCATGTGACCATGTTACCGTGCGACCATGTTACCATGTGACCGTGCGACCATGTGACCATGTGACCGTGTGACCATGTGATCGTGTGACCGTGCGACCATATGACCAAGTGACCATATGACCATGTGACCGTGCGACCATATGACCAAGTGACCATGTGATCGTGTGACCATGTTACCGTGCGATCATGTGACCATGTGACCATGTGGCCGTGCGATCATGTGAACCTGTGACCATGTGACCGTGCAACCATATGACCAAGTGACCGTGTGATCGTGTGACCATGTTACCGTGCGACCATGTGACCATGTGACCGTGCAACCATGTGACCATGTGACCGTGTGACCATGTGACCAGGTGGCCGTGCGATCATGTGACCGTGTGACCGTGCGACCATGTGACCATGTGACCGTGTGACCATGTGATCGTGTGACCATGTGGCCGTGCGATCATGTGACCATATGACCATGTGACCGTGCGACAATATGACCAAGTGACCGTGTGATCGTGTGACCATGTTACAGTGCGACCATGTGACCGTGCAACCATGTGACCATGTGACCGTGTGACCATGTGACCATGTGACCAGGTGGCCGTGCGATCATGTGACCATGTGACCGTGTGACCATATGATCGTGTGACCATGTGACCATGTAGCCAGATCATGTGGCCATGTGATCATGTGACCATGTAACAATCTGATCATGTGACCGTGCGACCATGTGACCGTGTGACCGTGCGACCATGTGATCGTTTGACCGTGTGACCATGTGACCATGTGGCCGTGCGATCATGTGAACCTGTGACCATGTGACCGTGCAACCATATGACCAAGTGACCGTGTGATCGTGTGACCATGTTACCGTGCAATCATGTGACCATGTGACCGTGTGACCATGTGACCATGTGACCAGGTGGCCGTGCGATCACGTGACCATGTGACCGTGTGACCATGTGACCATGTGATCATGTGACCATGTGACCGTGCGACCATGTGACCATGTGACTGTGTGACCGTGTGACCATGTGACCATATGATCGTGTGACCATGTGACCATGTGACCATGTGACAATCTGATCATGTGACCATGTGACCGTGCGACCATGTGACCATGTGACCGTGTGATCATGTGACCATGTGACAGTTTGACCAGGTGGCCGTGCGACCATGTGACCATGTGGCCGTGTGACCATGTGACCATGTGACCACGTGACCATGTGACCGTGCAACCATGTGACCATGTGACCATCTGATCATTTGACCATGTGACCGTGCGACCATTTGACCATGTGACCGTGTGATCATGTGACCATGTGACCGTGCGACCATATGACCATGTGACCGTGTGACCGTGTGACCATGTGACCATATGATCGTGTGACCGTGTGACCGTGTGACCATGTGGCCGTGCGATCATGTGACCATGTGACCGTGCGACCATGTGACCGTGCGACCATGTGACCGTGCAACCGTGCGACCATGTGACCATGTGACCGTGCGACCATATGATCGTCTGACCGTGTGAACATGTGACCATGTGACCGTGCAACCATATGACCATGTGACCGTGTGATCATGTGACGGTGCGACCATATGACCATGTGACCGTGTGATCATGTGACGGTGCGACCATATGACCATGTGACAGTGTGACCGTGTGACCATGTGATCATGTGACCATGTGACCGTGCGACCATGTGACCAGGTGGCCGTGCGATCATGTGACCATGTGACTGTGTGACCATGTGACTGTGCGACCATGTGACCGTGTGACTGTGCGACCATGTGACCGTGTGACCATGTGACCATGTGGCCGTGCGATCATGTGACCATGTGACCGTGCGACCATGTGACCATGTGACCGTGCGACCATGTGACCATGTGACCATGTGACCGTGCGATCATGTGACCATGTGATCATGTGACCATGTGACCATGTGACCGTGCAACCATATGACCATGTGACCGTGTGATCATGTGACCGTGCGACCATGTGACCATGTGACCGTGCGACCATGTGACCATGTGACCATGTGACCATGTGACCAGGTGGCCGTGCGATCATGTGACCATGTGATCATGTGACCATGTGATCATGTGACCATGTTACCGTGCGACCATGTTACCATGTGACCGTGCGACCATGTGACCGTGTGACCATGTGATTGTGTGACCATGTGGCCATGCGATCATGTGACCCTATGACCATGTGACCGTGCGACCATATGACCAAGTGACCGTGTGATCGTGTGACCATGTTACCGTGCGATCATGTGACCATGTGACCATGTGGCCGTGCGATCATGTGAACCTGTGACCATGTGACCGTGCAACCAT
The DNA here is from genome assembly GCA_963556495.2 of Valencia hispanica. Taxonomy (NCBI): domain Eukaryota; kingdom Metazoa; phylum Chordata; class Actinopteri; order Cyprinodontiformes; family Valenciidae; genus Valencia; species Valencia hispanica. Next base: position 16,610,370 of record OY747720.1, on the reverse strand, counting down.
ATGACCAAGTGACCGTGTGATCGTGTGACCATGTTACCGTGCGACCATGTGACCATGTGACCGTGTGACCATGTGACCATGTGGCCGTGCGATCATGTGACCAGGTGGCCGTGCGATCATGTGACCGTGTGACCGTGCGACCATGTGACCATGTGACCGTGTGACCATGTGATCGTGTGACCATGTGGCCGTGCGATCATGTGACCATATGACCATGTGACCGTGCGACAATATGACCAAGTGACCGTGTGATCGTGTGACCATGTTACAGTGCGACCATGTGACCGTGCTACCATGTGACCATGTGACCGTGTGACCATGTGACCATGTGACCAGGTGGCCGTGCGATCATGTGACCATGTGACCGTGTGACCATATGATCGTGTGACCATGTGACCATGTAGCCAGATCATGTGGCCATGTGATCATGTGACCATGTAACAATCTGATCATGTGACCGTGCGACCATGTGACCGTGTGACCGTGCGACCATGTGATCGTTTGACCGTGTGACCATGTGACCATGTGGCCGTGCGATCATGTGAACCTGTGACCATGTGACCGTGCAACCATATGACCAAGTGACCGTGTGATCGTGTGACCATGTTACCGTGCAATCATGTGACCATGTGACCGTGTGACCATGTGACCATGTGACCAGGTGGCCGTGCGATCACGTGACCATGTGACCGTGTGACCATGTGACCATGTGATCATGTGACCATGTGACCGTGCGACCATGTGACCATGTGACTGTGTGACCGTGTGACCATGTGACCATATGATCGTGTGACCATGTGACCATGTGACCATGTGACAATCTGATCATGTGACCATGTGACCGTGCGACCATGTGACCATGTGACCGTGTGATCATGTGACCATGTGACAGTTTGACCAGGTGGCCGTGCGACCATGTGACCATGTGGCCGTGTGACCATGTGACCATGTGACCACGTGACCATGTGACCGTGCAACCATGTGACCATGTGACCATCTGATCATTTGACCATGTGACCGTGCGACCATTTGACCATGTGACCGTGTGATCATGTGACCATGTGACCGTGCGACCATATGACCATGTGACCGTGTGACCGTGTGACCATGTGACCATATGATCGTGTGACCGTGTGACCGTGTGACCATGTGGCCGTGCGATCATGTGACCATGTGACCGTGCGACCATGTGACCGTGCGACCATGTGACCGTGCAACCGTGCGACCATGTGACCATGTGACCGTGCGACCATATGATCGTCTGACCGTGTGAACATGTGACCATGTGACCGTGCAACCATATGACCATGTGACCGTGTGATCATGTGACGGTGCGACCATATGACCATGTGACCGTGTGATCATGTGACGGTGCGACCATATGACCATGTGACAGTGTGACCGTGTGACCATGTGATCATGTGACCATGTGACCGTGCGACCATGTGACCAGGTGGCCGTGCGATCATGTGACCATGTGACTGTGTGACCGTGTGACCATGTGATCATGTGACCATGTGACTGTGCGACCATGTGACCGTGTGACCATGTGACCATGTGGCCGTGCGATCATGTGACCATGTGACCGTGCGACCATGTGACCATGTGACCGTGCGACCATGTGACCATGTGACCATGTGACCGTGCGATCATGTGACCATGTGATCATGTGACCATGTGACCATGTGACCGTGCAACCATATGACCATGTGACCGTGTGATCATGTGACCGTGCGACCATGTGACCATGTGACCGTGCGACCATGTGACCATGTGACCATGTGACCATGTGACCAGGTGGCCGTGCGATCATGTGACCATGTGATCATGTGACCATGTGATCATGTGACCATGTTACCGTGCGACCATGTTACCATGTGACCGTGCGACCATGTGACCATGTGACCGTGTGACCATGTGATTGTGTGACCATGTGGCCATGCGATCATGTGACCCTATGACCATGTGACCGTGCGACCATATGACCAAGTGACCGTGTGATCGTGTGACCATGTTACCGTGCGATCATGTGACCATGTGACCATGTGGCCGTGCGATCATGTGAACCTGTGACCATGCAACCATATGACCATGTGACCGTGTGACCATTTGACCATGTGGCCGTGCGATCATGTGACCATGTGATCATGTGACCATGTGATCATGTGACCATGTTACCGTGCGACCATGTTACCATGTGACCGTGCGACCATGTGACCATGTGACCGTGTGACCATGTGATCGTGTGACCATGTGGCCATGCGATCATGTGACCATATGACCATGTGACCGTGCGACCATATGACCAAGTGACCGTGTGATCGTGTGACCATGTTACCGTGCGATCATGTGACCATGTGACCATGTGGCCGTGCGATCATGTGAACCTGTGACCATGTGACCGTGCAACCATATGACCAAGTGACCGTGTGACCATGTGACCAGGTGGCCGTGCGATCATGTGACCATGTGACCGTGTGACCATGTGACCATGTGATCATGTGACCATTTGACCATGCGACCATGTGACCATGTGACTGTGTGACCGTGTGACCATGTGACCATATGATCGTGTGACCATGTGACCATGTGGCCGTGCGATCATGTGACCATGTGATCATGTGACCATGTGACCGTGCGACCATGTGACCATGTAACAATCTGATCATGTGACCATGTGACCGTGCGACCATGTGACCATGTGACCGTGTGATCATGTGACCATGTGACAGTTTGACCAGGTGGCCGTGCGACCATGTGACCATGTGGCCGTGTGACCATGTGACCATGTGACCAGGTGGCCGTGCGACCATGTGACCATGTGACCGTGCGACCATGTGATCGTGTGACCGTGTGACCATGTGGCCGTGCGATTATCTGATCATGTGACCGTGTGATCATGTGACCATGTGATCATGTGACCATGTAATCATGTGACCATGTGATCATGTGACCATGTGACCGTGCGACCATGTGATCATGAGACCATGTGACCGTGCGACCATGTGACCATGTGATCATGTGACCGTGCGACCATGTGACCATGCGACCATGTGACCATGTGATCATGTGACCGTGTTATCATGTGACCATGTGACCGTGTGACCATGTGATCATGTGACCATGTGACCAGGTGGCCGTGCGACCATGTGACCATGTGACCGTGCGACCATGTGATCGTGTGACCGTGTAACCATGTGGCCGTGTGATCATGTGACCATGTGATCATGTGACCATGTGATCATGTGACCATGTGATCATGTGACCATGTGACCGTGCGACCATGTGATTATGAGACCATGTGACCGTGCGACCATGTGACCATGTGATCATGTGACCGTGCGACCATGTGACCATATGATCATGTGACCGTGCGACCATGTGACCGTGTGATCATGTGACCATGTGACCATGTGACCATGCGACCATGTGACCATGTGATCATGTGACCGTGTTATCATGTGACCATGTGACCGTGTGACCATGTGATCATGTGACCATGTTGAGAAAGATAAAGTAAAGCAGAGCTAACAGGGGAGATGAAGAACTAACTAATAAAAGATCAACACAAATAATAGAAGTGACTACAGAACCTAACATAGATAAGGACTAACGCAAGGGTAACTGAGTTGGGACCTAACTAACCAAATGAAGAATGACCCACAAACAAAAGAAACTCAAAGTAAAAACACCTGAGGGTAAAAAAATGAAAGACTGAGAAAATGTAGTGGAAGGAAAAACTCAACGTAGGAGGAAACTCAAATCACACAAACCCCTAACACTCTTAACAATAATAAAATCAGGTAAACTAGATGAAGAAATTAAATAACTGAATATCAACACAAACACCAAAGGAGCCTAACAATGTGAAGTCTAAAGTTATGGGTGATTTACAATTATTTCTCTTTTTTCCCTTTTTCACAGTTTTGTTGCTCTATTCTTTTATTTATCTAAACATTTTAGATGCATAATTTTCTAATTTATTAATTTATCTATCAATCATGATCTATTGTCTTTATTCTCTTTTATTTCTGGTTTTGATTTTCATTGCCTCCTTGATAACATTTCCACACAGAATTTTTAAAGCACAATACCAAAAACAAAAAACAGGAAAATTCACTTTTGCAACAATATCCCATACGACCAAACCCAAGGCCACCCACCCCTACTAGGGGATGGAGCAGATCAAAGGAGCCCAGAGAGATTGATCAGATATGGAGCCAGAGGCCGTCTCAAGACCAATGTGGTCCAACAAGAGATTCAAATTCAAATTCAAATTCAAAATTACTTTATTAATCCCAAAGGGAAATTAAATGTTGTTGTAACTCATTATGCAAGTTCTTTCAAAGATTTGTTGTAGATGCTGATGGCTGTGGGTAGGGAGGATCTCCTGTAGCGCTCTGCAGATCTGAAGAAGCCTCTGACTGAAGACGCTCTGTAGTTGTATGACAGTCTGATGAAGAAGATGCTCTGGATCTATGGCGTCTTCTTCTCTCAACTCATCAGGGTTTTGTGGCTGTAGTTGAGGTATAATTTGAGCTTGTGTGATGTTAATCAGCTGCTGCCAGTTGTAAACCACCTTGTTGCCATGGTTATGCATCATAACAAATGTCCAAAAATAAAAAATATCAGCAAAAATCCTTCCAGCTGCACAGCATTCAAAACCAGAGAGAACAGTTGTCCACAAAAACAATGTTTCTACCAGAAATGGAAGAATAAAAGTTTTAAAAAAGAAAAAAAATATGAACCAAAGTAACAGAGCTACTCCAACATGCTGCCACCTTGAGCGGCGCAATTCCGGAATTCTCAATACTGGTAAATATTAAGAGCATTTTTATTTTCCCAGTTCAGGAGGATAGTTTTCTTAGTGATGCATGAGGTAATGTAAACCATTTGAACTAACTTTGGGTTCATGGAGACATCATCTAAGTTTCCCAGCAAGCAAACTGAGGGAGAAGGTGGAATATTAAATTTCAGACACTTTAAGTCCTCACATATCTGGCACCAGAAATTATGAACAGGTAGACAGAACCGAAGCTCATGGATATAATTATCCGGTATATTGCCTGTGCAATGTAAGCAGGTATTAGACGACGTAAAACCCATCCTTAGCATCCGTTGACCTGTGTAGTTTACTCTATTAAGGGATTTGTATTGTATTAATTGTAAATTGGGATTTTTAGTTATTTTAAAGGTTCTCAAACATATCTGAGACCAGACGTTTTGGTTCAAGCTGACTGATAGATCCACCTCCCATTTTGAAATAGGGATGGCTATTGATTCATCTAATGTAGATAATGTCCTGTATATTTCAGATATCAATTTGGGGGGGTTGAGACTGAAAAAATCTAAAACTCTTGCTGGAATTTGTAACTCAACTGTATTTAGCATAAATTTACATTTTATAATAGATTTAATTTGTTGATATTCTAAAAATGTATTTTTGTCAATCCCATATTGTGTAATTAATGTATTAAATGTGATAAAGTATGTTCCTTCAAATATATATTCCAGGTATTCAATTGCTTTACACCTCCAGTCTGGAAAATTTATCATACTTTTTTTTTTTTTTTGCAAGATGTTGGGGTTATTCCAGATGGTTGTACGTCTGCATGTGATTATTGTGGACTGTGTCATTTTTAGAAACTCCCACAATGCTGTCAGATAGGAGCTGATATTTATGCTTTTAAAACATTCCTGTTGTTTTATAATTGAGCTAATAAATGGTAGGTCTGAAATTTTTATCTTATTGCATAATGTCTGTTCTACGTCTATCCAGGACTCATCTAGGTAGCTATGTTTTACCCATCTTGAGATGTATTGGAGCCTGTTGGCTAAGAAATAATGATGGAAGTTCAGTAAATCTAGACCTCCTTTATCTTTGGTCTTCTGTAGTGTTTTATGCCAATACGTAGGGGTTTATCTTTCCAAAGAAATTTAGAGACGGAAGAGTCCAGAGATCTAAAACAATCCTGTGATGGTTTGCTTGGGATCATTGAGAATAAGTAATTGATTCTGGACAAAACCATCAATTTTATTGATGCAACTCTTCCCATACGTGATATGGGTAGGGATTTCCATCTAGCTAGATAATCTTCCACTTTTTAAAAAAGTGGTATGTAGTTTAGCTTTGGTAAATTTGCCCGTCTTTGTGAGACATTAATACCTAAATAAGCAATATTCCCTGACTGCAGTTGTGCATTAATGGGATTCTGGAAAGAACAATTGATGGAAGAACCATAGATTTTAACCAGTTTATAGAATAATTTGAAACTCTTGAGTAAGAGTAATGCTGGAGAAAAAGTAATACATCATCTGAATAAAGACTGATTTTGTGTTCTATGGTATTGCATTTTATGCCTTTAATATTATTAGTTTGCCTGATTGCTGCTGCTAGCGGTTCAATAAAAATAGCAATCAGGGAGGGAGAGAGTGGACACCCCTGCCTGGTACCCAGAGGGGAAAGTAGTTTTAAGTTCTTGCTGGTACTATTACCAAAACCTTCATCTCTCTCTCACTTCATGCATTTTAAAATAGCAAATAGTCAAAACCCAAACGAAAACATTTCAATATTTTACTGTAGGCTACCTGTAGGCCTAGGGTTAGGGGTTAGCTGACAAGAATTAAAAACAATTGACGATATTGTAAAATGATAAAATGATGGTTTAGTAGATATTTACCTTGGATTATGACCATTTAATTATGTGGATTTGAAGAAGTTTGACCAAGGATTAAAAAAGTTACCTGGGGGATACATATTCTGGCGGACTGAATTATTGTGCCTGATATAAATTGTATCCCCCCCTAAAAATTACTGTGAGTATCCCATCTTCAAGTGGTTTGGTATACATTTACCTTGGATTATGACCATTTAATTCTGTGGATTTGAAGAAGTTTGACCAAGGATTAAAAAAGTTACCTGGGGGATACATATTCTGGCAGACAGAATTATCGTGCCTGAAATAATTTGTATCCCCCCCTAAAAAGGGCTGTAAGTATCCCATCTTCAAGTGGTTTAATATATATTTATCTTGGATTATGACCATTTAATTCTGTGGATTTGAAGAGGTTTGGCCAAGGAATAAAAAAAGTTACCTGGGGGATACAGATTCTGGCAGACATAATTATAATCCCTGATATAATTTGTACCTTGTAATTTTGACAAGGAGGACTTCCAGCTTGATTTCTCTTCACCCACCAAAGAGAAATATCAAAATACTTGTAGGAACATGCAAAAAATAGTCAGCAGAAACAAGTTGGAATGCTTTTTTTATATCACTAAAACGTTTTCTATTAATGTTTGAGAATATAAATGATGTTCTACATGCCATTTCTCTTTTCAACCGCAATTGCCTAATGTTGTGAATCTGTTCACATATTTGGCAATAAAACCTTCCCGATTCTGATTGTCTTTTACTTTGTTATAGTTATTTATTATAACACTAAAATAAACAGCGTTTTTCAGTGTTGAACTCAGGAAGGTGGATTTTTGCACACAGAACTTTGGGCGACGTAAAACAATGAAAGAAAATTGTATTTTTATAGGAGATTGTGAAAGAGTCGTTTACTTTTCTTGAACAATTTATATCGAGTGTTAATTTTTATATGAATTGAGAACACAGATGTGATCGTTTTCTTATTAAGCCAACCGTGCGACACCACGTTAGAAAAATAAATGTTTGTTTCTGTGGTAACCCACAAACAGAACAATGAAGTAAAGACACTTCAAAAATTAAACGTCACTAGTTCAACGTGTAATTGGTTGTGATTGTGGCGGAGTCACGTAGAACAGCGCTTCCTTCTACGTGCGCGATCCCAACGCAGGGGGATACAATTTGGGGATAAATGCCTTCGCACGACACCGGCCTTAACTCATAAGAAGTTTCTTTTCTGAGCTGTTCTGTGTGGTTCAAAAAACAAAGTAACAATTCAAAAACAATTCGGTATGAGTTAAAATGAAATTTTAAATAGACTGGTTCTGAATGAGGACTTTAAGACTGCAGTTACTAAAGCACTCTGAAAACAAGCAATGCAAATCCAGACATTCAAAATTGTGTATTTAAAAGGGTATTTTGTTAAGATTCCGTCTCTTTTATCTGTAAACTTAGGAGTCTTGATTCCTCGAGAAAAAAAAAGGTATTGCTTTTCTCCTTTTAAATGACTGCATTTATGTTCCAGTTCTTCCAGTTCTCTGTCGCCCTCTTCTGCACAGTTTTGTTTCTAGAGAAACGAAACCTAACAGTGGTCCGTATAAAAGAAGCTCAGTTTCTGTTCAAGCCAAGGCGTGTTGAAAAGAGAGCAGACATGGATCCAGGTGAGTTCTCTGTGATCAGACTTTATTTGTGATAATAATTTAATAATGCGTTTAATGAGGAGAACTAGGCTGACAAAATATTTTATCCTTCAGTTACAGCTGTGGCTGCTGCAGCAGGAGCAGGTGTGACAGACTAAGAATGACATTTTAGTTATTTTTCAGCTTTGACCCAACTTCGATCATTCATTTCTAATTATACATGATCTTTCTGTGGTGTCTCTCCATCTGCAGCAGGAGCATTAGCTGCAGCACCTTTTGTTTTGGGGGCCGCAGGTTTCACCTCAGCTGGGATAGCAGGAGGCTCCTATGCTGCAAGCATGATGTCTTCTGCTGCAGCTGCAAACGGAGGAGTGGCAGCAGGAAGCCTGGTGGCAACTCTACAATCAGCAGGTTAAAAGAAACAACCTTTGGGACATGTTAATTGTCTCAATTTATCTTTTATTGAATAGCTTAAAATAATCTCTTTAAAACAATATATTAAAATGTTTGTGTTTGCTAGACTTGATCAGAATACTATTTTAATACCGTTTTTTCTTGTCAAAAATCGATGTAAATGTTGCAGGTGCTGCTGGTTTGTCAGGAGCCACCAGTGCAGCTGTGGCTGGTGCTGGAGCCGCAGCAGGATGGGTGGCGAGTTTCTTTGTCTGAAAATCACCTACAAAATATTTTTATTGTATGTGCTATTACTCCTGTAAAGCATGGATGTTGTGTTCTGATATAAATAAATAAAAAATTGGTTGAGTGGAATTTGGAACGAAAGACCTAAAGTTTTTATGTTTGTCTCAAAATTTAAACTATCTGTTAGAAAAGGGATGATCATTAAAATTGTGATTTAAAGTTTTTCTGATCAGTTGTGGTTTTTTAAGTGTTGGAATAAAACTTAACTATATAGGCCTTTTCATTTTGCAGCAGAGAGCACCTGTTTAACTGAGCAGAAAAACAGGATGAACTTCACTTACTATAGAATGTTGCACACAGGAAATTATGAACTTTTGCTGACCTCCGTCTGTGTTAAAACTGGAGGTAGGGGAACTTTAGTTCCCCTTTTTTTGTTTCTTCTTTAAAACAGAAGTATATATGTTACAAGTTCCTGACACCTAGGGCAATGAGTCTGCTGTCCGGATTTTTCAACTCCATGCACACCTAGCTCTGTCAGACACCAAAAAAAGATCATTTCAGGTATCAGCTAAAGTCAGTGACTACACATATAATTCTACAGATAACAAGATTGGAGGAGCTCTTGCCTATTTGACCAGAAAGAGCCTAGAGAATGATATATATTAAGTAGTCTGGTAGGGGGATCTCTCTTCTTGTGCACAAACTTTGTGTAAGACCGATATCAAAGTGCTGTTTTTGTACCATCTACCTACTACAGCCTTAATTAAACCTTGTTAAATATATTCAGAAGTAGTATGAGGTTTTTGTTAGAGAGACTGCTACTGAAAAGAACTGGCACACTTTAACTTCTTATAAATGTACTTTGACTGGAACATTTAAAACAGCTGTTAGCTTCTCTTAGTCAACATGACAAATATTGTCTGAGGGTTTTGGAAACAAATTAGATTTTTTGCAACATAATTCTTTTGTTTAAAGAGGCTATATGCAACTTTTTCCCCAAAATAAATGTAACAATAGCCTTTTTATTTGACCATTTATGACTATAACATCTCCCGATGAGCATATTGACACCTTGTCAGCTCACAGTGGGTGCACCTATAAGCCTGTATCCAATTTCTTCTATTTTCTGTCCGGTCGGATTTTCCCGCGCTGTCTGCGGATGTGACGTCAAGCGCGTTCATGTTAAATGTTTCAGATCACTCTGCCACCACCGCCAGTCAGCACTCGCAAGCGGTTCAATCGATTGTGCGAATACACAAAAGAGACCAAGGACAACTTTGACACCAACAGTAACTCCACATAAGACAAAAAAAGTTAAACCCCTGACAAGTGCCCGAAAAACGTGCAGTTAGAACATATGAGTGTTGCTCCTGTCAGTCAGCAGGGCTAGAATTTACCTGCTCATAATAAATGTGAATACATCTTTTAGTGTTTGGTCTCGCTGTTTGATTCTGCATTTGGGTTAAAAGATTTCGCTTCACGACAATAACGTTTATCTCATTGAGTAACCATGTGGCTGGTTGCTCCAGCCAATGATGTGATTCACATACGTATTTACGCAGCTAATCAATCGATATTTGTGCTTGTCTACATTTCAAGCATCCAGCGCAGACTTTGAAATAGGTTTTAGTTTAATGAATCTCATCAAAACAGCATAGAAAAATCGTCTTGAATTGGACCATTTGGATCAGTTGATGTGCATAAAATCAAAGCTGCAAGCAGGTGAGGCCATCAACCTGGACAACGTGTACAACCACTGGATACGTGAGAAGGACAGACGAAAAAAATAAGGTGAAATTTAAGTCCTCAATTAGATTTGTGCTTATCTAGTGTCATTTATTTACAATGTTCATTTATGAAAATTGATCATTAAATACTGACAGCAGTTTATGAGTAGCAGAAATACAAATAATTGTGTGATTATATACTGTATTTTGCAGACAAAGAGTTACAGGACCCTCTCCCAGACCACTTTTACCCAGTGCTCAGCAATAGCTTCACACAATGCCTCATGCTTATAATACAAGTCAGACCTTTATAATACAAATGTTAAGTGTGTTTTCAAAATTTGAGTTCATACTTAGCTTGGCTTACTTGGCAGTTCATGTTTCTCCACAATTACAATGAAATATTTATACTTACAATAGTGTTAACACACTACACAGGTCATGAATAAGATCTTTGTCATTTTCATTGTAAGTGGGATAATGTACTTAATTGAAAAGTATTCTCACAAAAATTGAAATGCTATAATTTGATTCTTTTAATAAAATATGTAAACTGGATGGATGCGATGCTGGCATGACCACAGTGCACACGCCTGATGTTGCTCACTGTGGTCAAAGGGACCGCTCAGGGTGTTTGTGTGTTTGCTCAGACACATGAAAAATTAGAGGGAACATTGGTCTGAAGCAACATGAAAATATTACTGTTTATTGCTGTACAAATGTGTACATAGCTCAGTCTCCTATCTGCATTTTTGATTGTCTTCAGTTTTCACATGTGATTATAAGAATTGCAAAAGCTGTTCCTTTTTCAAAGTGACAAAAAAGTCACCAGACCAAAAAGCATTCTGTAAGATACTGACAGGTTTTTTGTTTTCCAAAGTTAAAATACTTACCTCCCAGGCAAGGGTCCAATAGTCATCCTGGCAATACTGCAGTTCTTTGTAGCTTGAATAGCCTTCATACTGAGTTTTGGTGATAATTTGCAAATGTAGCCTATAATAATCTACACAGAGTCAGAGTACTCTGACTCTGTGTAGATTATTATAGGCAACATTTGCAAATGCAGCAAACTTATTTAAGTTTGCCATTAAACCATTGATCAAATCACAGCACTGGCTATTACCAGCTAAATGTTAATGTTATCGTTAAGGTGGACAATTATCATACCTCCCTCGTCCTCCTCATCTCTCCTTACTGTTCCTCTCCCTCTGCGTCTGTTCAGGAAGAATTTTCTGATGTCCATCTCTGAATAGTTTATCAGAAGGCTATGTTTATTTTTACAGTAGGACAGCTTCACAAACAGTATAGGCTACTTTTACAGGGCTCTCTCTACAGTAAACGTATAAATCATTATTAATTGTCCGCATGTGTGCATGCAGTCTACGCATGGTGTGAGTGCGAGGGAGAAATTTAAAAATTAAATAATATAGGGTGCACGGTGGCGCAGCTGGTAGCCTGGCTCACCTCACAGCTAGAAGGTCCGGGGTTCGATTACCGCTGGGGACACTGTGGGTGCTGAGGGTGTGTTTGTTCCCCCACATCATCGGCAACCACACCCTGAGTGGGGTTGGCGAAAGGGCCTTTCTGTGTGGAGTTTGCATGTTCTCCCCATGTTCCCTTGAGCAGCTAATGTGAGCTACTCCCACAAAAACATGCATTAGTCCTGGGGCTGTATACTGCCTCCTCCTGGCCGGCCAGGGCGCCCGCAGGGTTGGGGAGGATCTGGCTGAAAGAAACCCCGCCCCGTCAGGTGAAAAGAAGGGCCTGCCCCAGGGCCGGCACAGAGGGAGAGTGGAACCCCAGGACCTGAACTAAGGAGCACTTGGTGGTAAATAATGGGAAAAAATCGTGGGTTAAAATAATAATAATAATTTAAATAATTAAATTATATGAGCTACAACTTCAGTTTATTTATATAGCGCCAATTCACAACAGATTTTTGATCATTGACTAATGTGTACTGATTACTTTTTACTTAATAGCCTATGCATTTTTATTTTATCAAAGCATTTCTAGAGAAACAGACAATTGTCACTTTTCTACATTTTAGAGGGAAACGAGTGCTAACACATTGTAGAATACATGTAGATCACAGATCATAGTTATTGATAAATTAATGCATTACACTGCTCAATGTAAGCATGTCTAATAACCTTATGTGCCACAAGAAACCCTAAACTGCAGTAATAATACCCAATTTACAGCGTTTTCTGAATGCTAGCATGGTAATGCCATACCTTGTCCTCCTATACACTTAAAACATGCCAGTGGTTAAGACCTCTGATCCAGCTTACCTTCAGATCTTCATCTTTCAACAAAGCATGTGATATTACTGTTCCCAGGATTTACATGTTTTGAACCAGTTTTAAATAACTTGGAGGAAAATATGCGGCTGTCTATGCGTTGACTGATGACCTGGGATGAATTATTTTCGGTAGAAGACATCATTCTATAATTATTTATTTTCTTATGAACTCATGCATCTATAACCCAGTTAATTGTGCTTCTAGCCTGACTACAGTAAAATATTAATTCATTAATAATGTTAAAACCAGAATATGTAAAAAAAAAAAAAAAAAAAAGTATGTGTTAATTGTGGAAAAACAATATGCGAACTTTTTATTATACAATATTAGGCAAAACGTAAACAAGCTTTAATGAAGTATTTTCATTACATCTGTACAAATACACGGCATCGATCAAATTTGGGCAATGTCGAAATGTGCTGAAGTCCTAATGAAGGTTCATCCTTGGTATCATTAACAGCAGCTCCCTTTATATGAAGCACTGGTGACCTTCCTGAAAACAACAATAGATAAACAGTTCATTAGTAAAATGTTTGGCTTTGAATGACTTAATGGGTGAAAAATAAAAAATCATGATGTTTAGGGTGGAACAAGGGAAAGGTTTAAAGTTTAACTCTACATATCACTATATATTTGGTTTTGTACAACATTTTATATGTGTAAAAATGTATATTAAAATAATACCTTTATAGGTTGATTGCTTTACCATGACTGGCTGTGCTGCATTTGGATACAGCAATCGGTCTTGAAAACTTGTTCAGCTGCATATGGTAAATAAATCCTGTTCCAACACTAGTAGAGTTTCACCAGGCACTGTGATCAATTTCCGTTGGGCAGTTTCTTATGGCAGTCAAATCAGGAACTTATCAGGAGGATGACGACAGAGTTCCTGGACAATAATGCCACGTCCACACAAAGCCAGTGCGTTCCCTATCCGATAAATTTTCTTTCTCGTTCTAAAAAATTTTCCGTAAACACGGCGTTGTCTCAAGAAATATCTGCGTACACACGAAACCAATGAAAACAGTGTAGTATATATGCCAGACCAGTATGGGGCGCTGCAATTCTGCCACAGAGATACACTATACACGGAGAAGAAGACTCAGTATGTGGAAAAACCCCCAAAAACCAGCAGATTCATCAGGCTGAGACTACGAATTGCAGCAAAACAGATCTTCCATAAGAGAGAAAAAAGTGCTGTCCAATACTGGGCATCTTGGAAGTAAAAGCCAAAGAAAAAACAAAGAAATAACAGCATCTGATAGCACAACAAGCAAGCCCCCACCAAACACCTTAATCGTTGCCATGGAGGAACTTGGTTTCTCTTTTGCAAACAGCCCCCCACCCACATCAGCTTCAACACCAATTACTTACATACATACATACATACACACACACACACACACACATATATGAATATATATAGGAATATGGCCGAATTTATTAGTCCTCCATAACACTGACAACCCAGGGTCCAGACCAGGAAGCAGAGTCGTAGTTTAACCCACCTCTCTGCTGCTTCTGTACTGTTACCCCCCCCCCCCCCCATTACCCTATAGAAACAGTGTCTTGCCCACGGCCAAAATTAAATGGATTAAAGGTTAAGCCAACAAAAGCAAATTATGGAAATCTCATTTTCATAAAGATAAATACGACTTTGACTGAACAGAAAAATAAATCTATTAAATGTGGTTTACTAAACATAAGATCTCTCTCCTCAAAGACTTTGTTAGTAAATGACTTGATTTGTGATAATCACATTGATTTGCTTTGTCTCACAGAAACCTGGTTGCAGCAGGAGGATTATGTCAGTATAAATGAGTCAACTCCTTCCAGTCATTTAAATTTTCACATTCCTAGAAATACTGGGCGAGGAGGAGTTGCAACCATTTTTCGTTCTTATTTACTAATTAGTCCCAGACCAATTGATAGCTACAGTTCTTTTGAACATCTAACCCTTAATTTTCCTCATCCAAGTTGCAAAACATTAAGACCATTTTTGTTTGTGGTTTTGTATCGTCCACCAGGCCCTTACTCTCAATTCTTGGATCAGATCTCACATTTTTTATCTGATTTAGTATTAAATACTGATAGGGTCATTATAGTGGGGGACTTCAATATTCATTTGGATACTGAAAGTGATAGCCTAAATGCAGCCTTTAATGCTATTTTAGACTCAATTGGCTTTACTCAAAAAGTACAGGGATCGACCCACTCGTGTAAACACACTTTGGACCTTGTACTGACATACGGTATTGAGTGTGAGGAAATAACAGCCCACCCACATAACCCGGTCCTGTCTGACCACTTCTTGATAACTTTTGAATTTACTTTAACTGACCATCTTAAATCTGAAAGAAAATTTTATTATAGTAGAGCTTTATCAGACAATGCTGTAACAATTTTTAAAGAATCTGTTCCATTCTTACTTTCCTCAGTGTCTCAGAGTAACACAGTGGATGGCAGCAATTCTATCTCTAACCCTTCAGAAATTGATGGTCTGGTTCACAGCGTTACGTCCTCATTGCGTTTGGCATTAGATAGTGTAGCCCCCTTAAAAAAGAAAGTGGCTAGCCATAGGAGGCTGACTCCTTGGT
Organism: Valencia hispanica; assembly: GCA_963556495.2. NCBI lineage: Eukaryota > Metazoa > Chordata > Actinopteri > Cyprinodontiformes > Valenciidae > Valencia > Valencia hispanica. The sequence continues at coordinate 16,594,808 of OY747720.1, read as the reverse complement.
TTAACGCAGAGTTGCATACTTTAAAGCAGAATACTAGGAAGTTGGAGAGAAAATGGCGCTCTACACATCTAGAGGATTCCTATTTAACCTGGAATAACAGTCTACTGCTGTATAAAAAGACCCTTCGACAAGCTAGAACAGCATATTTTTCATCATTAATAGAGGCGAATAAAACAATCCCAGGTTTCTTTTTAGTACAGTTGCCAAACTTACAGTCATAGCTCTGTTGAGCCAACTATTCCCCCAGCTCTTAGCAGTGATGATTTTATGGGATTCTTCATAAATTAAATTAATTCAAATAAAAATAAAATCATTGGCATCCTCCTAAACATGATTACTTCTTCCTCAGTAAATGAGGCAGCATCGGAAAGAACTGTAGAACCTCATTTGTGCTTAGGCTGTTTTGATTCAGTCGGGCTTTCGGAATTATCAAAAATATTAGCCTCATCTAAACCTTCAACTTGTATGTTGGACCCAATCCCAACCAAATTATTTAAAGAAGTGTTCTGATTTTTATTGGCGGTTGGCAAACAACGAATGGTGCATTACCGCCACCACTAGTGTGGAGTGTGGACCAGAATGACGCTCAAAACAAAAACCTAATAAAAAAATTAAAAAACTCAAATCCTCCCAAATATTCTACTTTCTTTGAAAAACTGAAATACAACCTGATAATACTCACTTTTCGAGTCCTTTCTCAAAAGATCAAAAAGGTCTAGTTTCATTTTCATCTTACTTAAGTTTTGGATTAATTTTCTTCTTTCTACCTGGTATTTCTGACATTGTAATATAACATGATTTATAGTTTCTTCTTCACCACAGTGTTCACATTTTCCTGTATTATGTTTCCCTATTATGAATAATGTATTATTTAAACCAGTATGGCCAAACCTCAATCTAGAAATATTCACCTCCTCTCTCCTACTCCTTCCAGTGCTTCTCATTTCTCCTACACTTCTTTGAATTTTATAAAGCCATCATCCCGTCTTTTCCTCCTCCCATTGTTTTTGCCATTTTTTCTTCATTTCTTGCGTTATCATGCTCTTTATCTCTTTTTGACCAAAGTTAATATTCAAGTCAACCAATGGGTTTATTGTTGCTTCCTTTGCAATCCTATCAACCTCTTGAGTTTTAGTCATCGGTCCTGAGGCTCAGAGAGAGAAACTTTTACCAAAACTACAATCACTGTCTTTTAATCCTTCTCTACAAGTGAAGAACCTGGGGGTGATTTTTGACTCTGAGCTGATTTTTATTCCTCACATAAAAAATATTACTAAAATAGGTTTTTATCACTTAAAGAACTTCGCCAGAGTCCGCCCCATTCTCTCTCGGGCCAATACGGAGACGCTGATGCATGCTTTTATCACCAGTAGGATTGATTACCGTGATGTCCTGCTTTCTGGTCTTCCCAAAAAGACTACCTTAAGTTTACAGCTTTTACAAAATTCAGCAGCATGTGTCCTGACTAAGACCAGGAGGTGGGAACACATTACACCAGTCTTAGAATCACTGCATTGGCTCCCCGTATGTTTTAGGATCGATTTTAAGATTCTTTTAATACTTTTTAAGTGTCTTAATGGTCTTGGGCCTTCTTATCTCTCGACAATTCTTTATATATAGCTGTGGTGAGGTTTTTTACTTTTGGGTTTTGAGAAGGGGAGTAGGGTTGTGAGTCATTTTCAATCTGTAAAGCACTTTGAGAAGCATTGTTGTAGTTTGAAAAGCACTTTATAAATAAAGTTTGATTTGATTTGATAAAGGTAAAGCATGTGCTTTAGCAAAAAAAAGAGAGAAAAAAAAGGTAAATAATTACCTCGTGGCCGTGGGCCACTTTGGAGGTTCTAGATGAATAGTCTTGTGCATTCTAAATAAATGTAAAAAAAAATGAATTAAAGCACCATACATCATAAATATACACAATACTTCAACACAAGTAAAACAAATTACCTTGTACAACTGGTAATTGTCATGCTGCTGCAGATGGCTCAGACAGGTGCTTTCCGTGATTCTTGTAGTGCAAGTCTCACAGCATCTTATAATTACAGCCAAACCTCGCGATAATTGCAGTGCAACAAAGATATTTCTTGAGGCAAATTAGACAAATCTTATTCCAAAAATAAAACTGCTTTAAAATGTAAACCACAACAACTTACAAGCAAAGCAAAATATATATATTTAGACTTTTACTAGTGGAACTAAATTTTTATATTTCTATTACCCTTACAGCAGCTAATGAATATATACCAAGCCAGTAAGCCGTAGAGCAGATAGCAGTATTATTACTCCAGAATATTAAAATGTGAACCTTCCTAGGTGTGACCAGAAATAAACAAAATGATCATCCAATTGATTAAGAAAGAAACAGAACAGCAACTAAAGTATTGAAGGAGTCAGTTGATTCAGTTATAGTCAGTGTTTCTGATTCAACAAAGGAATGAGCCTGGGAGGAGTTGAAAACTGACAAAAAGTCTCATCCCACATGTAATAAAAACATTTTGATGATCTTGAAGTCCTTTGGAAATTTATTCTGTGGACAAAATGTGGAACCTTTTGGAAAGTGTGTGTTCTAATAAAGGAAGTGGTTAGGACATTTTAAAGAGATCTGCAAAAAAGCTCTTCTTTTAAATAAAAAGGGCAAATGGGAAGTGTTTCTGTGCACAGCAACATAAGCAAGGAAGAAAAACAATTCATGTAAAAACTAGGAACCATTTACAACAATTTTATCTGTTTGACAATTTCCACTTTTTTTACATTGAATTCATATTTTTAATGCACTTTGAATCCTTTTAAGAGTAAATAGAAACTGCAAAAAATCTAAACAACTAATACTTGCTTAATCTTTTTTTTTTTTTTGTAAATCCTTAAATGTTTTTCTACAGCTGCTGTTGGTTTTTCTGCAGCCATCAAAGTAGTCATGGTCAGCACTGTAACACATGTTGCAGGTTGAATCGGAGCCAGTGTGGGTTGGCTGCCCAACTTCATCGCCTAAAAATGAAGAAACATCAGCAATTTAAAGTGCTTGGTGAATTATATAAACACCAATGTTATTGTTCGCTTTTTGTCTTGTTATGGTCGTTAAATCCTATTTGATTTGTTTGCTGAATTATTACAGCTTGTCAAAATCACATCCCCCTGTCCTGTTTACTTCCCATCAAAATCATTGTTATCCAGCGAGGTAGCCCACAATGCCTTGCGCCACCAGCAGCAGTAAATGGAGAAGGTGAGGTGAAATGTATCGCTTTTATACCACTATTAACTCCTCACAAAAAGCACTTTTAGGATGTTTTAAGGTGGGAAAGTAGACGTCAAAACTTCATCTATACGGTCAGTTCATTTAGAATGTGCATACTTTAAAATGTCTTCCTGTGTTATAAGCACCCAAGTTATGAACCAAAATGTCCACCTACAGAAAACCCAACTTGTAAGTTCAAGCTCATGAAGAGGTTTAAAGCTTCATAACCTGGTGAGTTCAAGGCCTACAGCGATCACACACATACTGTTCTGTTCAGGAACAACGCCGATAGGCTGCAGTAGCTTTAGGCTCAGCGGGCAGTTGAAGTGTGCTTTCCCCACTAACCCCAGCCTGATCCCGCTACCTGTTATCTGTTAGTAGTGGCTAAAAGTGAGATATAAAGGGTTTTGGTATATGTAGTGGATAACTGGAAGTAGGCTACCAGAATACAAAATATATAATTTTTCTCTGGAATTTTAAAGATTTATTTGATTAATATATAGGTATTTTATAAGCGGTGTCACCACAGTTTATAAAAAAAACAACTACTTGTATTTGCCTCCCGGCCATTTTTGGGATGTAAATTCATAGTAATAAAAATATTTCAACACAGTACCCCTTAATGATCAAACAGAGCACTGTACACATTATGAACCACTGTTCCAGGTTTGGATGCAGCTTCAGTGATCCAGTGATCCTTTTACTGCTTATAGATCCAGTGAAAACCTCAGGAATAATCAAAGGAATCAACTGTTTACCTCTAAAGCTGGTCATCGTCAATTATATCAGCTGAGAAAATAAATAATTTATAAGGAAATAGTCTTATGAAGGAAGCAAAGTTGACATTTTAGTAGACAATCATGCTTCACTAACAAGCCTGAAAAGGTAATATGCGGTGGTAAACCACCATTTAATTTGCCGCACATGATAATTATGCCCGCCAGCATCTGTATCCCCCAGGTAACCTTTTTTATTCCCTGGCCAAACCTCTTCAAATTCACAGGATTAAATGGTGAAAATACAGGGTGACTATATACTGAACCACTTGAAGATGAGATACTCACAGCCCTTTTAGGGGCTGGGGGGGGGGTTCTGGCATGGACATTGACTAGCACGCACAAATCTACAATTTATAAGTACAACTACATTAGTCATTGATTTGCCCCAATAGAAATTGCAGTGACAATAAAAGACCAGTAGGATCAAGTATGTTGTCATAAATTTAATCTTCACAATTTGATCTGAGTGATTGGTCTTTGAAATGATTAAGCTGTAAGAAAAAGATAATAATGTTTTCTTCTCACATCTCTCCACTTTATTCAAACTTGCAATGTTTTTATTGTTTAGAATTTGCATCTTGTCTTATTAACAAACCTTGAAGGATCATTAGCACCGTTTCTTTGTATTAATGGGTGAAAGTATTATCCACATTTGCAGATACGAATAGTATATTGTTTAAAGCAATAACAATGATTAAAAAACATATTTCATTTACTCTAGAAAATCATCTACTTGTGTTGGATGGGCCCCAAATCGGGCCTATCCAACAAATATGTGTGGAGCCCAGGTGGGTAAAAGCAGGTCTTATACTTGGGGCCCACTTTGGTTACCCATCTGGGGCCCAGCTGTTTTTGTTCTCAGTTTCCATGGTGGCCCCAAGTGAGTTTGCCCAAATGAGTTAATGATGGGCCCTGGATGGGCCCCATCCAACAAATATATGTGGGGCCCAAGTGGGTCTTATAATTGGGGCCCACTTGGGTTACCCATCTGGGACCCAGCTATTTTTGTTCTCAGTTTTCACAGTGGCCCCAAGTGGGTTTGCCCAGATGAGACTTTGACTGGCCTCCTGTTAGACTCATATATTGTTTAACTCCTTTGATCCCAGTTTTTCCCACCAAAGATATAGAATTTTATGAATTTCTCAGTTCCAACATGGTTTGTACCACAAATGCCAAATCTTTTGCATTAGAAATTTATAAAAGCTACCCATTCTCCAAGATTTAACACATGCAAGCAAGCTATAATTTAAATCAACTGTACAACAAACTCAATTTATTCTTTTTTATTAGGACTGATTAATATGTGACAAATACTTTTATGACATTTCTTTTCGTACAGAACATGTTTCAAATATTTCACAGTAAACAACAAATAGTGAAAATCAAAGAATTTAAAGAAACCTGTGGATACATTTGAACAGAAATTAAAATATAGCAAACCACAACTTCTCAGTCAGTCATTCATCAATCATTGTCCTGAAAGAAAAACAGAAACATTGGATGAATATTTTTTCACAAAAATCCAATTTGCAATACTTTATGCATAGTAACCTCATACAGTAAAACTTAGTATGACCCATTCTTAACAAAAGCAGGATTAAAGGTAAATGATGATAGAATATAGAGAACAAGTTTCTATGTAATCACAGTCAATGACAAACCAACATCTCGACTGAAGTTAGTCAAGAATTATGACAACATTGACTTGATCTATGACTTGGGTATTCAGAAATACATTGCTAGAAAGCAAAAAGTTGTAATTGGTCTGATCACGCCTTTTTATTATTTAATTTTTTTTACATAGTCAACTTTTTTAAATGACAGCCCAGTTTCAAACTAATTTAGAAGATTACTTTTCCACTGTTTTGAAGGTTGTGTTTGTTTTTAAGTGGTTTGACATACATTGAAACTTTTGATGAGTTTCCATGGCAACAGCAAAGCTGTTTACAAAAATATCTACCAGTTAGTAAGGCTGCTCGATTATGCCAAAAATGATGATCACTATTATTTTTATTGAAATGTCGATTATTTAACATTATCTTTAATGTTGACGAGAAATGTATTGAACATTAACAGTGGCTATTAAACTTAGACATAAATTTTTTTTTAGACAAATTCCTCCCATGGGACTCAAATAAATTGAAATTGAAATTCAAAAATACTTTATTGATCCCAGAGGGAAAGTAAGTGTTGGTATAGCTCATATCATTTATTCTTTAAGGGGTTGTTGTAGATGATGATGGCTGTGGGCAGGAAGGATTTCCTGTAGAGGTCTGTATTGCAGCGAAACTGAAGAAGCCTCCGACTGAAGACGCTCTGTTGTTGTATGACTGTCTCATGAAGAGGATGCTCAGGTTGTCAATAATTTTTTTAAAATGGTAAATGGCCTGCATTTGTATGGCACTTTTTCACTCAGAGGACGACCACAAAGCGCTTTACACTACATTCAGTCATTCACCCATTCACGCACGCATTCACACGCTGATGATGGTAAGCTACATTGTAGCCACAGCTGCCCTGGGGCACACCGACAGAAGCGTGGCTGCCGGACACAGGTGCCACCCGGCCCTCTGACCACCACCAGCAGGCATTGGGTGAAGTGTCTTGTCCAAGGACACAACAACAGAAACAGATAGAGTGGAGATTCGAACCTGCAACCCACTGATTACGGGACAATTTTTTTATATACTTATATTTGTACTGCAATACTGCTTAAAATCTCAGATTAATGCAGAGTCAAGAGTTAGAAAAAAACTTAACTCAACAAATAAATTGCTGCAAAAAACTAAAGCTTGAGTGAGCAGCTATCATTCAAGCATCAACATGTAAAATATCGTACACATAAATAACTTACCGTATAGCACTTCAAAATTTTAAACACTTGAAATTCCCGCTTTCCATGCCATCCAACAAAGTTATATTCTCTGGAAAGAGCATTGTCCATAATGAAGGCCATTCTTCTGGTGGCTTCATCAACGGTGCTCCTTCCGATCTCTGCCACAACAGTAACCTTAGGACAAACAAGAACATCAATTTTACTGACAGTACAGCAAGAAACAGGTAAAAGAATACAAGTAAAGCTGCACACTGATTAGCCATAATAATACTGATGCTCTTTTGGCTGCGAAGTTTAATTTTCAAAGTCAAACATTCCGGTCAAAATCTCAACTTGCTTAGATTTACTGCTAGGAAAAACTTCACTGGGACTTGACGAACAACACATAATACTTTGCAGCATTATAAATTAGTAAACAGATCATTTATACTTGGATTCAATTTCAGTCAAAAAGTTCTTACCTTTAAAGCAGAAAATAACAGCGCACACCTTCACTTTGTCAAAATCCAGCTCCAACTGTCTGCTTTGTCCAATCATGGCGCGAATTGAAGAGTTTTTCAAAGTGGGGATCTGTTTCCTCGCGATATTTCTTAAAACAACGCGAGACTTCATAGATTGAAAAAATATTTTACTCAATTGTAAAACTTTATTTTCTTAAGCATCTTAGTTTTAAATAACATCCGTTCTGTGTGCATCTCTAATTACTTTTATAAATTATATACTAATATATTTCATATTTAATTTATTTTATGTATGCATTTGTATCAAATTAACAAGCAATTATAGTATGGTTTATGTTTTAATGTCTTACATGTCCTTCTTCCGACATATTTTATTGTCAGTTATTTCATTAAAATTAATTTTTCAGTTTTACATATCAATATTTAATATAGTTAGTGGCCCATTCAAAACCACATCCCATTTGTTACCCATATGGTGCCCATAGAACATAGCCCATCTGGGCTGGCTCATGTGGGTGCTATTTGGCTAACCCAAGTGGGTCCCAGATTGGATGCCCATTGTAAGCCCATGCCCACTTGGAACCCCCATAGCCCAAGTAAATCCCATGTGGGCCCCACATACAGGTGTTTGCTGAGTGGTGGCAACTCTACAATCAGCAGGTTTCAAAGAAACAACTTTTGGGACATGTTAATTGTCTCAATTCATCTATCTTTTATTGAATAGCTTAAAATAATCTCTTTAAAACAATATATTAAAATGTTTGTGGTTCCTGGACTTGATCAGAATACTGTTTTAATACTGTTTTACTTGTCAAAAATCTATGTAAATGTTGCAGGTGCTGCTGGTTTGTCAGGAGCCACCAGTGCAGCTGTGGCTGGTGCTGGAGCCGCAGCAGGATGGCTGGCGAGTTTCTTTGTCTGAAAATCACCTCCTACAAAAAATATTTTTAATTGTATGTGCTATTACTCCTGTAAAGCATGGATGTTGTGTTCTGATATAAATAAATGAATTGGTTGAGTGGAATTTGAAACGAAAGACCTAACGTTTTGTCTCAAAATGTAAACTATCTGTAAGAAAAGGAAGGATCATTAAAATTGTCATTTAAAGTTTTTCTGATCAGTTGTGGTTTTTTAAGTGTTAGAATAAAACGTAACTATATAGGCCTTTTCATTTTGGAGCAGAGAGCACCTGTTTAACTGAGCCGAAAAACAGGATGAACTTCACTCACTAATGTTGCAAACAGGAAACTAAGAACTTATGCTGACCTCCGTCTGTGTTAAAACTGGAGTAAACCTTTTTTTACTTCTTTAAAACAGAAGTATATATGTTACAAGTTCCCGACACCTAGGCCAACGAGTCTGCTGTCCAGATTTTGCACCTCCATGCAAACCTAGCTCTGTCAGACACCAAAAAAAGAACATTTCAGGTATCAGCTAAAGTCAGTGACTACACATATAATTCTACAGATAACAAGATTGGAGGAGCTCTTGCCTATTTGACCAGAAAGAGCCTAGAGAATGATATATATTAAGTAGTCTGGTAGGGGGATCTCTCTTCTTGTGCACAAACTTTGTGTAAGACCGATATCACAGCGCTGTTTTTGTACCATCTACCTACTACAGCCTTAATTAAACCTTGTTAAATATATTCAGACGTAGTATAAGGTTTTTGTGAGTGAGACTGTTACTGAAAAGAACCGGCACACTTTAACTTCTTATAAATGTAACTTGAATGGAACATTTAGAGGTGTCTCAAAACCATTTTTGGTGGCAGTATTTTTTTAAATGTGTTAGGTCCATATGTGTTTGTGTTATGTTGTGAATGTAAAAATGAACTGCTACATCCTCTGTCAGCTCCAGCCAATAAAACGAAATAAGCTGAGAAATTAGGCCAATTAGAAAAGCTTGTCAGTTTACGTGGAAGTGATTCGTTACTCATTACTATTCATGAGTTCTCCCACTTGAGATGCGCCCACAGAATTCGTGTAGCTCAGTGAGTTTTGCTGTACAGCAAAGATAGCTGAACGTCAACGGGCTTTTGCCCTGCGCAAGAATAGAAGTTCAACAATGCACATGTTGCCCAAGAACCCAGAGTTGAGGGTGAAATGGCTTCAGTTCATTTTTGGAACAATGCCAGAACCGAATCATACGAATTTAGTTTTCTGTTCAACACATTTTGAAGAGGGAGACTTCGTCAACTTTGGGGAGTACAGCAAAGGCATCGCGACACGGTTGCGATGAAGCCTGGAGCAGTACCATCGCGTCAGTCTACGGGCAGTAGAGCACAAGCCCGTTAGTAACTATTGTCAACTCAAGAAAATGCTATGTTATACAGGTTTAATGCACTCGCTAGCCTAACAGGTTTTATTTTAATTTGGACAATGCTAGCACTCACTAGCCAAGCTAAGTTCATGCCATAAAGCTAAAATTATTTGATAACAGCTGTTGGTAAGGTGTCATGTTATGGAGGAACCCGACGCAAACAGGCCCGGATTATGTTAGCAGAGGCCCCTGTTTGGGCACAAAATGTTCAAAGGGCCCCCTCGCCTATACCTGACGAAGCCATTTCTGTCGTGATTCCAGAAGATAGTAAACAAAGTTCCTCTAGCCTACTTGTTGCGCTGGGTGAAGGAATAGCCATGCTCTCATATCCTAGCGATTAGCCAATCGGAGTCAAGCGGCTAAGCTCATTGAATATTAAGGAGAACTGACGCAAATCGAGCTGAGTCTTCATGCAGGTTTTAGTGCTATAACCTAGAATGGCTTGAAACAAGGTAACCAAGGCATTTCTTCCACAAAAAATGTTAGAGTCCATGGTAAACTTCAGAAATTACCACAAAAGTGATGAAATACGTGTGGCAGGGAACCTTTAAAACAGCTGTTAGCTTCACTTAGTCAACATGACAAATATTGTCTGAGGGTTTTGGAAACAAATTAGTTGGGGGTTTTTTGCAACATAATTCTTTTGTTTAATAGAAAAGCAAGAAATATTCCTTGTGCAACTACTAGCTATTATACAATTTATAATTGTAGTATATATAATTGGTATATATATATATATATATATATATAATTGGTAAATTATAATTTGATGATAGTTATAGTTCAATGCAGCCATAAAAAATAGCAAACATAAAAAGTTGTCTATGGAAGCTTATATAACTGCAATGAGTCTCTGAATTTGCAGCAATGCTTCATACGACGTAACATATGGAGACAGTGGTAAGGAACAACTCCCTTTTAACAAGACGCCAGCAGAACCTGGCTCAGTGTCAATCAGAGGCCCTGACCAACTCTTGGGTCAGAAGATATGAGACAAATTACTCTGAAGAACTGGTCCAGGAGCACTTTCTATGTTGAAGAAAATACTTGACTATTAAGGACTTTATAGATTACAATTATTTTAAATTCTGTTCTTATTTTAATAAGGTGAAAATAAATATTTTTTACAGGAAGGTTCATGTTTTTCTTAATTGCTAAACTACACAATTGCTAACATTTCCCAGTATGCAATCTCCTCCTTACAAAAAGAAAATAATTCTCCTGCAAAACTTATTTGTCTCAAATTAGTACATTTAGTATATTAGTGTCCTTCTCTGGTTTAGTGCTGGCGTGTCCAAGACTCTTAAAGAGACATGCAGCTAATTTCAAAGCTTTCAGTGCGGACATGCTGTGAATTTCAAATAGGTAGTATAAATCATTTATTGAACTAACAGATCTATTTCAGGTAAAACTATTGATGTACTGAACCTCAGAATTGCTCTTTCTGCATACGATGAATGTGCCACCCCCCCTTTAAATCTAGCTTTGCCCACCCATTTAGACAGTCAACAATACTTTTAATAATGTTTTTCCTGCAGTGCTGTAACAAATATATTGAAGATTTTTTCTGTTTTTCCTGTTTTGTCACACTTTTAAATATAAGGCAAACATAATTGTAGTAAAACATAAAATGCCGTTTTCAGGTGATGATTTCTGTTATTTAGAGATAAACCCTGTGGGGAAAGCTATTCAGATCCGTCATGCAAATGTGAAGACATTATTGCATCAATTGTTATATTATATCAAAAATGAACGGGTATTAACCACATTTTCTGGAAAGCTGAGCTATTTTTTTTATTTTTAGTACCAGACCTGTAGGTTCAAGACATGACCTAAAAAGAATATGTCTGACGATGTGATGTAAGGTAAAAAGATCTCAAAGAGCAAAACTTCACGCTCTAATCTAAAAAAAAAAATATGTAAGAACAGATAAGAGACACAGTCATAGCCATCAATCAGTGGGGTTTTGGTCAGAAAGTCACTTTTAAGGCTTTGGGACTCCAATTCCAGAAATAGGGGAAACATGGAGTAGTGGTGAACCTTCCTTGGTGTGACCAGAAATAAACAAAATGATCATCCAGTTGATTAAGAAAAAAAACTGAACAGTATCTAAAGTATCGAATGAGTCAGTTGATTCATTTATAGTCAGTGTTTCTGATTCAACAAAGGAATGATCCTGGGCAAACATGGCTTCAATGGAGGAGTTGAAAACTGACAAAAAGTCTCATCCCACATGTAATAAAAACATTTCTATGATCCTGAAGTCCTTTGGAAATGTATTTTGTGGACAAAATGTACTTTTTGGAAAGTGTGTGTTCTAATAAAGGAAGTGGTGAGGACATTTTAAAGGGACCTGCAAAAAAGCTCTTCTTTTATATAAAAGGGCAAATGGAAAGTGTTTGTCTGCACAGCAACATAAGCAAGGAAGAAAAAGAATACATGTTAAAACTAGGAACCATTTACAACAATTTTATGTACTTGACAACTTTCACTTATAAAATACAGATGAGCTATTTTTTTCTGCTGTTTCTCTGAACATTTTTTTTACATTTCATTCATATTTTTAATGCAATTTTAATCATTTTAGGAGTAAAAAGAAACTGCAAAAATTCAAAAGAACTAATACTTGCTTAATAATGTATTTTTTTGTAAATCCTTAAATGTTTTTCTGCAGCCGCTGTTGGTTGTTCTGCAGCCATCAAAGTAGTCATGGTCAGCACTGTAACACATGTTTGCAGGTTTAGTCGGAGCCAGTGTGGGTTGGCTGCCCGGCTTCATTGGCTAAAAATGAAGAAACATCAGCAATTTAGTGCTTGGTAAATTATATAAACGCCAATGTTATTGTTTGCTTTTTGTCTTGTTATGGTCGTTAAATCATATTTGATTTGTTTGCTGAATTATTACAGCTTGTCAGAATCACATCCCTCTGTCCTGTTTACTCCCCATCTCACTCATTGTCTGCACCTATGTCACCCCCCACCCCCCATCCTCATCCCCTCTGTGTATTTAAGCCCTTCACTTCTTCTCACTCTTGCTTGTGGGTCCATACATCACCACGGACACCTGACACAGCTGAATACAGCTTATTGGCCATTTATTAAATGAAACAATCCCTCTAGAGCCTGACTCTGTATTTCCACACTTATAGTACATCTCTACTTTGGCTGCATACTTGACCTGTTTTCTGTTAGCCATCCTCATGATGTAATTGTAACCTAGAGCAGTTAAATAATCCAGCAAAACTAATCATGTTTTTAGAAAACATATCCCTTTCGTCAAAAAGTCTTTCACAGACTTCCTCCCTTGATTTTTATTTAAATAATTTATCTAATAAGATGAAGAGGAGACAATTTCCTCAGCAATAAAGAAATAGATAAAATAACCTGTTGTAAAAAGTGGATTCAGTGATTTCTTTTATGAACTCATTTGGTTTCATAAGAGTTGATATTGCACAGTCCTTTACAGAAACTGACACAAATTTCACATTTAACAGCAAAAATCATCTTCACAACAAGTCGCCGTCCAGAAACACAACAATAAGTGCCATAACATTTAAACATCACATAATAAGGCAGGCTTTAGCATTGGGCATGGCTAACATTCAGGACCAAGCAAACATGAATAGTGCAGAGTTGAGCTTTACAAACACTCAAGATGCTGTGACCTATGTAATATTTTCATTCAAGACAAACAAATTCAAAAGTGACATTTGCTCACAATTTTATGTTTTGAAACAAACATTAATTAATCTGCACCATCCACAATGCACACCAACAGACAAAGAACAAAAAGAAACATTACACAAAGGAAAGAACTGGGATAAAAGGCACACATTTTACACTTCATGAAATAGAATTGTTCTAGTCCCCTAATTTGCATAAAACTGGAATTTAGAATTTTTTTCACGTTTTTTGATTTTGTTATTTCTAAATAAATACTTATCAGAATTGCTGAATTTGTCTATACGTCTAAATATTTTTATTTATTAAATTTTTTATTACATAAATCCAGAAAAATACAGTACATATTTTTTGTTATATTACTCAAATTTCCAATTGTAACCAACACTTTTTAATAAAACATTTGTTGTGTTCACTGAGAATGTTTATAAACACTCAATAAGTTATTAAACTTAAATGATTTCAAGGCCAGTTTTGATCCTATAATGAAAGAATGGAAAATCCTAGAGTTTTATTTTTCTCATTTTAGCAATAGTAATGGTAATAAACATCCAACTTTTTTTTTTTATGTCCTCTTCTTTGCCACAAATTGGCAATATGATTACAAATGAATGTTTGCTAATAATATTTAATAATAATTATATTAACATTTTTTTTCTGTCAAATGCCTCAATGTTGCTTTAGGGCATACATTTAAAATATATAATGATAAATATGTATCAACTACTTATCTACTCCAAAGTGCTGGCAAAGTTAATCTAAATATTTTTTGGTTAATATAATGATAAATATCTGAAAGTGCTTCGGTTAGATTTTAATCTATTTATTAATAAAATTAACCTTTATTCCACTCTTAAACAAGTATTACACTTATCATGCAGCAGAACATTTGTTCCTCTTAGTCTCCTGAGCTTGTGAAGGGCTACATTTCTGTTACTTGATGGAAGAAATCTCTTGGTCTTTTATTCCTTTCCTTTCCGGGACCCTCTGAGCGATCCCATAGGGCACATGGCATGCCACTGTTCCCATTTCTGCTGCCCCTTCCACATGAAACATCTGGTCATCAAAGAAGATGTGCGGCCTTATTTTCTCTAAGATGGGACCCTTAGGTGCACCGGCAAGAAACAGAGCCTCGTCAATCTCTAGACCCCACGATTGCAGAGTTTTTAGGGCTCTGGCGCCGGAACTGGCTGCACTGCGAGCGGTCACCAAGTAGGTCCTGATGGGGCAATCCATACGCTGGCCTTTGGCATAAAACTTCTTCTGGAGACTTCCTAAAACCTCCAGGAAGCCCTTCAGTGGTCCCTGTGGGAGGAATACAAAAAAAGCAAACAGTATAATTTACAGTTTGTACTTTTTGCAAATGCAAATCTTTTGGTCGAATGCTGGCTTTAAAAAAAAGAGATTCGTCTTTACACACTCTTCTGACTGCAATAGGACCTCAACACAATGCTAAATCTTAACCACAGTGTGGATGCTCTCTGCAGTTTCATCGAGGTAACATCAAGAACACTGTACACTTGTCAATATACATGATGGAGACCAAGAATTCTGCAACTGTTTTAGGTGCACTAAACTTACATGCACTAAACTTAAAACAAAATAGATCTCAGTGAGCAGTTTGAACAAAACCTGTAAGTCCACAACATTCTCAGTCCCCTTGCAAACAGAGATCCATTGGTAAATTGGGGCTTCCTAAAATAGGGGTCTCTTTTTGGGAGTACACACTTCTCCAAATTGAACATAGGCTAGTTGCAAGGAGACTAACATAAATTGCACTAAATCAAAAAAATCAACCTCCAGATTTGGAGTCTCTAATCAGTTGAGAGTGATCAGTGAATACTAGTGTTTCTTCTCCTCAGTATAGGTTAAAGTGATGGGAGAGGTACAAAAACCTCTCATATTTAGAGGAACATTTCTCAGATTGCTCAGAAACAATGTTATAATCATAATGGCAGCATTGTGACAGGATGGCCAAGAAGGTACTAAGAGTCATAATTGTATTCACCCCTGCTTGTTTTTACCTGCCCCCATTTTTAGCTAAGTTCAACATGTTAGTCATGACTGTATTCGAACTAAAATTAAGTTTTCCTAATTTGTTATAATTAGGCAGTAGTTGAGGGATCTTGGAGATCCTGAAAACTGTGAGGCAGCATTAATTTCATGTGTAGGTTGGCCTTGCTCTTTATTTTTATAGTTAATACATTTACTGAATTATGTTTTGAAACATAAAACAGTGAAATTGTAGAAAATAAGTCTTCTTGCCCATTTTCTGCAATAGCCTCAAATATTTTTATTATTTCCATTGTAATATGCACCAGTTTAGGAATAAAGGTAATCGAGCATCTGTGTAGCTTTATCATTTAGGTAATGATACTAAAACAGGTTTATGGCAGATTTAAGTGCCCCATTTTGTGCACTTTACATGGTCCAGAGGCTTGTTCTCGTGAGCCTTCTCATGCTCAAAGAACTTGTCCAGTCCGTGAGCCTTATAAATCTGCTCCGATTCATCTGAGAAGAGCACGGCATCACCATCAAAAGCAACACGTAGTTGAGTCTCCGACACTTCTGTCATCTTCTCCGGGGTAAACATGGTGGCTGCTGCTATACCTGGTTTACGACACATTTTACACACACATGGCTTATCACAATAATACAAGTCAAATGCCATATTTGAAGATTTATAACAAAGGTCTCTCAGTGATATTATATTATATTTGAACCTACCTTGCTCCAGAGCCTCACAAACTTTGACTGGGTCAGAAGACAAATAAAGGTTAGTGTTGTAGGCCTTTAAATAACCTATTGGACTGTTTCCTCCAGTCATACAGAAGCGCTCGATGAACAACTCTGTAAGAGAGGAAAAGTAATGAGGTCAAAAACAATAAATGTGCACAAATCTGTACACAAATAAAATGGTACAAAGGAATCAAATCTTGGTTGAAGACATTAGCAAACAAAACAATATACAGTGAAAATAAATTGTGAGTATATAATGAAGTAAATGAGTGCAAAATGCTTTTACAAGTACAAAATGGAAGTAGGTCATGACATGACCTGAAATTTCAAAGTAAACACCAATGATTGCAGAATGTTATTTTTAAATGAAGTTTACTTTTCCCACATTTACTATAAAGCAGCATATTTTTTCTTTAGTGACAAATACTTTTTATTAAGAGAATTTTAGCAATTGCAGTTCATCTGAAGCAACTGAGGTGTGCACCATAACTAAAGCTCTTGTTTAATACTTTACATATGATAGTATAATAACTTTACAGCTAATTATAGCAGAAACATGACATAAGATCACTCTCAAAACGTTTAGGATTTACTACTGGGGGTTGTATTGTGGTGTGTTAATCATGAGAAATATCCCGCTGTAACTACAGTAAGTCCCCGTTCACCCAAGAGCTGAAGAGAACTTGTTTGGGAAAAGAAAGACCCAGCTGCTGAGGCCTGCCCACCTAGCACTCTGCCTTAAATACAGCTGAAGATAGATCCAGGAAGTATTTTAAAAGAGAGCTACAGCCAGTCATGAAGAATAAATTAAGCACATAATTTAGTAGAACTTTGTATCCAGTATTCTCAGATTAAAGTGAAAATAATCTCTTTCTAAAAGGAAGGGTTAACTTGGGTCAAACTGTGGCTGTTTAATCTCCGTCACAGATCTGTTTCAAAGCCCTTTCTAAATCACTTATCACCTGTTTAGTCTGCTGTATAAACCCAACTAATCTTCAGTCTTTTCTAACACACCATTGGTTTTCTGTTTGCTGTTCTGTTTTATTTTTGACTCTACTATCATTGATGCAGTCAGAACATAAGAGCAATCAGCAGATGATCTTACTGAGTCGATTTGAAATTGGTTTAACGAAGAGCTACATAAAGTGGTGTAAAAGACCTCTGTATGGAGGATTTTCTTTGCAAAGCATTTGCCTAGAAATTTAGGAATAAGGTAATGAAACCTCTGAATGCTTTTGAGAATATGGCTGCTGCTTTGCTTTTTAAACAGGATATCTTCAAGCTAAACTGAAGCTGCTTTCAGTAAATTGATCAGCTGAGTTAGCAACAAAACGGATCATCCTGGTTACTTGAAAAAACCCACTTGGCAGGATAAAGTGAGTTGTTATAAATATTTAATTTACCCTACATCAGGCAGGATAATGGTTGATGTGATGGCAGGAGAAGGGGATGTATGAGAGATGTTTTTGTGTGTGTGATTTCATAAATTTCAACCTACTTTCTGTTCATTCCTCACATCTGCTTGTTTTTACCTGCCCCCATTTTTAGCCAAGTTCAACATGTTAGTACGGACAAATGTTTTCTTCTTATTACCGGTATTAGTATTTAGATCCATCAAAATTGCACTTTTTTTCTTCTACCTAGCATTCATCAGGCAGCAGGCTGCCAGGGGACCTCAGGGCTGCAGAGAACATTCATGTTTTTAAGAGCAGGTTGATGACTCACTTTTTAGCCTTGCTTTTAACTGATTATTATTTATTATAGTCTGTTTAATTGCTCTGCATGTTTTACTTAATACATTTTATCAGTGTTTTACTATTTAATCTTATCATATTCATCCACTGTGCTGCTGCCGGTGCAGATGGCTCATCTGTACTCAGCCCAATGTTCTTTTATTGCTGCTCTTAAGTGTGCGTGCATGAAGGTTGGGTCTGGGGAAGGGAGGTATAACTATTGTCATGCGTTTAATTCTGTTGGGGAGGGATGGGAATGTGGTCTTTGTGAGGTAATTTTAATTCTGTAAAGCACTTTGAGTTGCAATTGTTGTATGAAAAGCGTTTTATAAACAAAGTTTGATTGATTGATTCATCCAGACTTACTGATCTTATATTAAAGAATACCTATTCAGTTTACATCAGGTGTGTTTCCATTAATATGCTTGCATACAGTTCTGTGTGGGTAGTGAAGGAGAATGAAAGCATCAAATTGGCCGGTAGGTTGGGTAAAATGTAAGAAAGCAGCCACACCCTAGGAATGATCAGCTTATCAACAACTTACGGTGATGATTAATAGTATTGATGAGTCTCAAGCCGACATAGGCGTGGTTGTTGGTGATGAGTACAACGTCAAAGAGCTCTTCACTCTCAGGATAAAGATCCCTCAGCCGAGTGTTGACTGCCTCCAAGGCCTGGGAACAAAACCAAACCGAATGTCTGTTAAAATAAAGGACAATACCTATTCAGTGCAATGAGGAGAGGGCTGAGAGTGAGGAGTTGATCCACCACCTCCATAAACACAATGACACACCAAACATTTGCTTTTGAAATCAGTTTTTACTCAGAGTTCTCAAACAAAACCCTCTGACCTTGACAAAGGAGAATGCAGGTCCAGGGCTGAAGGGTTCTGTTTCATGTGCCACCTGATACTTGACGTACTCCTCCATACCCTGCTGCTCAAAGATCTGCTGCTCCTTATCCATGTTAAAGAGGACTCTGGATGACACAGCGATAGTGATAGAGTTCTCTGGCTTGGGCTGCAGGATCGCAGGTATAAGACATTTTATAAGAAAGGTATAAGTCATTTTAAACTGGAGATTATATTTCTACTTAATCAGCTAAATCCAAACAGTTCTTTACTCTAAAAAGAACAGACAAAGGTAAAGCAAGTGCTGGGACTGAATTAAAGTGAGTGTGGTGTGAAATGCTTTCCACTAATGACAATGCAGCTTCACATACCAGAGGCTTGAGCCTGTTAACTCTTCAAGTGTCTAACCTTTATTTGAATAAATTTAAACAAATTTTCATTATATTTTTAAACTATTGTCTTAACTGTAGCTTTAATAGGTTTGCTGCATGAGAGGTAAAACACAACAACTGTAGTATGCATACATTTGTAGAGGTTTTATTCTATTTTTTCATTGGACATATGTTGCTCATTAATTGGAAACTACTATGTGAAACCTGCTTTATTTTATTAACTCAGTTCAAAAAAGAAACTCATATATTATTCAGATTCATTACACAAAGACTGATGTATTTCAAGCATTTATTTCTGTTATTTTTGCTGATTATGGCTTACAGATAATGAAAACCAATTTTTCCCATATAAACCACAATTTTACATGAAATCAAAAAATATTTCAAATATAGAAATTATACACATTTATGACAAAGAATGTTGACTTGACAGTCGTACAGCAGACAGTCACTGACACCCTTCCCAGGGACGGTTGAGCCACAAAAAGTCAGTAAAGGAAGGCTTTATTCAAGGATATCATTGAAAGATTGAGTGGAAGGAAAAACTGTAGTTAAAAAGAGAAGCACAAGAACATGCTTTTTCCAAAAATTTTAGACTATTTCATGTTCCCCTTTTAGTGACGAGCTTTATGGGGAATGCTTCATTTTCCAGTATGACTTAAAACCCACTCTACCAAAAGAAATCAAAGATGTATTTAATAAACATTGTATTACATTACGTAGGAGTTCTGATTGTCTCCATTGTATGCTGAATTGATGTAACAATTAATGCAAAATGACCCTCAAGAAACTATAGACTGCATATGCTGTACACCACATGGACTGAGCTGATATTTCTCTCATACATTAATTTTTTCTATTGTGAGGCAGACTTTTCTCCTATGGGCCAAGCCATACTCATTAAAATCAGCTAAATTAAATTTAATATTTATTTGTCTAATAAAGTTACATAATATGAGTTTTAGAATTGAATTATTTTAATAAATCAGCTTTTCAAAAATACAAAGTTAATAAGATGCAGATGTTTGTACCTAAAGGTGTGAATTGCTGTAGCGGGTCACACTCAGGTCACTGATTGTCTTTATCTACCTACCTGATCCGAAACAAGACCTCTGCAGCTTGCTCATTTGTAACCTAGCACAATGAAGCATCCTCTCCTGTTTCACACAGCTTCATCTTTATGTAATTTTATTTTGAATGAGCTTTAAATAATTAATTGCCAATTGATACCTATTAAAAAATATCACAGAAAAACATTTCACATGGAATAAAGTATCCTTTCCTTAATCTGTTCCTGTTGTCAAAGTTACAATAAAGTATAGCCAGAACTTATTTTGCTTATTTAAGTGAACAACAATGTCTGACTTCATTTTGCCCTTATATAATAATTTTTTTTAACAATCCTCTTTTTTCTGTAGATTAAACTGTATTAGACATTATGAAATCAATAGAGATACTCACAGGTTTCTTTGAGGGTGTGGAGGGCTTCAAGAGTGTCTTAGCATCTTCTGATGAGTGTTGACTGTTCTTGACCACATCTTGTCCACTGATTGTCAGAGTCTGACTGTTGTTTAGACTCATTTTACTGCAGTTCACAGCTCTCACTCAGGATCACACCGACTCCCAGTGTGTCCTTCGGCGGTAACGTACTTTTAAATACTCTTATGGCAAGAGCTCCAAATAAAATCCACATTCACTCTTCCCAAATTTAGTTCAGTCTTGAGGCAATCAACAGATGAGCTCAATATTTTTGCTGCAGCTGAGGCACGTAGATATAAAAATATGACATACTGCAGAAAATTAGGAGTATGCAGACAACATTCAAGCTATGACCTTGGTTTATTATGTCCAGCATTGTTTGGAGGAAAATCCTGGATCGGGTCTTCTGTACTGCACTATGTTCTCCTCTTTTGCACACTCTGTCCTGACTTCAAGCCATTCTGCATCCTCCCACTGTTAACTCTTTCAGTCTCAGACTCTCCTGAGTCATAGCAGAGCATGTGATTTAATCCGGATGACAATCGGATGCTGTGCACTACATAACATGAACCGCCTGTGTGTCCTGTGTCGTGATGCTTTAAATGTGTTTAGATTTCACTTCTCTTCATAAAACACCTTAATCACAATTTCCAATCAGATCGTGTTCATTCATCAAAAGGACTGCATGTTTTGTTGTTGGATATTGCAGCAAAGGTACATTGTATACTGTGTGATAAACTATTTCATAATCCTGCACAGCATTGTGGGAACTGCAGTCCATTTTGGCTCACTGGTCTAGAGCCTCCTGAAATGCTGCCAGGTTGTCGTAGGGATTGAGTTACAAAGCAGCCGTCTCAGTTTCCAGGCAACAAGCATGGAGTCAAAGCAAATGGGACACTCCCATACCTTGTATAGATCTGATTGGCTGCATAGACCCCATTTTAAACACATCATTCTCCAGAAACAGGCAGGTGATGCAAGGAGGAAACATGAAAGCACATGATATGCTTTGAAGAGCGTCAAATCATCATTAATGGTGTTAATTTGGCTTTTATCAAAGCAGACAGGCAAGATGGTTTTTTGCAGGAGATACTAAACAGGTACTCATGGATTATCTAAAGGAACAAAAAAGATAACAGACACAACTGCATCCGTAAGAACATCATCTTTATTTAACTACAACTAACACTTTGAGAACAAATAACAATTTTAGACTGTGATATGTTTTGTTATTCATGTTACCTTCTATGTTGCACCAAAATTACTTGTATGAAATAAAAACTATGATTACCATATAGTTAGTGAATTGAATAAACTATAATATAAAGTGGAAACTTATTTCAAATCGATTAGGTTTGCTTTTTTATAAAATGTACTTTTTATAGGTGTACTTCCAGGAAACGAAGAAGATAAATTTCTTTAAGTTGAATAAAAATTTTACATCTATATCGTTGTCTTTATATCAGTATATTTCACCCTGTCTTTATATCTCTTGCTCTATGACTATATACCTATAACTCTATAACTCTGTCAATAAATCTCTGTCTTTATCTTTAACCCCTATGACTTGATCTCTATATCCATCCAGTAATTCCATCTCATTCTATCTCTAAATCTTTATTTCAAGATCTCAATTTCAATATCTTTATCTTCATCTCTATCGATAAAACTCTATATCTATAACTCTAAATGTTTTATTTACAACTGTTTGTATAACTGTAACTATATTTATAACTCTGCCTCCATAGCTCCATCTCTTAATCGCTGTCTGTATCTCTGTGTCTATACCTGTATCTATATCTACACACTATCACTCTGCTTTTGTAACCCTGTCTCCATGACTGATAAACTTTATTTTTATATATCTTACTAATAATAATGTTTGTATTTGTCACTATCTCTATACCTCCATGAAACCATTTTCTGTCTCTATATCTACAGTTCATCTTTATTTATATAACTCAACTCATAGATAGATAGATAGATAGATAGATAGATAGATAGATAGATAGATAGATAGATAGATAGATAGATAGATAGATAGATAGATAGATAGATAGATAGATAGATAGATAGATAGATAGATAGATAGATAGATAGATAGATAACAAAGTTGAAAGATCAAAGAACCATGACTGTAAGTCAGAGAAAAAATAGATATATAATTAAGAAATTTGTATCAGCTACATAAGAAAGTGTTCAAGATTTTTGTTAAAATTGTTTATAAAACATATGGCAAATAAATGAAGAAATTCTATGAAAAGGGGAAAAAAAAGATCTGTTATTCAGTCACTTCATGCAGTTTATAGTTAAGGGCCACTAGAGTGCAGCAGAGGGCCGATTGTTCCTCCTGAATGCTTCAGTTTCATTCATGCTTTCTTGTTGCTGTAGACAAAGAGGATGTGAAAGAAACACCCTGTTAGAGGAAGTTTAAAGAAAAAAAACGTTTTTGGTGTCGAAGTATCTTTAAACATTTAAAGATTTCAAGAGAATGCTGACTCAAAAATTGTGTATCGAAGAGAAGGGTTTTTGAATCTATGGTTTATATTACCTCAATTTACTGCTTTACAAGAAATTATTTAAGTCTATCTCTAGAGATAAGTTCTTGAAGATCTCTGCAAAAAAACAAAAAGTAACTCCTGTTGTTTTCATGTGTTGGAGTTCTGAGTTAAATACTAAGCGTCTGACTTGTGTCTGTCTTTGTGTTGGAGCCCAAAAAAACTCAGATGGGGTTAACAGGGCATAGAGACAGTTGGGCCGCTCCCTCTGAGCTGATTTGAATAGCACCGGCTTTTTGGCGCGAGGCTGTGTGTAGGCCGTCTTTCTTCATGCCGGCTGTGCCGCCACACCTCCCTCCCTGCCCTCACTGAGCATCCTGGAGTGGCGGGAAACACTGGCGGGAAAGAGAAGCACAAAAAGGAGTTCTTCAGGGAGCCGTAGCAAACCTGTGCTGTAGCTGAAGATGCATTGGAAGCTTGTCAGACAGTAGGGGATACCTTACAAAGGTCGACAGAAAAAGAAAGCAGGAAGAACGAAAGCAACTCGACCTCTTGTTTAGGCTCTAGACTGTAAGAGAGATAAAGCTAGCTGTGGGTGGAGACAAAGAACTGAGCATGGGAGGAGAAGGCCAGAACAAAGAGGGTAGCAGCCTGGACAACCCCCCCTACTATTTATAAGGCCCCACCCCCCTAAGACACAGCCTGGAGGCTTGAAGCAAGCCAAATGACTATTATAACCTTAATCAGACCTTTAAAGCAGCTACTCAGGCATATTCACCACCACTAGATTCTTTGTTCTCAAATGGGTTTTGCTTTAACAATGCTTTATAACCAAAGTCGAGTAAAAGTCTTTCTTTCTTTTACTGCTGAGAACAGCCTACTAGCTCCCAACTAAAGGATAAAAAAAGGTCATTTGGGGACCTAGCAAAGAAGGCAATCAGCAGTCGTGTAATTGGATTTGTTGTTATTAGCTTTCTGAGATGCTGCAACCCAGAGTTACCCCAACCTCCTGATCCATGTTACTCGTAAAACAGATATCACCTGAGTGGGAGCCACTGTGGCAAATTTCACCCATTACAGAGCAAAATAAGAAGCGGTTCCTCCTCACTTCCTGCCTCCAATGAGTTTAACACAAAAACAGGAAGCCTGCAGAGCTAGTGCATTTCCTAGATCTTATTACACTGTGTCTTTTCTTGTGTTTCACACATACCAACCTTCAGTGAGGGTGAGCGAAGGGAAACAGAGGCAGTGATTGTTACATAAGCTGCATGGTATGGTGATCTATTAGAGGCCCTGATGACAACAGCAGTTTCGTGCAAGAAGGAGCTGTAGCCAAATGAGACAAAAATAACCATTACATACAACATGCATTCACCATCTGATAAGATACACCAAGGTATAGATATCAACTTAACTGTAGAATGTAGCAAATACACCTTAACTCTGCAGCAACAAGCCAATAAACAGGAGTCCTGACAGAGGAAGATGCAAAAACTAGCAGAGGAGTGTTGATTGGTGGAGAGGCAACAACTGAGTGGGCTGTTAGGGGTTAAAGGGTAGAGGGGGAAGGGTAAAGTCTTCAAAGGGGAGGGGGGGTGGTGACAGCTCTCAAAGGGGCTAAATTCAAAAGATGCAGAAAGAGTCCTAAATTCAACTGAAGCAACCTTACACCGCAGGGCCAAACAAAAGGAACATCTGCCCTCTAGACAAAAGTTCAACACTTGGCATAAGAGCAGCAGTAGCTGTATTTTGAAGTGCCGGATTCACTCCTCACCACAGGCAACAAGTTTAAACTTATTTGCGTCTTGATTTAGATTTTTTTTTAAATGGTTTGGATTGTAGAGATTGACTTCTGGGTTGCTGAGAATGCAAATAACTTACTTCGAGGGCACCCTATTTTGAAACTGTCCATTCACAAAGATTGGGCTCCCACGTGCCAGCGTCTACAACATGCAACTGGTTCCAAAAATTCTGAGCATTCTCCACAGGAAGACCTGCACTGGGAGAAAGTAAAACTGAAGATTTCTCAGATGGATCATGTGGTGGAATGTGTGTGTGTGGGGGGGGGTACTGTTGTAAAGACATGAGAATCCAGTGGTGTGGTGAAATATTTTTAAACTGAAACATGGTTGGCATCTTTTCCAAAAGCACCAAATGTAAAACAAACAAACCAGCTCTTCTTACATCTGATGTTTTGTTAAATTTGATCTTGTGACTGCACTTGTAATGGCATATATTGCTGAGAAAAAGTTTCTCCCTCTACAGGTTCCTTCTGATTTTTCTTTTTTTTTTACTTAAATGTTTCACATAATCAAACAAATTTTTATAACAGAAAAATATTATTTCACAAAATATAAAAAGCAATTTTCAAATGTTAATTACATCTATTAGAGAAAAATGATAAGATGCCTAACCTGACCCCATATGTGATAATTAATTACTTTTCTTAGTTCATGGCTCATAAGTGATATTTTACTGTCATACCTAAAGTAGCAAATCAATTAAATAGAACCTGTTTGACTCCATGAAGTATGTTAAAAATTCAACAAAAGGATCACATCATGCTTTGATCTGAAGAAATTCAAGCTCAATTTCAGCTCAAAAGCAGTTTGGTTTAGCAGCTGGACAATGATGTCAAATGTCCATCTCTGAATGGCTAAAAAAGGCAAATGAAGACTTTGAATTGGCCCAGTGAGAGTCTGAAGTAAAATACGATTAAGATGCTGTGACATTACTTAAAACGGGGCGTTCATGCTTGAAAACCCTCCAATGTAGCTGAATTAAAAAATGTCTGCTTTTTGTACCTACTTAAAAACCTTTGTCAGAAATCAAAGTTAATTTGCTGATCTGAAACATTTAAATAGGAAAAAAAACACAAAAAAGAGCAAACTGTGTTGATGAAAATATTTTCCCCCACTCTACATCCTTAAGTTAAAACTCTGTTGTGCAAGTTCTCTGTATTCAAAGTTCTCTGTATTCAAAGATGGATGAAAACTGCTGCATTCCCATGCTCTTATGGAATAGAAAGGTGTTAAACTGAAAGGTGCACCAGAATTCCTTAAAAACTTTCCAAAAATCAAAAAGAGCATGACATTAAGCAAGTAGATAGCGTGGAGTCTGCCAAAGCAAAACATGTGACCTGATCATAACTAGAGTTCTTTCAGGGTGGGTAAGTATTGACAAAACAATAACTTGGAGCATAAAACAAACTAAAGAAAACATTTATCTTAGGGTTTCCCACGTTCTGCTATTTATTTTGCTTCCAGCAAATGCTCACATTAAGAAAAGTGGAGGCAAGAAAGGGTTGCTAGGATCCAATCCTCCCTGTTTCCTGTAGTGCATCCATTAACCAGCAACATGGCTCCATCTCCAAAGTTACCGATGCTTCTCCAGGGGCCTTACACACCATAGAAACCAACGACTCTCATGTCCTAAGATAAAATCATCATGGCTTTTTTGAAAGTCTCCCACTAGCTGTTCATACAATGCTGGGCAAAAGTAGTCAAACTCCTTGAATTTTTATTTTCCATTACAGTGAAGTTTGACACTGTAATGGAAAATGCAGTGCTCACACACGCACACACGTATTTATACACACAAACACACCTTGTATGTTGACTCTCACCCACAAGAGCTCTCTTTCTGGATCAATTAAATGGCCCTGGTGCAACCAACCAGTGTCACCTGTTATTAAATAGAATCATCCTGTGTGTTATGTGAACTCAAAATAATATAATTATTGTTATTTTATGCTGGTCTCTCATGCATTGAAAAAGTTTAACTTTGAGGTTGTAATGTTATGAAATATGGTAGTTCACAGGGTGTAAAAATCATTGCAGGGCGCTGTAAAGACTGTTCGACCACAGCCTGTTTATGTTTAACTTTAATATTAATATGAGCCTCTGGCACTTCACCCAGAGGAGGATTACTTGAAAAACTTTTGATGTGTTTGTTATAATCAGAACTGTAGTGTGTCTGGATCCAGATGGCACCAACGGTTGCACCAACAGGATTAGGATTAGCTCCAGATTAGATTATTACCTTCTTGAGTTTATCTCTGAAACTACTAACCTTACCTCCCAAGCAAGAAAGAAAGAAAGGCCATAAAAAAGGTTAAAATAAATATCCTCCATAGAAATAGAAAAGGTCTGACAAATTACCCTGCACAGGCACTGGTGACGCAATGCATGTTTATTTTACTTTACAGCACATCCATTTACTCGACTGTTTAAGGTTTAAAGAAAAACACAGATTTGAAAGCAGTCAGCTGGGTCCAGATGTATCCAAGAAGAACATGCAGAGCCTGAATCATCACTGTTATGTAACACTGGCCTTAGCAAGGGGAGGGCATGCAGCACGAAGGGGGAGAGAAACCCAAAACAGACCACTGACCTAGATCAGCAAATGGTGTAGATAAGTAAATGAGGAGAGGGCAGGGAGAGGGGGCAAATATGGAACAGGGGGGTTAAAGAGAAAGACATGGAACTGGGATTAAAGTATGATGAAGAAAGATTGGATGGGTTTCCATGCCAGCGTGTGGTTTCTGCTTTGTTAGAAAACAGCATCAAAAAAAAAAAAAAAAAAAGAAAGAAAAGAAAACAGCATGAGAGTGGTTGTAAGCTACTGTGACACAACCGGGCTGGAATGTGGGTCAGTAGGCAGTAGAGTTTGACAACTACGACCAGACCGAGAAAAGTTTTTTATACAATTGCTGGTGGGTATGTGTAGTGTACACACTCATGACCATCTGTGTCTTTTCCCGCTTGTGTTTTCCACATCTTCCTTGACCGTCAGCTGCTTGAAAATAGAATAAGGGGAAGGGAGTGTGAGTTCTGAATTGAGTAAGAAAGGAATGACTCTGTCCACTTCTCCTGTGTTCAGAGGCCTACAAACTGATCCGTAAATTGAGACGCTCTGTTTAACTACTGTGCAGTGACAAAGCATTTGCTTTTTAGATAGTATCAGGCAAATGACTTGAGTAAATACACAATTCAGTTTTCAAATTATGGCTTTATTTTTTAAGGAAAAAGTTTTTTAGTGTGAAAAAGTAACTGTCCTAACATTGTAAATGGTTGTGTCATTGTTGATATTAACGACTGCCATTAAGCGCCTGAGATAATTGGCAGTGAGTCTTTTACATACCTGTGGAGGAATTTTGGCCCTCTCCGCTTGGCAGACTTGTTTTAATTCTGTGCTGCTTACCTGTTTTTCTTCTGCATCCTGCAATGACAGTCAAGACTGATTGGGATGGAGAGGTCCTGTCACCCTGCAAGCCTCGACTTTGGACTTGACTTGAGACTTGGGTGGAAAGATGGGAGGGGATCTTGAATGTTGCAAGTAAGGCCTGCAGTGCCTTAGATAATATTCTAGATATGTTTGTGATGAATTTCTTAAAACGACTACTCCCAGGGCAGTTGAATGTTTATTCAGTGTAGTCTCCATTTCTGGATAGTGGGTCTCTCTGTGGTTTGCTGGAGTCCTAAAGCCTTAAAAATGCCTTTCAGACCATTTACCTGGGTGTGGTTAGTGAAATTAAAGTAAAAATGTGGTTAGTCGTCGTAAATTCATGATTTAACAAGGGGTGAAATTATGTTTTGCACACTCAGCCAGGTTAGATAGCCAGGTTAGATAGCTTTCCTCCATCAACTTTTGAAACAAACAGTAAGTCAATATTTGAATATTGTGGTTTGTTTTTACTCTGGTTATCTCTGTCTGATATTAACATTTATAGGATGATCAGGAACATGTGAGAATAATGAATTATTTTACCCTTTATCTTAATTCCTAAATTTGCAAACTAAGAAGTCATATAAAAGGTACTTTCAGTTATACCGACAGGCATTCAAACAACTTTTGCTCAGCATAACAAATAAAAAAAAAATTTGAAGATTGCTA
This sequence comes from Valencia hispanica, assembly GCA_963556495.2. NCBI lineage: Eukaryota > Metazoa > Chordata > Actinopteri > Cyprinodontiformes > Valenciidae > Valencia > Valencia hispanica. The sequence continues at coordinate 16,565,912 of OY747720.1, read as the reverse complement.
CAGTCATCTGTGTGGGATAAGAGGTTTTTGTGACAAAATCTTAAAAGCCTATCTAGGACATTTTAAAGGCCATATGAAAGCAGTTTATGTTAGTCAGGGGTGTCCAAATTATTTGCTACTTGGAAAAAAACATCAGTTTAAAAGTTTGGATTTTAAATTTTATTTTATTTTAAATATAAAGGAAAATGATATGGACTTTCTGAATGTGTGTCATCCAAGTGAAGATGTTTGTGGTTGTACCTTCTGTGTGATTAAAATGTGAGCAATCTTTTGTTTTGTACTCAATCTTTTTTCAATTTTATGCAGATTTAAAATGTCCAGGAACTTATTTGAAATGTCTCAATGTAAGTTTCAGCCTGAAAAATACAAAGTATCCATCTGAATTAACCGCCTGTGCCAAATAGTTTTAACTGTGGTTGTAGGCTGCCCTAAATCATTCCGATGGCCACAAATGGCCTGAGGACCACAGTTTGGACACCCTTGTTATAAGTGAAAAGTCAAATCTGTGTGTGACACCCTGTAAATCTAGTAGTCCTTCCCTTCAAGGCTCATTCATAGGTTAAACTTTCACCCGTTTCCTTGGTCCTTATCATATTGCACTGTTTACCGCCAGCATGTCGGTCAGAGATAAGCAGCTAGTTATACCTGTGCCTTAAAATTATACACCTAGGCAGAGTGTTTATGGTCTGTTTCCTTCTTTGCGCTGCCGTCTTGGCAAACACAATAACTACACATATAAGATACCGACCAGAACACACCCACTCAGAGATGGTGCAAATATTGCTCAATGCGTTTGCGTTATTTCTCCAAAAAAAACTGCAGAGGTAGGATAATCTTCTCTGCAACAACAAGAGGATGTTACCAGTTGCGAAAGTTGACGACCATCTCACTTTACAGAAATGTAGATGTATTGTTCTTGTGCGGGTTTTTTTCAGTCTTTCTTTTCATATTTGTACAGTTAAAAGCCCGTTAAGGTGGATGACATGAACAGACAGCAGGTTTCCACGGGTTTTATCTTGTAACTGGTTTATCTGTAAGTAATGCCAGAGTGACAAGTACAACGGGTAATTTTTCCTGCCTTGGACACAAGCCTAAAACATAATGTGCTCATCTGCCTCTGAGGGTTCTCTGCCAGATTTACCGGTTCAAAACGGTCTAAAGTCAAAAATAAAGAAGCAGGGGGAAAAAGCACTCATTCTTGGTCTCCTGTATAGTGTTAAGGCAAAGATGTGCATCACCTCAAATGTGTTAGAAAACTGGTACAAAATACCTTGGATTGCTCACCAACCTTTACCAAATCATAAATTTTCTATATTTCCCTCCTAGTTTGTGCTTATCCTAACCTTATGTGTGACCACCAAGGCTTATTTCTTAGCTGGAAGCATCTATATGCTGGAAGTATGCCCTATGATAAGGCTACTCAGAGAGGGCACAGGAGAACATGTGCACAAGCGATCCCTCGTGCAGCTCAGCATTTGTTCAGCATGGCCAGAAAATCTGGTCTGGCAAGTTAACCGTCAAAGCTGCACAAAACCGCGGGATAAATAGATCATCTTGCATCCTCTTTCTCTGAGGAGAAAGTCCATTTAACACAATGAAAAAGCAACTGAAGAGTTTTTCTTGCAAACATGGGAGGACCTAAAACCCCTTTTTGTGTTTTAAAAGGCTTTCTTTTATTTTTATATCTGATCTGAGGCCTTTTCACAAGTTTTTCCTTTAAGCTCACATGCAAAAAGAACCTTTTAGATTTCACTTCCCTAAATACAAAAACCATACATAGTAAGGTGGGATCTTTTGTCCAAGAGCTTTATTATTTTTCATATGCATCCACCTCACTGTGAAATAAGCACTTTGCATTTTCCATGTTCAAAAATGTCATCACATGCAAAGCCCAGGTAGAAAGGCTACCTTAATATCCTGTATAAAACAGTATTGATATCCTGGCAGTTTATTTCTTGATTTAAATGGATTTTGTGGTTGTTTTGTAACAGGAAATGCGTCAGACACTTTCGCTCCTATCTGGTCCAAAACCTGACATTTGATAGTTATTTTCACTTCCCAATATGATACAAGGAAGATGCATCATTGCAGCAGTTAGGTACAATCTTAGGAAGGCTCTAGGTGATTACTGAAACTGCTGTGCATCAGGTTAGAGTTATCTGATGTTCGATTTGACTTCTTTTTAACTACAAGCTCTGAAATTAATATAGAAATACAAGAAATTACTCAAAAAACTTGAATTTATCTTATCATTTGTGTCTTTGAACACCTTCATCAAACCTTCCTGGGTTCAAAATGCACATTAAAGAAAGTTAAAAAAAATATTGTGCAACAAAACAATGACCTGGGGGTAAGGTGAACATGAACAGGTAAAACAACAACCATTCCCAGCAAGGTGCAAGACGGTTGGTGTTCAGGGCGTGCCGGCCTCCTCTGTCAGGCTGGAATACCTAAACCACATGGCTGCTCCAAGTTGATTAAACAAATGACAGGAGCTCAGAGATGACTCATTCAGGCCTGCAGAGGCTCATCGTTGGTGAAGTCATTATGAGAGCAGCAGAAACTCAAATGTATGAAGTCAGCCTGTAATAGGCATTCAGTTAAGGGTCATACTGCATTGTGCAGCTCAAAAAATGACGATCTTCTGCTAAAGGTCTGATCAAGAAAATGCAAGAAGATATATGAGATGTGGTTAGAACTGAAAGAGTCAAACCACAAGTCTTTAAACAGAGGTATATCCCTTTAGTTAAAGTCGATCCATTGTCTATACCTGCTTGTCCTTGCAAGTTCACTGGAGGGCTGGTGCCTATCTCCAGCGGTGACTGGGCAAGAGTCAGCATACACCCTTGACAATTCGCCATACAAACAGGGACACTGTTTGCTAATTTAACACTTTCTAAAGGAGGTTGGTTGCACACTGTGTTTTTTTTCAGGGTATCAAAATAAAAGGGGGCTGAATACAAATCCTTGTCATACTCTTACAGCTTCATTCATAAAGAAATCTTAAAAGCTATGCTCAGTTTACTTTCTATTTCACAATTATATAATCCATTGTGTGTCCATTTCATAAAACCTCAAGAATAGCACCAACATTTGGAGTTATAGATTATAGCAGGCACTGAATTTAAATTAATAAGGAATACAACATAAGAATCCTTTTGTGTATGCCGACATAGCCAAAAATAACAAGTGGATTGAAAAATGTGTACATATCAACAATAAAAATCAAATATTTTACAACTGTTTGTTTCTGTGAATACACACAGTGCCAGCTCTTGTGTGAAAAATGCCCAGGGAAAGCACTGCATTCTGCCCCCTGACCAAAAAAAATACAAAGATATCTGAGATTCTGGGAGGGGATAAAAGGCAGTGCAGTCGCAAACAACACAAGCAGCTGCCAGGGGATAGTTAATCAACACATGGGTGCAGCAACTCCCCATTAATTGCAATAGATAACTAGAATGAATAAAATAAAGACAATAAAAAATATGTTCAAAGCACAGTTGACCTATATTTTTTATCTGATTTGTTATAATCATTGCAATCATCACGCGTTATAAGTGTTATCACAAAAGGAGATCCAGCTGTTTAACATTCTTTATCAGAACATGCTTACTGATGTCACAGATAAGATATCTTCTGTTTATATACAATCTATGTTTTCTGAATAGTTTAATTTTGTTTTCTGTGTGTTTCTTCAGCTTTTTACCAGTTTATTATTCTATTGATCTGCTTCTATTTACAACCATCTGGGTCACGATCATGGTGAATTAACAACACCTGCGAGGAAGAGGTTTGGACCTCTCATCTATTTACAACATAACAACAATGCTCACTCCCTAATACACTGACTCCCTTTCCGGCATCTGGAAGCTGTTTGAAAAATGACCTGATTATGGGTCAGCTAAACCTTGTCTTGGTAAGGTGAAGCAGTCACTGCCAATTTGACCCAAATCAGACCACACTGGTGTAGACACAGACGTTTTTATGTATCTGCATTCTCAGCTGTTACAAGCAGGACTATGGATGTCCAGAATCAAATTTTAGTGATCAATAAAAGAGTTGATGGTATGTCTACACCAAATTTAAGCTCAAACGTTTTTTGATCAGTCTGTCTGTGTGGATATTTGAAGTAGTTCTCCTCTCAGAGCCCATACCTTTTCTGGATTCAAGTGGCACTTCACACAGGGGCCGTTCCTCTAAAGATACCGATTGCATCTATATGAGTGTGACCTACTTCCTGAGCACATCAGGTGGCCAGCATGCAGCAACCACTGCAGAGGGGAGGATCCACAACACTACCACACAAATGCAGCCTCTCCTCAAGGGCAAATCTGAAGGACAGTGTCTTGGCGCCCTAGGAGCAGCAGCTGATGTACAAAACAAACATACTTTTAGAGGACGGACACACGTTGAGCTAGTTGGGGAAATTATGATAATGTGTGTCCACAATGTGAAAAGGAGGTTTACTCCTTGATTTTAAAAAACACTCTTGCCGGTGCTTTCTAGTCAGTATTTGGACCACACGACAAAAAGTTATAAATAATATACATCATGATACTGATGCTAATAGGGACAATAATAGTGAAGAAAACGATGGAGAGAAATAGACATACATGCCTTAAGGGCAATGCATCAAAAACATCTGTGTTGGTATTGCTGGATCTTCGAGCTGCATTTGACAGAAATTGTCTTCTGGCACTGCGGTATATTGGCTATAATTTGATAACTATAAAAGGGAACAAAGATCCCATGTGGAGTTCCTCAGGGTCCCATTGTAGAACAACTTTTGTTCAGTGTCTTTATAATCTCCCTAAATCAGATTACGCAATCTTACAACATCTGTTACTATTCATATGTTGATGACACACAACTTTATATCTATTACATGACCAAAGTCCAGAACAGTCAATGAGTCAAAGATTTAATCCTTTCTGATACAAAATCTATTCAATTATTTCTAGTTCGGTGCTTAACCAAACCACACCTGCTTTGGTGAGAGTTTTAAATGGCATACAGTAAATCTTATTGTTGTGTTCATCATGGTTGATTGTAACATACTAACTGAAAACTAGAAAAGTGGGTGGGGTTCTCTGGTTGTTTGATTGATTCAGATATTACTTGACAGACAACAGACAACAATGACGAAATACAACTTCGTCATTTGACAATAATAAATACTAGACATTATCCAAAGTGGGGAATTTTACAGTTCCAGCTGTATCTATAAACAAAGAAAAACTAAATAAAAAGGCTTGCCTATTAATAGAAATCTATAGCCTATAGATCTATACCCATCTATCCTATGTGGGGGGCTGGTGCCTATTGGCAGTTATCATCGGATAAGAGGTGGGGTACACCCTCGCAGGTCACCAGTTCATCACAGGACAACACAGTGACACAGCAGGAACACAACAGGACAAACAACCATGTGCACACACTCATATCTAAGGGCAATTTGGAGACCAATTAACCTAAATTACCCTAACAGTCATGTTTTTGGACTGTGGAAGCAAACTGGAGTACACTGAGGGAACCTATGCATGCACAAGGAAAGATGCAAACTCCATGCATAAAGACCCCAGGTTGGGATATGAACCTGGGCCTTCTTGTTGCAAGCCAATAGTGCTACCAACTGCACCACTGTGCGCTCAGGGCTCTTCCTAGTTTAGACGATGGAATATCACAGCATCTGTAACCGTATCTATGCTGTAACACACTTATTTATATCTATGTCTCCTCACATGGCCAATATGTCCATGTGTTCAGTACCTAAAAATGCAGAACCTGGTGAAAAACCAGCAAGCATTCAGGAGATCGAGTCATTGTGGACCTAGAACTAGATTTTAACAATCGTATAACAAAGGAATAAACTACCAGTCTGATATCTGTCCTAACACAGAACAGAAAAATCATATAAGCTCATCCCAAATGCTGTTTCTAGAGCATTGACCAGCAAATGGAGCAGAGAAAAAGGAATCTTACCACAACATCTTTTAAAACACAGCACTGGCTTCCTATCTGTAAAAGGATCAGACTACGGATCTTGAATTTAAATAGATTTGGTCAGGTATGAACAGTCAGTCAGAGACCTGTTCACTAAGCATTCCCAGGACCAAAGCTAAGCAAAGGGAGGCAGCATTCAGTTTCCATTTGAATGTTTCTTTACTTTTAGGTGATGCCTAAATTTTCCTATTGGTTTTTCATGTATTTTTTTAAGCTCTTTGAGTTACTTTGAGTATGAATGGTGCGATACAAATAAACGTGCCTTGCCTCATTTGAAGCAGGGGTAACAGTGGAGGCTATTTAGGGTGGATGATAAATCTGTGCAATTTGCTACTTCTGCATTAAATATTCAAAATAAGCTTCCAAACTGGTGCCGGCTCAGGCTGAGTGATGTTTCTGTGGAAGCCAACAACAGATAAAATGTGTGCAAATCCAATCTGATGGCAAGGCCAAAATAAATCAGATTTTGTTTGCTTGTTTGGAACAAAAACAAAAAGACAACATGTTTGTATGCAAATATGGTATAAAAATTTAATGATGCTTTGAGGTTATCATGCTTTAAAAAAAACAACATCAACAACAATCAGAGAAGCCTTGAAATCACAAAGTGACGTGTGAATATAAAGTACAGCGGTGCTACTTTTTTCCTTTTGTTATTTTTCCTACTATCTTAACAAAAAATAGAAGTCTGGTGGCACAGAGGAGCAAAGTTTTAAGACAAACCCTGGATCTGTCTCCTTTACCTGGAGAAATATGCTATTATTTACAAAAAGATTCATACATCAAGTCCTTATGCATTCACGCTTGCAAACAGAAAGGCATTCACACATATAGTCAATGTGCAATGATGAAATGAAAACCAATTTTTTTTACATATCCTGACTGCTTTAAATGTTTGTAAAATATAAAATATCTCTTATCACAGCATACCTGGAAATATCTTTGCTTTAGCATTAAAAACAATTATGACTCATCGTTCAAAATTGTGCAAAAAAAAGAAACAGCAGAAAAAAACAAATAGCACATCATAGTAAACTGCTCCTCCCCATTGCAGATTCACAGGGTGTGGCAGTGTATTTGACTGGAAGCCCACAGCCATAGGATTTCATTCAGAACAAATTTCATCGCTATTTACATGAGGCAAGTTGCGCTTATAAAAAGAATAGCTTTTTTTGAAAGTGACAAGTAATAATATTTTGAGGGTACGAGTTATCTGCTGTTAATGAGGCAGGTATTATCGAGTCTCAGGAGCGTTTGAGTTCAGATAATCTGCGGAGAAGCTGCTGCTGCCTGGATCTGAGGCGCTTCTTTTCCTGCAGGTGCCGTTTCTCGCTGAGATGCAGCTCTTCCAGGTAATCCGTCGCCTGGGTCAAGATAGCCACCTTGGGAGCCTTGGCCGACTCCAGGCCGGGGATTTCATCCCGCAGAGCGGCGAAGCGGGATCTAAGATCGTTCCTCCTCTTTCTCTCCAGAAAGTTGTGGTTTCGCCTGCGGTCAGTGTCCTCTGCATCCGAGTTTGAGGGTGTATCAGAGGGGGAGGGCGGTAGATGGTGGGATGCCGTGCAGGCGCGCTTGCTCAAAGGCTCCTCTTCATAGTCATCATCATCCTCCTCATCCTCTTCAGGGTCGCTGTCCGGTGAGCGGGCTGCATAATTGTGCTGCTGCCTGTGGACGGACACATGGAAGCTCTTGGGGCAGGGGTCTGCACGGACCCTGATGGTGACCTGTTTCCTCCCACTCAGCAGCCGCACGTTCTGTTTGCTCGCCACGGTGACCACATCGATTTCTTCCTCATCATCTGCCATCACAGAAGGAAATAACTCATCAATTCCCACTAAGAGGCGAGTGCAGAGTCATTCTAAGACAACAGATTTCTACAAAGTGGATTAAAGTGTGACTAAAACACCAACAAGAAAGTAATGTTTGCAGTAATGAGTCTTCAATCAGTGGCTACTCGATAATCTAAATGACAGGATACAAAGGTGGATGGCATTAATCAAGCTGGTAAATGTTTAGCTGCACTCTGTAAGGTTTATGGAGGTGAAACTGCAGGGGTGGCACTAAGGGGGGCTGGCAGGGGGTGAAGCATTCCCATAAATTTCCAAACCCACTGCTCTTTTCCCAGACTTCCTTATAACAATAGCCCCTCTTTCAAAACATATTTCTTCAACCATACAGAAAAAAGTGATACTGTAGTAACTATGCTAGGCCTGTAGTTGGTACAGCAGCAGTTACTGAGCTGCACAAAAAAACAAAAATGAGGAAGGTCACGGTCACATCTGACCTGTTTAAAGCAGGCAGTTGGTCAGAGGAACAAAAATGTGGTTATATGAATCCAGTAAATCTGTCTACCAGCAAATATTATTTTGATAGGATTTGGGTTCACAATATATGACATTTCAGAGTCAGTGGGCCAAATGGGAATCAAAACTAATGGGACTAGCTGTTTCAGATAATAATACACAACTGAAATAAATTACATGTGAGATCTGAGCACATGGTACAAAATGGGCATACAAATCTGAGAAATGACCAAGTACTATTATGATATTTTTGTGTTTTGCACTCCCCTTTTGGAGGAGGTTCATACTTTTCTGGCTCCTCAAATGATATTAGGGTCAAATATTTAGGATAAACAATTAGAACCATTATTGTATCATGGACATTAAGGTTTGCGTTGGTGAAACACTACTATAATCAATGTTGGTAAATAGCTAACTTGAATTTATGGCCTAGGAGAATCCAGATTTTTTTCTTTTGTTTTTGATTATGGTGTGCCATCCAATGATAGCGCCCATCTGGTCACCCCTCACAAAACTTTCTGGACGCGCCCCTGTGCGAAATGGCAATAAATCATGACGACAAAGTAAATCCGCCCCTCCAACACTGCAGCCGTAGATAAAGAAATGAGGTCTGTTTGCGCTAAGGTGATAGGGGCGCGGTTTTTAAAAGGAAGCATAAGTCGTTCAGGACAAGCAGGAGGCGGGTTTTTTGTTGAACAAAGGCAAAAAACAAGTCTGATTTGAGGCTGAACTGGATAACCACTTTTCCTCAATGCCGCCTTTGGTTTTCCAAATAACCCATTGTTGGCGGGCATAATATAACCCAGAGACAGGGCATGGTGGGTGGGGCTGTTCTTACCAGAGGAATCGGAGCGAGATTCTGAGCCAGACGACGCCGGCTTTCTGTAGCTGCTGGCGGGGAATGTGAGGACGGCGGCGGGGTCCACGCAGTCCGTGGCCGCGGTGGAGAGACCACCCGTAGAGGCGCACTGCGCCTTTGTGGGCCGGACTGGGGTCTGTTGTGGTGCCGGGGTCTGCGCCGCGGTCGCCGGCACTTTTCCAAAACTACTCCACATGCAGTCCTGAATGATGTGGGCGCTGAGGTTATCGAAAAGCTCGGTGGGGTCGGGCGTGAACGCACCCTCATAGTCCTCGTCCTGTCCCAGCACCTTGGACAGCCAGCTGAGCTTGTCCCCCGGTGAGAGGTGCAGGGCAGCGTCGCTCAAAGTCCTGTGGGGGGACATGGGAGGGGTGGGCAGCAGCTCGAACTTTTTCCAGATATCCTCACTGGGCGCAGTAGACTTGTAAAAATCCTCCTCGGTGTCAAAATCGTGGAAAAAATAAGACTGGAAACAATCAAACTCCATGTTGGGGCTGATAAAATCCACCTTCTTCCCAGAAACGAGGCAGATCCTTTAAAGAGGAAAAAAAAGTAATTACATTAGTCTAGATTTAAAAGTTTTTCTAATGGGACATTATACAGGGAACAGCTGACTTCCAACAAATGGGACCACATTAATAATTGATCCCATCTTGCGGATGCGCTCTTTGCAGTGATGGTCACAGGCTTTTAATGATTAAGGTTATTGCACATAATGAACCGCATATATATATATTTATCTCATCCGCCTATGTTTAAATAGACCTACAAGTTACAGTCAATTTAGTGAATAAAGAATAAGAGAAATATCAGTCAAAGTGAAGCATTTCCTGAAATGCAGTTAGAGCTTTGTTTGGTAAAGCACTGGGGCAGAAAAGTGAGCAGAGACTGGGTTAAAACACATCAAAGGAGCTCCCTACCATCACCAGAAACTCAACATGTAAGAATCAAACTACTCACCGGATCTCTGCAGGTTCCAAAAGCGCAATTCAGCACATTGAAATGCGCGTGTTTCAGCGGATGGAATCACAACAAGCTGACACCATCGATTGTAAAGCAGTAGAAAATAAGGACGCCGTCTGCAAATCTGTTACAGTTTACCATGAAAGAAATACGACTTTAACTTAAATCTAGAGAGAATATCGCCGGGTTTTAGACAACAAACACTAGACCCGCCCGCCTCACAATAGAGAGCCCCACAGTGCGTTTTTCGCGCCAGTGAGATATCCTGTTATAAGGCGATAAAAGCGCAGGGAGGAGCCGCAGCCGCAGCAATGTCTGCTGCGGTAGATCCGGGTAAAGCCCCTTTATTTGCATCAGAGGCGTGGGGGGAGGCGCGCAGAACCCCGCCCCGGTATGCTGCACCAGTCCTGGCCACAATAACAGATTTACTATAACTGTTTCACTCCTATTAGGGATAATAATGACAAATTGAGGGCAACATTGTCAATTAAATAGACCAAATTTATTCTTGTCACAGAAAAGAGCACTTCTAGTGTGATAGTAGCTTATTATTTAGACCTAAATGTGCAGTTCAGTAGTGAAATATGAATCCAAAACTTATTTTTATTTAATCAGTTCAGTTGGAAAATTTTAAGTCATATATTACACGGGTTAATTACGCACATTGTGATATTTGTTCTATTTTTTTTCATAATCACGGCTTACAGCAGATAAAAACCTACAACTTAATTTATCAAATAATTTAAATATTACCGGAGGACAGCGATAAAATAATATTTTATGCAGGAATGTTAAGTTACTTAACCATAATGAAGCCTTCTGACTAGACAGCTGTCTATCAGACAGTCACCCTCCACAAGGAGGGTACTTCATACAGTGTTGTTGCCAAGCCTTTTAATGGAAAGTTAGGTAAAAGGAAAAAGTCTGCTTAAGCAGTAAGGTGAAGTTAAACCAAAAACAGAGTTTGTGGGAAATTCACAAGGCAGAAATGTGCTGCATTTGGTCCACAGTGTTTTATCAAGGTTTCTCTACTGGACCTGCTCTTACAACCTGACAATGGATGTGTGTTTTTTATTGGTTGCAACATTTATTACAAAAATATGATTTCACTATTATATCATTGTATGTGTTTGTTTAGATTTTTGAGGAGGATCTCTGGATCTCCACACTTGTTGATTCATGAACTCAATTTTGGAAACCATTATGTTACTTCATTGTTCATGGGGTTCATTTCAGCTTTTTAAATATTGAGTGCACACTAGTGGCCAAACCTAATGCCTCATAGTATTAGTATTATTTCTCTTGTTGAACCTCTATGCACCTTTTGCATAAGAGATGGGTTAACCAACCTTTCCTGTTGCTGTGATAAATATAGACATTCAATTTTATTATTTGTTATTACAATGTTATTTTTGACTAAAGTTACTGAGGGCTTTTTACCCTGAAATGACTTAAAATCTGCAGGACGGATACCCCTATATTTCAATGTGGATTTAAGCAACATTTTGTATATTAATAAAACACGAAACACTATCTGAAACACGATGTAACACAACACCTCTTGGAATTAAACAAAATACTTTTTATTTTAATCTGCCTTTTACTTTTTGGTCACCACTTTTGCAGTCAGTAAAGCTATTTATTAAGGCTAGAAGTTTGCTACATCCTGTTAGAGTTGACCTTAGTGGTGCATGTCTTTGAACAGGGGAAGGAAACGAGAGCTAAGAAAAGCAGCCAGTGGACAGAAAATGTAGACAGAAAGGTCACTTTATCAGGCTTGGTCTGGTTCAATATGTTTATGTTTTCAGAGAATTATATAGAAAGGCTTAAAATATTTTGAACTGTTTGAATCCAAATTAATTATAATGCATCAAATTACATCAGAAAATCTTTTGTGGGGTATATAATTTGTCGTACATTCAGAAGAATCTAGCTTTTATACCTCTAGATATTTGACTTTCCAATGCAGAGGCTACTTGAATGATCTTTTGATACCTGCGTCCCCCAGTAATTAACACAAACCCCCCACACTGCACGGAATTGAATAATAACTGGCGATGAGTCCGCGCCTACAGAGATGAGGTGCAGCTGCTAACGGAGTGGTGTAGGGAAAACCACCTTCTGCCGAACATCCATAAGACCAACGAGGTGGTCATCGACCACAGAAGACACAATATCACCCTTGCCCGAGTGTACATAGACGGCATCTGCGTGGTTTCCTCATTCAAATTTATAGGAACCTACATCTCTGAGGAACTCCAATGGACAGCCAACACCAACGTTGTGGTCAAGAAGGCCCAGCAGAGACTCCACTTCCTGAGAGTCCTCAGGAGAAACATATTGGAGGAGAAGCTGCTGGCATTGAGAGCGTTCTGGCTTTCTCCATCACTGTGTGGTATCCGGGCTGCACTGCTGCTGAAAAGAAGAGACTGGAATGGGTGATTAAATTGTCTGGAAAGACAATCGGCTGCCAAACCTAGACAGCATCGCCAGCTCTCGTTGCTTCACCGAAGCAGCAAAGATCAAGGCCGACCACCAACATCCAGGTCACCACCTGTTTAACCTGCTGCCCTCAGGGAAGAGATACAGGAGTCTGGGAAGCAGGACAAACAGATTAAAAAACTGCTTCTTGCCAAGGGCTATCAGTACTCTAAATTCCCATCTCAGAAACTAATAGCCCCCCCCAGTCAGCTTACTGCCACTGATATTTATTTTTATATATTATATTTTATTTATTTTTTATTTTTATCTGTTGTTACCCTTTGAATGCTAACTACAATTTTGTTGCATGGGTAACTGTGCAATGACAAGACTTTTTAATTTGAATTGAATTACCTACGGACACATCACAATGCATGCAAGAAGACTGGGGTCAGCATTTGAGTCAAGGGGTCACATCCAAGTTAGTCTGATGTCTTCATTGTTCAGACTTTTCAACGATGCAAAGACGACATGGGTCGGCCTCTACACCAAAGATTACTTGACAGATTAACCTACTTTACTCTAATCTCGTTAAAATTAGCAGAATTACGAATTAATCTGCAACTTGGGTTACATAAGGGCTTCTTTTCATTAATGTCGGTTGGATCAGACCAGTTTTAAACTAGAGTTATAACCAGGACTCATTTTTTTCAAGCTCTGTCAGTGGGAAAATGTGTGAATTTGGAGATGCAGTATGCAAGTTGTGTTACATGAATCTGAATAGAATTTAAATTGTTTTCACACCTTGATAGAGACAAGGCATCTAGACTCGCTACTAGGTGCATTATGTTCCAAACTTCAAGCATTCTCACATTGTTGGGTGGAGTGCACAACGTTAAGTGGTTTGCATTTAAACACAAAAGGAGCACAATGAAGGCCCTGTCAGGACTTGGTTGTTGAAGACTTCTGCAAGTAACTGCAAAAAGAGTAATCTTCTTTAAGGAGCAAGCTTCAACAGCTGCAAACAAGTTCATGTTCAAAACAAACATAACTGTTTTTGCTCTTAAATTCTCTTCTTATAGAGCAGATCAAAAGCCTTGCAGAAAAAAAAAAAAATGGCCACGCCTGAAAACACATGTCAGTGACCTAAAGCGTTGGATTAATAGTGTTGAATCAAGCGGTGATTAAACAGAGAGCTGATTTGTCCATTTAATGTCTGATGTAATTAAACGCTCTGTGCTGACTGGCGAGCAGGAGGTTAAAGTTTGCCAACGTCTGGTGATCTGAGCACAGCAGGTCAAGATCATCCACCTCCCCGTGCCTTTTACATCCTGCTACACTATATTGATCTACTTTGCCACAAACATGTGGTTTTTCTTCTTTTTTTTTTAAGGTTTTGTGGCCACAGCGCCCTTTATTTGAAGTGGATAGTACAGAAGGGGGAGAGAAGTGGGGGAGAGACATTCGGCAAATGTCCATGGGGCGGGAGGCTAAGCTGGGACAACCGGTTTGAGGGCTCAGGCCTCTGAACATGGGGCGCCAGTCTAAACCACAATGCCATGCAACGCCCCAAGTGTGTGTTTCTTCTGATTTAATTAATTGTACATGCACTCAAAACAAAACCTTTAACATCTTGGATAAAATTCAACCCAACATTGAGGCGCTGATTAGTGATGGACATCTGTCATCAGTGAGCGTTTTAATGTCCAGCACATGTCTCTGATTGGTGCCTTGATGATTCAGCAGTTTTTTTTTAAGCTACCAGCCAAACTTACTTTAAATATATTTTGCTACCTACAGAGCAACATGTTGTTGTAAAATTTTTGATTTGTTTTACTACTTTGTTGTAAGACCTTATTTAACTGAGATAAAACCCACCCTCCCAAAATCAAGCATCCAAAGTCTACACATGCATCGAGTGACATCACATAAGGTAAGTGATCGGAGGGCTTTCAGATACGTCCATTTGTTTTGCTACTTTATTTACCTGTTTTTAATCAAATTACTCCTCCAAATCTATGTATACTATGCCCATCTGTTTATTAATGCCCGCTAACCAGTTCAATTGTTATGCCTATTGTGATGTTATCATCCCAAATGCACAAACAGCAGAACTGGCAGAGATTTTTCTTTCTTGCTTTTTTGTTTCATGAAATCCTGCAACAGAAATCCAAGATTTGTTACCCAACTGTGTTTATACTATCAGCGTACATTTGCTAGTAAAATAAAAGTTAACAAATGAAGATTTTTTTTTAAATCAATTCAAATGTGCAAAATATCAGTTCTTTCTTGACAGAGCAGGTTGTCAGCTAGGGCTAATTGACTCCTAATTCAGCAGACAAGCAAAATTTATTACTTTGAATTTCCCAACTTGACCATTTTCTACTCTCCGAGCTGAAACGTCTTGGTGCACCTTGACATCTTCATCCTTAGCAATTTTTCTGCATTTTGTGAATTAATGTGATCACATCAAAGACCCAATGTCTTGAGACGAAAAGTTGTGATCTTCAGAGTAGTGCACAGTATCCACAAAAAAGAAGACGTTTTCAGAGGTTTGATATCTAATCTTGTATCATGTCAGACCATTTTTTTCTGAATCCAAAATGAAACTTTGGATTTTCTTTTTTTATTTTGCTGAAACATAAATAAAATCTTAGACATTTTTCTCAAAAACTAAAGTTAAGCTTTAGATTTATTTTCTTTATGGCAAAGTCCTAAATAGATTTGATTTCAGAATCTTAAATTAAAGATGTTTTTTATTTTGCTGAATCCAAAATAAAAGTTTTGTATACATATCGACATGCTGTTTTGGACCATCTGCACACAAACACTACAACATGTAGTCTTTTGTTTTCTCTTTACATATGTCTATAAGATTACTTCTGTATGTCTAGACGTACACCGCTGAACATACTTGTTCTGTGTCGGCTATTTCACATGCTTGCTGTTTTTCTCAGACGCTGGTGTAACCGTTAACCTGTTATAATAAACCCTGTTCTTATCTCAAATGCTACTTTGTATCATTTAACCTTAGCGTTCTTTTCAAGACTTTTATATGAATGATTCTCAAATGTGCTTTTATGACACACAGATCAAAATAAAGATCAAAATAATTTGGGCTTTTGGATTCAGCAATAAATCTGCAATGTGGTTTTTGTAAAGTTTTTCAGGACAGGGTGAATTGTAACAGACTGGAAAATCCACATCATGATAGTCTAAAATCCATAACGCTAGGTTATTTAGCATAAATAAGTGTTTTCACTCATTTCAAAATGTTATTAGGATGTTTTTAGACTTTTTCCACCCATAGATGAAACATTCCACTATTTGTATCCCTTCAGATTCTCTTCCTATAATTATACTGATAACCAACACTTAGTTTTTATGCTTGGAATAGTTTATTTACCCCAAGCAGATGGAGAAGGAGAAGACTACATTCAGCTTCCTGTAATTTTTTTCTCTCCTTAAAAGTTTGTGATATTCTCTTTTGTAGGAAAACCCTGCTTAACACCAACAAAAGCATCCCCCCCAAGTCGTTTACCAGCTTAACTTCAAGTACCCTCTATTGTTCCGTCTTGTTAAAGCAGCATATGTGTGGGGATGCTGAAAAAAAAATGGGAAAGTGCTTAGTAACAGTGTGATCTGTAACTACTAGTCAGGGTTGTGGAGAACATCAAGCCCACCGCAGTCCAGGAATTTGGAGGGTTTTTCAGAGATTCTTTAAAGCATTGCCCACATGTGCAATACAAGAGGGTGCACCCTCTTTCCCCACAACCTCCATGACTTCCCCTGACCTTTAACCTTCTCCTCCCAGCTGAAAAAATACGATTCATAGCTGATTTCAAAAGGGAACCAGTCATTCAAAAAAGAAAACCAGGCAGGAAAGACAACAAAATAAGTCACAAAAATGTTATTGCTCCCCTGGGATGTAAAACAACACATTCTGGTGCTCTTCCATCCGCAGCATGTTGCGAAACTGCTTTCAACTGGGTTCCAGTTTTACCTGCTTGCAGCTTTCATATACCGCTGATCTCTATCTGTCAACATTGTGCATTACATCAGGCTTTTACTATGGGCTGTCATTTCCTCAGTAAAGTGCTGCAGCAGTAAAAGGTGGTAAGACTGCAGTCAAAGTCTGTGAACTGATCAAAGTAACTGATTATAAATAGCCGCTGGTGAGAGCCGAAATCCTGCCCATGATTAAAATGAGGTCAGATTGAAGTTTGTTATTAGTGTGAAATCTGCATCACAAATTAAGTTTTTTTCAATCACTGACGTGTAAGTTAAAAGAAATATTCCAGAGTAATTATGATTAATAAAATGTATGTTTTGATGAGGTTAAACTGCTGCTTCATTGCTGCAGATATTGACTGACTCAGATTGCCACCTGGTGTTTGTAAAGTGTAAATGATCCAAAAACTCGACTTCCTCCCCATAAATATGTTGAGGGATCACCTAAAATCGAGAAAAGGATGTAAAAATGATATGTTTGTTTTAATTGAAAATATTCAATCTGAATGTACCTGTCTCTCATGTAAATGTTTCATAATAAAAATAGGAAACAGTTCTAACATATTATGAGAAGTCTCTTCAAGTCTCAACCACTAATGGACTCATAACTAAGAATTATTTTCAATTTAAACATTCTCATTTTAGTGGAATAGCAGATTATTTTACTGATTTTATATGCTATTATATTTAGATATTAAAAGACAGAGGGCCTTGTCAAGGTACAACCATAAACTACAAGATATTTCATTGAAATTGTATGTGATACACAAAATAGTGAATAACTGGTAGTAGGAGAAGCAAAAAGATATATCCCTTTCAAATGGTATACAAATAAAAATCAGATAAGACTGACATCCACGTTGCTACTTTTACTCCAATACCCCAAAATAAAATCCAGAGCAAGTGATTGCTTCAGAAGTCCTCTCATTTGTGCAGTCCACCTGTGTGTACTTTGAGCTCAGTATAAATCCAGCAGGTCTGTGAAGGCCTCAGAGGTTTGTCAGAGAACATGGTGAACAAACAGCATCATGAAGACAAACACCAGACTGGTCCAGGATCAAGTTGTGGAGACATTTATAGCTGAGTTTGGTTATAAAACAAGTTGTCTAAACCAATCATGTTACTTGTCATGGCACACAACATGCTAACTTACCTTTTAAAACATTATCATTTTAATTTCATAGAGTTAGATAAATGCATGGTTGATTTTCAGTGTGAAAATTGCTCAGCCTTTTTACCGTTCAGAATCTTTCTATTACTGGAGCAATGTTCCAAAAAGCAACTAGAGATGTCTTAACCATGTGAGCTGCAGAAATCCACAGGCAATGAAAAATGTTGCTGTTGAAAGCAAGCTTTAAGAGGAACTGTTTGCCACAACCCACGTAGGTGACACAGCAAAGATGTGGAAGAAAGTGTTCAGATGGGACTAAAATTAAACATGAGAGCATCAAAACTAACACTGCACTTCACACTAAATGTATTACATCCAGCATGGAACATAATTGTGGCAGCATTATGCTGTAAGGTTTCTTCTCTAAATCAGGGCCAGGAAAGCTGGTCAGAGTTGATGTGAATATTGATGGAGCTAGATGGAGGACAGTCCTGGAGAAAAAAGTTTAAAGAAACTTGATGGTTTGCTGGATGTTAATCTCTCATCAGGACAACAATCCTAAACAGGCATTCGACCTTTAATGGAATGGCTTAGGTCTTTATGTTATCATGTGTTGGAATGGTCAAATCAGTCCAGATCAGAATTTAATTGAAAATCTTCTTCAACACTTAAATAAATTCTAGTTCAGAGATGTTCTCCGTCCAATATGACTGAGTTTGAACTATCATGCAGGGTAAAATGGAACATATTTGCTGTGGAGAAAAAGTGGTAGGAAGCATTCACTTAAAAAATCCCATTAAAATATATTTGTGTTTGTAGTTTTGACATCAGAACATGTGAAAGTGTTCAAGAGGTATGGATACTTTTGCGAGGCACAGTAATGATCCAATAAATAAATCATAAAATGAATAAATATTCACCATAAATAAATTGAAAAATATTTATTTTACAGTGTATTTGAGGTTTAATGACAAAAACGATTACATTTATATCGATGACCAAAAGATGGCGCCATCACTGATGTTATGAAAAAATCACTGGGAATTCCCCCTGCATTGAGGCGTACTGCATAACTTTTCTTATATTTAGATCCCACATTTGTGCTTTGTAAGCATTTTAATTTTCGGTATATTTGATCAAATATCAACTCTTTGATATTCACTTATTCCTCAGCATATTGACAGCAAAGAAAACATGCTAGAAAATTAAACACATGCTAAGGTATAATAAAACCACATTAACTCAAATAACGGTACTGTTAATATTTCTGTACATCTCTGACTTGTCCCAGCTCCCCTGACCATCTTGAAAGACTTCACTTATTTCTTTTACATTTGCGAGACAACTGGAACTTTTTCTGTCAAGCATTAGGATACTTTGACGAGTAGGTTGAACAATATATTCTCTTTATCAAATCCAGCACCCTGACCATTATTTAATAAGTTAGACTAAACAAGAAAACTTTTGCCCAATTTATCCTGGATGACAGGTAGCAGCACAGTAAGGAATTTTCCTAAAATTGCACAGCATAAACGTAGCCTACTCATGAGACGGCCAGCTAATTTTCTGACTTTTCTTGTTTGTCAAGTTGTGCTCTTTTTTTGAGGAGAGACATGAAAAAACAGGTTTGAAAACTGTGGTGTCATTCATGTTTTCTCACTGCGTTGCCATGGATTACGATGACCAAACATCCAGCACCATAGAGGATTAAATTAGCCTACACTGTAAAAAATTTCGGTGTGAATTTACAGTAAATTACTGGATACGTTTTGCATGACTTTCACAGTAAGGATTACATTTCTGTGATATTACAATTCATTGTTGTAAAAGCACAACTGTATACAGCAACTTTACAGCTTCATTGACAAAGCAATTACTGTGATATTACAGCAAATTACTGGGGAATTACAGCCTTTTGCTGTATATCATTACAACAAGGCCCTGTACTTTTACAGTGTGTACTGTGAAAGTGATGTACAAGTTGACAATAATTTACTGTGAATTTACAATGTATACTGTGGAAGTCATTCTAAAATTGTCCAGTAATTTACTGTAAAAGTAATACAGATGAAGCTTCCATTTACTGTGAATTTACAATCATTGTACAACAAACAACTCTGAGGTAAAGTCAATGTTAGCCCAATGGCATATTTATTAACAAATGAATATTTTTCAATGTACAGCAGATGCCAAGAACTTAAAGAATTCAATAAATTCAACTTTTCTAGTCATAAAAGCCATCTTAAAATGCAGGAAATGCAGAGAAAATGTGCAAACTTGCAATTCAACAACCTCTCTCACAATTTAACCATTCAACTAGCTGTGTCACAATAACAGTAATGGACAGGGTGGGAATGAGTCCTTCATGGCAAGATAAGGGAGGAAGGGAGACAACGATGAAGGGATGTCGTAAAGGAGTCCGGCGCTCCTCTCAGTCTCAAACATTATAATGAGTCCACATGCAACAGCATTGTGTAAAAATCTTGTAGTGCAAAGTTGTCTTAAAAAAAAGAACTGGACTACTCAAAACAGTGCCTAACAACTACTGCTGCAAAAAAAAAGCTATGATGCAGGGTGCTCACATGAGGGTTCATTGTTGCCCGCTTCTTGGTCTTTGAGTCTCTTTCAGGTTTGATGCCCAGGAAGCACCTGTTAATAAATAAAGATAGTCTCAGTTTTAAATAGACTTACAGTATGTATTGCAGGCAGCATTTATCAAGATGTTCACCTGTGCTTTTTCCCCACACCAAACCCTAATAGATTTATAATGCAAAGTGGTTGATTTTCTACTATGGCCATATCAATGTGCGCCGCCACTGAAATGCGTCTCAAGACAATCATTGAGTTGGAAGTCTGTACTATAATGTGAATTACAAGATTAAATGTGATCTTTATAAAATACCTTTAAATGAACTCCAGCGTTGACGATCCAGCAGCAGGATAGTCAAGGTTGAAGACGTAATAGATGCTGAAGAAAGCAGCTACTCCGTGTAAAAAGAAAGGGTGTGGGCCCATCACAACATGTCCCTCGATGGATATAAGCCATCCCGAGGGCTTCATCATGTTACCTGAAATGAACAGATACAACATTATGAATGAGCACTTTGTGATCTGCTTCAGATACAAAGGGCTATACAAATGTAATTCTTATTATAATTATGTATTGTAGTCATGTAGATTTCTAAAATGAAAACAAAATAATGAGTTAGAAATGTTGATACTAGATCAAAGTATCATTACCTTGAATGATCAAGCAGGTGGTGCTGGGGAGTTCTGCAGTATTGACATCTGCAGCAGTGGCACATGGCTGTAGTAACACACAATAGCATGGATTTAGGAGAAGGTAGTAAATCATACAAAGTAAATGTTGATAATGTAATCACTCATTTTGCATTTTAAATATTTGAATTAAAAAAAATCTTACATCAACTTCAAGCATCAAACTCTCTTTATTGACTTACCCCCAAAAGCAGTCTCTGTTTGGTCCTAAAACAGTCAAATTCCTTCTTTCTTATATAAAATCTTCGTAAAATACGTCTTTGGGTTCGTAGACCAACTTATTTCCCACATACAGCAAAGCTTCGAGGAGTTTTTACCCGCTAAATTACTCCGTGCTTTTATTTGGAAAGTGTAGCGGAAGTTTTATTTTTGTAACTCCGCGCCTGTATTCCTGTTTATGCGGGTTTCCCCCCTGGCTTCACCTCGATGAGCTTAGATAAGATCTCCGCTGGAAACAGTGTTGCCTGTCACTGCACGATCTGTTCAGGAAGCACGATCCGTACCATCAGCCCATCTGCGCATGTGCGCAAGGAACTACTTCCGGGTAGATTTCTCTTGTTGTTGTTTTTTTATTTGTTAATTTACAGATCAAGCCCATTTACACTTTACAAATAAATAGAAATAGATAGGCAATCTTGCTGAACCATTATACAAAAAGGATTAACAACATAACAGAAAAAAACTGAAAAAAATCACGGGAAACACTAGTTGTCTGATGTGATATATTTACATGCTGCATTCGTAATCGTAACAGCTTTCTTCTTTATCTTATATATTTAATTACAGATAAAGTTACTTGCTGTATTTGTAATCTTAACAGCTTTCTTATTTATCTGATACATTTACTTGCTGATAAATGTATGTGCTGCGTTCGTAATCTTAAACCGGTCATGTGATCGGCCTCTCCTGGAGACCGATCACATGACCGGATCCAATAAATAATTGCTCTAAATGACTCCAGAGGTTTTTGCTATATGTGCAGCGGTAAAACAGATGAATGATAGTTTCTGGTTCTATATGACAAAAGTCACAGTTGAAGTCAATGTTTAATTTAAAGAGCGCAAATCCATCCATCTTGTAGCGTCTCGAGAATTAAACCCCCCCGGAAGTAGTTCCTTGCGCACATGCGCAGATGGGCTGATGGTACGGATCGTGCTTCCTGAACAGATCGTGCAGTGACATTTGTCAACTTAGCGACTTTGTCGCTATTTCTAACGACTTTTCAGACCCCCTTGAGGACTTTTTTTTTTTTTTCCAAAAAGCGCCTAGCAACAAATCTAGCGACATTTCAGACCACCCTTAGCTACTTTCTGTGAAACTTTGTCGCCGATATTTCCTGCAGATATTTCCTAGAAACCCAGCTTGCTCCTTCCCGACGCTCTGAAATGGAATGATCTGCGCATGTGTACGCAGCAAGATCGACTGACCAATCAAACCTTTGTCGGTTCATTTCATCCACTCACAAACAAAGTTGTTTATTAGTTAATGTAAATTCAAAAGTAAAAAATAAATCTGCATGTATATAAAACCGATCTTTCAACTGGAATTAAGGCTGAAGCTTGTCTGTACTACGCTGCACTTCACACCTGTGGTGCATTCAAGGAACGTTCGAAACGTATGGTAAGTTCAAAAACGTAGGACATTTAAAACTTATGACAAAAAAACACCACTGAAAATAATATCATAAGCAACAAACTTCTGTTTAATGGCGGTTGGCAAGAAACATTTGATGCATGCTAAATATGCCCTACTTATTTTTACAAAGTACTTAAAAACAAACAACAACTATATTCACTCTATTAATTTCATCTTCTTGAGATATCTCAGCAAATGTATGATTCAGAACTTTATACTTTTTTTAAAGGTCTTTGATGTCCAGTTGCAATTTGATATCTTGTAAATGTACCAGTTTTCTCAACAGTATAGCATACAGTAGGGTACTTCAGGCAAAATAATAGAACATGTTCCACAGTCTCTTATTGAAGACAGAAGTCACATTTCCCTGTAGCATGTTTCCCCTGTTTAAATAATGTATTATTTAAATTATGTTTAAATAATGTATTATTTAACCTGTATGATCAAATCCTAATCCAAATTTAAAAAATGTCTCCTTTGTTTCAATCGTCATCACGTGATGACATCATCATTATGCAAATTAGCGCATGACGTCATCTGGCGACATCTAGCGACTTTCTGGGGCAACTTCAGCTACTTTCTGTCTGAGAGAGTTGGCAACAATGGCTGGAAAAATAGTTTTAATGGGCCATTTAAATCACTAAGTTATTGAAGTTAAACAGCTAACGGTTAGCCCAGCTAATCTATGAAAACATCGACTAATTACAAAAATGTCCTCACATAAACAGTAATGTTTGTCCCATCATTTGTTTTACAAGCTTTAAAAACACTAGATTTGTCTAAACGGTGATGGTGACATGAAACATTATAGCGAAACTCACGTCATTACTATCATTACTACTATTAGCAAATGCTGTAAGAGAACTTTCAACAATTTCGGGCACTTGCTAACAAAATGTGAACTGTGTCATGCGATAAACGTTCATTTGAAAGTAAATATTATTATCATATTAAAATAACATAGATGTAAATGCTGCAAACAAGCATCCTGCTCACCTTCTCCATTCAGCCCAGAAGAGAAGTGGGAAATGGCGCCTTCAGTTCAAAACAGTAGTCAGTTATGTCATGTGACTTCCCAGGGTATATTTCAATACAGTATTTTACTGTAATAATACTGTTTAATGCTGTGAAAGTCTTGCGTTTTTTTACTGTGTTGCTGTGATATTACAGACCTTGTTGTGATATAACAGCAGGTTTTAGATTGCAGGATTTTACTGTAAAATAACAGTAAAATGCTGTAAAATCCAAGGATACTGTAGTTTTTACAGGTATTCATTGTGATATTACAGGGAAACTTAATTACAACAAAGTACTGTAAAATAATAATTATTGTGAAATGCTGGTAATTTCTAACAGTGTACAGATGTCACAGAACCAGTTAAGTTCTGGGACAGAAACTTAGCTGGATAATATTACCATAATGGACTAAGTGTGGTTAAATGTGGCAGATCTGTGCTCAAAATGGCTCTCCATCCATCCATTCTTTGTCTATACCCCATTGTTCCTGCAGGGGCCCCGGGAAGCTGGTGCCTATCTCCAGTGGTCATTAAGCAAGACCCATGATACACCCTAAACAGGTCACCAGTCAGGGCTAGACAGAAACACCCAGGACAAACAACCATGCACATACACCTTTGGGCCATTTAGAGAGACCAGTTAACCTAACAGTCATGTTTTTGGACTATGGGGAAAAAGCCAGAGTACCCATAGAGAACCCACACATGAACATCGAGAATATGCAAACTTCATGCAGAAATTTGAACCCATCACCTTCTTGCTACAAGACAACAGGGCCACCAACTGTGCCACAGTTCAGCCTTGGCCCACGTTTTCACTGTCCAGAACAAATGCAACTAGAAAGCATTCCCATTCTAAGTCACTAAACAGATTTCACACTTAAATAGCAAAACTGTAAAAGCTGGCAGCAAAATGTGAACTAAGCTGAAATACAGCTGTTGTCTTTTACAAAGCAAACTCAAAATTAAACACGCATGTAACTTGTGATGAGACTGAATCAGCTGTGCAGGATAAAACTCAGACCGGAGATCACATTTGGCAAATATGCATCTACAATAGATGGAAACATACAGAGATGAAGAGGTGTGAGAGGTGGTGGACGAGGAGAAGGGGGGGGGGTGAGGACGACCAAGAACGGTCCTCACTGATAAAATTCAGTCAACTATATCACACTATTGTGAATCTGTGAATTTCAGTATTGTGTTTTTTATTTTGGCATATTTGTTTTATTTATTTATTTTTGTCATCTACATTCAGTACTTCATATTTCTTTAATCACAATATTTTTGTTATATACTAAATAATAATAATAATAATAATAATAATAATAATAATAATAATAATAATAATAATAATAATAATAATAATAATAATAATAAAGAACAGGGCCAAGTGTCCTATTTTCTGGAAATAAAATAGTTCCAGCTTTCACCTCTCTGTTATATGCTTGCACCTAAATGTCCTTAAAAATACATAAAATAAAATTGAGTTCTGGTAGGCTGGTTAACGTGTTTTTTCTCCATCAATAAATAAAATCATCCTTTTAATACTGACTTTAAGATTTGCTCAGGATGCCTGATATTAAAATTTGATTATCTGAAAACTATGCATGAGAAAAAAAAATCAAAAACAGTAGAAACCTGTAAGAGGGAAATACTTTACCTCACTCTATATCCCAGTTTCACCCTAATCTTAAAGGTGGCTAACATGCAGATCTCAAATTCCTGTGAAACATTTTTACAAAAAAGGTAAAAGGGATTAAAATTACTTTGTGACGAGGGTAGAGGACAAAACACAATTGCATAAATATCCAAAATGTTTTACAGAAAGCATAATCTGTTCCCTAAAGGTGATTTTACATGTTAGAATACTAAGTTAAATTAGATCAAAACTCTTGCAACATAAGAAACAACAATTGACGATTCGCATAAAAGAATGAATTATTCTTGGTGCTTTCAGCTTCTCTGCAAACAAATCTGCAGGATAAAGATGTTTGAGACTGTTGCATGTCCTGTGGCCAGCTTCTTACACCTTTCTAAACACGTTTGCTTAGTTTCGATTTAGGTCAAAAGTCTGGAAGAAAACTAGAGCATGACAATTGACAAACGACAGCAGTTTCACAAACTCAAAGGCAGGGTATTCTGGACTCCCCCTAACCTGAATTTCTCACTGAAAGATTTTGAATTAATCATATAAAATCTCAGTTTGATTTTGATGGCCACAAATATGACTTTGGCTCTTAGACTAAAGCAACAGCGCATGTTTTTAGAGAATGGCGGGTGTATATCTCAACCTCAAAATGAAAAGAGCAAAGAATCCACCAAGTAATGAAGTATGTACAGCAAAAACAGAAATATTAACAAAGATGCCCGGAATTAGTTGTTCATCATAGTAAAATGGTACAAGATCTCAGTCTAATGTCTTCTGCGGATGCAGAATGTAATAGAAAGATTCTGAATGGTAAAAAGGCTGAGCAATTTTCATACTGAAAATCAACCAGTAATTTATCTAACTCTATGAAATTAAAATGACAATATTTTAAAAGGTAAGTTAGCATGTTGTGTGACATGACAAGTAACATGGTTTTAAAAAAATGTTTTAGATGTATGCTCATAAGATCCATGAAGGACTTTCTTACAATTTCAATGGCTCTCAATTTGTGACTCTAAAATAGAAAATTCTGCAGCTCATGGCGCATTTTAACATACTGACCAAGACCCAGGACAAGGAAGTTGCCATCCAAAGAAAGATGAAAAAGTCTATGCTGCAGGAAAGGAAAGGTTAAAAGCACTGATCATTTTACTGAAAGCGAGACAAGTTCTTGTATTTCACTGCATGTTTATTTTGATCATTCAACTTGTATTCTCTGTGAACAGTAGCAATTTGTCAAGGATTACATTCTACTTCAGCAAATAAACAAGTCTGCATGGCATTAAATAAGAAACCAGATTGTAACAGTTTCTGTGAGCTTTAGCATCTTGGGCACCATCACATGTCAGGTGGGGACATCCACTGCAGTGAGACTGCATGCAAATTACTGAATATACTCAAGACGTGCAAAGTGCATATTCATGAGAAATGGAAATAACTAACAAATATTGCTTTCCAAACAGTCTTTTGCAAATTAATAAATGGACACACAGTAATGACTAATGAGATGTTGCACAATCTTGACTTAAATGTCTATGTTTTGTTTTGTTATGCATTGTTTGCTCCTGTGAAGCACTTTGTGAAGTTATATCTTGAAAGGTGCAATATAAGTAAAGTTTTATTTACCTACTTGCAATGCATTTTTTAAAATGGGTACAGATCATTTTGCCCCATCACCTGTTTGTACCTGACTTTGCAACAAAAAACATTCAACCCCCAATGTAAATAAGATTTACTGGCAAAATTCAAAGTTGTTTATTTGTTTGCAATAAAGTTACATAAGAACAATGTAAACAGTTCTAAAAAAATATATATATTTACCTAAGTAACTGACTGATTTCCAAACGTTCAACTGAGTGCATATGGATCTACATCAAGTTTTGGTGGCAGCAGGCACTGAAATGCCTGTAAGAGGAAGACTGGAGAGTGTGCTGAAACAAACAAAGAACCCCACAGTAAGAAATGGTGGTAAATGCTCTGTGGTTGCATCATTTCCTCTGGCACTGGAAATCTGCAGATAGCAGAGGGAAAGATAGATTCACTCAAGTTACAGGAATTTTTGAGAAAGGAAACTGAGGGTTAGGCGGATGTTTAAACAGGACAATTATTCCAAGCAAAGATGGGTTGCCCAAGGGTACAGCTGGTAGCACTGTTGCCTCGCAGCAAGGAGGTCCTGGGTTCTAGTCTTGGTCTGGAGTCTTTCTGCATGGAGTTTGCATGTTGGTCCTTACTTTTGAATATTTCAAACGACAGGAATATAATGAGCATATTTTTCTCATGTAAAATAATGTTAGACGATTCACCATAAAAATCTCCTAAACCAGGGTTGGAAAAACATGGTTGGAGCACGTAAACCTCAATCACCTTAAATTAATAATGAACTGGAATCCTTTCTCAGTGAAAAGTGGGCTAAGATTCTTCAAATTGCAGGAGGTCATGATAGCAAAAGGGGTTGAATACGTTTAGGTGGAGCTGTCCAACCCTATAATGCAGGCCTGATGCATTTAAGAAAACTGTGATCATATGACAAATGACATTTTAGGTGTTTAATATTTTGAAGCTCTTATTTCCTACATCGTTAACAGCATTTGGAGTTTTTTTTTAACTTGTGAATTGTGGACAGAGCACGCAAAAAAATGTATTTAGATTACCATCACAGTTTATTTCTAGTGTATGGGGAGGTGAAGCTCTCTTGCGGCTAATCTGGTTCAGAAACAATCTTTTAAGGCTGTGATCTGAATTTGCACATGAGCAGAGCTGATGCCATAAAATATCCTTTCTTTCCCTCAGTAGACATGGAAGTGTGGCTTGATTATGTGGTAAGGGGTGTTGCCATACCGTCTGACGTCGTGACGTGGCGTAGTAGAATGAACGAGCTGGCGAGATGGACCACGAGAGCTCAGAGTTGAGTCATTCACTCTTGAAGTAAAGAAGAGTGCGACATGATAATGATTATGATGCCGCTGTGAGAAGGCGTTTATATTTTAATTCAATATTATATATTCTCATCAGATTGGACCTAAATTAATCGGGTTATCGGCTAGAGATGGCCCGAGGAGAAGGCGCCGAGCAGTGCACCGCAACTTTACTGGAAACGACGGTAAAACCTATGAAGACAGAAATCAAGGCGGTCAAGGTAAGCCCTTCCTGCCCAAATGTAGCTTTCTTTTTTGGTCTAAAATGAATGTAGATCATTTCTCGTAACTTTCACCCTGGTGCGGGAAAAGGCGCCTAGTTTTAAAGTAACGTTTGAAACGCATCGTTGATTTCCTGCCGCTTTTACGCAGAGACTCCACGCATCGTGTCCTTCTCTGCCCTCGGGATTTGAATTTCACCCGGGTTTCCCCGTCCACCTGTTCCCCTCTGCGGGACTGATTTGCGGCACACGAGTTTTAAATAAACAACAGCTAATTTAAGAAAAATCTCCAAAAAGTTGCTTTCTGTCGGTCCCGTGCTGAGCCAGTTGTGCAAAAGAAGCAGGCTCTCATTCTCAGAGCTTCATCAGGGACGATCTGCAAACCATTTGATTTGAATGACTGGAAATGAGGACATATTCAACAAAGACCTGTTAAAGTTGGATGTTAAGTCCATAAAACTCCCCAGAATATTCCACATATTCATAATTAAAGATCCTGTCCAGTGGTGTATTCTTTTTCACCAACAAGCGTACACTGTCGTTAAATAAACAGCTGAATAATAGAGTATGGAAATCCGGTGCAGGATTATATAAAATATGAAGGTGTTTAAAAATTGCACAGAAACAAAAACCCTACTCCTTCTTTCTGTTTGAATTGGGCTGATGACATCACAGGAGCCACATAATTCACTGCATTGGGGTTTTCTTACATTTCCTTTAAACGTTTGGCTGCAGACTTATAGAATATGAGTAAAGATCTCTGAAAAGGGAATTTGATTAAAAATATGTAAGTAAAGAGGGGGGTAAGAAAATTACAAAAGTTTATTTGGCCTTATGTGATGTCACTAAAGGAGTTTTGAATTCTGGAAGGCTTTTAAGTTATGTTTTACGCAAATATAGAACAAATATTGGAAAAACCAATGATTTTTCTATAGTTGGTGAAATGTATTTAAAGAAAGTTCGGTTGATTTGTACATAAAAATCAGGCTATTGGCTTTAATAAATAATGCCCTGTTCAGATATACTTAATTCTTTTCATCCCCCTTGTTTTGTTTTCACTTTTTTCAGAGCTGTGATCTAAGACTGTACTGCAAAAACGTGGCTTCTGAAAAATAATCTCTCACAAGAGGATTTAAAGGAATTACTTTATGATGAAAAAAAAACAGAAATTCAGAGGGTTAAGACTTAAGTGGGTGAGGCACTAATTTATTTTTATGTAATTAAATTAGACGTAGTCTGGGTTTGAAGCTTGCTTAAATATAATCTATGCCTATTGCCTTGTAAGGATGTCAATCCAATCCTCTTTTACATATTCTTGAAAGTGATTGGCCAAAAAGTATGTTGTGTGCAGCTATGACGCTGGTGTTCAGGCTTTGCAGAAAAATGTCACACAAACTGCAACATCCCATTTCACGAGCCAATGGCTGAGCTCGGCTGATGCGATGAGGTAGCCTGGGTGCATATGAACTACAGTAACCTCAGCCTCTGATGCAGACAGGTTTTTAGTTTTGGATCAGTTAGAGAGAGTAATAGCGAGGATGTGTGAAGCAGAGACCAGAGAGTAAAAAAAAAAAAAGATCCATTCATGAGTCCCCAGGGTGTTTCTACAATCAAAAGCACGAATTGTTCTGAAGTCACGTCAGCTCTGTTATGCATCTCTCTCCCTGATGTTTCTCTTCCAGCCAAATGAACAGAGGAGGGTTACACAGGGACTGTCTGTGTGGAATAAACTGTGCTATGCTTGCGGAGGAGCTCCCTACCAGATAACAGGCAGCGCTTTGGGCTTCTTCCTCCAGATCTACCTGCTCGATGTGGCTCAGGTGATTATGCCTCCTTAAAAAGAGGAAGTTGTACAAAATCACAATAGAAAACAGTTACATGGCTACAAAATATCGCTCCCATATTTTCAGCCGGTATGGTTTATAACCAATAATCCCAGCCAAATTGTTAATTTCTTTTCCGTAGCAACACGCAGTGATTAGCTTGGAGGCCGAAGTTTGTGTTGGCTCAGTTTAACAGTGTGTGTCCTGCTGCATTCAGTCAGCCAGCTGACTCCTGCTGTCAGCTTTGTTGTTGAATTAATCTTTTCCACTGTTCGCAGTGGGAACTTAAGCAAAGGCCACGCAGCTCAGAGAACGACCTCATTACAACGTCTGCTTCTGTGCTGTTGTTCTCATTCTTCCTTGGACCCACTCTCCTTGCAGCTGGATCCTTTCTATGCCTCTATCATCCTGTTCGTGGGTCGGGCCTGGGACGCCATCACAGACCCGACTGTGGGGTTCCTGGTGAGCCGGAGTAAATGGACTGGCATCGGCCGTATGATGCCCTGGTAGGTATAAGTGTGACACATGTTAAACAAAAAAATTATATTAAAGAGTGATAGCTACAAGGGTTCATATATAGTCTGGAAAAGTCTAGAAGTTGATCCAGGAGTTTTGCACATTTGGATTAGTGTGGAAAAGGAGAAATTGGATATGGATTATGTCTGTCCTTTTCTTTCATCCGTCCATTAGGGGAGGGTGATATGGACTTAAAATTTTATCACGATACGATAAATTCCCACCTATTTTATACCA
Organism: Valencia hispanica; assembly: GCA_963556495.2. Classification (NCBI taxonomy): domain Eukaryota; kingdom Metazoa; phylum Chordata; class Actinopteri; order Cyprinodontiformes; family Valenciidae; genus Valencia; species Valencia hispanica. The sequence continues at coordinate 16,534,945 of OY747720.1, read as the reverse complement.
TCCATCCTTGCAAACTTCCAACTGTCAGTGCATCTACTTTATTCCTTAAATTTCTATAGCTTAAGCCGGGTCAATGTAGAAATAGTTGTTATAAATTGAATGTGAGATTTTGTACAACAACCAAAAGGTCTCTACAAAATTGCTGTATAAGGACAGAGAACTGTAGAAACTGGAGTCTAGAAAAGTTGTGAATTTGGACATGGAAAAATGTGGAGGAACCCTATGCCAAGAAGAGAAGGAAATGAGCTGCAAGGGATTTGGAGAGAAGGGAGAAACTTGAGGCGGACAGATAAGCGCCTGTTATTAGTAACTATGGCAGTAAGGTTGAAGAGGCTGAAACAAAAGAGAAAGTAGTTGGGAGTGAAAGATTGCAGTCTGATAATATAAGTATGTAAAGAGAGAAAAAAGGAAACTAAAAAAAAACTCAAATTCTGTATGTTCTTTTCCATTAAAACTTTCCCTATGCAATTAAATTATATTATTTTAAATCAGACTGTCTTTTAAATGGATCTTGAGGAGTTTTTGAGGCTTTTCTCTGGACTTTGGCTGCGTACTTCTCACTCCTTTCAGTTCTTACTGTCCATCTGCTTAAACGAGCACTACAAAAACATTAGGGATAGCTTTAAACTTACTCATAGCTGGATATTACAGTAAATGTTTGCTGCACATGTGTCAGACTTGTGTGGACGGGACCTAGAACCGACTCCTGCTGAAAGTCGGCAGGTCTCTGCTTTATTACAACCTAAATATAAGCCGTAACAGAAGTGCAGGCTGTAAATTTTACATATTCTGCTTTATAGCTTCAAATGACCACAGCAGCCAAATGTATTTGACTGAGCTCAATAAGGAAGTTGGGTCATAAAAATAGACAACCTTTTATTTATAGTGTAAGGCAGGAGCAGCTCACTCACACCTACAAGAATATGTTTGAAGGCTTTGGCATAAATTTGCTGATGAGCTGATGCTGGACAGGATTATTTCTATCTGTAATTTCTCAGGCTTGTCGGGTCTTTAAAAAGCAAGAAATAGAAATAGGCTGTGCACGAGCTTCATGTTGTAGGCTGTTGAGGAGGAGGAGGGAAGGCAAGGGAAGGGAAGGGGAAGTCCCCGGGTTCTGCTGTGATTGGGCCCACCCACAACACACCATCTGATCCGGTCAATCAGAAAAGAGGAAACGAGCACCACGTGTAGGTTTGACTTTCTGATGATGGAGGGGAACATAGAGAAGCACACGTTGTGTTTAAAGCCATGTGTGATCAAACAATGAAAAAAGAAAAGGTTATTGTGAAGAGGGGGAGAAAAAATGAAAAGCATGAAATATTCAAGAAATTCATTGTGTTAAAATTTAGGACGGATTATCAGTTTTAGAAGTTTTCGGGGTTTTTTGCCTGTCACACCCACCTCCCGAGGGGGTTAGGTCAGACGTGTCATTGTGTGAGACTATAGGGACTCGTTAACCTCATTCCCTAAAACCAAAGAACAAATCAAGAATGTCCTAATTATGGTTACACCATAAGGGGGGGGGGGGGTGTTGGTTTCATATGAAAGTTCACAGGCTTCACATCCAATAAAGAAACATCCTGGTGTGTTTAGTGATACAACCCTGAGGGAAGGACAGCTTTTATTTCCTATGCGTGGTAGCTTATAGACAAAGGTAATGGCTGAAAGTCATATTTGTAATAATGACTTTGTTGTTTAGCTATATAAATACATCCAAACAGTTTACTTTTCACATTTCCATAAATCCCAGACAAAAAGAAGTTAGAAAAACAACCAACAATGCCTTGATGCACTTTATTACACCTTCACCTTTTTCATGTTTTGCTTCATGGAAGGAAACCGATAAAAAAAATTTATAACCACCTTTGTTATAAAAGTCTGAAACAAAATCCAGGACAACCAGTTACCTTTAGAAATGACCAAATTGTTGAAAGAATGTAATGTAATCTCTCTATAAAAAAACTCATATGAAGGAGTAGACTGAAGATGGAAAGCCATAAAAAGAGCTGTTTAGTTTCCCACAAATCTCATGTGATTAGATTAGACTTTAGTTAAATTGCCGTACATTCAAAGTGCTTTGTGTTGTGGAAAATAAAAATGCACCTCACCCTGGACACGCCCTCCCCACAGTGAAACATGGCTGGTCGCAACATCATGCTATGGGGGTGCTTTTTCTGAGGAAGTTCGAGCTTAATGCAGGGAAATCCTGTAAAAAAGAACCTGTTAGAGGCTGCAAAAGACATCAGACTGGGGCAGATGCACTCGTCCTACCAGGAAAATGAACTAAAGCATGCCGGCAGAGCTACCATTGCATAGTTTTGAGTTTATTCATGTGTTAGAATTGCCCAGTCAAAGTCCAGACCTAATTGAGAGTGGGAAGATGTGAAATCTGACATTAATGGACTTTCTCCATCTAATGTGACTAAGTTTGAGGTATTTGGCAAAGAAAAACTTTAATAGTTGTAAAAAAAAATGTTTGCTAGGCATTGTAATCTTGGTTCCACTGTGAATTTTTAAACAAGCTGCTGAGGTAACAACCACCGACTAAGGTGGGGAGCTGGGGTCAGCTGGAGGGCTCAGTGTTATAAGTTGAAGTGGGATGGATCGGAGCGCCCTCACCACCTCATGCTGCCCTGACTGAACCCTTTCTCCATGACCCAGCTCTAACGAGCCAGGATTAGGAGGATTATTCACAAAGCAGAGCGAGAAGAAAAGCACTGACTGTAAAGCAGACAGAGAAAAAAAACAGCCTAAGTGGATATGTGTAATTAACAAGAGGGATAATTCATTGAACACATTCATAATGGATGGATAATAAATTTTACTCTTGGTTTATTAACACTTTAAATGTACTAGCTATAAAAAAAATTGCACAGGATTGCAAGTAATGAAAAGCTGAAATCTTTTTTTAATTGATGTGTCTCAACACTTCCCGCTTGTTTCTTTGCAGGATCCTTTGCTCGACTCCGTTTGCGGTCATTACTTACTTCCTGATCTGGTATGTGCCTTCATTTGAGGAAGGGAAAGTCATCTGGTATCTGGTGTTCTACTGCCTCTTTCAGTCAATGCAGACGGTTAGTAGGTCATCGACTACTTCGTTTCACCTCTACATTACGCCGCTTACTATATCTATAATTGTTTGTTTCTGATTGCAGTGCTTCCATGTGCCGTATTCAGCCCTCACTATGTTTATCACCAGCGACCAGAAAGAGCGGGACTCTGCCACTGCCTATCGTACGTTGAATGCTCTTAATGATTATTATATAGCGGTTGTGTTTTGTCAAATGTGCTGACCCAGCAAACCTTGGGATCCCCTAGGTATGATGGTGGAGGTGCTGGGCACAGTGCTGGGAACGGCAATCCAGGGACAGATAGTAGGTGGGGCCTCCAATTGTCCCACTGAGCCCTCAGACTCCAACAGCACAAACACCACGATGAACTCTACCAAAGTTTCACTGGAAGACACAGTAAGTGATTCAAGTCTTTTAGACAAGATAAAAGTGTAGTATTTTATTTTGATGCAAAAAATATTTACTTATTTTCATTTTGAGCAGAATTTACAGTGCCTTGCAAGGGTACTTGTACTCAGGATTTTCATATTATGTCTTGTTATAATTGAAAACATCAGTTTATTTTACTGATGTTTTGTGGGATTGACCGACTCAAACCTACCTAGACATGGTCGTCCACCTAAATTAAATAAAAAAATTTAATCAGAAAGGCAGCCAAGAGGTCCATGGTGACTCTGGAGGGGCTGCAGAGGTCTGCAGCTCGGGCAGGAAAATCTGTTGTCAGGACAACCGTTTTCCTTCCCTCCAGAGAGCTTGGCCTTTCCAAAGAGTGGGTTGTGGTTTAAAGCCATGTAGGGCAGTGACCTCTGACCCTAGTCCTCAGGGCCCTGCATGCTTTAAATGTGTCCCTGCTCCAACACAACTGATTCAATGATTGCATGTCCTCCTTAGCTTCCAATAGTGGCCTTTTAATCGCCGAATCATTTAAATCAGGCATGTGGCAACAGGAAAACACCTGAAAGATGCAGCACAGTTGGCCCATGATTGGGGACCTCTGATGTATGGGACACAGCAAACACTGTGTGTGAAGGAACCCTGTAACCCACTATCACCACAGTTACATATGGTGGGGGCACCATGATGCTGTGGGAATTTTTATCCAATTGTGAACCGGAAGTTATACTTTTTTTTTTTTTTTTTTTTTTTATGGTTGTTCGGAGATGTTCTCCATCCAATATGACTGAGCCATAGAAGTTTTACAAAGAATGGGTAAATGTTTCTGAATCTCTAAAGCTGGTAGAGACATACCCCAAGAAGACTGGAGGGGGGGGAAAGGCGGTTTAGGTTTTATTTTTTACATTTATTCCCCATCAGCAACAGTTAAAATAAAAAAATAATAGGCCGATATAAGTCAGGACATTCATGTTTAAAAAATTACATTCTAAACCAATCATGGGTGTTAACACAAGCAAACTGAATCCTCTTTGTTTCAACTTTTTCAGAAACGAGCATACCTGCTTGCTTCCGGGGTCATCTGCATCATCTACGTTTTCTGTGCCACAGTTCTGTTTTTTGGTGTAAAGGAGCAAAAAGGTACGAAAATTATTAGATTGTTTGATGGGTTTTTTTTGTTTTTTTATCATCTTGTTTGTTTTCAGACTATTCAAATTAATTTGACTTGAGCGTCAATGTTGGTGTTCTATATGTAGTTTCCTGACACACACTTGGGCAGTACGCTTAGTTGGAGAGCTACATCCTGTGCTGCTCTGAACAACGCGAGTAATGTTCAGTTCTGCGACTGCAATACATTGATACTGTTTAACTGTAAGGCTCATAAAATTGTAATAATTCTTGCAAATTTAGTGAAAACTAGCCTTGTTTAAAACTTCACATGAAGGTCATGGGACTTCTGCAACAGTCGAGGCTTATCTCTGGAACGAATTCAAAATATAATATTTTGTCTTTGTTAACTGCTTGTTTTCACATTGTTTACAGATTAAAGGTTTTAATATCAAGACATTATGACCACATATTCACTTAGAGATTTTTGTTTTATATATCCCTTTTCTTCCTTTCCTGTTTTCTAGAGAGCGGTCGGAAAACCTCATCTCCGCCGCTCACCTTCCGACAAGGTCTGTGGGTGATTGTGAGTCACGGACCCTACGTCAAACTGGTCATCGGCTTCCTCTTCACATCTCTGGGCTTCATGGTAAAAACTCTAAATGCTTTCTTTAAGCTTTTTGGTATGTTCGTTCAGCTGAAATATTTGCTGAAGGAATCAGATTTTAGGTTTATAATCTACCTCTTTAACTCTGTTTTATAATGTAATTTAACTTTTACAGCTGCTGGAAGGAAACTTTGCCCTCTTCATCACCCATGCTCTGGGCCACAGGAAGGACTTTCAGAATATCCTACTGGTCATCATGGTGAGTGTTTCTAATTTTTCCTCTCAAGGACCCTCCTGTAACGGCCTTCTTTGGGGTTAGGCATTTAGAGGACATCATTCCTGTCTGAAACCTCATTCTGGGCCGATTCTGAGACATTTTTCACACGAAGACACTGTGGACTGACAGACTACAGTTTCATGGGTGTTTACGCTCATGGGGGGGGGCCTCTCGCCCACATGTTTACTGTGCGTTTGCAATGGGAGAGATGGCGCACAGTGGAGCTTCTGTTGCTAGGCAACCATTGGCTGTGTGCTACACTCCATCTTTTACTCATAGCTTTTTGCTGCGCTGCTTTCCCCGTGGTTGGACGCTGAAGCTATTTGCATATTGGGGGGTGGGATTTGAAAGTGGAAGGTTTTCCTACAATTAGAGTTAAAGCGGTTCAGTTCTTCGCTAAAACCAAAGTTTGACGTTTCCCTAAGACTGTTGTTGTTTCCCCAGGGTGGAATGATTTTACCACAACTTTAATCCTATAAATGAGAATTTTGTGGAGATTTTTTCTAATCCCCACTAGATCAACATTACGGTTAATTACTGTTCATATTTAGTTGAATGTCCATTAGCAAGTTGCCCCTTGACCCCATGCTTTTTGTAGCCACCAACAAGCTTCTGGTAGAACTAGTAGCTTATTTAAATTGCTTGGTTTCTTTTCTATTAATGTGTCAGAACCAGAGAGCAAAACCATCCCACAGCAAGATGCTACCGCCACCATGCTTGACAGTTGGTTCATTGTTCTCAAGCTTAAAAGCCTCACTTTGGCTTCTCCTAACATATTTGTTGACCATGTGGACAGAAAACTCAATATTGTGTCTCCTCACACCTAAAAAGTCTTTCTTTGTCTGCACCTTTTAAGTTCATGACGATGTGCAATGATTCCTGAAAAAAAGGTTTGGCTGACGGGACATAAAAAATATTTTTAGAATAGATAAAGCGGGGTATCGTTAAGCTTTAGGGAAACCCTAGCATCATGTTCTGAAAATGTATGGACAATGTTTAAAAGCTGGGTTTTGGACCCAGTTTGAGTCCTGTCAATATTGCAAATGCAAAGGATTGCTTGGATGGAACATTTAGTAGAACTTTATATTTAAATTACCATGCATTTGCGTTCTGGGTGTATAATATCTTTCAACATCTGGACTTTTATTGTCTTTGATGCACACACTTTACATTTTAGTGATAGTGGGGCTAATGCTTATGGGCAGTGTTTGCAATGATGGAGGTGGGAGAGAAGAGTGAAGAAATTGTGGGTCACTTCCAGTCAGCATTGTCATCTGCCCCCAATTTTTGTTTTTAAAAGGAAATTTGTCATATAGTTATATCACCCCTAAAAATTAAAAGAGCAGTTAAAATGAATAATTAGAAGCCCAAAATGAAGATGACATTAATGGCCATGAGTATTTGCCAGAAAGGTTTTGACTTATTAGTGATTTTTTTTTTTTGTCTTCTGTGTTTTTCTTCTTTGTAACAATTTCCAAAAACCTCTAAAGGTCTAAGACTTGAGGACAGGATCTCGATGTTCTGACTATCTCTTGTTCATATCACTGTGAGAGATGCAACATAATTATTCTTGACTACAGATCTGAAGGTTTTCTCTCACATAGTTACATAACTTCAGGATTTAGTTGGCGACAGGTGGCCATCTTAAGAGAACAAATGGTTTCTCTTAGAGATACTTTTGGCCAAGTCACTATTAAAAAAACATTTACTCGAAAGATGTATTTGCACGTCTAGCAATTATGTTTTTATTCTTGTTTCCATAAGTACTGTATAGGGTTAGGTACGGCTTTTTCTAATGTCTTTCAGAGGAACAGATGCTAAACAAAAGTGTGATTTCACTAATTGATCGATCAGGCTTCACTTGTGTACGGTACTGTGCAAAAGTCTTTAGGCCTCCCTCATATCTTTATAATTTGCAGCTAGACCTTGTAATCTTTTCAACTTCTCCAGGCTCTTTGGCTCTTAACCCATTTTCCTCTTATTTCCAGTCCACCAAGTAAAAGTCTGAAAACTTGGAGTGTTTTAAAGGTTTTTAACAGGACTGTACATTCTCACCTTTACTCCTCCGTAGTTGTTTGGTTACTTTGGTCCACTACTACAGCAACATTTCGATTTTCTCCTCGGATACAGCAGTCACTTTAACAGTCTTGAAGTCAGTCAAAAGTAACAAAAACATCCTAAGTGAGGAATGTCCTGATCTGAACTCAAGTGTTTATCATGGCTATTTTTGCTTGATCAAAATCAGACTGTTAAAACCCATGTGAGTCTTTTGCAATTAAAGTTCAAATCCATTATAATTTGTCAGTTAAATTTCAAACTCTTGACTGAATACAGCAATTTCACCCTGGCTTTTATTTCTACCTTCATGATAATAAAAAAAAAGAATTCAGGAGCAACATAAACAAAGGTTCTTTCCACTTTATTCCAGAGCAACTGAGAAGCCGATCGTATACATGGCGGTAATTTAATTTTGATGAACTCTAAAGTGCATTGGGAATGTAATGTACACGTCTGTGGGGTGAAAAACAATCAAAATATCAAATTTAGGCTGATTGTTAATCTTATATCAATAAAATTCTTTAGAAATCTTGATAAAATTGTTGCTTCTGTATCTCAGTGATTGGATCTTTACAAATCAAGGTTTCCCGTCCTTGATTGATGCACTTGCATTCATGACTGCACATGGTTAACAGAAACTGAGCCTGATATATTCCTTATATCTTCTCCAGCTATCAGGAACGTTAACCATCCCATGGTGGCAGTGGTTCCTAACTCGGTTTGGGAAGAAGACTGCGACATACTGCGGCATCTTGGTCTGTATTTCTATAATCTGGAAAACATCGTATTGTGGTGCTAAATAAGGCTAATACTCTGATTTATTTCTGTGTTTTCTTGCAGTGGGCGGTACCCTTCATGATCCTAATCATCTCCGTCCAGAGCCACCTGATCATTTCCTACTTGGTGTCTGTGGCGGCAGGTGTGAGTGTGGCAGCGGCATTCCTCCTACCGTGGTGAGCAGTAAGGTTTATCCACAGCAACTTTTCCTTGTTCCGTTTCTTTCTAAATGCTAAATGCTGTTTGTCGTTTTAGGTCAATGCTTCCAGATGTTGTGGATGACTTCAAAGTTCAAAATCCGGGCATTCACGGTCATGAGGCCCTCTTCTATTCATTTTATGTGTTCTTCCTCAAGTTTGCGTCTGGCTTGTCTCTGGGCATTTCAACTCTCAGTTTAAAGTAAATCTACTTTTATTACTACTAATAATAATAATTATTATTGTCTTCTGTATTATTCTTTAATAAATGACTATTTCCCCCCTTCAGAGTGTAGCATCTTGCACAGAAATTCATACATTTTTTAAACTTTATCACATTTTGTCACCTTTCTGCCATAAACATGCAGTCACCTTGTGGAGATTTTCAACACAAAGTAGTGCATAGTTGTTTTGCAGGAGGAAAATGAGACGTTCGAGTTATAAAGAAAAAAAATCTGAAAGTTTGACGTGCGTTTTTATTCAGCTCCCCTGTGTCAGTGCTTTTTAGCATGACCATTTGCTGACATTACAGCTTCAAGTCTTTTTGAGTATGTCTCAACCAACTTGGCACATCTACAGACTGTTTTGCCCATTCTTTTATGCAAAATAGCTCAACATCAGTCTAATCAGGTGGAGTCTGTGATTTGTTTTAAAGTCTTGTAACCTATTTTTAATTGGATTAAAGTCTGGACCGTAACACATAGAAATGCTTTGATTTAAGCTATTTATTGTAGCTCTGGCTGTATGTTTAGGGTTGTCGTCCTGTTAGACGGTGAATCTCTGCCACATAATATAAATTCTTTTGCAGCCTCCAACAGGTTTTCTGCCAGGATTGCTCTGTATTTAGCTCCATCTTTCCATCAACTCTGAACAGCTTCCCTGCCCTTGCTGAACAAGAACATTCCCTCAGCATGATGCTGCCACCACCATATTTCTCAGTGAGGTGGATGTGTTCAATCTGATTTGCAGGATTAGTTTTACCCCTGGGGCAACTGTGGCTCAGGAGTGAGGAGTTTGTCGTGTAACCGGAGGGTAGCCGGTTCGAGCCCCCGCTCCGTCCATCTCAGTTGTTGTGTCATTGGGCAAGACACTTCACCCTTCTACTGGTGGTGGTGAGAGGGCCTGGTGGCACCAGTGTTCGGCAGCCTCGCTTCTGTCAGTGTTCCCCAGGGCAGCTGTGGCTACAATGTAGTTTGCCATCACCGGTGTGTGAATGGGTGAATGACAGAATGTAGTGTGAAGCGCTTTGGAGTCCTCAAGGACTAAATACCAAATATAGTATTTTGCATATGGACCAAAAAAGTTTAACTCTGACCAGAGCAACTTCTTCCACTTGCTGTGTCTCCAACATGGCATAAGGCAAGCTTTAAACTGGACTTCTAGTGGCTCTCTAAGCAGTCGCTTTCTTCTAACTACTTTTCAATGAAAGTCTGATTTGTAGAGTGACTAATGGCCTGTTTTATAAACAAACTCTGGTTCAAACATCACCATAACCAAATCCCTGACCTGGCTGCTGCTATGTTTCTTGTTTTTTATGTTGCTGTTTGCTTACTAATGTTCTCTAGCAAACCTGTAAGACCTTCACAGATGAGCTGGATTGATACTGAGATTAAATTACACACAAATGGACTATTTACAAAGTAAATGACTCCTGAAGGCTGTCGTTTGCATTGAATTTTAATCAGGGTTTGAGATTAAAGAGATACAAATACAGTACATATGCTTCCTAAAAAACATATATTTGTAACAAAAGCTGAAATGTGAACAAGTTCAAAAGGTATGAATACTTTTGCAAGGTGCCATGTAATCTCCAACCCCCCTTCAGTCATGTGCTCAAATAATCCTTCCTGTAGCCAAACTGTACACACATCAGCTCAACTTTTCCACCTTTTTGCTGCATATTTTGGCAGATTTGCGGGGTATGTGACTGGAGAGTGCTACCAGCCTGAGGCGGTCAGTTTAACCCTGAAGATCCTGGTCTCCCCTGTACCCATCGTCCTCATTGTCATCGGACTTTTGGTGATCAAGACCTATCCTATCGATGAGGAAAGGAGGCAAAGAAACCGCAAACTGCTGCAGGATTTGTTGTAAGTGAGGAGTAATGTTACCCAGTACAATCTTTATGCCTACTTGACATTTTTTGCATGTCCTTGTACCTTGTCTGCATATGTTAGTGTGTGTGTGACACGTGGTGGTTTTTCTGCCTCCTAACAGGGACTCTGAATCGGAAACGTCAGAAGTGGGAAGCAGTGTGTAGCAGCTGTTTTGGACACTTGTCAGGGCGGACGGATAGAAGACACCAGACCAACACCAGCTGCCTCATCACCAGCATTAACCAGCCTTATAATCATTTAGGTTCATGGTGCCCTCTACTGGCCAAAGTATTTTGTCTGTTGCCTTTTACACCATCTGCGACTGAATTCCACTACAGCAAAACTTGGATGTAAAAAATCTAAGCTGCTTAATGTTTCATTGCCATGAAGCCAAACTGCCAGTCAAGCCTTTATTTATCTTCACCTCTTGTTAAACAGGACTCTTGGATCTGTTCATGTGTCAACCTCATGTTTTCCCAAAGGTTTATTTTTTGACTGATTTGTTCCACAATTTAATTTCTGGTTCCGTTTGAAACCAAAATTCATCAGCTTTCCTAGTTACACTCAAGGTGAAAATACATTTTTTGTACCAAATGAAGTAAAATCTATAGTTTCTCTGTCACAGGCAGTTGCTGAAGGATTTATGTTTGAAGTTAGATATTTATTTATCTGGTGAATGCTTTCTGATGATGCAAACTAGTCTTTCGATTTGGTTTTGATTAAATCTTTGTGTGATTTTTTTTTTTTTTTTTTACAAAATCAGCATGACTAAGAAGTCATGTTCACACATTAAGACGGGGAAAGGCTTTAAGTATTTATTTAAACAAGTTGTCAAAGGGGTTATTATTTACTCATGAACGCACCTTTTTGTAATTAAAGTGGCACTAAAAATTAAAAGCTTTTACAAGAATGTGATTGACCAATAAGATTGCTGGAAGGATTTAAGACCTTTTGAAATGGCACTGAATGAAGTACATTACATGTTTCATTGTTTTGTTTTTTTGTGTGTGTACATGCTCAGAGTATTTGTGAAGATAGGATGATCGATCCTGTTGTAAATAATATATATAAGTTGTAAATATGACGGCCATGAGCAATACTTCAATCATTTAAAAGAAAGTTTAATGAAAAATTGTAAGTCATTAAATAAAAAGTTATTGAAACTGATTTAAAAATGTTTTTGCTTCATGTGAAATGGCCCTAAAACATATCTACCCTGCTGTGCCTTGCAAAGGTATTCCTACTCCTTGAACTTTTTTTTTTTTTTTTACCTAATCAAACTTCCAACACAAAAACATAATCGTACATTGGAAGGAAAAGGACATATGGGTTCTGAGACTTTTGTTTTCATAAATAAAAATCTAAAAGTACTCCGATACCTCTACATAAAATAAAGTGCCACCAACAGTATTCTGGACCACTTTCAGTCAGGGTTTCATCAATCCCCCTAAATCCAATTTTTCAGATTTTTAATTGTAAAACTTTTTGAAAAGTGCATTATTCTGTTTTAAGTTTTAGGATTGTTTTTACAAGTTGATTAAAATAACCTGAGTGAGAAACAATATTTGCTTATTTTAATCAAAGAAAATGTCATCTCTAGGTAAGTGGAATGTATTGAAATACTCTCAGCAAGCTAATCTGCAAAGATTAAGTGTTGTCATAGATCTTCACATTATTGCATCTGATTAAATGATTAAAGGGCCATGGGATTTCATATTCAGAGTTTACAAGCTGCAATTTTTGGCGCTGCATGACCCCACACTTGATGTCAGAAATTGGGGTTTGACAGTTGTGTTAATTTTTGACAGCAGGATTGTGCAGGTTTTTAAGAAATTAGCACCTGTCATAAAAATCCTGAAACAATATTTGATTGTACACCCTGTTCCAAATTTTAATTTATTAAAATGTCCATAAAGTCCGTTCCTTAAAGTATTTTACACGGGTATAGACAACGGATGAATATTAAACTGATACCCACCATTGCACTTCATATTAATTGGTTAACTGATCTTCATTTTCCACAAGCAGGCTGTTGCGTCGATATATTTTCACTGACAGATCAATAGTGGCTAACTTCCTACATGTCATTTACACAGAAACAGCCTCTGCTTAAAGGGGCTTTAGGCCTAGGAACTAAACCAGTAGGCTACAGATTCACTGTATTGCAGGATTTTAAAGATATTTTAAGGAAAATTGAGAAAGCATTAGCTGATGACTGTTTCTAAAGTATTATTGTTAATGCCTTTATTTTATTTTCAGTTGTATTTTTCAGGTAATGTATTGTTCAGATGTGTTTGGCTTCAGAGTCTAGAGTCTGATTGAGACGGGTATTTGAAAATACAGTTAGTATATCCCAGCAATTCCTTTTGAGATATTTATAAGCATAATTTCTAACGTTATCTTCATTTGACTACTTAATATCTACTTTAATGCCCAGATTATGTTTTTATAATTTCTTGGCGACATGAAATCAGCACTTGTTCATCATGTTGTGCCCTTACACTAGTTGGCCATTAGGCGGGAGTACATAGGTTGACATGCAGGAGTTAAATTGGCTTATATGCAAGTCTGCTGACAAAACCCTCATAGACAAGAAGCAGCTTTGGCTTTTCACTACAGCGACCATTTAGCAAGAAAGGTTTATATGAGGAGGGGCTTTTAGGGGAAAACTGTAACGAAGGCGAAAAAAGGTTTTCCAGTGACAGTCTGGGTATGAGAGGTTCAATTTCAAACTATTTCACTTTGTGCTCCAAAATTAGGAAAGAAACAAGCTTCCCATTATGATCTAATGCTAAAGTTTAACTGGGTGTTTATATTAAAATGCGACTAAAAAGATAGTTTCAAAAAATAATATACGGAATCGGAGGCCATTATTTTCTTTTAGAGCAACGGGAACTTTAATCTGTCTCATAATTACCATCAGCCGTGGCTTGAGCGCTTTAACGCGTGGCTCGAAGGTGAACGGCAGAAACAAAGCAGTCTGTTGCGATGAAAACAAAGTGGCATTTTTTTATTATTTCGTTTATTTATGTTTTATCACTTGGTTTCATCTGCTGTACAGCGGATGAATATAAACCTCTATTTACCACACGGAGAGAAGTGTCTAAAGTCATCAAACCGTCTACTACAGAGGACATAAGGTCCAAACAGGGGGTCTCCAGAAGTACGTCTCCTCTGTCTCAGCTCAGGTGGAGCAGGTCGGTTCACTCCTACATGCTGGTGACTCCCTCTTTGCGGCCTGTGGAGCCAGAGGCCAGGATCCAGGCGGATTTGGCATACCCCCCGGACGTCTCTGTCAACTGCTCCCCTTCGGACTTTGTGGTGCGGGTTCAACCAGGTTTCTATGGTCTGGGCGCAGATGCGCAGGAGCTGACGCTGGGGAGCGACTGTAGAAGCAACGGGGTCCTCGGGCCACAGGGTGACCTACTCTTCACATATCCCCTGACGGCGTGCGGAGGAGTGCGGGAGGTAAGACTGGATCCATTTGTGGCACCGCTAATGCGGTAAAGGAGCTCCTTCTAACTGTTTTACGCACAGCTGCCGCACGGTCATCTGGTCTACAAATATGTGCTCCACTATGAACCGTCTCCCAAACGGTTCCCGAGCAGAGCGCACCAAATCGATGTCAACATTGAATGTCATTATCAAAGGTTAGACTTGCTTCTCTTCGTTTTATAGCATGCATTTTGTACAAAGCGAAAAATGACTTTCATATTCCCCATCCTGCAGAGACCATTCCGTCTACCAGTTGGCGGTGCAGCCCACATGGGAAACTGTTGTTCTGCGTAAAAAGCTGAAGGGACGTCCTATGGACTTCCAGATCAATCTAATGGATGGTAAAATTATTCTGTAAAATGTACCTCTTCATTGATGTATAGCAGCTCTTAAAAAAAACTGGTGAATCTCAATAAATTAGAATATTGGGGGGTGATAAGCTTATTCGTTTCACAATGTGTGGTTATATTTCAAGATTTTATTCGACATGGCTCCCAAAATCATCACTGATTGTGGACACTTGACATTGAACCTCAAGCAATTTGGACTCAGGGCCTCTCCACTCTTCCTCCAGACAGTGGGCTTTTGAGCTCCAAATAAAACGCTAATTTAAATTTAGGACTCCTTCTCCCAGGTAAGACAGTCATGATGTTTTCTCCTGTGAACGAGTGGCTTTAACCCAAGGAATTAGACAGCTTTGGCCTATGTTAATGTCTGCATGTTGTGGCTTTTGAAGTATCAACAACAGCCAGAATCCATGTGTCTTGTGACTCTAACCGAAGTTCTTGGATTATCTTTGCCCCACAATTATTTGCATTTGCAGATTTTTCCTTAACTTTTTTTCTTCTACAAAATTTTGTATTACTGTGCTCGGATAAAGCACTGTAGGAACAACCAGTCAATGGCTTTTGTGGCTTACCCTTCTTGTGGAGGGTGTCAGTGATTGTCTGCTGGACAAATGTCAATCAGTTGTCTTCATCATGATTGTGAAAGCCATGGCCGTAACAACACTATTGGTTTTATGTAAAATTCTAACTTTCTGATAAACCGACTTTGGCTCAGTCGGAACCATCACAATTTATTTTTTGTTTTTGAATTAAATTACTAAAATAAATTACATTTGTTTTTTTTATTTATTGATCACCTGTAAAGTAGCAACATTCTGGCAACATATTAGTTTATTAAATCCTTTTAAAATGTCCAATAGAGTCAAACTAATAGATTTTGTGGTCAAAGGAGAAGCACTGAACTCTTGTCACTCCATAAACTGCCAATTTTAACCTGTAAAGCACTTTGAGATGCTATTTTGTATCAAAAGCGCTTTATAAAGTTTTATTTGATAACTGCCGTTATAAATTGCAACAATATTTTTCAATTAACCTTGAAGGACAAATATAATTGTTTAAATTCTGAAGTTATTTAATTGTTGAAAATAAATGGCAAATAACCATCTTTCCCATCAAATTGTACATAATGCATCATTTGATCTGAAGTTTTTAAAAATATTTTTTGCCTATTTTCAAGAAAATACTTCATCAGTACTCTTTGAGGAAAGAACCTATAAGTATTAGACTGTTTGTGTAACAGTGTATTATTTAAAAGTGGATTGTGGCCCTTTTACATTAATTCACTATATATTTTAATTTTTCATACCCAAGACTAAAGGTATGTCTACCTCAGTGGACATGTGAAAAATGTTTTGTTTTTTTTAAAGATTCAGCTGCAACAACCCTAAATATTAGAAATCCTGTTTGGTTATCATAATTCATGCATTAAACAGACGTTTTTTAATGGAGATAAAGTCTGAATATTACTTTTGACTTTCTAAATGACTCAGATTCATGGAGAACACCAGCCAAGTCTCAGCTGTACCTGCTGGGACAAACTGTTAATATCCAAGTCTCTGCACCTCACCTACCTCCTGGATTAAAGTTATACATCAACAGCTGCTATGCAGCACCATCTGGTGGCTCAGAATCATCCCTCAAATACACCTTAATAGATAACTTTGGGTATGTATTTAGGAAATGTTATAATTTCGGTGTTTGGTTGTATATTTGCTTTAAATTGGGGTTTTTCCCTTTTGAATCCACAGGTGTATGCTGGACAGCAAGCATGAACCTGGATCCTCACAGTTTGTTTCTCGGACTGACAAGACCCTGAGGTTCTCTTTGAGGACCTTCCAGTTTACAGCTGACCCTGACATTAAGGTGAAAATAGTAAATAATTGTGGAACATATTTATCTTTTTAAATGATTCTAGTCATGAGTGTAATTAAGCTTCCTCTTTAGGTCAGCATCCATTGCAAGTTATCAGTCACATCAGAGGGTCCAGGACCTACTCAAAAATCCTGCACCTACCAAGATCACAGGTGAACAAAGACTATTTTCTTTTTAAATGAATTGAGGTTTCATATCTATTTATTCCCCATTTTCAAGTACATAATTACATTTTCTTTTACAGATGGCGATCACTTACTGGTCATGACTCTATTTGTGAGTGCTGTGAATCAACATGTGTGACTTCTAAACCACGGAGAGCATTATTGGAAGGTTTGTCAAACCTTAAGAGTCTGCTCATTTGACATCTTTAGCTCCTTTTCAATGAAACCTTTACTTGCATTCCACACCATAAATGGTTTAAAATGTAACATTGACAAATATATGCAAAAAAGTTGAATTTGCTATATTACAGGATCGTTTGGGGAAAAACTAAGTTTTAATTACATTTAATCCATCTTTTAAAAAAATACTGTGGGCCATCACAAACAATCTAAGCCTGCTACAGCTGAGGCCTGGTGTCCATAAGTCAATCAGCTATCATTGTATTGAATTATCAATGAAAGTGCAACACTATGTACATCTTTATGCTGCCTGCTGTAAATTTTAAGTGAAACTGAAACCCTAAAATAACACCTTTGGTCTTTTGCTCCAAAGGTTTTGCCATCAGTAAGCCATTACTGGTCTCGGATCAGCCACTCGCAGCTGAAAATGGGTACCAACAAATAAGCCCCTCAGCAATGAGCAAGAGAAGAGAAGACGAAGACAAACTACATTACAAAGACCTGAATGTTAATCAAAAACTTTGGGAGGGTGCAGTTGGTGAAAAGCATGATGAAGAGGAAGAAAATGGATGGCTAGAAAAAGGTGAAATCATCCATGGATCAATAATGGAGCCAGAATTAGAGGAGTTGGGCTACAGTAGGAGGGGCTTGGAGCACAAGTGGAGTGAACCTAAATTATCAGATTTAAATGAGTTTGCGGAGGGTGCATCAGGATTTGAGCAGGATGATATTTCAGAGGATGAAATCTCTGAAGAGCTGACGATTCCTGTAAACCTTACGAAAAGTGATCTGCTTTATCCAAGGGGGCAGCTGGAGGTGCTCAAAGAGGTTGGTCAAGAGGGGAGGATGAAGCCCCCTGACCCTAAGGAAGGAAAAATGAAGAAACCTAAGAAACATCCATGTAGAGGGGACGAGGACAGGAGGATGTCTCCAAAGATGCAAGGAAGGAATGAAGATGGTGATGAACAGGAGGAAACGTGGTATTTCACATGGACTTAGATAAAATAGATCCATCTGATTGCTGATAATTTGACTCACTTGAGCACAATAAATGATTAAATCCAATGACTAAAGTGTGTTCTGATAATTTGAGTTTAAATTGAGCCTTTCCTCACTTATAATCTGAGGGCAATATTCTGTAGAATAACTTGCGTTACATTTCCTTTGATTTGAAGTTGATAACCTATAAGCAATTTGTTACTCAACTGTTTATGAAACATTTGACGTTTACAGTTTGTATGTTTTAAAATATTTTCCAGATGTATTAGGGATTTCTGCCATATCTGAATAAAAGTTTTGACAAAGTTAAAGGCTTAAAGACAAAACAGTACTGTGAAAGAGTATTTCCCTTGCAGACTTGCTATTTTTGTCACACTTAAACATGATCAAACATTTAAATATTTTAAAATCAGAACCAAGAAATCACTTGGAACCTAACAAAGTAGGGTAAAAGATTTTTAAAAATCGTTTTTAATTAAATTCTGAGCGAACATGATCGGAGTCTTTAAATACTGAAAGCATTGACCCACGGTTAATCTTTCTAAGAGCGGTCAGCCTATCAAAATTACTCAAGTGGATCAAGAACACCCGGATCAAAAAATAAACCAGAACATCTAAATTACTGCAGGCCTCAGTTCAGGTTAGTGGATTTGATTCTGTGAGCTTAAACTCAATAACACTTGGATTATGCACCTGGACAATGATACAATGCACACCAGCGGGTCCACTTCTCAATGACTCAAAAAGAAAGCAAAGTATTTGGAGTGGCCTAGTCAAAGTCTGGACTCTAATCTGATAGAGATGCTGTGTTATGTTAAACATGTTCTTTATGATCAAATCCTCCCATATAGTTAAATTAAAACAATTCTGCAAAGAGTGGACCAAAATTCCTCCATAGCAATGTAAAAGACTCATTGCTAGTAAAGGTGTTAACACCAAGAAGGAAAAACTAGACGGGTTTAGAGGGCAAATATATTTTTACATTAATACATGAATAAATGTACTCAGGTTAACTTTGTTATAAATTACACTCCCCCTACAGATGTCTTATAGTTTTGTTAAAAATTAACTATAGCGGGAGGAAAGTACATTTTCACAGCACTGATGGTACAGACATTAAAATTACACATTGACTTGTACAGTGTTTAAGTGTTTAATTTTCTTTGTAAATGATTATATCCTCCATTACAGCCTCTTAAAACCATTTGAAATTTTATAATACAACAAAAATAAGTTGAGACTTGGGGAAAGGCAATGTCCCCATCAATAACTGAAAGCAGCAGGAAATGGGCTTCATATTAGACTTGCATTGCTTTACGTGCATGTTTGTACTTTATCTAGTCAGACATTTAAAAAATGTGGGATTTCTGATATGACTAATGATTATAATTGTTCCTCTACATAAACAGCAAGTTTAAACAATATTTGCACGGAGTGAAATCCGTTTTTTGGGAAACCCAAAGAAATCACAGAAATAATTTAATGTATTTTTAAACAAATATAAATCGGTGTGGAAACGTTTGGAAAATATACAGAACTCTGTGGAACACATCCATAATAATTTGATATGTTAAATAAACAAACTTTTACACAAACAAATCAGTTCCCAAAGATCCCATTGATGCAAGCAAAGACTGAAGCTTTGATTCAGCAGGACATTACACATTGCAAGTGTTGTAATTACTTGTAGACACTAGAGGGCAGCATATTCCCTCCACATCTTAAGCCACAAAGCAAGTCCCTCTGGCAAGGAAAATATACATAATTTGCTTTCTCTAAAATGCAAAACAAATACTTAGGAAAATTAAGACCCACACCATTAACTTGAAACTCAACTTCTTAATGTATAAATTCTGAAAATAAGAACCTCGTCAGTTCAGATCCAGTTGTTTCTCAAACACTTGCATTAAAAAGAAGTCAGTGGTATTTAGTCCTTCCAAGGTCTCCTTCAGGCTTTCCATTCATGCTGATGATGTCCCGCCCTGAACAGTACCTGCTGTCCCATTTATTTCCTCGGTGGCATCTGCAGATGGAAAGGGCAGACAGAATTAGATTGGTAGCGTGCGAACGGGGTTGGACTATAGCGCAACTGATTTGAATGTTGGCTGTTAAAGCAGCATAGCTCTGGGCATGGCAAAAACTGTGTTCATTTAAAGGGCGTTAAACTCAAATGTTAGTTTTTCTCAATGCATTTAATAGTCCCTCTGGCATGGAAGTTTTATCTCTTCTTCAGACTTTTCTTACCTTGGACACCATCTTGCTGTGCTTCCTGGCCTGCAGTTTGCTCCACAGTATCACTGGTCTCAGCCTCTTTACCCTTTGCCTTTGGTTTCTTTGCAACAGGTGGTGGCATTTTCCCTCCCATCTTTGTTATAGTGGAATCGTCAACGTTGTTTTGCACATTTTCCTTCTCCTCTTGCCTTTGCTTCGTCTCAACCCCTACCTTCTTGTTGCTTTTGGACAAGATAAAGCTTGCAGTACTGGTCGGTGATTTAAGGTAGTCTAAAGGGGATAAAGGTGAGAGGCGAGAAGCAGGACCCTGTTTTGATCTGGCGGCCGTCCTGAGGCGGATGGCCTCTTGCAGGTTCATGGAGCCAGAAGAGGTTGTGGCAGGAGGCGACTTTTTTATTGGAGAGACAACTGTTGGTAATGATGTGGGTGAAACTACAACAGACTGAGACTTGGGCAGAGTTGGTTGTGAGGCAATAGTGGTAGGAGGAGATGTGGATGTGGTAGAGGTCATGATCAGAGATTTTCTGATAGGCTTCTGAGGAACCTCACTGGTGGAAGACGAGGTTTGGATCTCTTTGTCGGGGATCTGTTGGTTCACTGGGGCGTCAGGCTTTGGTTGTTCTTTAGATCCAAGGGGTTCAGGGATGTTTAAAGACTGAAGCTCAACCGTCTGCAGAGAGGATGGGGTGGGATTAGATATTGATTCCTCGCTTGCATCCTTGGCAGCTTCAGCTGGTTCGAGGCTGTTGTTGATGGAGCAAAGCTTGACACTCAGCAGAGGGGATGGGGTGGAATTGGATATTGATTCCTCGCTTGCATCCTTGGCAGCTTCAGCTGGTTCCGGGCTGTTGTTGATGGACCGAAGCTTGACCTTCTGTAGAAAAGATGGTGTTGCTTCCTCTTTTACACCTGTGGCAACTTCAGTGGGTTCAGGGCTGTTGTTGACAGATCGAAGCTTGACCATCTGCAGAAGTGTTGACGTTATAATGGAAGGGGGTTCCTCACTGACACCCTTAGAAGAGGCCTGCTCTTGAGCTTCAGGGGGTTCAGGGCTGCTGTCAACAGACCGAAGCTTGACCATTTTCAAGAGGGAGGGTGTGATAACATTAGTTTGTTCCCTACGTACATCAGATGCACAGGCTGTCGCTTGGTGTTGGTTTTCTGTGCTGAGAGGACCGAGTTTATGGTTAGTGCTTGCAGGAATCTGTGCTGGCAAAGGTGGAGGCAACGGAATGTTAATAGGTTGAGTAGGAGTGAGTTCTTCAGTCTCATTCAATGATGAAGCATTTCTGAACTCAGATGGTGGTAGAATTGGTACTGCATCACTCCCTGAATCATCAGTTGAAGGTTTGAGCAGAGGCTCTATAGTAGGAGGGGGAGGAATACTCTGATGGGGGATTAAAATACTGTTTGGTAAGTCTTTGGTTTTAGGTTTTGGTGGGACGTTCTTGTCTGGAGGATCTAGCTCCTGCTCTGATGATTGGAGCTGTGTTGATTGGGGTGGTGGAGGTGGAATGCTCAGAAGTACTGCCTGTTCAGTGGACTGAGATATTTCTTGAGCATGCAGAGGAGTCAAGTCTTTAAGGAGCAGAGTAGAAACCTCTACAGCCGGTGGAAGATAAATTTCTTTAACTGGTGAAGCAGATATTGAAGACTCTTTTGGTGAGAGAGAGCCCTTTTCAGTCTCAGTTGTTGGTGGAGAGGGAGCAGAATAGGCTGGGGGGGGAGGGATATCTGGTGACGGATGTACCACCACCTGCACTTCAGCCCCTGCCGTCACCTTAATAGGTTCTCCTTTTACGTCTTGTCTGTTAAGCACAGCTCTAGGGGATAATTTGCCACCAGAACTGGGCACATTTGGCACCTGAACAGGTAAAATCAGCCCCTCCTCAGCAAAGAATGGGGGAGGTGGAAGTGGCAAATCTACCCCATCCGTTCCACTGATGCTAACCTGAGCCATTGGTGGAGGAGGGGGAGGCCAGGACGACTCAGGCGAAACAACTGGTACTGATGTGGAAGTTTCAGCGGCCTGTATGGCGGTGGGTTGGAGGGGAACATCCACCAGTGGAGGAGAGGTTGATGAAGACATTTTTCCTAAAAAAATGGTGTTTAAGGTACCAGTTTTTATCATTCCCTCTGTAGCCTGACTGGAAGTTTTCGGACCTTTTTCCTCTTTCTTTACTGCCAACCGTTCCTCACGTTTTTCTACAGCCTTCACTAACATCCCATTTAACATGTCACATACTCTCACTTTCTCTTCCTTTCTGTTGCCTTTCAAATCTCCATTCTGAGACAATCTTTCAAATTTCTCTTTGTTAGTTTCTGCATTTAAAATTCCACTTTCCTGAACTTTCTTTACCTCTAGCAATTCATTTAGAGGCTCCACTATCACTGCTGTGTTCTTGTGTTTTCCTTCTACCACAAGGCTCTTTACAGATCCTTCTCTAGACACAGAGGGAGACTGTCTCTGTTGTCGCCTATCCTTTGGATTCTTCTTTATGATGGCATAGACGTTGTCAGGAGCCGGAGGTCCCAGTAGTAACTCAAATGTACGTTTATTGTGAGCCCATACCTCGGGGGGAGGAGGTGGCGGGGCGTGGACTTTGGGTGGGGGAGGGATGTTGAAGAGTTCTCTCAGGGTCTGAACGGAGGGGCTGACGCTGACTTTGTCATGCTTAGGTTCCCGAGTGGAGTTAGCTTTTTCAGCAATCTCTGTCTTCGTCAGGTGGGATGGAGCCAAAGCAGAAGAGTTAGAACCAGAGAATAACTTTTGAAGCTTTGTAAAGAACCCCTTCCTGTGCTTTGGAGATGTGCAGGGAGGCTCTTGTGGGGATGTTGGCTCTTGACTGGAGTAGCCACTGGATGGAGATAATAATCTGGTGTGCTTGTTCTCTTGAAACTGTTCCTGCTTTTCTTCTGAAGCTTCCTTGCAATCTGTTGATCCATCCTTTTTTAAATCCTCCATCTTTGTTGCTAGTAGCTGTGATTTCTTGAAAGTGAATGATGTAGAGCCTGTGGAGTCATCTAGAGAGCTGGTATCTCCCTGATAACCAGGGCTATCTACATGTGCGGAGGGCAGTGGGGATGATCCAGGTTTATGGTTTTCCCTTTCCTTACTCAGGCCTGATGGTTCTATTTCAACCTCTGCTAGATCCCGTGATCGTCGTTTCATCTTGCTGTGAAGGGAATAGGACCGACTTGGAGGAGGTGGAGCTCTTTTGGACTTCATGACAGAGAGACTACGCACAAACTGCCCATCTTTCTGCTCTCCCTTAACTAGGACCTTGGTGTTGAAGGTGCCATTAGAAGAACTGCCATCAACCTCATTATTCTTAGCAGAAGTATCTACATTGTGAGACATTTTTTGTCTAGGGGTGCTGCTGCTGGAGATGGTTGAAGAATCGGATACTAAGGTCTCCGAAGATTCTGAAGTGCTCCAACCGGAGGTGTCAGATAGATCGGGACCATTGTAGCGGGAGGCAGAGGTGATATTGGATGACGTGGTTCTGGATGAAGAAGCTCTAGACGACGCACGGGAGGGAGCTGGGCTGGACAGCAGCAGGCTGCTCTTGCTGACTGTTCGCACACTGCTGCGACTTCGATTGCGGCTGATTTCCACCACGTCAATGGAGGGCGGCAGCACAGCATTAGGAATAATTTTGGACATGTACGCAGCCTGGGGCGACATGGTCATGACGAGGCTGGGGGGCTTCTGTTGGTGGCTGGACGCAGTAGTCATCCACGGTACAGCCAAGGACCGAGGTCTCTGCTCATCTTCATAGTGACGACTCAGACGGTGCAGCAGGGCCAAGTCGTCTCTATGAGCAGCATGGGCGGCATTCATCTGCGCCACCTTCTCTTTACTAAGTGGATGGATGATGTTTGAGGCTTGAGGGCTTGCATCAAGTCCTTTAGGGGATTCAGCATCTTGCTCTGGCCTATCAGTCACAGGGCTGTTATTAGTTTCCCCGTTGAAAAGCTGTTCTTCATCCAGCCGCTGAGTTACCGTCCAGCCCACTCTATCCAAGCCTGATGAAATAAAAAAGCCTAAATTGTTAAAGGGCAAAAGTAAAAAAAATTATTAACAATTAGCTGCATACCAAGCTCTTTCTGAACATGTCGTGGAATCCCTCCAGCAGTCCTTCGGTGGCGTCTTCGTGTCTTGGTTTTTTCTGACTTTTTACCAGAGTTCAGTGGTCTGAATGTTGATGCTGAGAAAAAACATGAAAGATGACAAATTTGAACATAAACAGATTCTTTCATTTTCTTAAAATAAGATGTTATGGTTTTCCACATATGCACAAGACAGAAATGAATGTAATAAATCAAACTGCAACAATTAAAGCATTTTTTTTAAGGAGCTTCTATGGACTCATTTTAAACTAGATAGTCAGTGAAGTAAACTGGATTATACCCGTTTTGAAGTAATTTAATTAAATTGCAGCAAAACAAAGTTGTATTTATGATGAAACAACTAAGATTACTTTTTGTAATGTACCTTGAAATTAAGCTGGAGACCACTGAGCTGGTATGAAGGTTCTTGACCATTTATTCCCTTTGCCAATTGCACATTTCATCTCCACCTATGTCCATTTCTTCCAAATTGTTGTACTTTAAGTATTTATATTGCATAACAGTTTTTTGGGGCAGTTTAAGTAGTTTGATAAATGGCTGGAATAAATAAGCATTAAATGGCTCGAATGTAATTGAAAAGTTAATTTACTTTTGTACTCTAAAGATTTTATTTTAAACCCCATTTCTTTTGGTTTATGGATCTGATTTTAAAACTGGGCCCAATGAGTAATGAAATATGATGGATAATTCTAAACCCTGATAAAACCAAAACCGTGAGCATCTTATCAGTGGAAGACATCACTTACTTGAGTCAGATAACTACATTTTTGTTATGCCAGACTATGACCAAAGTTAAAATATTTAATCTAAATTATTGGTTGACAAAGTTTGTATGAAACAAATGTCAAAAAATAAAAGATTAGGGTACAAAAAGACAACAAATACAAGTTTGCAACATGTTGCACGATGATAGAGAAAGAATAAATACTGTTTATGTCACATTACCTTGCCTGGTAAGTCCTGAGCGGGACGATCTTGCAGACACCGATGACTGTCTCGAGATAACAGAGGATGTGTCAGGAATGGTGCTGTCTGTCACAAACCCCTCACTTTCTCTGTCTGTTTGGACCGTCACAGTCGACTAGAATGAAATGAAATACGTACAAATATTTAATAAGCTAATTAAAAAACATTTCATATATTTGTACATAAAACTGTGTGATTGTGCGCCAAACTTACAACTGTGCTTTCATTATCCTGATACTCCACTCCATTACTGTTTTCTGGAGAGAGAAAATAAACTTATGTCCAGACTCACTCACAAGTCTTAAATGTAACAACATCCCTTACTGTAAATACCATCACTAATATACCTTCTAAAATACCTTCTTCCTGCATCATTTTCAGCCCTTCAAGGGCCTCGGTGTGCAGGTCCTCCATGTATTTGGACGTGCTGCTCTCGATAAAGACATTCTCCTGGAACTGCGGGGGAGCTGGAGTCTTGTCATCGTCTTGTAGCTTTGGAGCAGCTTGGAGGAGGAAAAAAGGAAAGCTGGATTAGCCTACATTAATTTAGAGCTCCTTTCAACAAAAACTTAACAGAGAGACCAGAACAGTGAGAATTCAGTCAATATATTTCTAGTGGCACTACTGGTGTAAAGTGTTCGCAAGCTGCAGGTAACAAAGTAATCTACATATTATCTGTAATACAGTGAAATGGACAAGGGAGTACATATCAAACAATAACCCAGGCACATGGCCAAGGAAACTTTAAAATTAGGTTTTAGAAAAATAAAATAAAGCCATTAGAAAGGCTAAGTCAAGTAATTGGCCTAAATCCCATCAGAGAGACTACCAGAACCTTCAAGAGTTGTTGAAAGCTTGTGTGGAACAATGGGTCAAACCTGAGCAAAGCATGAGACCAGTTTCTCCATACAGTAGAAGTCTTGGAGCCATCATTACCAACCAAGGCTTTTCCACAGAGTAATTAACTAATTTAATTAGTCATGCTCAATACTTATCCCTTGTACCATTCCACATTCCTACATATATTTTATAGACTTTTTTGTTTTGATCCCTTTGTGTGTGTGGATTATTGACATCATAAACCCATTTAACCCTGAATAGAAATAAGTGATCCACTATTATGCTGTATGTAGATCAATCCTATTTTAAGATCAAAAGATAATCTTAAGATAGGGAAATCAGTTTGGTTTGTTAATTTAATACCATCCATCTATCCATCATCTATACCCGTCTATCCTCTGGTGCCTATCTCCAGCTATCATCGGGCGAGAGGCGGAGTACACCCTGGACAGGTCGCCAGTCCATCGCAGGGCAACACAGAGACATACAGGAAAAACAACCATGCCTGCACACTCATACCTAAGGGCAATTTAGAGAGACAAATTAACCTAACAGTCATGTTTTTGGACTGTAGAAGGAAGCTGGTGTACAATGAGGGAACCCACTGTGCAGCCCGTTAATTTTATACATTTAAGTAAAATTTAAAAAATAAAAAAATGCCTTTATGTTTTACCATAGGTCACTAACCCTACCACAAGACCTTTATGTAATCGTGACAATTGCTCTGCATTTAGCCGCTCTACAGCTTTAATTAGACTGGAATTAGCTTAGTGACTGCCGCCAGTTTTCACTTTCTTTATCTGTAACAGCATTACGAGTGCTGCTCAAATGAAGAAAACAAAACTGGTCAGTTATTAACAGCCAAGCAGAACTTAATTCCTTTTCATTGCTTGAAGTGCAGTTTAAACATACAAACAGAATAAACTATCAGCTTTCTAAGCCCATCTCTTGATATAACACTTTGTTGTAAATGAATAATACCATGTTTTAGCGTTCTGGGGAGCAGCTAAAAATATGATCAAACTACATTAAGGAAATAAGGTTATTTTCACTCACCCTTCTTCAAAACAGATGGAAAGCAATTAAAATATAAGCCAAAGTTATTAGTTGAAATCACCACCATTGCTACTTATTACAGACAAAAGTGATACAAAAGTTGAAAGTAAAGTGCACAAATTGTGATTAAGTGCAAAGATATACTCGCAATGAACAGACTTTAGACCAACAGATGAAGGAACATTTAAAAAACAATCAGGGTTGTTTTGATGACGATGTCGTCAGTGCACGTCCAGTAAGAAAGGCTGAACAGCCAATAGACAACAGAATCCAGACACTAATCCTCAGCAGCCTAATTCCTGACATAACAACCCCCCCTCCCATTCACACTTAAACAAATACCCTGAATCTCATTGTTGTTCCTCATCCCCTTACCCCTGATTGGTCAGCCAGGAAGCAGACGCTGCTGATGTTGACCACATAAACAACACCAGAAAAAGTAGTAATAGCTAAAAGGCCATTGAGGTGCTGGGTACTGCAACTTTCAATTAAAAATATAAAACTACAAACATTTTAATACATCATTTAGGTGTATTTCATTAGTTCAATTCAAAGAGCAAGATTCATACTTTATGTAGATCCACTATTCACTGAATGATATATTTCAAACTTTATTTCTGTTCATTTGAATTTATATATTTTCAAATATTAACATTTTCTGAGTTTATAAAGGGTTTACATTAGGCTACCTGTAAAAAATTGTCAAAATGACCAGAAATAAATGCTTGAAATATTTAATTTTGAGTGCATGAATTATTATGTGAACGTGGCTCAGGAGGAAGAAGCTTGTCCTGAAACCAGAGGATTGCCAGTTCAAACTCCCCCTCTAGGTTTTTGTGTCCTTGGGCAAGACACTTCACCCTTCTACTGGTGGTGGTCAGAGGGCCCCGTGGCGCCAGTGTTCGGCAGCCTCGCCTCTGTCAGTGTGCCCCAGGGCAGCTGTGGCTACAATGTAGTTTGCCATTACCAGTGTGTGAATGTGTGCATGAATGGGTGAATCCCTGAATGTAGTGTGAAGTGCTTTGGGGTCCCTTTGGACTACATAAAGCAATATAAAAGTACAGGCCATTTACCATTATATAATGATTTGAAGTCTTTGAATTTATATGATGAAATTTTATTCACTTTTTATTGGGACAAACTTTCACATTGCTAAGAATCTAACATTTCCTGACAAAACTCTCAACAGAACTTCGAATTTCTGTGCTTCCTTCTAGATAATTTACAGAGGTAGGACTTTGCAGTTTTGCCACAAGATGGTGTAAGTGAACTGAAATAATCCAAGTTTAAAGTAAGATTGAAAACATGTCTTCAAAAGAGGCCTGCAGCTACAGAGAATCAGTCAAACATGAAAACAGAATGTTCCTTTTTTACTTTGACTTAACTTGCAAAATTTGGAGAGCCACCAAAATCTCCCGAAAGAAAATCTCAGTTTTGCTGTTGTGACAATATCCTCCCATTTCTGTTCATATGTCATCCATAGATTTTACACTCTTCTGTGGTGAGTACAGAGCTTGTTCACTTCCTGGTACTCTGAGCAGGCATGACATGAAGGAATGATTGACATCTGAGCAAATGGAAAACATTCCCATGGTTGTGATCCTAACAAATGAATCAGACAAAGGCACTTCACAAAGAAATGGACGCGTGGTACAGGTAAAGACAAGAAAAAAAATAGCTCCAGTTTAACAGGACTGGCTGCTAAAAGCCTTCTCTCCACATGTGTAAACAGAGAGCTGCTCAACATGTACAAAGCTAAGTGAGTCTAGGAAAATCCCTATCTAGTTACCATGACAGGACAGGGTAAACTAGAGACGCCTGTAGTGATGGGTGGGGCAGGGCTGCTCATCAACACCGGGCTCCACACAGTCACCCGTCCTTCACTCTGTAATTGTGTCCATTTTAATGACACCATCTGTCACTGTTGGATTGTGAGAAACCTGGTAGTGATTATTTATCAACCAAATAAACTCATGTTTACGTCTCGGATTTGGATATTCAATCTAATGGATTTGACTCTGCGGTCAGTCAGGTTTAGGACTTTAGATGCCAAACATGGAAAAACAAGGGGGGGAAAGCAGCTCAAATGGGATTTATTTTGTATGTAAATAAATTAATTCAGATGAGAACAAAGCAAAATAACCAAACATCTGCTTTTTTATGCTAAGGACTTAGAAGGTGTTGAATGTTGTGAAATAAGGGAATCGGGGCAACAATAAACTAAACCTCCTTACAGGACTTATTAAACCTAAATTATATTGAAATCAGCATAATGGGTCATGTTTTTACTAAACTAGTTGGGGAAATCTGCGATGGACTGGCGACCTGTCCAGGGTGGACCCTGCCTCTCGTCCCTTGACCGCTGGAGATAGGCACCAGCCCCCCCCCGCAACCCTGCATTAGGATGGACGGGTATAGAAAATGGATGGATGGATAGTTGGGGAAATATTTTTTTTGAATCCAGAACAATTTTGGCGACAGGCTTTTCCATCTGGAGTGTCTCCAGAAAGCCTACAAAGGGGGGTGGTCAGATGGGGGGCACTTACAATCTCGGGGTTTTACACCGAAACCAACAACAGAATTTCTGGAGTTTTATTGTGCTGTTGTTGAATTTTAGCTCCATAGGGGGCTAGACCAGAACTGAGCGAGGGACATTAAATGCTGTAATATGAAGAGCAAAAAATTACATATCCACATAAAAAACTAATGGGCCTTTCTAAAAAATGAATATGACTGGATCTAAACCATTCCACTGTAGCTGTGGCTGCATGTTTAGGGTTGTTGTCCTGCTGGAAAGTGAACCTCCACCCAAGTCTCAAGTCTTTTGCTGCCTCTAACAGGTTTTCATCCAGGATTGCTCTGTATTTAGCGAATTCCTTGTCCCTGCTGTAGGAAAGCATCGACACAGCATAATGCTGCCACCCCAATGTTTCCCAGTCGGGATCATCAGTTCGTGGTGATATGCAGGGCTAGTTTAATATGACAGATACCCTTTTTGCATGTCGCTAAGAGTTCCTTTTCTGTCTCATCTGATCAGAGCACCTTTGTCTGTATGTTCGACATGTCTCCAACACGGCTTCTGGAAAACTTAAACAGGACTTCTCGTGACTTATGGTAACATTTGTAAAATGCATAACAAAAACAATGAGTCAATTGTGGTAATTTTTTGATTACCACATTTAGAAATAATTAAATGTAATAGCTAAAGTTAGACAGTATATATAACCACAGAAAACTCTTCTGTACTTCGAATACAGTACAATACGGCAGCCTTCTGCCTGGGGAGTGGGGGTTGACTCAAGAACTTACTTGTGTGGGAGGAATGGCCCTGGAAAAGACATCTTAATGCAGCCAATCATCTTCTCAACAGACCGAATCACAGGTTTTCAGTTTGCTTTGCTGCAGACAAACTTGGTATCGATGTGGGAATGAGGCAAAGTCACACACCTCCCGTCTCTGCCCTAACTTGCCCTTTTACCTTGTTTTGCAAAGTCAGGAAGACAACCATGCAGAAATATTCTTTGTAGCTCTGAGGGTGACATGTGCCAGGTGTTTAAGCCTCAGTAATCAGCGCAAACTTAACTAAAGGCTCTGATCACTGTGGGAAAGGACAGAAGGCTTACCGTTTTTGAAATCAAAGTTGGGTGGACATGTGTGTTAATGCACCCACGTCAAACCTTGACCTGATTCATCAAATCCTTGTGTGGTTTTTACTAAATTAAATATAAAACTCCCTGCTAAGAGAAAACACTAAGAGTGGTGTGAGAAGGACAAGGATCCAGGTAACAAGTATACCTGCATTGTGTGGCGTGTATGGAGTCAGATTCCATAGTGTCAGATGACACATTTTATTCACCAGGAATCCAGGATGTATCACATTCCTCTCAACATAAACAGCATCAATGATGAACTCAAAGCACGTCAAGGTGGAAGTGATCTCTTCCCATGCCAATCTATCTGAAACCTCCCAGCAAGGAGCAACAAACCTAGCATTGTAGGCTCTGAAAACAAATTATATCATATTAGAAAATGGTGAGCAGAACAGAAAATATTCAGATCTGCCGGTGCCTGTTTAATGCCACATTATATTTGCCAAAAGCTTCTACTAAATATGATGACTAACAATAAAACTGTGTTATAAGTAACACTCAAATTACCATGGAGGGCTGTTTCCCTCTGCCTGCCAGGCAATCGCAAGTTTACATCAAAGTCTGTCCAGACTCATACAATTAAAGAGTTAAATTTTGAAAAAAGCGATTTTGAATACAATACAAAACAATAACAATAACTTTTATTAGTTTATAAATCTTGGTGCTTGTATACCAATTCTTAAACTATGCTACCTCATTTATATTTATGAAGGCAGCAAATGAGTTGTGTGATAACTTCGATTTTAGGTTTGAAATATATATACACATACTTTAGGCATACATACTATATACAGTCTATGGTTTGAAACCAGCTTTTTTTATTATTATCACCAATTCTGTCTCTTTTGGACAGACTAGCACTGAAATCTCCCACGAAAACAAAATGGTAGAGCCTAAAATGTATTGTTGGTTTAAAGCTCCAGTTTCTCTCCATGTATCTGTCTGCCTGTCTTGTATGACATTCCCATTTCGAGGAGTGGCAAAGAAAACTTCATACAATACATTTAAAATTTCTTACATTAATTTCATATGAATCGTTCAGGGGTGCCACTAATTTTGGCACCAGTTATGTTAAACCAAATATTTTAAGGCTTTTCAGGGATTTGTGGCTATAGGAACCATTTTTATAGAAGGAACATGTCAAGCTTTGCTACACTTTTGCTACACTAGTGAGGTAAAAACAAAATTATCTTTAACAAGACTATCTGTTGCTCCAAAACTGAATAACCAAACCACAGATGTGATGAATGGTGGGTTGCAAAACTTATAAAACAAGCAACACACTTATCAGCGTACATACAGAACCACCAAAGTGTGTTGGCAAACATTTTTCTTTTCTTGACAATAACCTGTGAAGCTGGAGCAAAGCCATATAACTGCATATCTTGACAATGAAACAATGTTATGATTTCACAAACGATCCCTGTTGCTTTTGGCTGTTTTCCCTAACAATGAAACCAAGCATTAAACCAACAAGAAAATAAAGGGAACATGATGCAACAAAACCTTGCTGGCACGTTTAGTGGAAGTTTAGATGAATAGCGCCAACTTTTAGCAAACCTCATTATTAAAGTGACCTAAATATGACTGCATCTCACATGTGGGTGTGGCGACTCTTCAACAATTGTTAGAAAATCCTACTGTCCTACAGTCTGAAAACCCAGTTGTTGCTGTTGTGAACCAGTTGCTCAACCATTTACTTAACAGATTATAGATAACATAATCAAAGCATACATTTTTCACATCATCCTTTTTTCTTTTTAAAGGTTTTACCTGTTTCCGCTTTTTCAGCCCGTCATGATTCTCAGATATAAAATGTTCTGTGCCAATGCATGAAAAAAAGTTTCTGATTTATAAGGGTATTGTTTTTAAAATTGCATTTTTGTTCCGTAGAAATAACAAGTACTCAAATAACCATTTAAGGGGATAATTCCCCTAGAGCGACAGTTTATCAGAGAAGGCAGTTGATTACTTCCCGCCAATAAACAAAGAGCGAAACTATCACAAGTCCGTTTTCTTAAACCTGTTCTCCTGCTCTTCTTTGTTATTGTGCCATGTGGAGCAACAAAGGTGCCTTTTGCCTCTTCTTTGAAAGGAATACAGTACTTCATCAAGTTAGCTTATATCATCTTTACTTGCTCTTATAGCATTGAACAGTTCCTCTGCAGTGGCGTTCCATGCTAAATCTAGAAAAGAAGTCATGGAGTTGCTGCAGGAAATCCCAGTGATGTTAAAATTAGTCAGGATCGAATAGTTTTTAAAAGAAAGTTAGGAAGCAGGTTATTCTGTATATGACCTAGGATCTGTCACAAAACACTGCTAAGTTTATGTTTTTTAACCAGTCTGAATACATCTGTACGTAGTAGCAACTTTATAGGTCTGCAGCTAAACCTATGCCTTGAAGCTGTGCCGCACGGCTGAATTAACTAGGGGACACTGCCACCAGCCTGCATTCAGTCTCTATGGTAACCAAATTACACTGACCAATAGGTGGTGGCAGTCATTGCTGATTAAAGGAAGCTACTCCATCAATATCAGTGGAGAAGCAAAATCCAATTTCATGTATTTTATATATATATATATATATATATATATATATATATATATATATATATATGTTTAATATCTATGGAATCACAAACGAATGACTTGTTTCTCTTTCCTAATATTGTCTGTATGAAAATACTTTGGCTTTCAAAAACAGGAAGTAAATTGGGATGTTTGTTGAACATCCTACCATAAAATGATCCAACAACTCATTTGATTAATCATTTAAATAGCAAAAACAAAAAGCTTGTATGATAGCAAGACCAGATCCAAATACCACCCATGAGCATAAAAAGACATGGCTAGGTGAAGTTACCCTGGTTGATAGCACGAGTCAATCAGGATAATCATTTTCTGTTCAGATATTCTTCCCAACATAAGTGAGAAAATGGGGAATAAATTGTCTTTTCCTAATATATTGCAGCCACATGTGTCAAAGATAAAGATGGAATCTGTAATTTGTGTATCCCTGTCATGTAAACTAATTTTTTCCCTAGCTAAATATTAGCTGTGAAAATTGGGTTACTTTCGTCATGTTATACCATCTATACCATCTCATATCTGCAAAACTCTATGCATAATGTCCTCCAAAAACTATTGGGTAAAATTTTGCCTTATATGCAGCCTAATAGACCTCATACTAACTTTGATTTAGAGATGCACTGAGATATTAACTGGTGACTGAAGTCTGATTTTCAGCCTGAAAACTTTGAAGTCAGAAAATCAAGCATCAAATACTTTTCATTTCCAAGTACTACCAGTAACAACACTCTTCAGTATTAGTGGTGTTGCATAAAAAATAAGAAAAGTTGGCCAATTTCAGTATCAGTGAGCGGTTTAGAAGTCATGATAGATAAAGCAGAGATGTAAGACCATAAGGACACTATTTCCTATGACATGATACATGTCTGAAGTCTGATCAGGCTGCAAGGGAGTTAAAAAGAGCAAAAATTTCAGCAACAGAAAGATTGAAAACTACACTACCTGAATTATCCATGTTGAGCTTTCAACATCCGTTATTGAACATGCTGGATTTAGAAATGTTGACATATCCAAGGTCAAAGCTTGACAAAACAAGAGATTAGAAATGGTCCAAAAAATTCTGATAGGTGAATCTGTACTTTGATCTGAATTAGAGCCTATAAAGAAATACATACGTCTCATACAGAGCTAAAAACTTTCAGTGCTGAAGTGCAATGGTCCCCAAATATCTTAAGCAAGATCTAGTCAATTGATTTAAGATCCCACTACTGGGAAGTAGAGTCTTCTACCAAAGATTCAACAAAAGGAAATAAAATTGGCTGGTTCAAAAGGCTTGATGCTGGTATGAAAATTTACACAAACTCACTCAGACACAAAGGGCTCCATTTTTCTGGTTTCCTCAAAGAAATATCTAAAAGATCAGGAATGCGAGGAATCTCTCAGGGAGTGTTTCAAGCAAACAGGTGACCTTCGGAGCCAGGGCTGTATGACCTAATCAGTCGTTAACTAGGGTGTTTTTCATTAAACTAAAGTAAATTCTTCTTGAACCCAGTGATAAAGGAATGACAGGAGGGAAGGAGAGAAGCCTGTTGTCTAGTTTTACATGAGGTTGAGTCAAATGACAGCATGACATGGAAATCAATCACTGCCAGAAAGCTAAAAAAAATGCATTTAAAACACAATAATTAAATGAAATTTAAAAAGAAAAACTTCTAAAGACAATTACTTGTATAGGTTTGTCTAAAGATGCAACAAGCAGCATCAGATAAGACTAGAGCTGGATATCTATTCAAATTTTAAGAATCAATTCGATTCCAATTCTGAAGATTTAGAATCAATTGTGACTTGTACGTGTTTGGGATGACTTCTTTAGGAAGACGTTTATTGCAAGACACCACAATGTAGTGCAGTTCCGCTACTTTCATTAGCCACTTCAGTCAAATGAAGCCCGCAATTTATTCTGAGGAACACGTGCATATTTGTCTGATAGTTGTAGTGTATGTTGGTCGTAGTTCCACAATACTTCACCTCCATTTGGCAGGCCTTGCAAATAGCTCTTCCTCTGTTAGGCATATTTTCTGTGTCCGTTCTGAACCTAAAATGGTGCCAGACTGCAGCCTAGCACGGGCATTTTCAAAGCCGGCGCTAGGCTAACGGTACCGCTAGTGTCCGACACCATGTGGTTTACATTTCTTCACACCTAGCGCACATGCCTGAATTCAATGACGTGACAGTGGGTGGGGTTAAAGTTCACCAGGCGAAACTGTATAACCCTTCAACAGCTAAGCCTCAAAATGCCAGTCTGGACTTGTTTTTTCCTGCCTTGGCTTTTTTCTGCTTCAGCAGGAAAAAAGGCAAAACAACGTTAAAGGGTTAAATCGATCTTTGGACATACAAATCGATCTTTAGGAACTTTTTATAAAAATCGATTAAGTATCACAGAATCTATTTTTTTTTTTTGCAACACAGCACTAGATAAGAATGCAGAATTAATGGTTCAACAACACAAAGCTTTAAGAGGTCAGGGTTTATCAGCCTGAAGCCTGCTTCTGTTCAGTTTCTTTGATTGGATAAACTCCATGGATCATGTTTAGAGAAATGCTCCACCGTATGAGCAAAGGGTAAGATCCGTCTACAAAGAGTTTGGATGTTACAGCAAACATGGAATCCAGGTCAACCTGCATGATCATGTCCAAGAGAAACTGAAAACAAATTAAAATATCTGATCTGCTGACATCAGTTCGCTCAATCTCTAACTAGAAGTTGACCGATATGGATATAAAGCTTATGTCAATATTCAAAATCAGGAAAGTGTATCAACTGGTACTCTAAATGTATATGAAGCAGAAGCTTCTTTCCCAGCTTAACTGCTAAAGATCTGCATTGTGGTTGACTCACATCGTGTTTAAATATCTGTCTCACACACAGCCTCTGAAGAAGAGTAATTCCCCTGAACAGATGATAACATCAAGGATACTTGCTCCGAGACCTTCTGCTGTTTGGATCACACTGCTCACTAAGCTAAACCTGATTCAAAGACTTACTCTATAACATTTTTATTATTATTTTCTTATAAAAAAATAAAAATACTGATGCCCACCACCATACACAGTTACAATCACCAATGATAAAGATTTTGAAAAAATTAAAATAAATTCATCTTTTTTCACAGTGGTATAATCTCACACTGAAATATTTGCTGCAGCATTTTGAGATTTTCTTTTATCTGAATAACAATCCTGCATGAGCCTCAATTCATGTCCAGTCATGTTTGTCATGGCTAAAGTTGTTTTTACACTTTTTAGTAACTCCTTTGAGAGTAAATATGGGCAAGTTTAGGTGAGTAGCAATTTTTTGTGCCCACTTTGAGTTATAAAGATCAATAGGTGCGTCTCCACTATTGGAACTTCAGGGTAATTTAACAAGATCTTTTTCTCACGGGGTAATTTGTTGGCCCGCTCCTCTCAGCCGGTGTGTCTCCATACGGAATCGGCCCTTTAAGGAATCTGCTACAGAGCCGCATATCACGATTGTTTCAGCAGCGAATAGCAAATAGCACTGATCAGCGCAAAAAGCCACCCAGAGCAGCAGAAATAACAGCTCAACAAAGGAAGAAGAAGGACTGGTTGCTGCGTTATGTTTGTTGTTATAAAACTACTTAGCCAGCAACTCTTATTTTTACAAAGCCAGTTGTTTGGCGATGTCTGCTCATTTCCCTCTGAATTACAACCAATCAGTGCGACTTAACCACAGCTCCCGATGAGTGGCTCAATCGGGCCATTCAGAGTGCATACCCCCAGACTGGTACTCCGTTGGTTCCTGAAATGGCCCCAAAAACGTCCCTGTTGCCCAGGCCCGATGAAGTGGAGACAAGTGCATATCGGAATGGTCCGGTAAAATTACCCTGAAGTTCCGATAGTGGAAACGTGCCTAATATGCATCTGGCTTACTTGAATGGCATGTTAACTCGAGCAGCTGAGTAAAAATGCTAAAGTATGTCATATTTACACCAAGGAGACAGTGAATCATTGATTACCAAATAAAAATAAATAAAAATATTAAAAATTATTTGGTTACAGTTTATGGCTTATTTAATTAATAAAATGCATTATTAAATAAATGTACTTAAATTAGTTTTTGAGATTAAGCTACTGCACTGGAACAAAGTTGATTTTGAGGCTTTTAACACATTTATAAACAGGGTCCAGGGGCACAAAAAATTATGGAGAGCAATTTTAAATGTGGTGAAAAAGATTTTTTTATAACAAATTTAAATGACAAAGTTTAAGCTGTAAAACCCCATCGCTCTGAACTAGTTTCTCCATATATGGACATACCTTTTTGCAGCCGTTAAGTACCATTGTTACAGCTTCATATTTTTTTTTTTAAAGTTACAGTTGACAGGTAAGCAAACCCAGAACCCCCGGTGCCTCCCCCTTCCTAACAGTCCTGGCATTGCTTTTAATTAACTGGCACTTTGCCTGTCATGCCAGGCTTTTTGTGATTGGGAGGCCTCAGCTGGAGGGACTCACTTTTCTGGCCAAATGTTCCACTAAAGTAGAACTTGCTTCTGTAATAAACCCGCTGCTCTGTATTTTAGCAGTTTCTTTCCTTTTCAACAGCATTGTGCTGTGCTTGTTGACAGCACTACTTCAATGATCATTGCTTAAGGCTCAATAAAAGACTATGTAGCACATCAATCAAACATTCAAACTTTGTGGTAATAAGCAACTCTGTTCCCAGAGGCCTGCCGCTTTAAGATGGAAATGATACACAATTTCAAAAGCATGTCTGTAGGTGCCATTACACATATGCATAAACATTTTAAAACCTTTTTGTTATAGAAAACATGATCCAAATGAATATTAAAATATTGTGACCTCTGTCCAGAGAGAGAGTAAGCCTCTAAACTGACCTTGGCAAAGATGAAAAAAGAAGACCTTATCTCATCTCAGAGTTTGCTTTCTCAAACAAAACTTTGCTTTTCAAACTGTGAAAAAGCTCTGTAACTTAGCCCACAAATGTATGTTTTAGTCAGCTTTGACGTCAATGTATTCCATATCAAAAGAGACGACTAAACAAAACAAAGAACAAAAAGAAAAACTGTCTACATATTTCTCCTGTGCTGTAGGTTTCGTTTGGTGATCTGAGACTGAATGAATCTTGGATCAGATGGAAACCCCCAACACCCTCCCCTCTTACGATCTGGGCTTCCACGATGAAAACATGCAGCTAAATAAGTGAGCCAGGATCATAAGTGCTGCCAGGCAAACACAAGTAAACAGCCCAGAGAAACTAAACATCGTCTCCACCATTGTTGTTTTATTCAAGCACACTCAATAAAAAAGGGTAAAAAAAACTTTTTGCTTGAATGTGAAGTGTTTGTGTTTCATCTCTTCTGCATTAAGGTGCAATTAATCTGCTAATAAAACTATAGTTAGCACTGACAGTTCACATTGCACTGTACTAAAAGAAACTTGGTCTCACAAAGAGAAACTGTGCTCGCACAGATGAAGCTGCTGATATACGAGTACAAGCTCCAACATGATCTGCAAAGAGCAGCTCTGGGAAAAGTCAGATGTTGCTGCAACTTTCTTGGTAATTTATGAACACTTCTCTTAAAAATATGCTCTCTCAAAGCAGGCTTTTATTCAAGATGATGGTTATTTGTTCACATATCTCATTTAGAGACACTTTAGTCTTGCCATCTGTTGTGTCTAGAGGGTTTACCGAGTTATTTTGGCACCAACATTGCAGTAAAGTATACAAGACATTGCCAAGATGTACACCTTGTCCTAGACTTTTAAAGAACACTAAATTCAGGTAAGTTTTTAAGTAACAGAGACTTTTGTGCATCAAACAAAGTGATCTTTCAGGCCAAAAGAGTAAGTGGAAGTCAGTGTTCAAACATCCTTCCAGTGAACAAACAAATCCCTCTGGGAGCCAGCAAGCACAATATTTAAACTTATTTGGATAGATTAAGGCTGGGCGATATGGCCTCAAATATTTATTGCAATATATTCTTTTCTTTTATTTCGATATGTCAAAATGACCGTTTCTGACCATTCTCACATTCCAGATACATTGCAGAACTACTTCAAAAAAAGTTTAGAATGCCATTTAAACATTTATGCATTAAAAAATATCAGAATCTTTTCCCAAAAAATGCAACACAAAAATAAATGCATAAATAAAGATGAAGATATTTTAAATAAAATAAAGGCTAAATGTTATGAAAACTCAAAGTTCAAAATTGTTTCAAGTGAAGTGCAACATGTAAAAAGAGAAACATTTCTTTGTCCTTTCCTGATGACTTTTATCTAAATTTAATATCACACAAAATAAAGCCGCACATATTTGAATTAGAAATGCTTCAAGTTTAATATGTTTCTTTTCTGTTAAATAGAAAACACATTTTAAACTTGCAAAATCAAGTATAAATGTGAACACTGAACATTAGTATTTATCCGCCTTGTGGGCCGGATAGAAAGTACATAGGCACAGTTTGATGACATCATCAAAATGCACAATCACGGTAGTCAAAATCTGTCAAAACTATTGGTTAAATTTAAATAATTTCTACCTTATAACGTTTATATTGGTCATTACTAGGATGGATCCACCAGTGCATTGGCCAGAGAATGGAATCAGTTTATTCTTCTTTGATCGATCCTGATCAGTGATGGGGAGGTCAAATATTTACATATCCAATGTTGTTTATTTTCCAACTTCTTGAATACATCAAGTCTAAAAACTAAAATTTTCAGCATACACAGAATGGAATGTGATAAACTTTTTAAATAAAACTCAGATAAAAGGTTATGCGACAAATGCTTTAATGTATAAATGGAGGCAATTAAATAAATTCATTCTTTAAAAAAAAAAAAAATCTATCATGCAAATTTCTTCTTTTTCAAGTGTCATATCTGTAACCAATGTTTTTATTTAACAGAAGCCAAGATAAAATGTGCAAAAGTGTGGGAAGTAGCCAGGTGCTAAACTTTAAACAAACATTATCTAATGATCAGTGTCAGGAACTCTAAAAAAAACTGGGGTCTCATTTAAAAAAAACGTACTTAAGCTCACAAAAAATTTACTTATGCAAAGAAAGTTTCAGCTCTATAAAACTTTGAGTAGGCTACGCACAGCTGCACGTAATTTCTGCCTAATAAATCACACTCTCCCTAGAAATGTGCTCAGGTGATTTTGGACTCCATCTCTTCTACTACAAACACACTTTATGCCATAAATGGTCAATGCAAAGTCCCTAGTGAATATTCTGCATAGACTTTAGCTGGCTGATATGGAGCGTTTCACAGGCAACTATGGCAACCGAGAGGTTGAAGACAAGTAGTTCCACTGAGACTGAAATCAATGTGTTTATGGGTGACGTAGAGGAGCAGAAAATGTTTTATTTCAATCAATCATTCAATGTTTATCTATATAAAGCTTTACACAGATAAAAGACGACCAAAGTGCTTCCCAGTAAGAGACAAAAGTATAGTTAGAAATAAGAAAATGTGTAACAAGACAAGAGTAAAGAGATTAAAATTAAAAAAGCAGCATCACAAGCGATAAAACAATTAAGAGGAATAAATGTAAAGTTCAGCGTTGTTGCAGTAGCATACCTGAAATAAAAAAAGTGGAGGCAAAGAGGAAGATGGCATGCCACCACCAGAATGTGCAGCAGTGGGGGCGGGATGCAAGGGTCCGTCGATCTAACACCGGGCCCAGTTCAGCACATAGATCTAATAGGACTGTTTTAGGGAATTTAAATTAGTTGATCAGCCAGTCATCATAATGGGCCAGGAAATCTCTAAAAGCTCCTCCCATCCAGATGCTGCCAGTGGCATGATCTTCAATAAGCAACCATGTTGAAGATCTTTTGTCACCGTACTAACCACCGACACCACTCAGGTCCTCCAACTCTAGCCTACTAAACATCCCTAGACTCAGAACCAAACACGGAGAAGCAGCTTTCAGTGTCCATGCTCCCCTTATCTGGAACAGACTTCCTGAAGAATGATTGTCATATGTATCAAATGTGTTCATGCTCTCTTGCTTTATTGATGTGTCTCTTGCTTTACTGTGTATCATGTGTTGTGTATGTTTATTGTGCATCATGTGTTATGTGTGTTTAATGCTAACTTGCTACTTTTAATTTCCAATGTTATGTTCAGTTTTTTTATTACAAAATCATTTAAAAGCACCTTGAATTACCCTGTTAAAAGTGTGCTATACAAATAAAATTGCCTTCCCATTCTGCAACATTATGCAGGAGTGTCACTGCAGTATTCAAATTTCTACTCATCACAATTAATTCACCAATCAGTGCAATTGTTATATAACCCGAAGACATACATATGAATATACTTTGATATTTAATTCTTAAATGCAACATATTTCATTTAGATTCTCACTTTAATTCTCAGTTCAGAGATGGGGGTGGGGGCTGACTGTTGGTTGTGTTTGTGTGTCTACAACTCTAAAAATGTGGCTTAAATTCCCAATTTTGCCATCTCACCTGCTGCGCTGCCAGTGTCTTCTGTGTCCAAAATGTGCGTAAGCAAGGTCCTTATTGTGCTTAAAGTTGTGCATGTTTTCCTGTCAGGGTTTGTTTCTATAAATCATAAACTTTGCGTAGAAAGTGACTTGCTCAATTTTCAGACACTGTTTTGTGCGTAAGCAAGCAATATAAATGAGATCCTAGATATTTTAGCAATTTTATTCTCTGATGCCAATACTATGCCATGTTGTAAATCATCAATGACTTTCAATAGGAAATTCCTCCTGCTCATCAAACGTGATTGTACAATAAAAAGATATTCTGACATTTAGCTGTTAACCTTCCAACTGTGTGACCATAAGATCCTCAGAGAAATTAACAAAAAATTAAATAAAAAGGCAATCATATCAAGCTACACTTAGTCAGAAATGTTTTCTTTGGAAGTTGAAGTGGAGAAATTATCTTCTTTCAACGACAAAATCTGAAAACACTAAAAACTGTTCCTTGGACTAATAGGATGAGATGTTTGACAGATGATCAGGGCTCGTTTGCAGATACAAGAATTAGATATTTTGGAGCCACTGGCTCGACTCTTCTGCCCTCAAAGTATTTTGAATCAACTATGACTAGAGCAATCTGCAAATGACTGAAAACGGCTCTTCCCTTAAGTAAAAGCCTATCCTTAGCAGGACAACAGGGGTGGATGTTGCAAAAACTCAAACA
This sequence comes from Valencia hispanica, assembly GCA_963556495.2. Lineage (NCBI taxonomy): Eukaryota > Metazoa > Chordata > Actinopteri > Cyprinodontiformes > Valenciidae > Valencia > Valencia hispanica. Next base: position 16,492,672 of record OY747720.1, on the reverse strand, counting down.
TCAGTTTTATCTCATCCAACTGCATTGTGAATCCTGTAGGAACAGAGGTGGCTAAACGTCGCTGTGGTGTGTGATTGCATCCAAGAGGGCTGCAAGCCAGACTAGGCAGAGGGACAACAGTGCCATTAATAAGGACTGTGATCTGAAACCCTGCATCTTGTAAATATACAACTTCAATTTAACCTCTGCAAGAAGCTCTGAAGTGCATCGGTGGTAGATCATTTCTTCATTACCATCTTCCAGGTTTCCATACACTTAATATTAAGAGTTTATTCATTAATTTAAGCTTTTTTACCTAAATACCTTCATTAAAGATGCACAGTTCAAGCTTTGTTAGGTCTTCTGGATTTCTTTGCTTTCTGGTCAGTAGATTCCAGTTTTGGCCAAATCTGATACAGTTTTAGGAGGACTACAGCACATACAAGTTCATATGGGAAAAGGGTAATAAGTAAATGAAACAACCGTTGATCCTACAATAAAAAATAAACCCAAGGCTGGATCCGTAATGGCGGTAGTGGTTTTGAATCCTACAGAAAATGAAGCGATTCCAAGATTATCCTCATGTTTTCATCATACATTAACAAAGAACAACAATGTACCTTTTGTTGATGATTTTACAGACCAGAAACGCAGGACTTTAGTTTTGATACATTTACTGTAATTAAGAGTGGGGGAAAAAGTCCTTTATTTCAACTTGCTGATTGATCAGTGCCTTACTAATCCAGTCTTTTTCAACATTGCTCCTCGAGGCACATTGTCCTGCATGTTTTCGATGTTTGCCTGCTTCAGCACACCGGATTTCAATTGATGGCTAATTAACAGGCTTTTGCTTAACTGAAATCATCTGAAGCAGGTGTGTTAAAGCAGGGACATGCAGGCCAGTGTGCCGTTAGAACCAGGGTTGGGAATCACTGTACTAATCAACATATAATATAGCTCAAGATAAAAAGAAAAACAACTACTTTATAGTTATATTTTAAAGATGTACCTGTTGTGGAAATTCCTTAATAAAAGGATTAGCCTTCAGTCACAATTTATTACAATTTGTTAACAAGGAGGAACCATGCATTTGCATGGGCTGTCCTGCCCAACCCAGGAAGACCAAAACATCACATAGTGTTCAGGGATTCAGGAATATTATTGATCAATTTTACAATTCAATTCTGCAAAGATCTGACATACAGAAACCAATTTTGGCTGATTCCAGTTTCTATTTAAGAGTAATAAAAATAGTAAAATACCTTCTGTCTACTTTCTGGATAAAATGTATCATTTACCAGTCAAAGATGTTTATAGCAAAACGAAGATTGCAGGATTGTTTTTCTCTCTACCACTGAAAATCTACAAATACAGTAAAACCTTTAAGTTATGGAGCAGCGTATTTATAAATAAACCCCAACTAAAAAACTTGTGCATAGCTTAAAATGTCATATCACATGATATAAAAAAAAATCTGCACGTACATTTTAATATTAAACAGCAGTTATGCACTACTTTATGATAGAGAGATAAACGCTTTACAAAGTTTGCAGTTATTCATTTGATACCCCATAATACCTCATTTGGGTATTTATTCTGAAACCTTGAAATACCGAGTAGTTGAATTGAATCACTCTTTCACTAATAAAGACAGTGAATAAATTCTTTGAGGTCTCACCATGACTGTTTCCATGTTGATGAGTCTGCTTCCCTGACATCTGTCCTCCCTTGCGTCCACCGTGATGCCCTGCACGGTGTCTGTCGAAGGCCAGGTCCATCGTAGGGGCCATACTGTGGTTCTGCCCATTACTGCTGGCGGTCTTCCTCTTCTTTCTCTTGAACCAGCTGAAAGCTCGACCGAAGGTGCGAGTGCGCTTCTTCCGGCCCCTTTTGCTATGCTTCTCCTGGGCAAAGACATGGATCACGTCCTGGGGAAGCAGTTCCCCAACCCCCAGCGAATCACGGTTTGACATGTCGCCTCACGACGGAGCTACGTACTGAAGAATAGAAAAACAGGGTTATTATTAGATACATTAAGAAACATAGCAGAAGTTCAAACTGATTTATAACCTTGAAACATCCTTTTTATAAATCTGATCTGCTTGGAATGATACATTTATTAAATTTTTTTATTATCATTTATAAAGGCATTCAGATGCAGTTTGTCAGTTTCAAGTACCAGTCTTAATCCTTAAAAGATGAAAAACAAATAATTGAGACATGTCTTGTGTCTCTGAGCATGCATGTCTTTGTGGGCATTCCTATTGCAGCCAGCACAGACCCCCACTCCTTCCTCTTAACCAAACTCCACCATCCTGCAATGAAAGAACTGGCACCGCTCCCTTCATTCCATAACACGGAGTCATAATTCACAAAGCCGCACCCGTAAGCTCACTGCACTCTCACACACAGATGCAAACAACACGATGGGAAGAGCTTTTAAAAAAAAAGAGAAAAATAAAAAAGCATATAACAGTTTGCAGCTAAATACTCCTATTGAACAGTGTGCATTCAGATTTCTGTTTCTTGTTTCACTGAACTACCGTCCTGTGTTTTTTCATTACAAATTCGGTGATCTCATCCAGCTCCCTTTGCTTCCTTCCTCCACCCACACCTCACCTTTCTATGTACTCTCAGATGGATTTCCTTGCATTGCTTTTGGGGATCTTAAACTTGGCTTCTCCAAGCTGTGCACTTTGCTTGACACTAGTCATTCAAATCACAGGCTAAATGAAGGAACCAGGTCTGAAGATGGCAGAAATTGGCACTTGTAAAACAACAAGTTGTAAGGAGTTGAGTCCAAGTTAAAGCATTATGAATTATAAGCGCTTATGTAAAGTTTCTGGGTGCTCTCATGGAGGAGAAACACTTTAATTAATGTCTGAAAAATATAACCAGACATATTTCAGTCTGGGGAAATCACTTTGTCTCCAAATGAAGAGACATGAAATCAAACCACAAAAACCTATAACCTGTTCTCTGGATCAGTTCAACATACTGTATATATGGAGGTGTGATCATTTTAATGAAGGCATGTTGTATAGTAAGGCTGCAGGAAAATATCAATACGCTGATATATATCAATATTTTATGTCACGATATTGTATCGATATTCAAAAGCAATGTATAGAATTTGAATTGAACCATCAATGATTACAGTAATTTCTGTTGTGAAATTAAAAGTATGACCGCTAGTTGGTGGCCGTTTTCACCTTCTTCGTTCCAGTGGATCAACCAGCTCTAGTAATAACACTGGATGTGTTAAAGTATTAAACAGGTTGGAGTGTTTAGAATCCTGTGACAGTTTTTCACAGTTAAATTCAGTTTTAAAAATCACAATATATAGTCTTGCTCATAGTATCGCTGTATATATCGTATCCTCCCCCCTGTATTGTGATACATATCGCATCACCAGATTCTTGCCAATACATATCCCTATTGTACAAGTTGATTCATATCTAGCTAGACCTTGTGGGCAAGCACCCTCAATCCCTATTGGCCTCCCTGGTCAAGACTAAAAAGCCATAAAATAAATTAATCTCATATTGCAGCGGCATAATTTGAAAACTGTGGAAAAGTTACCCACTACCAAAATGGGAAAGACATGAAAACATGCAATTCAAGTGTGGTGCTCTACAAAGGTCATAATGGATATGAGAAAAAAAACAGTTACTTGCTTAAATTTCCACCATATTTTTATAGTCAGAGGAGTCATTAAATGCTTTAAAACTGAAACTGTGATATACAAGGCAGGACAATGACCAAAGTTTATCTTCCCACTAGACACAGTGACCTATGAAACTGGAGATTAATAAAAACATCTCAACATATTACTGAGATCTACAGCAAAAAGTGGGGTGGTCAACTGTTAGAGTTTGCTCTTGTCTCCTGGGACTGTAACTAGGACTTTTTGCTTTGGTAAAATGAGATTTGAATGGGTATTTTTTGGAACAAAGTATTATGTGGGTCTGGCATAAAACAAAGGATGAAAATGTGGAAAAGCACCTCATATACACTGTTATGTAAAGCAGAGGAGCTGTGATGCTGTGGGCTTGTTTCTCTTCCAAAGGCCCTGAGAAGCTTGTAAGAAAGCATGGCCACATGATCTCCCTGATGCACCAAGACATTTAAAATTTAAATCTGGTGGACTTGGGCAGAAAATGGAAATGGGTCAGCTGAATAATGATCAAAAACAACTAAGCTGTTCAACATAGTAAACTCAAATCTGCAGAAATTCAACTTTTTTCTGTGGCAATCTCAGTTCTCAGACCATAAGAAGATTTTTTATTTTATTTTTTACTGTAGGACAACCTGAAAAGAACTGTAGAGGACCCAGGAATCTGAATGATCAACAGCAGCACAATGGTTTTTTTTTTCTGCAGAAAAGGGATCTGTAAATCACTAGATTTAAAGCAAAGGGTTTCAGATGTTTTCCCTCTTTAAACAAGACCGGATACAATACCCATAAATCTAGCCATTGATCGCTTTCTATTATCTTCATCTAGATATATTGTGTGTATTCTAGATAAAAAAAAGAGTATTTAATACTCGTTCAAAAACTTTTGCCTAATAAGATGGATAGTTGATGTACCTGACATTTTTAATTTAAAGTTTTAATTTGTATCCATTTTGAAACGCTCTGGATTCTCCAAGGGATGCAAATGGCCCCGGGGAAGCACTTTGGACTCACCTGATCTAGAGATATTTTAAAGGTTATTTCTCAGTGGGAGATTTTTCTAAAGCAATGAAAGCAAACTCAGACAAAGGGTTGTCTGCTACTATTGAACAACATTATACCTATTCATGACAGAAGGAGAGGTTTGTATCTAAATCGACATAAGAAGTACATCATGGGAATTTTTTTGAACCTTCAAACAAATGTATTTACTTAACCCCACCAACAGCAAAGAGCGTCCATGTCCTCTGAGGAAATGTACCGTCCCTCTCCTTAGCTGCGTGTTTCTTCTGCTCCAAATTACAGTCATTTAAGCATGACTAACAACCTTGCATCAGTATTTGCTACACTGGCCAATAATCAGAGAGCTTTCTCAGGAAAAGACTGTCCGGTTTATTTCCTTACAGCCCACAGGCAGCTGAAAGTTCCTACTACTCCTCGTGTTACTAACAGAAAAATGAGATCAATGTGAGGAACTCTGGGTTGTAGAGACCACCCAGAGGACCGGTATCTGTATAGTCTGGTCTTAAAGGCATTGAGTCATACTACCAATGATGTGGCTACACAAAGCTATCTGCATATTTCAAGATTTTCAAGCAAATCTACAAGGGTGAGGCACAAAGCTTTGATTTCTGAAAACCCACGTTTTTTGGGGTGGAGGGGGGGATTTACAATTTGATTCAACAAAAGATTTCAGATTTTTAATGCCATTGTCATGTGTTTAATTGTCATGTGTTTAATATACAAAAAAGCTCAAACTGACCTCATTCCTCAAAGCCTCTGCACCTACATCCTAATTATAGATCTACATGGTGGCACCAAAAACAACCTAACCCAAGGCTCTCAGTTTACAAATGTTTACAGACAAACTACAAACACAAATGTATGATCTTTACAACAAACATAGACTGTCGCCTCATTATTTCTGCATCACAGCAGAATTTCTGTAGGTTTCATAAGCTGACCCCAGTCTTGCAGAGGCATACATGTCTCCCAGCCTGTTTATTTAACCCTTACTCTTAGACAGGAGATGCCTCTCCAACCACACAAACCTCAACTCGCTGTGTCAATACCTGTGGCATTGACTCCAGCTGCACACAAAGTACACTGCTACAGGAAAATAGTTTTTTGCACTCGCATGAGACTCAGATTCAGCGTCTCCATGTATTGATCCAGCACGTCTGACAGCTATATGCTCTGCAGCTTAAGGACATGAATTCCAGAGCAAATCTGCAACTCCTTTCCCCTTTGGCAGATACTTGAAGTAAAGTTGAAGAGATGTAAAACACAGACACCTGCTTTGCCTGAAGCAAAGCTCTGCTAGACTCATAAATGAGTTAATTCAGGATTATATCCAATAGAGGTCTGTCCAACACTGACAAAAGATTGTGAAAATAATGACAAGAAAGCCCAGGGTTAGATGTCTAAAATAAAAAAATAAATAATAAAATAAATAAGAATCAGAATATTTGAAATGGGGTTTTCTCCCTATTATAGGATCTTTGATGACATCGTTGTGTGCATGCGCGGGCGGTTGGGTGGCAAGAAAACAAAAATGGCAGGCGGTATAGAGGCGACTAACGTTTTTAAGAGAGTTAGCGGGTGAAATCCCCAAAATATACACACTTTAATGTCTGCAAACAAGAAAAGGTTTACAGAGTAGCTTAAAATCTAAATTGATGATAAAATCGAGATTATTCACAGCCCATTTGAGATCTGGGATGATCAAAAATATTGGTCCGATTCGCCGGTGTCTTGGCCACAAATCTGCTGGGGAGACATTTATTCCTACCTAATAGAAAGCCCCGGACTATTTACTCATGACAATTTAAACGCTTTCAAAAGTTTGGAGGTCTACGATTACCTTTACATTTCAAGAAAAGTTGGGCCAATCTCTTCTACGAAACAGAAAGCTGTGGTCCTCCTGAAAGCAGAGTCTCAGCGTGATTCACATTTCCTGTGGGTGATCGGTAAAGAGAACGACGAAATCCTCACTGCAACTGCAGAGCTGGGTAAATCTTCATTGATCAGTGTCCTTATTTATTTTTGGAAATGTAGACGCTGTTGTACAGTTTAAGTAGTACAGTAACATGATCATTTTAATGCTGTCTGGTCTCTGGTGAAAAACAGAATTTCACCGCTTACACCGTTCTTCTAAATTCAGTCTCAGAGACATGCAGTCGTGTAGCGGCTTTAATGTTCAAACTGGAAGCAGCTGTCAGGATAGGACTAACAACTGCTGCACGTATCAGTGACGCCTGCAGGTATCAAAGAGCTGCTTTTTTTTTATTCTGAAAAAGGTTAAAAAGACATGGACCCTCTATCAATAAGATTTAGGTGAAAAAATAGATGTTTTCATCCGAAATGATAAGAATCTAGAAACGAACGCTGCAGGAATCCAGGCTTTCTTCAGATCTTCCTTATTGCCCGGAGCCATCCTTTTCGTTTTTCGTTATCTTTTTCGGAGGGAATCAAAAAAAAACTTTTATCAGGCCCCCAACAATTAACCACACAGCAAGAATGAACCATCAGCTTTGCTAAATCGTCCTCGAAAAATGCTAAACAATAGAAATACAGGTAAAATACGCTGCTTCCTGCCACACAGTACCATGATCCATTGCGAGAAAACAAACATTGACGTCACAAAAGATCCTCCAATAGATGTATTATATGTTTTGTGTGTGCTTCATGCTTTATTGTTGTTCTTACTTCATATGCTTTGTCTGTGTTTTATTGCTATTTTTATTTGATCTCCTAATCATTTAAAGCACCTTCAATTACCTTGTTGTTGAAAGTGTGCTATACAAATAAAATTACCTTGGCTAATACACCAAAGGAATAAGTCAAACTCATATCTATATATTTCTGCAAACTAAACCCTAAAATTCCGTTTATCAGAAAATTGGAATGATACATGAGACCAGTCATTTCTGTGGTTTGATTTTATGCTTGTCATGTTGATTCTACTGCCCCTCATCTTCCTCCTGACAATACCGCATAGATTCTCTACACCAGGTTTATGGTGAGTTTTAATCTCCCCCCAAACTTCTGAATGAGCTTTGCTTTACAAACCTCTCAAACATGCGTATATTCCCGTCACTGGTCCATTTTATAAAAAATGTATCGGTCACTCTACTTTTCCCTAATATGCATAGATACAGCACACTGAACAGTCAGCCTCAAATGATACCCTTTTGCAGCTTCTCCTGCTCCTGTCAAGCCAGTAGTTTTCCCCATGACTGTCTGGGCAATCACATAACTTTTTTGTAATTAAAATATTTTAATTGGACTTATGCATTTCATTTTCCAGAGAAACTGAATTTGGAGTTTTCCTTAGCTTCAAGCCATGATCATTTAAATTAACAGAAAAAAAAACACTTAAGGTAGAGTAATGCATTTGCAGTGCTGTTAAAGGGTGTATGCCTTCTGTTTTACTTTTGTTTTTTTCACATTTATTTATTCAAATTCAAAATACAGTATTCAAATTATTTTATTTATTTAGGGAAAAGGCTATCCAAATTAGCCTTGCTATTATATGAAAAAGTAAATACTGCTGGCTTCTCTACCTCTAGCACAAACTACTGCCATCTAGCTTTAAAAATAACTGGCAGTGACTTTTTTGGCTCTTTGTCAGATTTAAATCCAGTAATTAAGCGACTCCAAATATTCATTGTGGTTTATGAAGCTATTCAGTGGTTGACTTGCTGGTAGACTTTGGATCACTATCACCCTGATGCCCTTGAGCCTAAGGTTATGAACGGTTGGGGTGACATTCTCCACTTGATTTTCTGGAACAGAACAGATTTCATGGTTCCAGCTATTATACCAAATCTTCCCAAAGCATTAAAAAAGGTCCATATTCTCACACTACCACCACTATGTTCAAATGTCAGTATGATAGTTTTTTTTATTATTAAATGTGCTCTGTTCTTGAATTAGTTAAGATCAGGGCATGATGTGTTGCATTTTGAGATCTTTAAGGGGACGGGTTCTGACAACACAAAGTGAAATTTTTTTGGTTTTTTTTTTTTTTGGTTTTTTTGGTTTCTAACAAAATTTGGTTAATCACTGTTCATTCATGATGAACTGGTTTAGGCTGCAAAGAACAATCAGGTCTGCAGAAAGGATCATTTTTATGTTTCTATTTAAAATGTCTTCATTAAGAGAAACACCAGTAAGCATGTATTTGATCTAGTTGGGGCTCCCTTTAAAAGTCCCAGTTAGCTCCCACGTTGCTCGAAATCCCTTCGGCTCTGGTAAACAGGAGCACTAGGAATCTCACAGGTAGCGAGTGGCCTGGGGGACAAAGGGGGGGCTGCAGGAAATGTACGGTAAATGCAATCGCAGTGAGTCACACAGGGAAGCCGCCTGACTAGCAGACTGTGCTGCCTCATGGGGATAAGGCAAGAGGGCGTGGCGGTGATACAGACAGCCACCTTTGTTTGTATTAGGACTGGCTCCGTTTATCCATGGCCATTCACATATACACCTGAGCTGCTGGTTTCACATGGCACGGCCTCCTAAATGACAGATCGGAACGTTTTTATTTCCCTTATATGAAGCCAGAAGGATGTTTTGGATAAACTCGTTATAGTAATTAGCAAAAATCTTTATTAGTCAACACTCGGAGTGGAACGTAACAGTTTTCCACTTTTACGATTGTTGCTAAATAGCGAGTGTTGAGCAAAACCGGCGTTACAGTGAAGCACCTGCAGGCATCAGTCAGGGCGTTGGCCGTCTTCTCTGGGCTTTATCAAACAAAAGAGAGCATTGCAGCTGAAGAACAAACTTAAGTAACCTCATCTGAACTGATCTGTGAGAGCTCAGTATACAGCATGGGCACAACGATGAATGACCGGGGTTGCTATAAGAGGAAAAAACTACAAATGCTCAAAAGTATGAGCTATACAAACACTTAATTTCCCTCTGGGATCAATAAAGTATTTTTGAATTGAAGTGAGAAGGAGCTTGAAAGCATGTTCATTTTTTATGGAGCCAAAATTCGGGCCAAAAGTTTCCAGCCATTTGTTTCCCTTCCAGGGCATCAGCATAAACATGAAGTTAAAAAAAAATCTGACATAATGTCTTCGCTATGTTTGCTGGAGAGCGGATACAACTTCAGAAAACAACCACGTAGGTAAGAAGAAAAACAAAAAACACACACAAGAAGCACTGTGGGGCAATAATGACACAAATAACACCCAAAATAGTCTAGGAGGTTTTCTTAGCTTGTACGCCCTCTGTGAGTGCATGTTAGAGGAGGAGGACCTGTGACCGGGGGGGGACGAGCTGTTGTAGCCGTGCAGCGGCTTGTCTGGTAAGAGCGGCAGCTGCATTCCTGAGAGATTGATAATTACCGTCTGAAGAACTCTTCTATCCAAATCAGCTTTCACCCTCCCCAACACACACAAACACAGATGTATGAGCCCTCCACCCCTCATTAGCTCCTCATCCTCTCCCTGCCACACATCCCTCCTACAGCCCCCTCCCTGCCACGCTTGGCCACATGGAAGAAGATGGATAATAGCTGGCACATGGGAGTCGTTTAGAGATAATATAAGATGCAGTTGTGTTTCCACTGAGAGAAACACAAGATTTGAAGAAAACAACGTTCTGCAACTCTGTTTCATAAATTATAAGATTATAAGGATTTACCTATTATTGTTTAATCTGGTAATTAGGTTACTAGTATTAATTAATACTAGTATTACTTAATTTCCCCATGGGGATTATTAAAGTATCTCTTATCTTATCTTATCTTATCTTAAAGATGTACCAAGTTTTTAAAACCACCAACGTTTCTGGTCTAACTCTTCCTAAGGTTTACAAGTCATTTTAATGACAAGCCAGTGAAAGCACCAGATTCTGAAGTTGATCACTACCACTCAATTCACTGCCAGTCAGCTGGCTGAAAGAAGACCACTAAATTTTTTTCCCAGTTACAAGAAAGGCACATCAGACTGTCTGGGAATATTTTGGGTTGCAAAAAATGAAAATCTTGCAGTGGAAACTAAAGGAACCCCACTCAAAACTTGACAGCTGAGTCCAATTTCACATTGCGTTCCTAGCACTCAACCCTACATTTTGCTTCTGAAAGCTGATTTTCCAGTGACGTACCTGAAAACAAAGCAGTGGGAATTGCGCTTGCAAATACATCCACAATTTTAAATATTTTCCCAGTTAAAATGATTCAAATGACATGATAACTGTTGTAATGTCTAGTTTAGCATTAAAAACAGCAACAAAAAAGTTTTTCAATTAGAAAAAAATTTCCTATCACAACCAAAAGGTGTACTCAAGTAAAAGTAGCACTATCTTAACATATTTTTTATCAAGTAAAAGTACAAAGTAGTCATCCAAAAAAATTACTCAAGCAAGAGTAAAAAAGTATTTGGCAACAAGGGTACTCAAGTTTTGAGTACTTGTTTTGAGATCATAACATATTTATAAATTATGTAATTAAACAAAAATATAAAGGTATGTGTAAATTATGAAGATTCAAGTAAATACAAATACATGATATAATCGTAAAAAAACAAATTTGGCAAGAACGTTTTTTCCAAATGTTTTTTTGTTTTGTTATAAAATGAAGTAGGTAATGTATACCGTATGTGTTAGACCCGGGTAAGGTACCCCAACTTGATCTCCAAATGGAATCCACAGCAGCCCCAGCAGATAAAATTTAAATGATGAAGATTTTGTACAAACAAGAGGTCTCACTTCAACATAAACTGTATGTGTGAGTCTCGTGGATTTTTGGTTAAAACAAGCATTCAGTTTCATTCAGTAAAGTTCCTCACTGTGGGCAGAGTAGCCAGAAACTTTAGACAAGGAAGAGTAGTGATACTTCATAAAAATATTACTCAAGTAAAAGTAAAACCTACAGTCTAGTAAAACTACTCCAAAAGTAATTTTTTTTCAAAAAGTTACTCAAGTAAATGTAACTGAGTAAATTTAACCAGTTACTACCCACCTCTGAAACTGATGTATTTTGTAAGTTTCCTTTTCAGTTCTCAAACGAAATGTTTAAAAAAAGAAAACAAAATTTAGCGTTTGTCAAGTTAAAGTCTACAGTCAAAGGAATACAAACACCACTGTAAAGTCTAGTTTGATGTATTCTGACTATATTGTCCAAGTGAAAAAATAAAAACATATTGACAGTTATAATTGACAGACTAATCCGTATGCCTCAAGGATATTTAGAGAGTAACATACTTGAAGTGTGAAATCTTGGATCAACTTTATAGCATACAGTATATTTCTTGGCAGTGTATCGGTGCTACAATAACAAAAACCCAAATAAAATTTTTATAAAACACTTGATTACATTTATTAATATAATATTTCTGCTCATTTCAAACAAGAAAAAAATATCTGCTTCAGGTTTAATAAATAAAAATAGATAACTTGGAAAAACCTATATAAACCATTTAGTTCTTCCTTGACAATGATAAACAATAGCATCTGTTGCAGGACTGTTAACTGTTTACTCAACACATGCAGCCATATTGAGTCACACATGACTAACTATTAGGAAAAGCTGAGAATGTATAATGCAACACCTTCCTAAAGGAGTGCCCCATTGCTAAGAGGGATAGGGGTAACCTTAAGAAATGGTATTCACTCTAAGGTAATGTTTTAAAAACTCCAGTTACAAAGGATTTCCGTTGAGCAGTGACTTAAGGCTCTATACAAGCAGAAAGTTCGACTAATTACCATGTTGATATCACGTTTTTAGACTCCCAGAGTTACTCTAGGACAGCAATTCTCAACCCTGATGCTCAGAGCCCACAGTCATGTTTTAGATGCATCTAAAACATTAAGCTCCAGTCCAATGATTGCATTAATTCCTCAGTATGCCATTGGGTGCTGCAGAAGCCTTTTTATTACCCAATCATTTTAGCTATAGGTGGATGCCAGAGGGGAAACACCTAAAACATGCAGGACAATGAGCCCTGAGAACCAAAGTGGAGAACCACTGCTCTATAAAAATCAGAACGGCAAAAAGGTATATCTGTGATATAAGAACTTGAAACTTCTTAGTTCTGCAGGTGATTATTCTATGTTTTCCTTAAGTTTATATATAAAATCAAACTAACAACAAATGAACATTTTAAACACATATCTAACTTCAATAATGACTTAAATTATTATTCATAATTGTTGGGTTTCTGTTTTAAATAGAAATTAGATCATGTTTACATTTATTTTGTAATTTTTTGGTAAATATCGCAACAACGTTACAAGTCTAAATCAAATTTGTGGTTTGTCTGTAACGTTACAAGTAATTGTGCATAATGTTATACAATCAGCTTGCTGTTATGCTTTTAATGGAGCATAAAATGCTGATTTTAGTCAGGCTATCTGCTGAGGTAGCCAATCAGCAGTCGACTGCTTACTCAAAAACATTTAATTTTCAGGTCAAGAATGTTTTTTTTACCAGCTGAAAATATTTTCAGATTGCCAAATTCTTCTTTCTTCTGAGTGACAGAACACATAAGGAGGCTTTCTTCAGTTAGCTAACCACCAGTATGCAGCAATAGGTGGAGGAGGGGTGGGTCCGCGTTTCTTGAGGATACACACAGCCAAAGAACTGGGATCTTATTTCAAGCACTTTAAATTGTAGGAATGCTTTAATTTTTTTTAAATATCTGGACATACCTTGATAAACATTACCAATCCATGTCAATTGGATTATGATGTAGTGTTGTGCACAAAGCTACTTTCTTAATCCAAGTTAATTTTGCTTCAAACCTTGTTTCGCAACATTTAGAGATGAAGCCCAGCATGATCAATAGTTGTAGAGTGTCTCGTTCGCCTTGCTTCCAGGGGTTGCCAGGAGTCCAAGTTAGGACTGCAGACTTATAGACCCCTGAACTGCCCGGTCAGTCACTCTTGAAAAACAGAAACTGCTGTGGAGGAGCACTGACCGAGGTTACCAAGAGGGCAAACACAGCTGGACGGGAAAGGGATTTAAAAATACAAGCTGGCATCGCTGTGTTTCTGCTGGGTCGTGGGATTAAATTTGAAGCTTTCTCAGTCTGAGAGGCAGAGAAGTGGCCAGAAGTTAAAGATAGATGATTATAGTGAAGAAAATATAGAATCTCGGACAAAAGGAAAGTGTGGAAAAATACTTATTAGCATTAGCACAGACATCCTGATGCTCTTCTCCTTTTCAACAGGAACTCAATAGATCTTAGGTGCTGATAAGGGCTTACTGATAATTTACTCATCCTTCTAATTAACAGCACACTGTTTCCTACTCATGAGCCAGCCGTTTCCACACTGACACACACAGATCACCGTCATGTGGCTGTTACAGTACTGATTGTTTCTCCTGTTGCCTTGTCTGGACCAGCTGTTTTGACCTTTCCTCCACTGAGCAACTCAGCCTGAACCTGACTGTGTTGTTTCATAAGAAAACACTTCATCGTGTAGAGTTTTTTTTAAGGAGATGCATGAATCAAAGCAGGGATCAGATTCAGATACTTTTCCGTCAACTCACAAATTGTATCAAAACTAAGAACTTCCACTATTTTTGGCTAATAAAATGCATCAACTTTAAATTTACAAAAATCAGTTAAAAAATAGGCTCATACATTAGGTAAAGTAAGCACTGAACTCTTCTGTGCTTTTCTCTATTCAACCTTCTATCAATTATATAAAATCTATCAGGACTGCATGCTGAAAAACGGTCCCAAACCATAATGCTCTCATCTCCAAACTTCAATGTTGGTATGGCGTTTTTGGGGTGATGTACAAAATCATTTCTCCCCCCAAAGATAATGTGAGCAATGGGATCCAAAAAGTTCAGCTTTGGGCTAATCTGACCAGACTGCACTCTCCCAGTATTACAATGGATTCTTCAAATCTTCTGCATCAATCTGAAAACAAGCTTAAACAAGTTTTTATTTCAGCAGTGGAGTCTTGTGCATGGAATGTGCATAGAAGCCTTTGTGGTTGAGTATATTTCTTATCGTTTTACTTTATCTGCTAGTTCCAGGTCTTTCTTAAGCTTTCTGCAAGTGAGCCTTAGATAATTCCTGAGTCAAGAATCACCTGGTTGTGAATGGTTTATGGTGAAATTTTGTCCTTTTCACATTTGGATTATGCCCCCAATAGTGCTCCATTGAACACTGAGAAGTTTAGAAATATGTCTGCATTCTTGTGTGATACAGTGATAGTGAAAAATACTTTTACAGTCTATCAATCAGCTGATATTAATTATCACTAGTAGAAGCAGGATCACATCTAAAACAACGACATATGTCAGGAGATTTCTTGTGTTTCTATAATTTTTGCAGCTTCTTTTTATCATGTGTTCAGTATTTTTGCTACGCTATTCTACTTTATTAAACTTAATTTAAGGATTGATTCATTTAGATGTCTTTGTGTGTTTGGATTAGTTAAGTTGTTATCAACATCTGGTGTCCGTTTTGTCAGTAGCACCATTAGAAATATCTCTACTGAAATTTGTTTTTGCCCAATATCTAATTTTTAGGCTGTATGCTTCGATGTTTAGCTACTGATAATCTCATAAATCATTTATTTCCTGCTAGATTCATCAGCAGGTCGAACCGCAAAGAATCGGACACCGGTATCAACCAGGTAAATCCTTATCGGTGCATCTCTATTTTTTCCACTGTTATGTCATCTAGACCTGGATGCCTACTTGGATCTACAGATTAATCTTTGCTCTGTGCCACTGCTTACATACCATAACTGTAAAGCCGTTGGGTGCAAGCCTTGGCATGGCAGAAGAAGGAGCACCAGTAGGTGACACACCCTTTCTAAACAAAAATGGCTTCGTCTTGGCCTTACCTACACTGTGTGAAACCATGAAATTTTAACTAGATAAAAGAAACCATACCCCTCAATCTGCAGAAGAAAAGTTCTGATCCAGATCTTTCTTCTTCTCTAACATTCAGGAGATGCAGTAGACCAGACAGAAAGGAGGAGAGTCCTTGTCTGAAGTGATCCCATAAAATGGATGCTTTATCACCAAACAAGCCGTGCACATGCATGGGCAACATTCAAAACCAAGTGTGAGAGAATCATGTAGTAAGGAAGTATTTCCAGCTGCTTTAGAGGAAGGAGACAATAGGTTTATTGTCAGAGGTCTTAAATTACCTCTGTTGGACCCTTCAAAGCAGGCTACACTTTATTTGATTTCCAAGTAGAACATTGGCATTAATAAAAAGGCTTCTCTTTAGTTTAAAAGGAAATGCTGTAGCAGACAAAGACATTAGGGTATTAAAAAGGCTCATCATAATTTTTGAAAGTTATTTTTGATTTTTAATTATAAAGAAGTAAACATTTACACGCAACTTTTTCAAATAGCTACAAATAAAAACCAATTTTTGCCTCAAAACGTGGAGAAACAAGAGAATCTTACCTTTGCGAAACTTTTAAAGATCCGGTCGGGGTGATTCACTCACTCTCCATTTGAAGCGTCTCTCTGGGGCTTCATTTCTCTCCAGCTCCAAACTTTCTTCTTACTGTCCGAAAGAAAACTTCAGGTGAACCATTTCCGTGAAGGCTTCAGCGCGCTTCACGAAACTGCCGGATTTACACAGCTCCGCTGCGTTAAAGGAAAACAGAAGAGTTTGCGCTGCTGTCATGAGCTGCTTGACTGACTGTCTGTCTGTCTGCGGACGCTCCAATGAACTAAAGCAAAGAGGAGGGGAGCGGAGAAAATACCACCGAACTGGTAATCCCACCTGGAGGAGGCAGGGCTCAGGTAGGAGAGCGACCGAGGTCGGTTCACTGAGGACATCTAGTGGTAAATATGCAAAACTGCGCCAGGACATAACCCCCACCTCTCCACACAAGAAAGTGTGTGGAGAGAAAAATTTTTATTTGTTTCTCCTTACATCACCAATATGACAAAAAACGAAATAAGCAATTTTATAAATATTTTATATTAATTTGACTGTAAACGATTTTTTATTGCAACTACTTTATATATATTTAACTCTGCTGTAATGTGATCTAGATTCTGTGATCCGCATTACCTAAATCTATTTGATATTAAATAAAATATGATAAAAATGGAATTGGATGCTATTAAAAGAGACTTAAAGCCATTTTTAATACTGTTTAATCTTTACTTATTCAGGAACTCTTTCAAATAGTTTTATATTTTGCTAATACAGTACCTTAAAAATATTATTATGCCTTGAACTATTCCACAGTTTGTCATTTTAAAACCCTGAACCTTACATTTAAAAAAAAAAAGCATCCCCACATCATGATGCTTCTGCCACCATGTTTCGTGGGGTGTTCAGGCCAGAGTAAAGTAGAGTGTTAGTGTTCTGTCACACATAAAGTTTTGTATCTCGGCCAAAAGAAAATCAGATTTGGTCTCATCTGATCAGAGCACCTTTTTTAGTATGTTTGCTGAGCCCCCTGTGTGGTTTTTGTTAAACTGTAATGAGATCTTTTCCAGAGAAATCCAAAATGTGACAAAAGGTGCAAAAGTATTAGGGAGTGAATAGTTTCACAAGACACTGTATGAAACGTAGTTTTTTAAGACTATAACATTCCTTTTATTCTGTTCATATCTTGATGAAATTATTTTTTGTCCCAGTTTGTGCTTATTTCCATATGTCTGTGGGGAGCTTGATAGACAGAACTCAAAAACTGCTGAAACAAATGTGTTCATTAATCATGCAAATTGTACATGCAGAGTGACAGTAGTTGCATTGCCCTGCTAATGTTGCAGTGCTTGCTGTATGATTTATGGTTAAAAGCTGATGAAAACAGTTGCTTTCCCCCACAATATCCTTGGCAAGCTAAACACAGATATAAAACAAGCTGTTGATGTGTATAAATATAGACTTCTATGCCACACAGGCTGCTCAAGACACAGTCTGCTCCCAGTGATCCCAAGAGAGAGTTCTAGATAGAGTTTCCCCTCCGTGCCTTCTGTGATATTAATAAACACAAAGTGATCCTGTGTTTTTCTGCAGACACACGGAGAGCAAAGAACTACTTAGAGATAAAAAAAACAACTCTTCTCAAAGATTTTGAAACAGTGGGGGTTGTCATCTCAAAAACAGTGAGTAAAGTATACTTAATTTGAGTTGTTAATCATCTCTATGATTTGATGAGTAGAGAGTCATTGCTGGGATGGTAGCAGTTACAGTTAGAATCATTAATTATGTTGGATTGCCTTTTTAGGGAGTGATTAGATTATTAAAACTACGCTGTCATGATTTAATGTTGTTTATTTCTTGATTAATGACTGTTAAGCTGTTTTGTTTTGGGTGGAGGGAACGGAATATGGTTTCATGTGGGATCATTTTAATCTGTAAAGCACTTTGTGATGCAACTTCTTGTATGAAAAGCGCTTTATAAATAAAGTTTGATTTGATTTGTGCTTCAGTTTGTCATGAACAGAAAACAGCAAGTGGAGGATGGTAATAGCACAACCCCCCCTGAGGAATTACACAATGAGGATATTTCAAAACATGATGGACAGACTGACTCTGAAACAGCCCTGTATGAACCTGCACTTTTCAATACACTAAAGATGGACCAGATGGGCATGAAAGCTCTGGGGGAACTTTTTGAGTACTGGATCCTGCAAGTGTCGGGTCTGGAGAGGCAGAGGGACGAGCTGATGCAGGAGCTTCGAGCTCTGAAGGAACCTATGTTGCAGGTTGTGGAGCTCCTCCGAGAAAAGCTGATGGCTGCAAGGAGGCTCCTCACTCTGGCTCAGCTGGATTATGTCGCTGTTCATGAGGAAGTTCAGCAGGTGAAGAGGAAACTGTTCACTGCAGCCAGAGACTGCATCCAGAGTCAGGTGACCCTGGCTGAACAGGAGTACGAGGTGGCGCAGTCTGGTCTTACACAGGTCTGTACACATCGTTTTCACTGAAATGTTTTTCCAATTCACAACTTTTAATCTTGTTTTGTGCACAATAAATCTTTGGGCTATAAAACAAACAATACACATTGCATTTAGTCAAATCTCCACTTACCAATAAATGAATAAAATGTGTGGTCATTTTGTTTAATTTTTTACAAAGCAAACTCCTTGTGATCCCTGGCCGTCTGGTGTTCCTGTCCTGTTATTTATTTTATTTTATTTTATTGTCCTGTCGGGTGAGAAATCTGTACCCCCAGTTTACATTCAGCACCTTGCAAAAGTTTGCATACCAGTCACATTTCAAGTACAGATTTTATTGTATTTTAAGATTTGATGTGATAGACGAACAGAAAGTAGAGAGTAACTGTTCAGTGAAAGGTAAAATATTGCATCAATCTGTTAAGTGTGGTGTGCATTTATATTTAACTCATTCTACCCCCAAATAACATCCAGTACAACACTTCAGAAGCTGTCTGACTGAACTTGAGCTATTTAGCAAAAAAAAGATAAAACAAATTAGGTCTATTGATGTGCAAGGCTGGAAGAGATATAACCCAGAAAACATGTCAGAAAAAGTCAGAAAATGCTGATTTTTATTTGTAGAAACATTTTAAAACATGTTTCAATGCCCTTAAATGTCACAATTAGGAAATATAAAACAAATTCAAGAGGTAAGAATACTTCTGCAAGGCACTGTATGTTTGCAAAAGTTCTTTTCAATGCTAAAGAGTTCTGCTCTGTTTATTGATAGGAAGAACTCAAGGCCAGTCTCCATGGTCTAACCCATGAGTTGTCCCAGCTGCAGGATAACCACTGGAACCAGCTTAACTCCCTCAGAGATCAGTCCTCAAAACCGCGCAGGTCGAGGACAATGAGTGATGTCAGCCAGTGTCGCCAGGCTTCCATCAGGCTGCAGCGGAGGCTCAGTGGCTGCATAACGGCACTGGAGGGCTGGTACGAGCCACGCATGGTAGCGCTGCTGAGAAGAAGGCAGGCCGGGGAGGAATCATTGAGAAACTGCAAGGAGCAGGCGATGGACCTGAAAGCCAGCCTGGCTCCTCTAAAAGAAGACATACGGAGACTGGAGGTACATAGATCCTGTCTGGAGAAACGGATCACTCTTATGGAGATAGAGAGGGAGGAGAGGACAGCACATCACAAGGTAGGACTTGTCTTTGGAGGGATGTTGATGTACAGAATGTAGAAACACCCAGGCCAACAATATTGTTTTTACAGGAGACTGTGGAAAAACTACAAGAGACACTAAGAGAATTAAAATTGGAGTTTGAGGTTCAAAAGAACTTCAAGACCACTTTGGAGCAGCTCACAGAGGGCCTAAAATCAGAGCTCACGTTTTTAAGGTAAATGTACTAGAATCTTCTTAGCTTTAATTGAGAATCCAGATAAGTGACCAAAAAAATATTTGTTTTGCAGAGGCAGGGATGAACCGGGTAACATCTCTGAAGAAGAAGAACAATTATCCATTTCCAGAGGCTGAAAGCCGACCAAACACCGCAGCAGCATTTACAGTGCAAGTCTAAAGTTTACATCATGGTCTTGAATATATATTATTTTGGAACCTTTAGGGATACACTTTAACCTACCTGGGTTTTAGGGTGGATTGATCTACAACAAACAACTTCAGTGACTTTTAAAAACCAAAACTGGTTTTGTGAATTTATTGCAAATTCACTCCAATGTACACAGAATTATACCGGACATTTGATCACTCCTCTCAGAAATGGACGAGTTTATTTAAATTGGCCGTTTTATTTTCATGGATATTCCTTTTAAACAGTTTGCTCATTTTCAATACGGTTGAGGTCAGGGTTCTTTCATAAGATTCATTGTTCCTAACTATGTCCAAGTTTAAACCATATTTCAGTTCAGGTTAGTTTGAAGAATTTGGAGGTAGTCCCTTATTCTTATTCCACCCACTTTGTGTAATGCTACGGTATGCCTGGCAGTGAAACAGACCATCAGCATGATTGTGTCACCACCATGCTAAACTATTGGATATTTACTGTGGACAATGACACTGATATTCTTCCAGTTTATGGTGTTGGACATCTTAATTTCGTTTCCTCAGATTTTACCCCCTGGGTGAAATAGTTTAAACCTGTAACCCAACTGGCTGTTCCCACAGGATTATGATCCAAATCACTGTAAAAAACTGGTTTTGCAGTGAGTTAACTGGGTAAACATTGTCAGTGACTCTGAACTAAACCATATTGAAAACCTCAGATTCAGATGACCTCCAGTTCTGAGAACAAATATCCAGTCAGTCTCAGGCCAGAACCTTTATGATGGCTCCAACAAATGTGTGGTTTCACTTCATCTTGTAAGGACATTTATACGATTATTTGAGCTTGTATTTTTTTAAGGCTTTATTGGCTCAAGTGGCCTTTATTCATCAACAGCTAGACAGGAGATAGGGTAGAGAAAGAAAGGGAAATCATGCAGCAAATGACCCAGGGCCAGGAATCGAACCAAGGAAAGCTAATTCCACTGAGCCACATGACACAACAGCTTGTTTTCAATTTTAACAGAGAATTTGAATTAAATCTGTTCACCTATTTCTTGATCATACAATTTATGAAAGTTGCATACTATGACTCTACCCTAAAAATAAATAAAAAACATAACAGTATTTGTAACATTCAACTACATGAATGTATATAAACATTTTACACACTCTACATGTTAGAAACTGCTGCATGAAGCAAATATTTAATAGCACATTAGATGGAGGGATTTCACTCTCCAAGGAACTGTAGAAACAAGCAAAATACACAACTTTTCTGTAAATATTTTTATTATGAATATACTTAGATACACAAAAGTTCAGATGCAGCACAAGGAAACAAAATGCATAAGAAACAAAACACAAACAAGTGATGACACAAGCTGGAAAATTCACCTACAAATATCAAGCAAAAAGGAAAACCCTACAGTATGTACAATTGTATTAAAAATGGATCATTGTGAATATGTCTTCTGCACAGCTAATGAGAAGAAATAAAACTGACAGCAGACTGGTTTTTGATGGTTTCATTACAAATTACAGGTGATTTTGAAAAAACTAAATATCTAAAAATCAGACTGAAACCGGTGTCCTTTGAAATATATCACAACACGGTAATGGTGCAGAAACTCTTTAAAACACTTTTCTCCGAGATGCATTTCAAAAGGTTTTGCTGCTTATGCAAGCAAATCTGAGAAAGTGATCCATTTTTAACAAGCAGGTCAAAAGACTCAAGGTCAGAACTGGACTCATGCCTGGACCTCTGAATCTGCAGCGCCCTCTGGGTCCTCATCGTTGTAGATGTTTTCAGCCTGTGCAAGACACAAATAACAGATTTACTACATTCACTATGTTTTAATAAACAACATCTCCCAGCTGGGACAACAAAGTATTCAATTGCTTCCCTCATCCCCCATGCGTGCTCAGTAGGAGGGATTGCTGTGGTTGGGCTCTACATAAATGGGGCACAACTGCAAGTCAATGACTATGCAATATGCTGGGACTCCTTAAATCGAAAACCTTTAAACTGATTGGTATGTGTATACGATTGAATTGAAATGACTTTTCTTGTAAAGTGATTTGAGATTACATCTGTTGTAAATTGGCGCTATATAAATAAACTGAATTGAATTCCATTTTAAGTTTTGCCCTGCTCTCCACATTGATTCTTCATTTCTAACCAGGGTTCCTACCAGGGATGATAATTAGGGCCGGGCACCACAACAGGGTACCTCTTTGTTATCGACCGAAAAACAGAAAAAAGGGAAAAAATTTCTCTAAATTTCGGCATTTTTCCAATAAAATGTCCCGGTCAATTTATTGCTTGGTCCATTCTATCTGCTGCCACGCGTCATGTGACTGGAAAGGAGACTCGCTCACTCTCACACAGCCCCACCTCTCCACTTTCAAAAACACAAGCATAACGAGTTTGTGGATGAAAACGG
Source organism: Valencia hispanica (assembly GCA_963556495.2). NCBI lineage: Eukaryota > Metazoa > Chordata > Actinopteri > Cyprinodontiformes > Valenciidae > Valencia > Valencia hispanica. Next base: position 16,470,176 of record OY747720.1, on the reverse strand, counting down.
CGGAAAGAAAATCTAAGGTTTAGCTGCATTTTGTAAAACTAAACGGAAATGGAGCTAAATGCAACATCTGAGAGACAATTTGTGTCACAAAAACGGGAATACCGGCAATTTAACAAAACACCTCGTCGTGTATGGCATCGATTTGTGAGCTGAAGTATGTACAGTCTTTGACTGGAAAAAAACACACAAAAAGCAGACCCGAGTCCACAACCCTCCTCCGCTGCATCTACAACAAAATCGCTGGAGGTGTCTGAGAATTAAAGCATTATAAAATGATAAATATGCCATAACACAAACCTACCCGCCGTTTGTTTACCTAGCATTAGAAAATCTAGTTCAGCAGGCTTGTTATTATTGACATGAAGCGAAGCATCAGTGTTTATAAAACATTTACATTTTGTGCCTTTACTGTTTGCACTGAGTTTGCCATGTTTTTGCTTAGTTTAATTAAAATTATTATTATTAATTATAGACTTAAGAATATAGGTATCAAAAAAAGTATCATTACGGTACCAGTATCAAAGCAGTAGTATCAAAAAATATCTAACGGTACTCGGCCTAACTGATAATGCTAGGAAAACATGCAATATGTGGCAATGTTGGTGAAAGATACGATAACAGTGACTTGCGATAAATAAATTAAAGAGCAATAATGCAAGTCTGTTTTGGGTTCAGAGCAAACAGATCTCGGATAATAAGCAGTCTAGCTACTGGAAATAGCTAGAAAATGCATAAATCTATTGTGTAGGAAACCAGCATAACTCACAGGATGTGACATATCCTTTAGGAAGCCCTTACCATCTGCCACACTTGCATGATGTTGTCCTCTGACACTGAACAGATGACCCATGGCTCATTGGGGTTCCAGGAAAAGTCTGAGATCTTAGCTGTGTGTCCACCATGGATGAACTAGGAAGCAGAGCAGAAAGACTGAGCACACCACCTACTATTCAACAACAAACAGAATTTAAGACGACGGCTCACCAGTAGCTCAGGAGGACCATCCTCAGCATCTTCTGGTGACTGCTCTTCTCCAATCTTACTCAGGTCCCAGACGTTGAGCCGCCTGTCGGTGCCGCTTGAGGCAAGGATCGTCTCATTATGAGGAGACCACTGAACCTGTGAGAAGAAGACAGGAGAGGTGGAACAGTTACGCAACAAAAGCCTCTTCAAAATAAAATATTTTTATAGTTCCGACACCAAAATCCTCAATAAATGTTGTGCACACCCTACCTACTGAGCTTCACAGAGTGCAGAAAGTTATACTACAAAATATGGAGAAACCTTTTTATCCGTTAATATATTTTTGCACCCCCCTGTACCTATTGGCCGCAGGAAAGCAGCATCAGTTTCCAGCGACCTTGTGGATAAAGCAATTATAGAAAAATGGATGAACTGCACAATGAGTAGATTTAGTACATATTCTAGAAAGTTAGTTTAATCATGAACTCATCGATGCAGCTCCTGATATCCTTTTAAAACTCCACTGTTCGGGTCTGCTTGTATTATACATTATTTGCCACCACAGGTTTTTTTTTTTTCTTGTTTTATTCCTTTTACAGTTGACAATCTGCATTTATTCAAAACACATTTTTATTGAATCAGCTTCAGGTAAGATTAGTTTACACATGCTAATATGTTCCTCATATTCCTCCAACCACTAATGAAGTTTAGAGATCAGCACTAATGTGTTTATGATTTAGGTTTTGTGCTGCATTTTAAACATTAGAGTTGTTTTTCTTTTTGATTCAAAAGAAATCATAAATAGGTTTAAGTCTTACTTGGAAGATCTCGTCCTTGTGAGATTCAAAGGAGTGGAGTTTCAGCTTCAGGTTCCTCAGGTCCCAAAGAGCCACAGTCTGCAAATTAAAGAAAGGGGAAAAAAGGAGCCAAAGCAAATTAATTCCACTGGAAGAAAAACTATGAGAGCAACATGCGACGTAAGAATCAGTCAGAATTTTGTCTCACCTTGTCAGCAGATCCAGTGGCCAGAATGAACTCACTGTAGGGATTAAAAGACAGGCAGTTGACTTCTGCGGTGTGAGCGTCCACTGCATGACTTGGTTTGGAGGTGTTGTTTGACCGCGTGTCCCAACTGTTCCAAAAACACAAAAGGAACAGCTGTTCAGACAAAAGCTCAGAATTGCTGATTTTGTTCATGGAAGGTTACATACATCATGAGTTTCTGGTCATCTGCAACGGATCCAAAGAGGGACTCATGGAGCAAGTGCCAGGAGACATCTTCCACCACAGCCGTGTGGCCTGTGAAGATTGTTTTGGCATCTACGATCTTCCCCTCCTTTGGCACTGTACTGATATCCCAGAGGCATATAGTCTAAAGAAGACAAAAATAAGAAAACAATTGTTTAAAGAATGTTACAGTGAGGAGGAATATGTTAATTGTGGAATAGATTAGACAGCTTTCTTACGTGGTCATCAGAAGCACTAAGGAGACATCCGCTGAGGTTTGGGTTCCAGGAGAGGCCATAGCCCTCCTTCTGGTGTCCCCTGAGTCGCAGGTCGGGGGTGCATTCTCCAGAAGGATCTTATATAGAAAATTAAACCAACGTTAAAATAATAAGTGTCAGAAGGAAACGGTGGTACACAATTCTGTAAAGTGTATCAGAAGTGCTCTTACCAGGTTTGGAGGGGTGCTTTGTGTAATCAAAGACCAGTACATCACTGGTGGGGGTTTTAGTGGCAATAATACAGGGGTTCTGGGGCATGTAACGGGCTCTGTTCACTTCTCCCTCATGGTTGATCTTGATCTCAATCTCTATTTTTCCACTTACAGAGCCAAAGCCTCCAAACTCTAAAACAAATAAACCTTCATTTAAACTACCTACATTTGGTGCGGTAAGAATGTTTTAATACAGTTTAACAATATCTCTCACCTCCTTTCTCACTGTCATAATGTGAAGCATCAAACTGGGCATCATCATTTGGAAGCTGAACACTGGCTATTACAAGGTGATTCTGCTCGTCAGAGGTGTGCGTCCCCAAAACCAGTCTATGAACACTGTAGTCCTTTCCCTCAGGTCTGTAAGGAATGACATGACCGTAAAATAAACACATCAAGTACCATTAAGAGTGACAATTGTGACAAAAGGCAAGTTTATAACTAGAACAGTAAATATGGCAGTAACACATCAGAGTCCTTCATACAACAGGAGCAATTATTATATAGAAATGCACCAAATCAATCAGCCAAAGAATGAAATCTGTGAATTCATGATGATCAGCAGGTCTAATGTCAAGAAGTTACTCTTTTTGCACTATGAGTTTAACATAAATCAAATAAAGGATAGAGATATATGCTGTGATGCATTAATATAGGGAAATGTCATTCCTTGTCAAAGCTGCTACCTTTTCTAAAAATGCAGCTCATTTATTGAAATCTAACATTTTGATACTTGTTAAATTATGGTGAATCACTTCTGAATAACATAAAGCAATGTTAATTTAAAATTATGTTCCAATTTTAGTCTTAAATATAATATTTTGTTTAGTCATAATTAAGTCTGAAGTTATTTTATAACTTAACACATTATAGGCAACAACGTTCACAGAAAGTTAAGCTAAATTAAGTTTGAAGTAATAAAGTAATGGATTTTATTGGCTGTTTTGATTCTCAAATTAAAATGATTTCTTTCATAGTTATTGTTTGGCTGCATCACTTTTCATTAAGTCTTGATCCTCTCCGTCTGGGAAAAAGGTATTAGATGACTGGCAAAAATGCTGGTATGCCTGAATTTCCTAATTGTGGGACAATACAGTTATATTTTTTTCTATACTATTCTAAAGCATGTGACTGATGCAGATTTAGTCATCCAGTAAAACCATTTTGGTTGCTCATTTCATTTGTGTCGAATTGTAAACTATTTTCACAAAGCCCATGTCGAAATATAGATAATATTGGAAATAAGTTGAGCTGAGAAGTTGGGAGGTCCTCCAACCAAATTCTGGTAAAGGCTCTATACAACATCCCATACTCACCTGGTGACATCTGGCAGCCACTGAGCCGTCAGACTGGGCCACTCCAGGGCGTGAGTCATGACCAGATCATAGAGAAAAGGGGTGTTCTTCTTCCAGATCTTGTACTCCTCATTGATCACCCTTTCTTCCACGGCATCATCAAATGCAGCTGCAAAACATATCCCACACCCACAGAGTTAGTTTAACAACTACGAACCTCACAGTAGCTCAATGTACTGGAAGAATAACTCTGTGGCATATAGATGATTTCAACTACCTACTTGTCATTATTACACAACTATGTTAATCTGTTTAGGTAATTTCTTGGGTTTGAAGTGACTATAATGCGATTCTTTCTAGCAAGATAAATGCAGAAACAAGTGTATGTGACACGTAGCTCCACACACACACCAGTATATGATATATATTGTAGCATTAAAACTCCTCTTGTCACCAGCGAGTTAGCAGCTAACAGCTAGCATGCTGCTCTGTAACAATGAAAGGGGATGCTGGGTGACGCGCCAACAGCCACCGGTTCGACAGTTCTCGGGCTTTAAATCATTAAAAACTAAGAGCGTTGAAAAATAAACTTCTAGTCGTGAACCGGTGGGATTCTTACCGTCTTTATCGGCCATTTCGTCGTAACTACACAGATAAGTCAGGCGATAATAAGTATTTTTCGGGAAAGATAGCAGAAGACAGCAATGAGCTCCGCAATGGCGCCAACTCCACAGAACACCACCAGCCAATCACCATTCAGCACAGCAGACAGGAAGTCCTTATGACAGTAGATCCGGAAGAGATATGAATGCAACATAGAAAATCGGAAATTATAACATCATGTTTTGGACAATTCAACACATAGTCGGATTTTTAAACCGATACCTCGACTATGTCGTCCAAAGTTCAACTTAATGTATTACGTGACAACATCTAAAAGTAACGATGAATAATGAACTAAATATTCAAACTGCCTTCCCAATTACGTTAAATACAATCAATAACGTCTTGGTATATTTCATCTAATGTGTTTTTTTGTTTGTTTTACTAATACGTAATCTAGTTGTGAGTTTTGGGTTAACAGCAATAAAGTAAAGTAAATCTGATGACTCCTCGTTTGTTATCTTCGATTTATTTTGAACAGTTTGTGCGATTCACACATTTACGAAATCTGGATTTCAGACTGTGAATGCAACATTCGCTTTTTAGCTCGTGACCATGCTATTGACAAGAACCAATAATATTTTTTAGGCCTAAATCAATTTCAGCTTCAATGGACGACCGTCAGCTAGACCTGACCGAGCAACAGAAAGTTATTAAATCAAAATATCCTCCAATCAACAAGAAATATGAATGTAAGTCTAGAACAACCATGAAGAATGTTGGTAGCTTCGCTTGTTCAATGCAAACATTTGCTTGCTGTAATTAACACTGTAATTAGATGAAAAGGTTGAATGTTAAATCTGTTTAAATGAAATATGTTATGTAAACTAGGTATCAAACATACATCCTGTAAATGAGTTGTCATTACAATGAGGGATTCACCGATATTAACATTTGGGCCAATATGGATGCTGTTGTTATGGCCGATAAGCAACATTTATTTCCGTACAGTTTTTACACAGTGTAAAAACAACCACGCTGCCTACATTGCCACTCTGCTTAAAATAAATTTAAAAAAAACCACAATCCTGTGCTGCCCCATTCACTGTCATACCACCAAAAGAAGAAGAAAACAAAAACCCCTCCCCCTCCAGAAACACACAAACGGCAACAAGATGGAAATAAACATCGATTGTTAATATCGGCCCAGTTTTACTTATCAGACCGATAAAGATATGTTATTAAAACGACTAACATCGGCTGATATTAAAGTTGATGCCGATATATCATGTATCCCTTATTACATTTTTTTTTTTACCAGGTCAATACCTTTATTAAACTCATATCTCATGTTTTATTTCAGACCTGGATCATACAGCAGATGTGCAGTGAGTGTTTTGTGTATTGCTTTAGTAAAAGAATGTCTGCTTCATGTCCTGTGATCACCTTGATTGTTTCATGTATTTATATTTTTTCAGAATTCACTCCTGGGGAGACTCCTTAGAGGAAGCTTTTGAGCAGTGTGCGATGGGGATGTTTGGCTACATGACTGACACGGAGACTGTGGAACCGATTGATACTGTTGAGGTGGAATCAGAGGGTGAGAAATTAGCAGAAAGCATACTGTGGCTTGGGTTTTATGTGATAGGCAAACACAAAGTAATGACAAACTGAGAAGGATACATATTTTACAAAATAAAGGTTTTGTTGGGATGGGAACTGAAAACTGATAAAAGAAAACTGGTCGGGCTGTTCTTCAGCAATGTCAAAGGGTGACACTGGGGTAGAGTGGCAAAACGGAAACCCTTTTTAAAAAAAATATCCTGAAAAACTTTCCAAAATAACATTTGATATCTCCCAAAAAGAAAGTTGAAAAATGTGATAGCCTGGTCATAATTCCAAAAGCTTTGTTTGGTATAAAAAGCATGGTGGTGGCAGCATCATTCTTTCTCTGGAGCTTTTTTTTTCTCCTTTAGCTGGAACTTGCCTTAGGCAGGGTGGCAGGAATTATTAATGGTTCCAAAATAATGTCACTAAAACAGGCATTTCAACAGGGATGTGTAGCCATTTTATAGCCCCTGAAGCTCAAGGAATGAAATAAATCTAAGGTGTTACAGAAACAGCTGTAGACCTGTTGATGTCCTCCTTAATACAATTACATTAAAAATACTTTTTTGATCCCAGGGGGGAAATTAAGTGTTGTTGTAGCTCATACTATTCAAGTTTGTCTTCAAGGAGTTGTTGTAAATGCTGATGGCTGTGGGCAGGAAGGTCTGTGTTACAGCGAAACTGAAGAAGGCTCCGACTGAAGACACTCTGATGTTGTATCTCATGAAGAGGATGCTCAGGGTTGTACTGCTCACATGACTGTCCATTCTGTGACTTTTGAAATGCATGTATACACCTTAGTCTGGCTGGAATCGAATCGAACTGGTCTTCTCTTAATTGAGCCAACAGACCCAGATAGTGTAGTTAGTAAACCGAATTTCTCTGCATGTAAACAGAAGAGGCAGCTTAGTCAAGCTATTGGCAGCCTGGGCACTCCCCCTTCGGGAGGAGACGAACCCGTGGGAACGGGAATAACAAAACCGGCAGCGACAAACGAGCAGCAACAACGAGTGTAACACAATCAAAGAGTACAGTACTTACAAAGTTTACTATGGTGCAGCGTTGTTGTCGTTCATTTATGCTATCATTGTTTATATCCTGCTTTTACTCCATTTGCTTCACTGCTGCCAGCATTTGTTTACTATCTGTGTGACTAGCCAACCCTGATCCTCGAGAGATACTTTCCAGAAGGTTTTATATGCCTTCCTGCTCAAACACAGCTGGATCAAGTAATTGAACTGAATTACCTCTGCAGCATGCCATCAAGTTTGGGAAAGGCCTGCTAATACGCCATTCACTTGATTCCACTGTGTGGGAGTAGGGATCAATTTAAAACCTGCAGAACAGTAGCTCTCAAGGACCAGGGTTGGAGATCCCTGCTCCAGGCCAATCGGAAAGATGCTAACGTGAAAAGGCGCATGTCGCCACCTAGCGTTGTGGAGTTGAACACACTTCATTCAATAATTTGATTTTCTGAGTGACACCTAAACTGGGATAAAGGCTCCCATTCTGGTTAAGCTATTAGGTCGATTTAGATGTGCATGTAAATGTACTGGCTGCTTTGTGTTTATTTGTATCTAAAGTGAGTGGGTCACTGGTGATCTGATCACTCAGAATGGATTTTATGTGAATGGTCTTTGTTGGGCTTGTCCACTAGCATCTGAATCAGCCATGCCTGTTAATATTAGGTATAAAAGTAAAGATTCAGACTTGAACAATAAAAAAAAGAAACAAAAATCTTTCTTTCAGTCAGTTACCTGCTCATACAGGAGTCTGTCAAGAGCCCCGAAACTCACTGACTTTGTATAAATGTACGGTGAGAATGGTTACATTTAGGAGCCATTTAAAGCCATGTGTATCAGTATCATTGTGAGTTTCAGCCAATCTAATCCAATATAAGTGGAAGATAATATTTTTATCGTAGTTTTAATTTTTGGCAAAATGGCCAAACATCCAAAGTATGTTTGAGAATTATGGCCATAAACTTGATTTAAAACAAACCAAGGGAAAAAGGTAATTTTATTAATATTATAGCATTTTATCCCAGACATTGCCCCAAACCAGACCCCATCATGACCTCCGTATTCAGTTCCTTCCCGAACCTGATTTTTTTTAGTCTTTTTTTATGTCCAATGTCTCGACTGCTATTATTGTTTATCAGGGACTCGAGGCTTATCAAATCACTTGGCTGTTGTTTTGACATTTTTTTTGATCAGCTTACATCAAGTGGTTTTTAGATGTAAATCTGTGGTAAATTTGTGGTAAATCTAAACTCTTCTTGTACTTATTTTTTCTAAAGGTGAAGACATGGAGTCTCTTCTCTTCCACTTCTTAGATGACTGGTTATACAAGTTTTGTGCAGATCTCTTCTTTGTCCCCCGGGTGAGTGAGCCCACTAATTCTTGCTATTTGATCACTTATAAAAACCTCTTAATTGCTCATTAGGAAAGACACTTTTCTTTCCTTCAGATCAGTGTTTCCCAACTCTAGTCCTCACAGCACACTGTCCTGCATGTTTTAGATGTTTCCCAGCTTTAATACACATGGTTCAAATGATTACAGTTCAGCAAAAGCCTGTTGATCAGTCATCAATTGCAATCAGGTGTGCTGAAGCAGGGGAACATCTAAAACATGCAGGGCAGTGTCCCTTGAGGACCAGAGTTGAAACACACTGCTTCAGATCACTCTTGGTCTTGATCAGTGAACTTGTTGGATCAATTCTCTGAGTCTGCTAGAGAAAACGGATCATATCTATAGTAATGTTTTTGTTTTTGCTTAAATCTTTTACATCTGTATATCAGGAGATAAAAGTCGTGTCCATTGACAGAATGCATTTCAAGATTCGCTCCATTGGGTAAGTTAATACGAAATTTTTTCACATTTTCGATCTCATTTTTGTTTTCAACGTAATTTAATGTCATTTATTTTTTCATGGCATCACCTACAGTTTATTGGCATGTTTTATTATGAGTCAGTTATTTCTCTTTGTTACTGGAATTGTATCTGTCAACTCTTTGCAGTTTATTTAATTAAACTGCTTAAAGTGTGTGATCTGTGCAATACTTTCAAACAACATAGAGTAGGTTTTACTGGTCTTGGCTTTGGCTGAAGTCTAGCAGATACTGTGTGTTTGACTCCTATTTTTATTAATAAAAGGTGGGGTGAAGAATTTTCTCTGGCAAAGCATCCACAGGTAGGACAAAAAAAGAGAGAAGGCTGTCTGTGGTAAAAGTCAGAATCAATCTAATTCATCCTCTTATATTCTGTGTATGTTGTTTTTTCTTCTTCAAGGGAACAGAAGTGAAAGCTATCACATACTCTGCAATGCAGATCCACGATAAAGAAAAACCAGAAATATTTACCATCATCGATATTTGAGGATCCCTCTGAGGGAAGATGACACGTCTGGTTCATTGGGACTGTTCATTTTACACGGCCAATTTAACTGGTCTCACATTGATCAATAAATAGCTAAATCTGCTTTCTGCTTTTGGTGAACTGTTTACTGATTAGCCCTCTTGAGGGTTAATTTAATCAAAGGATTTTGTCTCAAGAAATGTAATTTAGAATTTTAAATAAACAAATTACAGCAATATGAGGGGTGTAAATGTCATAAAAGTAATTAAGATATTTTCTTGAAGTCATTCACAAATTATGATAAACACTGATATGTTGGTATTTTAATGCATTTGTTCAACTGTTCACCTCTGTTATCTTATGTTATGAATATGAACATTGTGATAATACTTCTAATGAACGTTTTGTTGGTTGATTTAATGGTTATGGCTGCCTAAAAACAGAATCTTATTTTTACATCTAAATGTAAGTGTGGAAATTCATATGCCAAAGATTAATTTGCCTAATGACATTGGTCCTAAAGTGTTTAGGGGAAGAGCATTGCCCATGTGGAAACCTGACAGAGATGGTCTGGACATTAATAGGTTGTTTTATAATTCTGTTATCTTAACACTGTGTCCTAAATAATTGAAAGAGAATCTTTGTTAAAGACAAATGGCTAAAGACATATCTAATATTAATTTGACTCTTTTGAAGAACATTTCCAATAAATATAATGACAAGTGACAATGTTGGTTCTACTGGATCTAAGCGCTGCCTTTGATACAGTCGACCATACTATTCTTTTAACCCATTTAAAACAGATTACATCCTATCTCACAGACAGGACTAGTATGGTAAGTTTAGATACCTGCTCCTCTAAGATACACAAGATTACATGTGGTGTGCCCAAGGGTTCAATTTTAGGCTCAGTGCTTTTTAACCTGTATATGCTTCCTCTTGGCAGTGTCATCAGAAGACATGGTTTTCACAGTTATGCTGATGATACACAGTTGTACATCTCCGTGTCTCCCGATGACACACAGCCAATGGATGCACTTTTTAACTGTCTCCAGCTTAACCAGGACGAAACTGAAGTTTTAGTCATCAGTCCTGAGGCTCAAAGAGAGAAGCTTTTACCAAAATTACAATCACTGTCTTTTAATCCTTCTTTACGTGAAGAACCTGGGCATGATTTTTGACTGAGCTAGCGTTTATCCCTCACATTAAAAACATTACTAAAATAGGTTTTCATAATCTAAAGAACATCGCCATAGTCCGCCCCATTCTCTGTAGGGCCAACACGGAGTCAGTGGTGCATCCTTTTATCACCAGTAGAATTGATTACTGTAATGCCATGCTTTCTGGTCTTCCCAAAAATAGTAGATCAGGTTTACAGCTTGTACAAAATTCAGCAGCACATGTCCTGACAAAGACTAGGAGGAGGGAGCACATTACACCTGTCTCAAATTCATTGTATTGGTTCCCCGCATGTTTTAGGATCCATTCTAAGGTTCTTTTAATGGTGTCTTAATGGTCTTGGCCCTTCTTATCTTTCAGAACTGCTTTTACTATTTGAACCTTCACGGTCTCTGCGCTCCTATGGCAGCCGTCTCCTTGTCATCCCTAAAGTCAGGACTCACACTCACTGCGAGGCGTCGTTCCATAATTATGGCACTCACCTCTGGAACAGGCTGCCAGAGAACCTCAGGGCCCCAGAGAACGTTCATGTTTTTAAGAGCAGGCTCAAGATTCACCTTTTTAGCCTAGCTTTTTACTGATTATTATTTATTATAGTCTGTTTAATTGCTCTGCGTGTTTTATTTGGTACCTTTTATCTGTGTTTTACTATTTAATCTTATAGTATCCACAGTTTCTTTTTATATTTTAACTTGTTATTTTAATCTTACTTCCAGTGTTTCCTCTGTGGGAACCCTCTGCCTCGGAAGCGGTGGTCGGCTGTAGCTGCCTGGTGCTCTCCAGGTAGCGCTTGGGTGGAGGTGGGGGTCTCAGCCTTGCCTCCTCTGGGTGCCTTGGGTCAGTGCCTTGGCTGCTGCAGTTGATGTGCTGCTGCCGGTGCAGATGGCTCCTTCGACAGGGTTTCCTAGTCTGGCTCATCTGTACTCAGCCCAATGCCCTTTTTATTGCTGCTCTTAATTGTGTGCGTGCATGAAGGTTGGGTCTGGGGGAGGGGGGGTTATTATGTGGGGGGAGGGATGGGAATGTGGTCTTTGTGGGGTAATTTTAGTTCTGTAAAGCACTTTGAGTTGTAATTGTTTTATGAAAAGCGCTTTATAAATAAAGTTTGATTGAAGTTTGGAGTGAAAAAAATCCCCATTAAAATTTTGTATTTTTGAATTAAATAAACACATAAACCCATTTTAAAAGTTTGAATAGATTGAAAAAAACCTCAAATACATGAATAAGAGATAAAGGTTACATGAAAACCTGTTAATTTATGTCATAAGGAACATATTAACAAAATATTACATTCTCAACCCATAAAGTGTCTTCATAATGTATTCACAGCTCTTGAACTCTTTAATGTCTTGTCACATCACAAATGCGCTTATGTTATATCGTAATTTCACTCGATAAAAAAAAATTAAAAGATACACAGTTTTCAAACAGAAATACAAAAAATATGGCTAGCATAGGTTCTGTTTAGTTAGGTTTTAAAGATAACTGCAAGGTACAATTTTTAAAGAGTTCAACAACATCTTTATATTGTTTTTTTTCTCTTTAACTGTTAAAAACATGACCATAGAATAAGTCTTCCTATTGTAGACAAATGTGTTAACTTTGAATTAATAAAACTGGAATTTAGAAAAAGGGCCCAACTTATTAATGCAAGGCAGCCAAATTGAATTTTAAGGATAGGGCTGGTGAGACACATCTGAGTCCATACTGACTGTGGTGGATCCTGGGATTCTAAATGATTGACAGAATCATTGTTTTGTTGTTTTTAACTGGAGGTACCCACCCAGAAATGTGGCTTCTACATTGAAGGAAAAGGCCAGTGCATTAACCAGAGGTGGGTAGAGTAGACTAAAATTGTACTGAAATAAGAGTAGCACTAATTCAACATATTTTTACTCAAGTAAAATTAAAAAGTATCCATCCAAGAAATTACTCAAGTAAGAGTAAAAAAGTAGTAAAAAATCTACTTGAGTACTGAGTAACATTTGATCTAATATTTTTTATTATGTCATCAGACAGATGACATAAGACTAAAATGAAAAGAACCAATATACAAAGATACAAATAACACATTTTAAACAGAAGAAACACCTTGCTAAGTTATAATTCGTCAATATACCATTACCTACAGTAGGTAATGTAAATATATATCTTAGAACAAGTTACAAAGTACTTCCAGTGAAAATGTATGATGTTTACTGTATATTCACTTGGACCTTAAAATACAACAAGCTCGACAGAGAAAAACAAAGCCTGTGTAGAAACAGGTGGTTTCCTTTGATCAAATTTAGGTGTGTTTTAATAAAACATATTTGTTTTCCATTCAGGGAAATTACTCACAGTAAAAGTACGGTTAAGTAAAACTACTCTTAAAAGTACATTTTATCCAAAGGTTACTCAATAAATGTAACTAGTTACTACCAGAGGTAGGTAGTAATTTCCTAATGTTGTGGCCGCCCAACATCTGGCAATAAACCCTTTCTGATTAACTTCATGGGTTTGAAATTACGCTTCCGGTGTACAATCTTATTTAGCACAGATTTATTTAGCACAGAATTACTTTTTTTCCAAAGTAAAAAGAAACACACAATTACTCTAGATTGTAATGGTTTGAAAATAAAATAAAAGCGGGAACCAAGCGGATGATGTTCCTGTCCGACTGTGACGTCCTTCCTCCCTTTCCTCTCAAATGCTGCTGCGCCATCCCTCCTTTGTCTGCTGAGGAGAGGAGAGACACCGGCCGGGATCGCCACTCCGCAGTCTGCTGATAGTTTCCCTACCGAAATTACACTGATCGACAAAATAGGCTAAACAAACACGATTTAATCCGGCGAACTAGTTGCGAGTCAGTTTTGAGTCCAACGACTGCAAGAAAAGCGAGCAATAGCGAGTCCGCCATAGTCGAGAAAGAAAATCAAAATGGAAGACACTAAATACCTCCCAGAGCTGCTGGCTGAGAAGGACAGCCTGGATTCCTCGTTTACACATGCCATGAAACTCATCACGGCAGGTAATTTGAACATTCTTGCATTATTAATCTGAGAAAGGCGAATAATTCGTTTTAATTCGTTTTTTTAAAAACGCAAAATTTGTTTTTTCGCGGCCAGGCCTGAACAATGGCGCATTAAAACACGTGGTCTGTCGGTATTCGGGTTAGCTCCCTTCTCTCTGTTAACATGTTAAAGTTGTTGTGGCAAGCCACATGGGATCTAATATAGTTTAATTAAATATTAACTTTGTATTTGTGTAACAAATGAAATAATCTATTAGCTCATTGTTCTCATTGCACAAGCATATAGGCCCAAACGGGTTTTCACAGGCTGCACAAATGATGTCTGGGTTATTTTGTGTTTTAGACGTATATGCTTTTTAAATTCATGGCAAAATGTATCATTTTTTTTGTTACAGAGATTGAGAGGATCCAGAAAGGGGAGACCAAGAAGACACCAGAAAAGGAGGCTTACCTGGACCTTTTTGCCACCAAGACCATGAAGCTGAAGGAGCGAGTACTCATCCCGACCAAGCAGTATCCCAGGGTATGTATCAGCAGCTGCACGCTTTCTTTTAAACACGATATTATTAAGTTCAACTTTAGGCATTTTAAAGTCTTATATGGCTCAAAATTGTTTGGAGAACAGATTTAAAAAAAAAAGTACATTAATTTAGTAACCCCCCTGCTGAAACTGTTTAATTGCATGTTGATGTAGATGAAATGTACTCTACTAAGAAGTGTATATTGTCTAGTTGCCTAAGACTAGTTCATAAAACCATCATGAAGTCTAGTGTAAGAATACAGATATGGGTGGCCTCTAGCTTCAGTGTCGCTGTATTATTAAAGTTGCTTTCTGCTTGAGCGGTTCTGCAGTTATAAAATCTTAACAATGCGATATAAATGCAGATTAATGTTGCTGAATCATGTGGTCATTATTCTACAGGTCAACTTTGTGGGGAAGCTTTTGGGGCCTCAGGGCAGCACCATCAAGAGACTCCAGGAAGAGACGGGGGCAAAGATCTCAGTTTTGGGGAAAGGCTCCATGAGAGACAAAAATAAGGTTTGTGTATATGTGTATACATCTTTTTTTTTTTTCAAGTTAAAGGATGAAATTTATGAGACGATCACAAACCACTTTGTAATTTTTTCCAGGAGGAAGAGCTTAGGAAGGGTGGTGAGTCAAAATATGCTCACCTGGCCATGGAGCTGCATGTATTCATTGAGGTTACAGCACCCATACCGGAAAATTATCTGCGTATGGCCCATGCTATGGATGAAGTCAAGAAGTTCCTCATCCCAGTCAGTGAAATATTTTATCCTGTAACTATAATCTGCTCTGAGTTCATTACATGTGCAAAATCTCAAACTTTCCCGATGTCATTAAAGGAGCCTGGTGAGCATGACCCGTACATGGATCCTCAGTTCCTGAATGGATCCCAGGATGGTTCTGGAAGGGGACGTGGTGGTCTCGGAAGGGGCAGAGGTGGACCACCCGGTGCAGGAGGCCCAAGGTGAGTGCATAGATTTTGAAAATTCAGTTTATGGATAGTAATCTGGTTTGTTTTTTATGAAATTGTAAATAATTTTATTGTTTTCCCTAAGGGGAAGAGGGATGCCACGTGGAACCCTCCGAGGAGCAATGCGTGGAGGAGCGCCCCGCGGGGGACCCGCACGAGGCAGCGCACCGAGAGGGGCCCCGTCTGGTAGAGGTGGACCGCCCTCTGCTCCTTCCAGAGGAGGGTCCGCTGCCCGCTCCAGGCCACCTGCAACTGGTGCTCCAAGGATGCTACCCTCTGCAGCCATGTCCCATCAAGCTGGTCCTTCAGGATCACAGCCCAAACCGGATGGTTACGATGAATATGTAAGTGTGTCAAAGTAATTATAGGCATATCTTAATATCCATCAGTTATTAATCTTTTTTTTATTATTTAGGGTTCGTATGAGGACTCTTATGCAGAGCCATCCTATGAGGGATATGATAGCTATTACAGCCAGCAGCCTGCTCCTGCGTAAGTCCAATTTGAGAGATTTTTTTTGTAAAACAATTTTTCTTTGTTCTGATTTCGGAATTTTTGCCTTTAGGGACACTGAATATTATGATTACGGACACGGTGAAGCCCAGGATCCATCATACGAGGGTTACGGTATGTTTCACTTTAACCTCTTAAACACTACAGTAAATGTCCTCCTGTGTGTTACACTGTGAATGTCAACTGTGTTTTGGTGTGCCTCGTCGTAGGTCAGGGTGACTGGGACAACTCGTGGTCTGGCTCCGGGGCTGGAGGCAAAGCTCCCCAGGCGCGGCAGACGAAGGGTTCATACAGGGAGCATCCATACGGCCGATACTGATCTACTACCGGTAGAGAGTTGCTCTGGCAACTGTCACCGATTTGTAACAAGCTTAACTTTTCAAAAAGTAATTTCCCCTCTCGTTTGTTCCCACTTTTTTTACGGTTTGTTTTATTTTTGTTTTTTAAAACTTAGAGACATTTTGTTGGATGTATCAGAGTGCCAGATAAGAAACATGATGAGCAGAGTTTTTTTTTTATTATTGTTTATATGTTTCCATTAAATGTTTGAGTTGCGTAGTAAGGAATTAGTCACTTAAACTTAACAGATGGAAAAAGTGATATTCTAGTGATATTTGATGGCTATTTCAGTTAATGGTTAACTTAATAAACTGTGATTGTGGCGATTAAACTCTTACCATTTAGGCTGCATTTCTCAAAAGTCCTTCATGACTGGACAATAATTGCTCTTAATGCTTCAGTGTAATTTATATGCCTAAAACAAATTTAAACACAGCCTTAAGATATTTTGATCTGCATCAAAAGTCTCATCATTGTATTCAAAATTGCAAATCTAGTTATTTCCTAAAATATTGTTTAAGTCCATATTTCTGCCACCTTTACAATTGGTGTTTTGAGCCGTTCTTTAACGTGCAAAATTATACTGATCTAAGTTTGAAGGATACAAGAAAGGCTGCAGCCACCTCAATATTTTGTACATAACTTTAGGATAACTGTGTATGCTTTAAGTCGTGCCGTCTCCAAAATGCTCAATGCTTGTGTACCTTTTTGACTAAATAGGATACTAAACATATCCCAAAATGTTTTTTTTTTTGCAGTGCGTGTTTCAATAAAGTTTCTAGTTTCATTTTAATCAATCTAAACTTGGTATTTTTGCCTTTATTGTACCAAAGGATTGTCTTCACTCTGCGAAAATGGTCCTCAACGGCTCCCCAATGCCGATTAAGCTTGTATGTATTCACGTTAACCTGATCTGAATTTGAAAAAGACAGCCAAAAGGACAATCGGTGTTTTTCCCCAATGAGCTCACCCTTTTCGTCTGTTTTTCCAAACTAGAGGACACTTGTAATGCCACCTTCAAAAAACACGAAATAAAGCTCACCACTTGAGATTATGTGCTGCCAAATTCATGTTTGACTTGACAATGATGCAGTGCTTTAACATGTATTGTCATTAATCTTTAGTTAGTGTATCTCTCAGAGCTCTCAAGAGCGCAATGTATCTCCAGCCACTTGAAAATGACTGAATTTCAACAGTATTCCCCAAATCAAGCTTGCAGGGATCTTACTTGACTTTGATGCAAAGTCATGCTGGCTGCTTTTTATAAAAGAAAAATATCGCAGAGGAGAGGATTCTAAAAGCCTAAAGGTCGCCACAAGAAGGTAAAACTAACCCCAACACTCATTTATTAGATTTATTTGTTCTGTTTTATTTTTTCTGTGCAAAACATGTTTAAGTAATGCAAGTCATCGAAAACATCAAAACCATTAAAGTACAAAATTATGCTGTGATATTCAGTAGTTTATTCCGAGCAAAATTAAGACGCACAAAACAATCATGTGGTTGTGATGCAACTCTTGCTCAAATAAAACCAATAATTGTTTCATTTCACTCAATACTTAATCCATCTTGGTTATTTCTGTAGAATGTAGTTTAATGAAATGAAAATGATTAGCTGCACTCAAAGCCTTAAAACATTCCATTAATGGGCAAAAACTCTTCAGCTCGAGTTGCATGATACTTTATGTAGTATACAATTAGTTTTGCATGTTTTGTTGCTCAATATGCATTTGGAACTTTGTGTGTTCTGGATCTCATTTCTTTTTCTCCTCTTAGGTTGTCAGAACTGTGTTGGTGCAGTTGATTCTAGCCCAGCAGCACAGGCCTGTAAGGTCAGTTGGAAAAGAGCGCAGCCAAGATTTATGTTCTTCTGACTTTATGCAGTTCATTGACTCTTGTTGCTGTCTTCAACAGGTCCGTTTGAAATTCTTGAAAACTAAGATGCTGCAGGGTTTCTGTGACGCTTTGGACCAAATGGTGTCTAAGTGAATTGGTCTGCTTTGATGCCTATATTTTACAATTTCCACGGAGAAGGGGCTTGAAGAAGTGTTGCACAAGCATGGAATGGCTTGTTTTAAATTTTGAATGCAACTTTTTTTTTATTACAAATGTCACGTTTTTAATGTTTTTTATGATACATTTAACCACATTTTGTATATAAAAACTTGATCTAAAAAAATTAAAAGATCTTCATTCTTATCAGTTGTATCAGATCTACAATATTCTGAAGAAGTGTTTGCCTTTTTAGATTTCTTATGTCTTTACTTTTTTTTATCTTGCATTTTGATATCTAATGGTCATACTGTTATCTAGTAGTATAAACCTTTGCATAGCAGCTAGCTCTCTTACGAATTGCTAAAATAAAAAAAATGAAGGCTTTAGATTGGTATAGTCAAAGTCCAGACAAAACTCTGATTATTCCACAGAAATGGTAGCCCATCAAAAATCCCCGATGGCAATTTTGCTGTATAGTGGCCCAACCGTAGACTATATGTAAGGGGGCACAACTTTTTTGGGTATTCCAGTTATCTTGAGTATGACGAGCAAAAAGAAAAATGTATAAAGGAGTAAATACCTTTTTTTTTCTCCAATCACTACATATAAACTTTGGAGGAATTATAATTGAATTTCTAAGTTGGGCAATATTTAATTTAAAGAGTTCATTGAAAGCTTAAAACATATTTTTCAGGTTGTGATAAAAAATTATATGGGCATATAAATGTATATTCATTTCCAAACTAAATCCCCCCCCCATTTCCTAAAACTCAACCAGTTGTGTGTAAAAGCTGCAGACTATTGACTGTCTGCTTCTATTAGGTGCACATTCTAATTGGAAAAGCACAGTTTAAGCCTCGACAAATTTAGAATAAATATGAGCATGAATATGTTTTTAGACGCGTAAAACAATTTTTCATGCGGTTTAAAAACAAGTTCGGATGGGTGAGTATAATAATGGTTCCTACAGTTTTGATTAGACTGGATAACTTGATTTATACTTGTGGACTAAAAGAAAATACATTTGTTAATTGGCTTTTTGCTTTAATCTGTGTTTGGATGATGTCTTGAATTCTAACCAACTCATTGACCCTCTTAGATTATTAGAGTCTATCATTAAAGAGTCTAGAATGGCCTTTATGCTCTTTAATCTCTGGTTCCTGTGTATTAATAATCCAGTGCAGATTTGATAGGTCTGGTATTGATTTTTGGGATGCAGCTGATTTAGTTTGGACTTGATGGTTTAAAAAAAGAAAACTGAAACGGCACTGCATCGTCGTCGTATTGGAAGCCAAATTCAGCACTATGTTGAAGCCTGGATGAAACATTAAAGATTGCAGACATTTGGCACTGAAAACGTTTCCTGCTGTAGTGTTTCTGGCATGGAGGTAAAACATACAGTAGCATTTAAAAAAAAAATGTTAGAACTGCAAATTTTAAGTGGCAAACAATTATCCATTAAACTATATGTTTGGGCTGTGAGAGAAGGCCACCGCACAAGGATGGAAACTACATGCAAACGAAGAACAAACCAACTTGTTACCCAAAGGCCTTTGGTGGGATCCAAACCCAAGACGTGATGCAGGGCAGCAGTGTCCAGCCTTTGCTGGAAATCTCAGGTGGGAAATGTTGCCTTTTCTTTTCAAGGTGCTGTTGCTACTAATCAAGCCACTGACCAGGTTCTAGGTGTGGATCTTAATAAATGAAAATGTCAATGACAGTGAAGCTCCTATATGAGCTCATATGGTGATATTGGCTATATTTCAAGTGTTCATTTTGATAATTTTTCCTTAGAGCTACTAGAAACACTAGTCGGTTTATCTGAAATTAAGAATTTTACATAAAACCAATAAATAAGGATTTTACTACAGAACTATTTTGGCCACTGTAATCAAGTATATAAATGGAAAGTTAACTGGAAGAAAGGAGTGGGAGCAACCTTGGTTGCTAAGCAAAACCAGTTTTAGAGTTTGGAGGAAATTAACAAGGTGTGGACTGGAGTCAGGGCTTCAAGATCCACCACAGACAAATGTGACGGTATCAGAGGCATCTGGGTTAATTAAGGAGAAAAAGCATTGGACTGCTGCTCAGTTGTCCAAAGCTGTCTTTATAAAAGGCAGATTTTCGTTTTTCATTTGGAGATGTTCCAGGGTTTGGAATAGGATGCAGGCACAGTGTCCAAGCTGAGGTTCAATGTGATGTTTCACCACTCAATGATAGCTTGTTAGGCCATGTCATCTTCAGTTCCTTGTGATCTATCTATCTATCTATCTATCTATCTATCTATCTATCTATCTATCTATCTATCTATCTATCTATCTATCTATCTATCTATCTATCTATCTATCTATCTATCTATCTATCTATCTATCTATCTATCTATCTATCTATCTATCTATCTACTTTTGGTAGTATGTGTCCCTTTAAATAACTCCTCCCACTGCTAACATCCGCGCCCCCACCCACCAGCGACTTGTTTCACATCAACAATGAGTGTCTTCGCAGGCTGCAGTGCAAAAACAGCCAGTGTTTTGATAAATCTGGCAATTTAATCCAGTTTCAGTAAAACATATCCGCCTCCTACTGACCAGGCGCAGCGGTAAGCGCATATTTTCCCCTGTGGTCTGTTTACCTAAGTAGTAGTTAGCTAGCCTGCTAGCTTTCTGTTAGCTTAGGCCTCGGTCTTGATATTTAATCAAGCGTGGTCTTGGCGGAAAGACAGGGGGTCTCATTGTTGTGGTCCACGTTGTTTCCCTGCCCAGCTCTCCGCATCTCAAAAGCCAAACGACCCCGAATCCATTTTCGGAGCAGAAAGGCAGCAGTTATTGCTGCTTTGCTAACTTGTAATGACAGCTTCCGCAAAAGCTGCAGCCAAATTTGGGATGTTGTGCAGCTTGTACAAACTTGTTTAGCACCACAAACCTGTGGCTCCATGCATAATCATTATGCATGAAAGGTTTTTTGTGGAATATTTTCATGTGCTCATAATGACAGTGAACCCTTTTTAGGTTGGAAGGTTGTGTTTGTTTTGGCTCTATTTGATGCAACCACGTTTTACTAACTGTACTCATAATATGATAGAAAGTATGCTCATAATTATATGATCATTTAATTAATAAAATTTTATTATAAAAGCTCACTATTCTGCATTATTGCTTCTCTTTAGTGTGTCTGACTGACTGACTGCCTTAATGTAAACAGGTGCAAGAAAAGAGAGGGAGAGTTCATCCAGCTGGACAGGAAGCCAAAAGGTGAACTGTGGGTGTCTTTGCGATGGCCGGTGGAAGGAGAGGGACGAATCGGACCACCTACTGCAGACCTCCTTTAAGCAGTGATCCAGGCTCTGTCAGCAATGGCAACCACACGACCAGTTCTCCAGTCACAGGGGTGCGATCTCGTGCAAGGCAAGTCTCCTGTATGCCTTCTTGCCTCGTTTGTACTGTGCAGTATTGTGGAAGTGGAAAACTAAACACTACCTTACAAAAGTACTCCTACATTACACGTTTCATGTACTTTGTTGGGATGTTAGACCAACACCAAGTGGCTCATAATAGAAAAAGGGAAATTATGCAAATACAAATATGAGAAGTGTGACATGTATATGTACTCTGATACCCTTAAATCGCTTCCAGTGTCAGCAATTGGCTATAGTTGTCACCTGTTAATAAATATAGTCTATATTTATGTATTTTGTTCTTACTGTAAATCCAGCTGTGCTGTGAAGGACTCAGCGGTTCCTTTGAGAACATTAGTAAACAAACAGCATCATGAAGACCGAGGAGCAGAGCAGACAGGTCAGGGAGGAAGTTGTACAGTTTAAAGAAAGGATTAGATCTCAGTGTTTTTATTTAAGTTTTTAGAGATCCATTTGGACATTGAAAGAGGGTGACCCAACTTTTAACTGTCCAAGGCATGGCTTTCCAGCTGTTCAGACCTATCGCTGAAAGAAAGGCACCCCATGTAGGGATTACAGTAACCAGCGTTTACTTATTTATAGGGACAATGCACAATGATCTGTTCATTATTGGGCATGGCACGCTTAGCTGTAGAGACTAATTTCCATCTGCAGTCCCTGGTAGATGGTATAAAATAAGACTTAACAGCTACAGAAAAGTAATTGTGCAATGGTGAAGAAGGTGTTGCCTACATGCAAAACTGTGTGGCAGAAAGCTACCCTGCACTGCACATCATTTTGAAAAGTCCATCTGCATGGTTCAACATTTGGGTGGGAGCATGACACATGACAGATGCTGTTTGCTAGCAGCAACTGGGGAGTTAAGGGTCAGATGGATAGAGCTATATGCATAGGAATCCTGGAAGAAAACCTGTGGCTGCAAACGACTGAGACTGGGGAGGAGGTTCACCTTCCAGCCAGATATTGACCCCTAAGCATACAGCCAGGGCTACACTTGGATAAAATGGCACATGCATGTATTAAAATGGTCCAGTCCAGACCTAAATTTAAAGCTGTAATTGCAGCAAAAGGTGGTTCTGCAATGCATTGACTGTGGGAGGCTGACGGAATGCATGCCACACTTCAGCGGTTCAAGGGAAACGATTACTTTTGAATACTTTGGTTTTGCCTACAGAAACGGTTCTGGGACCTGCATGTCCAGCCCCCCGCTTGCTGCTCAGACGGTGGTTCCACTGAAGCACTGCAAGATTCCCGAGCTGTCAATGGATCAAAACGTGTTATTTGAGCTTCACCTCTTCTTCTGCCACCTGATCGCCTTGTTTGTCCACTATGTCAACATCTACAAGACTGTGTGGTGGTACCCGCCGTCACACCCTCCCTCACACACATCCCTAGTGAGCACTCATAAATTAAAGGCTGATGATAATGTTTATATACAAATGTTTATTCTGTTTGTCTTTGGAACATACATTTCAACCTGTGCTTGAAATGTATGATTGTTTTGTCTGTTCATTAAGAGGTTTTATTAAAGACAGGATGATCATCGACAAAATCACAGATGTAAAATAATTTAACGATGAAACTGAATCAGTGTTGTTATTTGCAGAACTTTCATCTTATCGATTATAACATGCTGGTGTTCACAATCATCATACTGGCAAGGAGGCTGATTGCAGCAATTGTAAAAGAGGTTAGTTTTTTTGGGTTGTTTACATTCATGTGGTTAGTAGTTGCTGTTTTATAAACATTATTTTCATGTGTGCATCACCCTCCTTTTCCTTCAGGCATCACAGAGTGGGAAACTCTCGTTCCCCCATTCAATATTTTTAGTGATGGCGCGGTTTGCAGTGCTAACGCTGACAGGGTGGAGCCTTTGTCGCTCCCTCATTTACCTGTTTAGAACGTACTCTGTCCTCAGCCTGCTCTTCCTTTGCTACCCGTGAGTATTCATCAAAAATGAGACATTTTGTTTCTTGTCATTCACTGGTTTTAATCCAAATGAATTTTAAGTACCCGTAACTTTGTGTTACCCAAAATGTTTCGGGGCGGTTTAAGAGGTGGGTATCTGCTTTTAAGTTTTGCTTCCCTCCTGTTGACTATTATCTCTTTCGTATTGAAATGGTTGACATAAATTATTAAAAAGGATAAGTTAAATATTAATAGCTTGAAGAAGTTTGAAATAGATGCTGAATGATTTAACAGCCACAGCCTTGCATTTAAAAAAATATGTTATATTACTTTCAATTACTATTTCTGTGTTCTTCTGACAAAAAATAAATAACTCAGAATTAATGTTGATTACAACAATAACCCAAACTATAACTGGTCTAAGTATACAAACATTGCTAATAAGCCAGTTAAACAGGGGCAGAATGACAGCACTCAAGGTGACTTGAGTATTATCCTTTTTTTTATGACGACTTGAGTTTTTTTAACGACCCCCTATTTGATCTGTGAAAACGTTTATTTATATGGCAGTGGTCTTCACGAACTATAGGATACTAATGGTTTATAACAGCCTAATCACATTTTCTGTGTCCTTATAATTATGACTATGCAGATTTCTCTCAAGTGGATCTCTGTAATTAATGACTTTAAGTAATTTCAGAACACAATAAATGTAACTTCCTCCGATAAGATAATTACAAAAAATGATAATTCTAGCCCTTCAAAATAAAATAAACTTTCTATTATGTTCACTCAGAAATTTAACATTCATTCTCATTTACAGACTTACTTCACTTGTTTTCTTATGATTTATACCATACCTTTGAACATTTATACTGTTTACAAAGGTTTTAAATGTCCTTTTTAAAATTACTTAATGTTCTTTAGGGTAAAGGCATTGACTGATTCATTCAGAGATTAGATAACATATGTCATCTAAGTTAACACATTTTCACACTTTTCCATTGAACATGAATGAATACATGTTTCTAATGGGGTAAATATCTCCACTTATTAATCTTCAAACACAACAGTTTATAATGGAATTTTTCATGTCTAATCTCTTACAATATTTTGTAAATTAAGCTTGCACATGATGATGAATTAAACTGAACATGGGTTGAGGTGAATTTAGCAATGCAGTGTTATAGGAAAGGCTTGATGCCATGCATCTCATCATAAAATATTATTGTCTTGACTTGAAACTTTAATTAGATTCAAAATAACTTTTAAACATCGTTGGTGTTTATTGTCTGGATAATTATTTAAAAAATAGAATAGAAAAAAAAACATTTTAATTTCCTTTCTACATGCACCATATCTGGATTCTTAAAATATAAAAATCTAATTTATAAAGAATAAGCAATTCTTTTTCTTTATATAGAGAAATAAATGCACTAAAAGATGATTGCAGGTCTAATTAAAAAAACTTAACCTTTGTGAGGGACATGTTTAAAACTACAGAGCTGGAATATATTTTTTGTTTTTAATTCAAATACAATTTAAAAACTGAAAGGTAAAAAAGTTAGATTTATGAATCTATGTCACGGACATGCTTTATTCTTAAAACAAGATCTAAGAATGTTGAACCCTGTGATGTTTAGGCTATGAAACCTTTAGGAAACTGGTGACAATTTAAAAATATGTTTATTTCCTGTTGTCTTTGGTGTTGTTCGTGCAATGTAAAATGCTGTCTAAATTTTTGAAAAAACCAGGTTGGTACTGACTAAAAACCGACCAGAATTTTAGAGAAATTGGGATTCTGTATAGGTGTTTTGGAAAATCGTTTGTAAGTCTGCTTGTTGCAGACCAGCATCACCATTGTATTGGTTGAATATAAATATACAAGTTTTCTGCTCCAGTAACTACACTGTTAAAAACAGATGTTTGAAAATGTTAACGTCTTGTAAAGTTGCACTTTCAATATTTGTCCTGAAATGTCCAAAATGTAGTGCAACAAATACATTTTTTCACCTAGAATATTACCATCCTTCTTGATTCTTAATACTTTAGCTCTAACTACGTTTTTGATATTGTTGCTCTAATCTATGTGAAGGGATTCAAGATCAACAAGATGTAACTTTAGGTGTTCTCACAGATTCGGGATGTATATCCCGTTCTTCCGGCTGAGCTGTGATTTCCGGCGAGCAGGTTCTCTCTCGCCGATCGCGAGTATCGGCTCCAAGGAAGTGGGCAGCATGAGCCGCGGCAGGGACTACTTCACCGTGCTGAAGGAGACGTGGAAGCAGCACACCAGCCAGTTGTACGGAGTCCAGGCAATGCCAACTCACGCCTGCTGTCTGTCACCTGACCTCATTCGAAAAGAGGTGGAGTTTCTGAAGATGGACTTTAACTGGAGGATGAAGGAAGTGCTGGTCAGCTCGATGCTTAGTGCGTACTATGTGGCATTTGTACCTGTATGGTTTGTAAAGGTAAGAGGCTGTTAAATTTCGGTACATTTAAAAAAAAATACTGCTGCTTTAAAATGAGAATATTAATATTTTTCTTTATGTCTGTTGTTCACTTAGAGTACTCAGTATGTAGATAAGCGATGGTCCTGTGAGCTCTTCATACTGGTATCAGTCAGCACATCAGTCATCCTCATGAGGCACTTGTTGCCACCTCGATACTGTGACCTGCTTCACAAAGCCGCCGCCCACCTGGGCTGTTGGCAGAAAGTTGACCCCTCTCTCTGCTCCAATGTCCTTCAGCACATGTGTGTACTCCTGTTCCTTTATTACACCGTTTTACCTCAATTCAGAATAATTTCTAGACTAATGTGAGTCATACTCTATTGTGTTTTTTTTTATTTTTACAGATGGACTGAAGAGTACATGTGGCCACAGGGAGTCCTAGTAAAACATAATAAGAACGTCTATAAAGCCATGGGTCACTATAATGTTGCCGTTCCCTCAGATGTTTCCCATTATCGTTTTTATGTGAGTTTCACTGGAGAAAGAGATCTTTTATACTACTTTGTTTTTTGTTTTTTTTTAAGCACCCACATTGCCTTGCCATTAACATTGCTATTCAGTCTTTTTGCCTTTCGTTTTACCAAATCGCTGAAGCCTAAGTGGATTGCATAGAGTCGGTGAATAGTAATTTTCAAGTTTTTTTTAACGGATTCTCAATTAGATTTAGGTCTAGATTTGGCCTTCTCCGTTCTAATATAAGAATATGCTTTGTTCTAACCTATTCTATTGTACCTTTGGCTGTATCTCGAGAGTCATTGTGTTCCTGAACGTTGAGCTTCCGCTGCTGTTTCAACTCTTTTGTTTTCCCTCGTGATTACCCTGCGTCTATCTCCATCAAACCTTATATCAACTCTGACCAGCTTCCCTGCCCCTGCTAAGAAAGCATCCCTGCCGCCTGATACTGGCAAAAACATGTGATGCAGTTTTGTTTTCTGACACAAGTAGTGTTGTGCATGCAGGCCAAAAGGTTGAATTACAATCTTATCTAATCGACGCATCTTGTTCCATATGTTGGATGTGACGCCGACAGTTGGTGGGTGATGGATTGATCAGCTTTAGATATTAGTTTATGACCTAATCCTGGTTTAAACCGTTCCCCATTTCCTCACTGACCAATCTGCCTTGTTCCTTGGTCTTCATTATGCTGGTTCTCTAATTTTCTCTAACGAACCTCTGAGGCTTTCGAACAGCTCCATTTGCTTATTTGGTTAATTTAAAAGGGAATTAGTTGGGTTGGATTTTATCAGAATAAATGCGGGTTAATTATTTCTATGCATTTCACACTCTTCACATTTATTTGTAAAAAAAAGTTTTAAAACCATGTAGCATTTTCCTTTCACTTCACAATTATAATGTGCACCTTCCTCTTTCTCTATCTGTGCCTATAAATTACATTGAAGTTTGAGATTAAATGTGACAAAATGTGAATATACACATTTCAACACTAACCTGTCCCATTTATTTTTCTCCCCTAGTTTTTCTTCAACAAGCCTTTACGAATATTGAACATACTCATCATCATCGAAGGTGCCATGATTTTCTACCAGCTCTACTCGCTAATTTGCTCGGAAAAGTGGCATCAGACGATATCGCTGGCCCTGATTCTCTTCAGCAACTACTACGCCTTCTTCAAGCTCCTCAGAGACAGAATAGTCCTAGGGAAGGCATACTCGTACTCAAACAGCTCATCAGACCAGAAAGTCAGCTAAAACTCCAGTTGTAGTTGGTCACGCTTACATTGGAACAGGATAAACATGCCTAAGAGATCTGTATTTTTTCTACAAGTCAGATTTGTGTCACATTTTTTGTTCTGAATTGCCATAAGAAAAATAAATATTTTTGTATGACTTTACAAAGTGTTTCATATTAATTCATGCCTTACTTTAACATTTCTTACAGGAAAACCAAATGAACCTAAGAAATCAGAATGAGTTTACTGTGTTGTCTCACAAAAGGTTGAGGCAGACTTGAGAAAGCTCCTTGACATCCTTGTAACTTCAATAAAAACACGGATGCTATGCAACTCTAAAGAGGCAACCAATTCTCTTAGCGTCATTGACTTTACAGATGGTTGATATGCTGCACATTAATAATTCATGTTGGAAACATGGCCTCTTTTTCCTGGACGGTTAGTGTAGCATAAAATTGTTGAACAATGGACTGAGGAGCAAGAAAGGAAACAGGTTAAGTTTCTCTGATTTTAGGGAGTTCCTAGTAGATCCAATGGGAATGCTATTAATTTTCACAGCCTTGTCGAGCCTAAAAAGTTACATTTTTTCAATGGTTTTCCTGACAAAGGTCTGAAAAATCTGTCACCTCTAAAAGTCTATTAAGGTATATCTCTACCAGCTTTGCACATCTAGAGAGAGACATCTTTGTTACAGTTAGTCCTGCAACAGATTTATAAAACTGGACCAGCTATCACCATGCTGTTGAAGATCTGGTTGCATGGTTAGGATCTTCCTGTTGGAAGGTGAATCTCCCAGTCTCAAATGTTTTTCAGGCTCAAACAGGTTTTCTTCCAGGAGTGCCCTTTGGATGTCCAGCTGCAGTCCTCAAGTTCTGGTGTCCTGCCTGTTTAAGATGCGTCTCTGCTCCAACACAGCTGATTCAAAAGGTCTATCTACCTCCTCAGTCTGCTGTAATGTTCTGCAGAGGGCTGCTAATGAACTATCATTTGATTCAGGTGTGTTGAGCCAGGGAAAGAACTAAAATGTGCAAGATACCAGCCTTTGAGGATTGACTTGGGACATCACTGGTTTAGCCCCATCCAACCTCCAATAAAACTGACTAGCACCGTTAGCCCTGCTGAAGAAAAGCATTCCTGGGTAATGATACTGCCACCACCGTGTTTCATTGCAGAGATTGTCTACACAACGAGAGTTTTCCACAATTTACAGATTTTTGCATGTAGGAAAAAAGTTCTGTTTTGGTTTAATCTGACCAGACTGCGTAGTGTTCTCCAAAAAGCCTCTGAGGCCTACTGAGATTAACTAACACAGATGGACTCTATTTACTAAGTAGCTGAATTCTTAAGGTGAATGAATGGCACGGTTTTCAAATCTTAACTTTATTTTTGGTTTTATTTGTACAAAATGTGCCTTCACTATCTACTACTTTGTTCCGGCCATCACATAAAATCCCTGTAAAATATTTTAACGTTTGTTGTTGAAACGTGACAAAATGTGAAAACGTTTAAGAGTATGGACATTTTTTCCAAGGTTTTTTATTTTTTTAAATAAATCTTTATTCAATAAATTGTTTTTTACAGCATGCCAACATCAATTTTAAGTCACAAAGTATAGTTATTCCGGTTTATACAATATAAACATGGGTGAAGGTTTAAATACAGAAATGGCACTGAAAACAGAAACAAACAAAAAAAGGGGGGAGAAAAGAGAGAGGTGAGTTTACATTAGTAAATTATGTAAGCAGTTGGAATGTATCAAAAGCAAATTTTGTTTTTACAGCCTTTTTGTTGTTTGAAAAGGAGATTGTGTTCAAATAAGTCTTCAAATCCACAATAAAACGATTGTACTGTGGTTTCTAATGAATTACTTGGACAGGAATAACAGAATAAAGAAAACTGGAGGAGTCCTTTGACTTGTAATCTGTGAACCCAAAAATAACATTTTTAGATATAACTGAAAATCCGGCTTAATAGTCCTTGAGGTCAAAGCAGTAATATCTTTCCAAAAGTCTTTTGTAAACGGACAATACCCAAAACATTTTTTCCAAGGTACTGAACGTCAGTGGCGCTTTGGGAGCAGGTGTTAGAGAAAGAACAGCGCCCCCTGGAGTCACCTCATCAGATGGTCGCAGAATTCCGGGGCGTGCTGGCCCTTTAAGACGGATAAAGACAACAGCGTCAGGTCCGCGTCTATACCGCGCGTTACATCTCATCAGTAATTTCACACTTCACAGCTGCTGCTCGGATCATTTACCCCCCATCGTGATTTCAAGAGGTTAATTAGTACAAAGTGTACTTTGACGGTTTCAGTCGCAGAGGAGAAATGCGACACCGACCCCAGCCGGCTGGCTCCGTGGTGCGTAAATGATTCGGTAAGTCTTATATGTGTCAATCTGTGGACCTAAAACCTGTTTACACGTCTTCAGTCACACCGAACTTGCCCACATAGCTCCCAGTCTGCTGTTTACACTTTGTTCCTCATTCATTATTTTTTACAGTCCAGATTTGCCTCACAAAAATGAGAATTTGAGCGCACAAAGTTGCCTTTGTTTATTACTAGTGGCCATCTTTGGATTGCACTTTGAGGCGGCGCTGGCGCAGTGTTTTAAGGTTAAACCCTGACCTGACAGTATTATCATCCACTGTGATTAGAAATGGGGGGCCTGATGTCATAAGGGGGGGTAATGTAGTCATTTTACCATTAGAAAAATAAGACCCCCTCTTGTGCTTTAATTGAATTAGAATATTACCTCAGACTTTAAGAAATAAATATTAGAAGATACAGTTGCCACAGTACTGCAGCTGTAATTTGAAGCCAACCAAAGGCATTAAGCGAGCAAAGCAGCTGTTTATGGCTCTCACCAGCAGGGGGCGCCTAAGAGCGCAAGGCACATGAGCATCATTTTTACTAAGAGCCTTCTGTTTTATACCTTTTAGCCAATGTTGATATCCAAGCTCTAGAAGCCATGACAAACTTTCTTTAAAAACAACACAGCATATAAATAGCCTATGTTTCCTTTGAGTTGTGACCTGCTGATTCTGATATATATGTTTTTTTCCAGTGGAGAATAATTCATGAAGGAACGACAAAAAAAAAAAAAAATAGCGCTAGGTTCCTTGATAAGAGCTAGTAGTTTTGAATCTCATTATTGTTTAAACATTAAAGCATATGTCCATTAACTTTTTCATATTATTAAGAAACCTAAAAAAGCATTAAAGAACATGCTGTGGGTTATTGGTGGGAATAGTAGGAGTTCTTAGTTTTTGATAAATAGTGAAAATAATGTGTTTTCTCATTTGAATAATCAAAGCCCATCAGGGCAAAATCGGATGATTATTATTTTGGTTTTCTTTAGTTTTGGGTGCATTTCTGCTTTTAACATTTTTAAACCCTAATGCTGTACAAGGAACACAAATGTGGTTGTGCAGTCAGTTACTGTTCTTTCTAATGTTGTTTAGTTAATTCTAATTGTTACATTTTTGGGTAAATATAGTTAAAAATTAAGTGCATGGCACTGAAGCTGCAGTGAGCGACGGTAGTCGGAACAACACCCAAATCATGATCTGTGTAGGGCACCATAAAACCTTTGGTTGTCTGTTTAAATGCAGTCTAACTCGCCTGTGTGTTTAAAAAAATAAAGTGCTTTGAATTGATGCATCATTCAGGTCGTTTTAAGGCTCATCTCTGTAGATCATGTTACAATCACTCTACAGTATCCTGTGCTGCAATCAGATACCTGCATATACGCCATTTAAAAAAAACAATACTGCTGAAGTTGAGCTTTTACTGATTTCTTCATAATTTGTTTTGTCATTAGTTTATTATGAAGTCATAACATTTCTTGGAGGCTATCTGGAAGCTTTTTTTTCTGGGTAAATCAAAATCAATAAAGCATTTAACCTAAATGCAAACCATTTATATAAGTGTACCCCTGTTTGGAGCGTAGGTGATTTGGGATTTTTTTTGGGGGGGGAGCACTTTACTCTTTGATGCTTGTAATATAATTAAATCATCCCCAAATCTGCAAAGTCAGAATCTTGTTCTGCAGTACTAATTTTGGCACAGTCCAATTCCCTCCTAGAGGGAGGGGGAGGGGGGACTGCTGCTCTTCAGCTTCCTATCTTTGTTGTTTTAGGACATTCTGCGCATCACCTGGGCTGTGTTCCCTCCACTCGACTCGACTGAAAGCAACAAACATAAATGAACTGTCATGGAAGACAAGCGCAAGAAACGCAGCCCAAAGGTGTCCCTCCCTCAGCCTCCTCCACCACCTATCAACCCGCGCAAGCTCTCCGTCCTGCCTGCCAGCAAAAGTGCCACCTTCTCCCTCGGCCTGCCGCAGCCCCCCTCCCCCAAGAACAGGAGCAAGTTTAAGAGATCCATAGGAGCACCGGGACAGCCAAAAGAGGCCTTCACACCTGTCGTGGCCCCGCCAAAGACAACAAGGTTTGCCATCTTGTTGTGATTTAACCACTTACACCCAGCTTTGGAATCTGAGAAAATGTCATGTTTTTCGCCCTTTAGACCACACAGGGAGAAACCCAGGGCTCCGCAGCCGGCAGGACCCAGTAAAGTGGCCCAGTCATCCCCCCTGCAGCACTCCTTCCTTACAGATGTCTCGGATGTGAGAGAGATGGAAGGAGGCCTCCTGAACCTCCTCAACGACTTCCACTCAGGCAAATTACAGGCGTTCGGTAAGATAACCTCAATGTGGGAGCCCATTAAGGGAATATTCTGTTACAGGCCTAAAAATAACAGCTTTGTCACCTGAATCAGGCTGTAATCAAGAAGCTGTGTGGCTATTTAAATAATCTGTCGTCATGGAAATACTTTTCACTTTGCTACAAAGAAGAGGTCAAACTGAGTTTGTCTGATTTCTAGGAAAAGTCTGCTCCTTTGAGCAGCTGGAACATGTGCGTGAGATGCAGGAGAAGCTGGCACGACTGCATTTCAGCCTTGACAGCCACGTGGAGGAGCTTTCCGAGGATCAGAGGAAAGGTGCTTCTGATCATAACCTGGAGCACCTGCTGTGCAACGTAAGCATGAATCAGAGCAGCATATGGCTCAGGAGTTCAGTTTCAAACTGAGATCTGTGTTAGAACAACTGAGGAAAGCTTGAATTGTTCTAATACAGGCAGATCAGAGTAAGTTCAGTGAATTCTGAATACCTTCGCCTCAGGAAATGCAATTCACAAGTTTTAATTTTTTATCTGAACCCAGTCTGTTAGAGCCCAGATCCAACTGAATCTCGGCTCCGGAATAAACCAGATTAAAATTTTGAAGTAAACTGCAAAATCAGAATACAACACAAAGTAATGCATCATTTAACACGTTGTTGGTGTTGGTTGCTACTCTTTAAATCTGTCTGGCTGTATGGTTAGAAAGCTGGGTGGAGCGATGTTGGGGATATGATTGTTGCCAATTATGATCTATGGAAAGGAAGGTTTGAACTTTCTTCTCTCTCTGCTCTTTGGTCCTGTTCTACATCCATTAAGCTTCCTTTTCAACTCCTCTGAGATTTAGAGTAATAGTTTGGGTATTACTTCAGCATTTGAGGTGATCAGCTGCTCCCAGTTGTAGAAAAAGTAAGCGTAAAAATCCTTCCACCTGCACAGCATTCAAAAGTAGAGGGAATACTTGTTCAAGGATGCTTCAGCCAAAAAACTTATGACCAAAAGTGGACAACAAGAGCTAACCGAACGGCTACTGAAACATGCTGCCGCCACGACGGGCGCAATTCTAGAATTTAATTTCCCCTTTTTAAAAATGAAATTTAGGATTTTTTTCAGTATCACAGTTGGGATTTAGATATGTCTAATATCCTTTCAGGCCATTTTTCTGTGCTTCTCTGCCTTTAATCACTATTGCTAATAGATTGTATTAAATTTTTAGTCATTTGGATATATTCAGAATTGTACTGAGACGTGTAAAATTGTTCATTTTTGATATCCAAAATGTACCATCTTAAAGATATTTGATCTTGCAGATATTTGTGAGCAATACACAATAGTCGTTTTTAGATGGGGAAGAAGGTTGTGGGCATCGGTAGCAGAAAGCATAATGCATATATAGAGTAGGATAAGTGGCTATTGGTTTCTAGTTAAATTAACATTTAACGAGAAAGAAACTGACTTCTATGAAGGTTATTATTTGATAAATTGCTTTGCCATAGTGCCTATTTATGGCTGGAGACGATGGGCTGTAGAGTGAATTTAAGACAAGAAAGGAAACTGATTATATGCTTTTGTGAACTCATCAGGTAACTGGGGTTGAATGGAAACATTGACTTACAAAGTGCAGGCTGTTATGTAACCTGATCAGATTTAGAAAGGACTGCTCTAAACTACCACAATGTTCTATTTTTGGCTCTTTTGATTTTTCAATACTCATCTATTTACTGCTTTGTTTCCACAGCTGGAGGAGCTCAGCACCTCAATGTATCCTTTTCCTTACTGAAAGCTTGTATAATAATGGCATCACTAGCATCCCCAGCAATGGAAAGTGTTTTTTAAATTATGTTTCCACTTCAAAGTGACTGTGTGTGAATCCTTGATGTGTCCTCGCTCAGACAAAAGCTCCACTTGGCCGAGAATCAGGACCTGCCCAAGACATCTGGCCCTTGACAGAGCGAGGTGCTCAGAACGTTGACGACGCGCTCATCCTCTTCGAACATCACAAAAAAATAAAACTAATGAAAATAGCAGCTTAGCATGGCATTAAACCTGCTGCCTTAGAAACAGGAGCGGGAAGGTCTAGAGGAGGACGAGGCCGCCATTTTTTTCCTAGTCAGTGGAGCTCAGAGGACATTCCGATGACTGGTTGCAGCCGAGCATTAAATTAGAGCGCAACCAAAAAAAACTTTTCAAACTCCTCATTCATAGCACAAACATACAAAAAGAAAAAAAAAAGACCGGAAACTAGTATGAACCGGAATGTGAACAAACACATTTAGGTTGTGAACCTTTCCTTGGCACAAATGGATATGATTTCAGTTACTTGTTAAAATAATTTCCAAATGACTTCAAAGCTTTCTGTGAGAAAAGAAGCGCATTCCATGCGAGTTGTGAATTTATACCGGCACTGGTAGACCATTCAGTGGATGTTGTTTCATTTCGGATGGCACGTGGATCTGTATCAGTGTTTAATTGGAAAACATGCGTAACCCTTTAAACAGCAGCAGGGTGTTTGCTGCAGAGATTTTATGGTAGTTTTTCTATCAGCAACCATCTCTCCCTCAGTTTTATATCTTTGCTAGAAAATGGATGTGAGTCTTGAGGTCTACTGCACAAAATGTTAAATATATATATATATTCTGAATGTTCAATTTTGCCATTTGTTTTTATTTATGATTAGACTTAGTTGTATCAATTGTCGCTACAAAAACTATTTAAAAAATGTCTTTCTTTCTTTCTTTCTGTTGTCAAACTGTTGTGGAAAGCATGTGCTGGAGCAGGCAGAGGTCTCTGTACAGTGCTATTTCAAAGTGGCAGCTACTTTCATAGTGTGAAATGTATGGAACACTACAGGTGCATGTCAGCAAATTAGAATATCAAAAAGTTGATATGCAACTTGTTGAATTGAAAACTGAAGCTAATAATTTTTTTTTTAGATTTATTACACAGGGTGATGATTCAAGCATTTATTTCTAGTTTGGTGATTATGGCTTACAGGTACAAGTAAATATCCAGTGTTTGAGAGACCATATTATAAAAGACATTTTAATCCATAAAGGTGGGTTCACTAAAATGTATAATGTACAGTCTATAGACTCAACACTTTTTTTCATGAATTACTGCATCAACGTGCCATGGCACAGAGGTGATCTGGCTCTGCCGAGGTGGAGGGCTAGTGTCTTTCCTTCTTCCGGACAATAAATTAGGTGAGTTTTCTGGCCAGCCAAGCACAGCGATACCAAAGTTATTAAACCAGGTATCGTCACTTTTAGCCATGAGAGCAGGTGCCAAATTCTACTGGAAAATGAAACCATGTCTGTAAAGCTTGCAATTATTGCCGTTTGTGGATCGGTTTCTACCACACTGTTTTCTTCCCTCCACCTAATTATCCATTAGTTTAGTTTCATATGGCCCT
The DNA here is from genome assembly GCA_963556495.2 of Valencia hispanica. NCBI lineage: Eukaryota > Metazoa > Chordata > Actinopteri > Cyprinodontiformes > Valenciidae > Valencia > Valencia hispanica. The sequence goes on along the minus strand of OY747720.1, from coordinate 16,434,483 downwards.
CTTTGAATAGCCACCTTCTTTAGCACTGACTTTTTGTGTACAAGGAGGCCTCCTTATCCTTTTTGTGGAAGGTAGCAATAACTTTTAGCTGGACAACTAAGTCTTCATGGGTCTTCCCCATGATTGTGTAGCCCATAAGTTTCTGTATTTGATTAAAAAATCTATTTTGGTTCCAGGGTAATATTTAAAGGTTTTTGTTTTCATTACCTATAAGCCATTAATCATCGGCATGAAGATTTGAAATATTTCCCTCTGTATACATTAAGTTTCAGATTTTAATTGAACCACTTCATATTTTTATTTAAAGTATAATCTGGTGTCTTTATATTTTTTAATTTGCTATAATTGAAAGCTTGGGACATGTTTTAAGTTATTGAATTATAGGGCTATGGGACTCCAGTTTGAATGTTGAAAGTAGTTAAGTGTTTGGTTGTCTTTCTGAGTGTACATTTTCAAAGTCATCTCTGTGTGGTTACTCTGATCCATCAATCAAGATGTCATTCTGCATTTAAGGAGTTGTAATTAGAATGTACAACCTCAAAATTTGTACACTACAAAACTCTAAAGAAAAAAAACCAAGGCACTCATGTGTCTAAAACAACTCCATCTAGAATAAAGATAATTTACCTTTAAACTTTGTGTGTTTCGTTCATCCAACCTGACTAATTGAAACTTATTACCTTACAGAACTGAAATCAGAATGTTTGACCTTTTCTAAATGTTATGCAGCTCCTGAAAGAAACTAAAGTTGGTATTAGCGAAATAAAATCGTTTATTCATATCTCTTTCCTTTAGATCACAAATCTAAGATAAATTACCATTTGAAGTGAAAGGCTACTTGAAGACTGGCACGATACGGAGACGGAAACAGCTGACTTCTTACTGTTTCTCAGGCAATCACAGGTGTAAAAACTCGTTTTTCCAACCTGTTTCTGTGGATACCAATTCCCCCTTAAAGATTATACAGGTTTGATTCTTCTTAAAAGTCTTGGTCATGCAAACAGAAAATAGAGTACACACTCAACACATTGACTTTCAGACCATTATACATTAGATAAATTATAACCATCAATTTACACCAAACTTAAAGATTGAGCTAATACTGTGCAAATACACAACTGAGCTGTACAAAAGTATAATATACATTTTTTTTTTCAAATCCTCTGCATGACATTTCAAAAAATATCACATCACCTTTCATAAAACATCAAAAAATATACACCTTTGGGCTCCCTGTCTTCTTAACCATGTTTTTGTGCATTTTACATTCTGTAATAGTGTCTCTGATTCGTCAACAGTATGTAATGGAGGAAAGCTTTGATGATCAGCTACTTTTCAAAGTGCAGAGAGAGCAGGTTGAGAATGAGTAAGACCTGATGTCAGTGTGTTAACATTTCTGAACCAGAGTAAATGTCACTATTACAATGATTGGAACAACGTAAGATGCTAAGGACTTTTTTATATTGATATAAAAGTGCAGGCACTGTAAGAAACGTAGAACATTTCTTTTTTTCAAGTAAGATCAGTCTTGATGTTCTCTTCCAACATTTGGACATGTTTGGATGTTGCCTTTATTTTAAGGTCATCAGGAGCTCGTTTAAACCTTTCTGGACATTAGTAGGCTGGGAGGCGGCATAGTCATTCAGGCTTGACCCCATTTGCGTGTAAAGGGCTTGGCAAAGCTTGGCCGTTGCACCCCTGACGCTGCCACCCCTGCCGTGGATGCTGCCGCTGTGGGTGGAGGTACCCAGAAGGTGCCACAGTAAGGGCAAGGCTTTCTGCTCGACCATCTGAGGCTTCCGGGGATAGAGCTCCGTAACAAGGCCTGGGTTCAGAAAAAATATTGACATTATTGAGATGTTGCACCCATTACCCTGTTTAAAATACGGTATACTTCTTCAATTCAAAAGGTGGAACCTGTGCGTTGCCCTGAAAAAGTATTTTTCTCTACATATTTCTCACGGTTTTACATTTTTGTCACACTGAAATGTTTCAGGAAAGTTGAGTGGAAGGAAAAGTGGTAGAATAACCACAACCTTGATAGAAAAGCCAAGCAAAGCCGATTCACATTTCAGCAGAAAAGCATTAATCATCAAAACTAATGGAAATAAACACTTGGAATATATCACTTTGATACTAATTTATAGAGGTGCGCGTAGCATGCCGAACCATTATGTAAAACATACCTGCAACCTTTTCAATAAGGTCCACCTTAGCTTTGCCACTTAAAAACTGGGCCTTGGTGCAGAAAGGTTGAAGAAGAAGAATATTATCTGTGCAAGGAAAATAAAAACACAAAATCAGATTGTCCAGCTTAAGCTTATAGCTTAAAGTTGCAAATACTCAAAAGAAATACCAAGATTCAAAATAAGTGCATTCATAGCGCAGATAGCAGCAGAATAGATGGCATTATTCTTGGAGTTGAGGTGATTGTCCACAATTCCTGGCACCAGGATGTTAACCACTTGGGACAAGCTGTCCTTCAGCAAATTGATTATTTTCTGTAGAGACTCCAGGGCATAAAGGTTAACCTTGCTGTTGGACTCCTGCAGTCTGGCTTTAAAGGCATCAAAGACCTAAAATAAAAGAGAGCAAAGGCAACACTGAACTAGACTCGCCATTCCATAACAATAGCTGTAATTACAATAATCATTTTGATGGTGTGAAGAAATTTGTGCACTAACCGGAAATATACTATTGATGACCATGTTGGGGTTGTGTTCGCAGTCACCCACTAGCTGATCAATGCCTTTGATCCGCTCTCGGAAGTCCTTTGAACCCAGCAGATCAGAGATCTGCTTTATGTATTCAGTTTTGTCTGCAATGCTCTGTGTCGGATGTTTACAGCTGTAATGGCCATTAGACTCCCTGCAGTCAGAAAATGCATAGCTTAAATACTGTACTTTTGATAGATTTTAGAGTTTACCCCAGCAACAGTAGCCAATGGTAGATTTAGTTCTGATGGATCTTCCAAACTTGATATCTTCAGTGCCTCGCAAAAGTATTCATACCACTTGGATTACTCACATAGCAACACAAACAAGTGAAACCTATAAGCCAAAAGTTAGTACAGTTTGACCGAAGCCATGTAGAGCACATGGCAAACAATACAAGCGTGACAAACAGATGAAAAAGTCTGAGGAGTGTCAATACTTTTGCTAGGCCTTGCACATTCACCTGTTGGTCTGGTTGAGTTGCTCTCCATTGAGAGATGAAGCCCTGACCGTACCACTGCCTGGGACAGAGCGTCTTCCTCTGGCCGACTGAGAATCTTGGGGCATTTCACCAAGACCCTAAAACCCCAACAATCGTCAAGTTAGGAGACATCCACCAAAGACTAGTATGTCGGTAAACAAATAAAATGTACACCTTTGTCCTGAGAGTCAAGATAGTGTCTCTGGCAGTTTGCAGGTCTTTGGTGGGAATATATTTTTCCAGGGTCTTGTCAAAGTCAGGGTGGGATGACAGAGATAGCAGCATTTGACGACCAAAGTACCTGTGAGAAAAAACCAAAAAAATCCCACCACTTAAAATCCTGAGTGTGAAAAATACCAACATTACAATTGCACAGATTAATTTAAAACTTTCTACATACCTGGCCTCCTGGGAGGAGTCTTGTGCAAGTTTGGTGATGGCAGGTAAAATTCTTTCAGTAAGATCTTTACCTCCAGACAGGACACGTGCAGCCCCGACCTTCTTTAACAGATTAGCCAGATGCTGAGCAGTGCATTTCCTCACCACTGGGTTGAGGTGACTGTCAGCAGAAGAGAAAAACAAATTCAGCAATCAAAAGTTAGAGGTATAGATTTTTGGGTGAAATTAATTTCTATCCCGTCTTTATTCTAACCTGATTCCTCCAGTGAGCAAAGCACAAATGCTGCGAGTCGGGGTGCAGTGCTGCGCCATGCATTCCAGAGCAGCATCCACATCCTGTCTGATGAAAGTGTTGCTCTCCCCAGCCTTCTGCAGCAAAGCCTTAACTGTCCCCTCAAGTTCTTGGTCCATTAGTCTCTGCAGGTGTGTGTACACGTCGCCCAGTGTACACACTGCCACCCTAGACACGCCTGAGCGCAGGTTCTTCACCTGTTTGGTGAGGAGGCAAGAGGGTACAGTGAAGGGACAGAAAACAGGAGGTAGATTACTATAGTCTCTGTCACAACAAGTTTTTTGTATCTGTTTTTGTTCCCTGTGATTTTTCTTTGAATGTTGTGGTAAATAATTGCACTCCTGAGACATTAAATTGTTTGTGCAGACTAGTTAACCATCAGATGGCAGAAAAGCGGCAGCTAACAGACAGCGATTTGTCAGAGACTTCTACAAAAATTAAGAATTAGTAGTCTGTAGTACTTGGAAATCAGGACAGCATCTTTCAACAAACAGTGGCTGAATCAGGTGCTGCGTTTCTCCTAAGTCAACAAATTCACAAACAAGGCTGGAGATATTGTAGTTTTTTAAGATTTTTTGGTATAACTATCAGAGAAAAAAAAACAGGAAGCCTGAATTTATTTAAACCATTTCTGTGAGCACTGAAAATGTATATTTTAATCAGGCTAAACATAAAGACAAATTACATTTTGTGAGACAAAAAAATGTTTGTTTAGTCACATCTGAATTATCTTGTTAATGCAGCCACTTGCATACATTGAAGTTTATAGTTGTAATGTGACAAAGTATGAAAAGATGTAAAAGGTGTAAGTACTTTTGCAAATCACTGTAATCGTATATGTTCAACTGGTTCAGGTCAAACACATCTCAGTACTTTCATGTTTGTATTTGTCTGACCGTTGAGTGTTGCTACCTCTTGGATGAGACACAGGCAAACTTCATGAAGCCTGCCTTGAAGTGTGTCTGCATGGTTGTAAGCAAGAGAGCGCAGGAACATCAGACCCTCAATCTTCTTCTCCCTGAAAAAATAATGGAATTTATTTACGATTTATCGAAGCAATCAAAATTACCCCAGATTAATAAATGTTAACTATTTAAGTTTTTTTCCTCACCAGTCCTCTGAATTCAGGAGGTTAAAACTCTGTGTCAGTACAAGGTCAGGCTTTGAAAAGGGACAGAGCTCCGAAGGTGCAGATAGATTTTTCTTGTGTCTCAAAGTGGCATGGCACATCTCATCTATAACGACCCAAAGAAAACCCAAAACACTGTCAGACTGATTTGAACTCCTTTTACAACTTCATAAGCCTGAAAAAAGCATCAAGTTGGGGATGTAGATGCTTAATTTATAAAGAATGCTTCTGGATGCTGCTAATTAGTATCTGGTATTATGTCAGATGCCAAGCAAATGCATCCAGGACAGCTCAGAGATTTTTTGATCCACTGACCTGAACTGTGGGACAGTGAAGGTCGGGTTCTGCTCAGGCTAGGTGCCCTTCTAAGACGGGACACATTTTTTGGATTGGGAGGCATCGCAGGGGGGCTTGGATGGTGGGCTCTGGTTAAGCATTTTACAGGACATTGGGGTTCTGGCGGACTGGCGGCACGGATGGAGGATTCATCAGAGAGAACATCAGACTTGGTGGATCTCAGTGTGCTGCCGTTTAAATGTAAATCTACAGAGGATTGATAATACTCAGAATCAAAGAATACAATAAGATAAAATATTTTAAATTACTATAAAAAATTATTCAAACTCCTTGAGCCTTTTCACATTTTACCACCTTACAACAAGCCTTAATGTATTATATGGGGATTTTATGTAGATCGATGCAAATTTAGCAGTTAAATGGTTGTAGGGATTATTACCTTTGATGACTGATTCTTTATTGCCTTCTATTGGTGAATCTGACAACATCTGTCTTACACGATGGCGAATCATGTCTCTTGTTTCATCCCCTCTATCTGACAGTTCCTCAAATTGTTCCAGATTCTGCAGTCTTGTCTTATCCCGACCCCTCCTGACATTCCTCTTCTTTTCCTGCACATTATGTGGATAGAAAACACAGATGATAAATCTCCAAGACAAATCACCTTGGAATGATCGATGCATTACAAATCAACACAGAAAAACGTTTGACTAACTTTGGCCTCATCAGAATGTGAGCTGTCCTCGCCATTCAGTTGACTGCTGTTGATGCCTGCTAAGGGATCAGTGGGAGGTTTGGCAGCCAAATCACCCTGCTCAAGTAACAAAGTGACTCCTGGACGGTTGGAGGACACTGTAGTGCCACACAAACCTTAAAAGCATGAGGGAAAAACATTAGCATTGCTTAACTAAACAGTGAGATAACAGAATTACAGCTTGAAGGGTGGCCATAAAATCCAGATTTTCTAAATAAACAAAATGATTACATTTTGGTTGTCCTTTCTCTTTTTCTCAAAGAATAGGAGAACTGGTGTAAGAAAAGACATGACCAAAACTGAAACTAAAACAGTAATTTTATAAAATGGTAAAAGTTATGAAAACCCCAAATCAATCAGCAAAATGACAAAGTCTTGTGACCTATTTAAAGCCTGAATGGTGTTTCTAGCTAAAAGTATCTTAAGTTGTTCAGTTGGAAAAAGGACGAGGATCTAGCTGAAATCTAAAGAGTGTGCACCCAAAAACTCTGACATGATCTCAATATTTTGGAAGTTGAGTGACTGAAATGGCACAGGTTATGCAAATTATTATTGTGAGACTAATAAAGAGAAACTGGATCACATATGAAGCCATAAACACTGACTTTTAGCTTTAACAGGAACTAACCTCTTCCTATCCCTCCTTCAGGTAAAGATATGTCTACACCAGGTGAACTCCTACAACTGTTGATGCCCTGGGACCCTAAAAATCACAAGAAACAGTCTCACATTAAAATAATATTACACAGCTAAATAAAGATACAGTATATATAAAAAAAACTAATTATCACTGCTGGCTGACCTTTGGCAAGCTTCAAAGCTCTGACAGGTTCGCGGACAGCTGGTTTGACCAGTGGAGGAGACGGTGCCATTTTCTCTTCCTCGGTTTTCATTGTTCCGTTGCAATAATTAACTCTTTGTCCAATAACAGCCACCTCAGACGACAGGTCATTTCTCCGGGAAATTACTTGAGAAGACGGAAACCAAAGTCAGAAAAAGGACAAGTCAAAAAAGACAAAATATAAAACACTTCAAGTTTTATACCTTGAAGGCTACTGAAATCCATGGACACAGACGACTGTAGTTTTGCAGAAGGCCCTCCTGCAATCCGTGGTTTCATTATACAAGAGGCAGAGCTTCTGGGACTGTTGACATAAATGACAAATTAGAGTTTATGCAGGGGAAGTGGATGGCTTGGCTTAAAATGTCAAACATTTAAGCAAGTTTGTGACATTTGCTTGTCGGGCATTAACAAATAAGAACATTCTCAACAGCATAAGCATATTGAGTGCTGTGTAAAACTACACATTTCTTCTGTTTTGCATTTCTGTCACGCCTACACGTTTCATATCATAAAACAAATTATATTTTTGGATAAAGATAACCCGAGCAAATTGGAATAAAGTTCTGAAAGGATGGTTTCATTTATTAAGGGAAAAAAATCTGTGCGTGAAACAATCTTTAAACTTAAAGTTTGTGCCACCCTGGGGAGCAATGACTGTCCTCAAGTGTTTGTGATAACTGACAATGTATCTTTTACATCACTGTGGATGAACATTGGTCCTCCCTTCTTTGCATAATTTTTTTAATTCAGCCACATTGGAGGTTTTTTAAGCAGAAACAACCTAAAAAAGGTCAAGTCACAGCATCTCAATTGGATTTCAGTGCAGACTTTGTCTAGACCACTCCAAAATGTTCCTTTTGTTATTTGTTAATTGTTCACTGAAGTTGCTGCTGTATGTTAGAAGTTGGCTTGATCTTAAAATCAGTCATCCAGCTTCCTAAGCAGAAAATCACTATTCAATAAATGTTAAATCAAAGCGGGGGAAAATAGGATCCCTGACCTTGTTTTCCTGTTGTTGAAGCTGGAATTGGCGGCTGAGCTCAAACTTGAGAGTCCACTCTCACTGGCTGAGCTGGTAAGCACTGGAGAAGTTTGTAATGGGGAGTCCAGACCCAGGTCTACCTGCACTGCTGAGTCAGGGCTGTAAGGATCCGGACTGCTAAGGCTCACTTTGGCCCTCTTCTTGGCAGCACTGTTACGCAACGAGCGTAGGGAGTTCAGCATCTGTCAGTGGGATCCAAAATCAGCGGTAAAAGCAGGAAACCAACAAAACTACACAACACCAGGGTCGACACAAAGACAGTTTTTCTGACCTCCTGCATGTCTACGGGCTCATCTTCCTGAGGGTCTTGGCAGGCATTGATGCTGTCAGAGTTCAGATTAAGTTTATTGTCCAGCGGCTGGCTGGCTGGAGTGTTTGATCTCTGGTCATCATGAGTATAGGCTTGCACTGGTGAGATGGAGAAGGTTGCCCTGGTGTTGCTCAGAGCCCGCCTGAACGAAGAGGTGGAAGAGGAACTCACAAGAGAGGCACGAAGAGGCCTGGGAGATTGCACGCTGAAGAAGTCTCCTATGACAGCATGGCCAAAAAACAAGTTAACCTTTATACAATCAAAAAACATTTTCCATTTCACAGACTGAAGCTGTTTTACTAAACTACCCTTTGCTGTGTCTTCTTTCTCTCTCCGAGGGCTTGTTCCTTGCTGTTGAGGGCTGTTTTCTCGTTTGTTGGGCCAAGTGTTGGACATGGAGAGAGAAGAGTCTGCATGATGGCGGGACAGTGTTGGAGTAAGCATGCCCCCTGTGCATGTAGCCAGAGGGTAGGAAGGTAGAAGGAAGGTGCCGGGCGCAGAAGTATTCGAGGGAAGAGAAAAAGTCCGTTCGACACTGGGATTCCTCGAGAGCAAACGTCCTTTGGGTGCCACTATGAGATATTACATTCACAAACCAAACCAATTAATACTTTGATGTAGACTTATGAACTCTAATGCAAAATAAAGTCTTAAGTTTTTTAAATTAATTATTGCTGGTAAATAACTCCTTACCAACATCTAGGTCAGAGAGGTTTGTGTTTTTAAAGATATCTGTGTCCAAGTTGAGGCTCCCACTTCTTCTGAGACCTGCAGGGGTTTCTCTCCTTCTTGGAGACAGGGGCTTCTGTGGCTCAGCAGAACCTATCAAAGGCATATTTAACTTAAGTTCAGTAAATAACACCTTATAGTTACAGTAATAAATCAATCGGTCTAAACAGTGATCAGTGGAAACTGATTAAAAGGCCAATTCCCTTACTCTATCCCATAACACTTAATCCAGGTAGTGGTAAAATACCTCACAAAAATGGGACCCTTCTTTGAGAAGGTGACACATTATTGGGTCTCATTGTTGGCCAATAAGCAAACATTTGTGACTTAATATGCCTTAAAATGCCAAGTGAACAATTATTAGTGTTACAACAGACACTATTTTTTAGTCTCACAGAGGAAGAACATAAATATAAACCAAATGTAATTTAGTGACAAATATCTACTTTTATTATACTTCAAACACATTTAGATATTTGAAATTCCACTAGTAAAACCTATACAGCATGGCTACCACTTGTATTAAATTACCCAAATTTAAGCATAAAAATCTTCAAACATGCTTGAAGTATACTGGTGATTAGTGCAAGTACACTTAAGTGAGTAAAAAATTTACTTTTTCACTAACATAATACTTCAGAATACAAAAGTACATGTTTCCTTAATAATTTAAGTTTGTGTGACAATATATTTTAAACAACTATTAGAAATTACAAGCTTGGGTATATTAAAATCTTTCCTAGGACGAGTGAGCATAGCTGCCATGATGATGTTCAGGACATCTTCCCGAACCCTGGAGTTCTTGTGTTTCAAATTGCCGATAACAAGGTCCAATACTTGTTGTGGTGGAATAGTTTTCATCAGCTGCTGAAACACTTCAGAATACTCAAAAAATTACTTGTTTCCTTAATAATTTAAGTTTTTGAGACAATATATTTAAACAACTATTAGAAATTACAACAAATCAACTTTTTGAGAAAAACTGAAAATTATGTATATAAACTCCACAGCTACATATCAAAAACACGTAATGTAATAGTTGTGGTGATAATGAAATATTTTTAATTGAAATATGTTTTTTTTTATTGTTATTAACAATAGCTGACAGTGATACCATTGTAAACTCTCGGAACACTTCAAACAAAACATTACAGTACTTATTGTGCCACTAACACTATATTACCTGAGAAACTTGTGACATTTGTGATTCCATTTCATCCTTTCTGCATATTTCAGTGAGTTAAATGTAAGGCTTTATAAATTAAACTTAAGACCTAATTTAAAAATAAATACAGTAATACTTAATAGTGACTAATAAAAAACTTCATTTAGCAATAACTGATTTTCTAAACTAGATAAATATAAGTATTTTTAAACATAGGCTTCCTAATTTCAACACTTTCCTCCTCCCCCTTCTCCACAGAAATAACTGGAACACCCTACCTCCTAGAAATATAGGAGGTAGGGTGGCCAAGAATTAGGGGCAAAGGGTGAAAAAACATACTATACAACTAATTGAAATTATAAATAAAGATCTGAGCATTTATAGATTATTTATTTCAATACGAAATGGAAGTAGGAAGGAACCAAATGGCAACCTGTAAGTATAAAATGGAGGTACAAATTGGTACATGACAAATTAGCCCAGAGTCTATGGTGTCTGTTCTGGCATGTCTTGAGACCAGTGTGACTCTGATCTACCGGGCCGCTTGACACCATACTCATCCCAAAGCTTTTGATGACATATGGAACGGTGACTCCTTCGAGTCAGTATGCTAATCCCAGTAAAACCCTTCTCTAAATTGAGCAAAGCTGCAGCTGATCATGATGACCAGTCTCAGTGCACTCAAGGGAAGGGAAACAGATAACATAAAAGTGTTGGCACTTACTGAAACTTGGTATGTACGTCTCTGCCTGCTTGGAAAGAGAGCTGGAGTCCTCCTTTGCGACCTACAGATGTGCAGAAATCTCATTATTTTAACAGCAATACCCGATAGAGTTCAAGTATTTAACCTAAACAATCCTCAAACATAACAAGGGCCTTAGTGTAATTCCATCCTCCAGACTGAATAAAGGGATCTACCAGATATGTAGCTCAGGTGAGAGACAATACAATTGTTACAATTCATTTTCCCTATCACTGAAAAGCACTCTTCTTCACATAGGGTTTGAAAAATAACCCTTAAATCGCAGACACTTTAAAATTTTTATGAGTTTGTGCTTAACTCCACGATGCCTAAAGTCATTTCCACTGAATGTGATCAGAAAAATACTCAGCAGAGCACTTGGCTGTGACTGCAATCAACTGCAGAGCATTAAACGAGCCATGTTTTACAAGCGTGACCCTGTGATATTACCAATTTTGTTTCACAGCCCTGTCGATAAGTGTTCTGTGTGTTACGGGTGTTGCTTGGAAACCAACACCAGGGTAAACAAAAGCTTTTTCCAGATGAGTCTAAGCTGGAAGATAGCTGTCAAAACTAAATATGCCATTCCACTGCAAACACACATTTTAGATGTGTTACAGTGGCACATTAAGTCCTTTTGTTAGCTCCTACTGTATGATTACCTACTTTAATCAAGCATCCCCCCCTCAACCAAAAAAAAGAAAGGCTGAAGTATTTGGCTGAGATTGCTCTAAAAACAATTTCTGTTTACATTTAGAGAAACAATGTCATGCTGCAACAAAATGAGCCATATATTTCCCGCAGGTGTAGAGTCAGGGATTCTGCAAACCTCTGAGTGTTACACCTTTTTATCCCAAATAATTAATGACACATTTCTATTGTTTCCCACAAATAAATAGCTTTATGCATATAGAGGCAATATTATGACTCATACCCAAAGAGGATAGACAAAATAAGATTCAGCTGAGCCCTCCCTCAGTGCTGCTGCGCTCCATCCATACAAATGACAAATAGGCGCTATATTTAGGAATGTTTCCCCTCAAACTGTCTATGAGGAAAGTGCAACCACTAAGGCTTTATTCTTGCTCGTTTGGATTCTTGTATTTGGGTGTGAACCTCAGGAAAACAATCTGAAAACAATATTTTCATAAAACTAGATGTAGATTTATTGCATTTAATTACTTTTTCGCAACTATATGTTTGTATTTCCTCCAGAACAAAAACCAACAAGAGGAAAAAACACAGGTTTTCCCAAGGAGTCTGTTTAAACATCCAGCTAGAAGAGGCTTTGAATGCGTATGAGCGTGGTTTTAAAGCTATTTTAGATCAAAAGATATTAACACCTTTAGGATTTTGAGACGTCACTGAAATAACCAGCTGTGTTTCAATTACCATTTTTGATTTCTCATCCTAATAAATTAGAATACCATTGAAAAATTAAGTTCGATTAGTCATTCAGATCAAAAAGTAAAACTTGTATATTTTATATAGATTATTTACAAATAAACCTATATATATGATATATTTAAACTATTTATCTCTCTTTAATTTAAATGAATATGACACATCTAATGGAAACAAAAAATCCAGTTTCTTGTAAAATTTTAATAACCATTAAACTGTTTTTTGATTTTTAAATAAATCACGTTATTTACAGCAGTTCTCCACTAGACAGTCACTGACAGCCTCCACAAGGAGGCCACGGAATGTCACTGTGATCATTGTTTTTTCATCCTCTTATTTTTTTAAGAAGAAATGCTACAAGAGGTATGTGTGTTCAACTGCAAACTAGCTACCAGAGCAGATAGCCCAACTAATTAAAATGCTTTTTATTTTGTCTTACTATACAGAGCAGTACAACCAAAAACTACAATATAGGCAATAAGCACAATTAATTAGAAAATGACAGCTATAGTTTCTTTCTTGCTTTTTTTTTGGTGTAACAAAATTAGAAATACATGTTATAAATTATATTATCATAACTGTAATTATCATTGTATTTTATTGTTTTGCCAAAAAAAGAATAAAAAAGCCCTTCTATTAAAGAAAAGGAGTTGGATCATGATGTGTATTTGGTCTTAAATTATTAATATAGAGACAATCTCATATCAGCCAGTGACTAATGGAAGACCAGATGATATTAATCTCCCTGGAAGAGCTGGGTTGACACATCTTTAAATATGAAACAGTGAGAATAGGACGGCAGAGCTCACTTGTTCAGAGCCCTTCCCGTTAGGTGTGGTGTACTGCTGCAACTCGTTATCAGTGGACGTCTCCCAGGGTAGCTTGTTCTTCCCTTTGCCCGCACTCACAATCCTCCTCTGAAACGGCGGGTCGTCGGTGAGGGAGCCTAAGCTGCCATAGCCGCACAATCGATCACCGTCCTGCTCTGTCCTGTAGCTCCTGGCACTGCTCGTCCGCCCCCCGTTTATTACCCAGTCCAGATCAGCCCCAGAAGGATATTGCCCTGTGGACCACTGTCCAGGTTTGGGCACCACCAGACCATACTCTACAATAGCTTCTGAGGTTAGCTTTGGAAGGATGCGCCTTGCTCGTCTTGCATGCACAGCTGCCATCAGACCTTCTGCGTCCTCATTAAGCTCAACCATGTCCAAAGCTTTCATTAGCGGTTGCTTCTTTCCTGTGTCAAGGCAATGGTCAAAAACAGTAAACAACTCCAAGGCAGCATGGCGGACCTTCTTTTTGCTGTCGGCCAAATATGGTGCGACTTCAAAGCAAAGCTTGGGAATATTAAAATCTTTTCTAGAGTGAGTGAGCATAGCTGCCATGATGATGTTCAGGACATCTTCCCGAACCCTGGAATTCTTGTGTTTCAAGTTGCCGATAACAAGGTCCAATACTTGTTGTGGTGGAATAGTTTTCATCAGCTGCTGAAACACATTAAGGTACTCATTTCTGGTGACGGCACGAGTGTCACCAAGCGCCTTCAGGGCAACAAAAACTATATGTTTCAAAAAGTTGTCAACGCCCAGCTCTAGCTTCTGTATTAGCAGGTTTAAAACCTGTAAGGTGCCATATAACACCTTGAAATTACTGTCATCTAGAAGTCGGGGTAGAAAATTGATGAACGCCTCAACACTCCCAGGTGGGACTGATTTAATGTCCACTTCTGAGAGGATACATTTAAGCTTTTCAACCCCATTTGTGCGATTCTGGTAATTCTTTGAGTCCAGAAGCTGGTCATGTATCTCCTGGGAGATTAATCCAGGTATCATTATTGGCGGATTTATGGATGTGTCAAATTTGGGAATGCAAAAAGGTGAACAAATTCCAGCGAGGACAATAATGTTCCTCCCCTATACTCTGTGCTTTCATCTTGAGCAGCGGATGGCGGAGAATTGATGTCCTGTTGGTCAATCTATAAATGTAACACAGAGGAATACAAAATTAACAAAGGAATGAACCACAGAGGTTGAAAAGAACCTCCAAGCAACAATGTGGAAAACACCACAACACAACCTCAACATTTAGCTTGATGATTCAAATGGCCAAATATGATAAACTCAACAGCGCAGCGGGCCAATTCTTATATGTAGTGTCCTACAAAAACAAAACAAGGTATTTCATTTGTATTCTTAATTTATATAAATGTGATTTTAATCATTTATTCAAATTATATTTGCAGTAAGTTATGTTTTAATGTTACACTATTTAATTTAATTTTTCCTTTAATATTACTTTTATATTTGACAAAAAGACAAAAAAAAAGACATCTTAACAAATATGTTTGTTTACTGTGCATTTATTATTTTACATATCTAATGTGTGATGGTTAAGGCAGTTTAATCATTATTTTTTTGGGGGGTAAAACCCCCCACATTGAGGCACTAATGCCTATGTGAAGGATTTAAAAAAAACAGATCGGAAAAAGGTTAGGAAAAAACATCTTTTAAACATCAACGGACAAATTTGTACTTAATGTTTGTTTAATAAAGGGCTGAAATTCTTTACCCACTGAGTTTGCTTCTTTTATGGAATTGCCAATAAAAAGGGAATAGATAAAAAACGTCCAGAGTCTCTTAACCCAATAAAAAATAAATTGTCATAATATTTTACATTAAAATGTAAATTTTAAATACATTTAATTTATTGGTTACAGTACCAATAATTAATCTGACAGTAAGAATAATAAATAAATTAAAATTAAACTATTTAAATTAACTTTTTGTACATTTTATTTATGCACTAATAAGATTTTAATATTTAACAACGAAAAAACAAGAAAGGAACAAAATTTTATTTGAAAAACATAATTCCTTTACAACTATCTTAATCTTAAAGTTATGTGTTTTTTAGATTTCCTAAGCTAATTGATAAACATTTAATTTTGCTTGTTCAGTTTATATGAGCATATACGTAAAACCACTGTATATATAAAACTATATATATATATATATATATAGTTTTATATATATATATATATATATATATATATATATATATATATATATATATATATATATATATATATATATATATAAATGCGTAAAACTGATGGATCTTTTTCTGTTGTTCTCATGGTTTCTCAAAATCATTTGTGTAACTCAAGACGTTTTCAAAATTATTCTCATATTTTAGGCGAAATTTGCGTTTGCTGTTCTTTCTAGCACAACGAGAACAATATTAGCTTTAACACATGGAAACAGGCTTTAACCAAAACAACAACAACAACAACAACAAAACACAAAATTATCCCATCAAGGCATGCAGGATCCTTTTAAATAAAGAATTATGAACACAACCACTTGTAGCTCTCCGTATCAACGGAGCAGAGCTTTACTGCAAAGGTACCTAATTACACCGAGCCAGTTTAACATTATGTCCTTACAAATGCCTCTAGTGGAGCACTTATCCCCTTTATGCTAAGTAATACATGTATTATTACATGTTACTGTTACCCAGGATCATCAGTTAGCACCTAAGCAGAGCGTAGCTAACATGTCACTCCGCTAAATTTAACCGTGTTAGGTGCGGAGTGTCTGGGCGAGCAAAGTTAAAAAGAAAACAGACCTTACATTTCTGCTGGCCCTCCTCTTCTTCGTTAACCCAGCGCAAAACTATCTATCGCTCAGACGTCCAGCCTCTTCGCGTCATGCTGCAGCAGCAACAGTTATGCCAGTAAATGTGGATATTTCCTCCTTTCGCTGACGAGCTGAATGTTTGGAAGCTATGAAGGTATTCAGCCTTTAGAGGAGCCCACACACACTCACAATCACACATACACACACCGAGGCAGCAAAATGGCGAATGCATGTCGCAAACTGAGCGCTTCCATGGTGACGCGAGTGGGAGTCCAGGGTCCTCCAGGCGGAAGCATCATCATCGTCATAACAGAGCTACAGAAGGATGAAGATCAAAAGGAGCGCAGTTAAGCAATGCAAATGAAATATATATATATATATAAAAACGTATTTTACAAAAGAAATAAAAATTAGGTTTCGAATAAAGTTAAAGCCTCAAATATCTACGTATTACGGTCAGTTAATTACCTGATAGAATGTTAAATGCACACTTTCTGCCGTCCATTGTGTCAAATTTTACATACATTTTAATTGTTTAGTTTTCATCTTTTGGTATAGAAAGTTAAAACAGTCTGCTTAGCAAAACTCTGGCAGATTAAAATCGATCTGGGTGATAGTGACATTGATAGCACCTTGAATTACCCTGTTGTTGAAAGTGCTATACAAATAAAAGTGCCTTGCCTATTTTATATTTTGTATTTGTATGCTTTGCAACGACAGAAACAAAACAAGTAATTACATTTTTTTTATCAGTTCTTAGAGTCTGTAACACTTAAATGTATTAATCCAGGGGGGTTAGGCCTGAGCCATTTTTAGATTATTGGAACCACGTTTGATTAGTGTAGCGTAAATAGACTCCTTGTTTGGATGTGCGTGTTTTTCATCTTAAAAAATCCACATTTATAAATCTGTATTTAAGTACAAATACTGAGGAGGAGATTGGTAATAAACATATGAACGTATAAATTGATAATATGTTAGGGAAATGCATTTATATCCATATAAAATTAAATGTGTAGCCACATACAGACAACAAAATAAATAAACAAATATTGAAATTGTAAAAAAAAAAAAAATCATACATGCCAAGAATATTTTGAAGTGCCACGATCAAATATTTAAATATATTTCATAAATACATTACAAATAGATGTACATTTGAGAATTTGGTTTTACCATTTAATTTTAATATATTAACAAATGAGTACTTACATTTATTTTCAATACTTTCAACTGATGAGTCTTTCGTTTGGGTTGAGATCAAATAATATCAGGACAGAAGACTGTTAAAATCGTTGTCATGTATAACTATCAACACTGCGGTCTTGGGGTTGAGATGAGGCTGCAAATCACAGTGCTAAGATAAACATATATTCACAACAAAACATTGAAATAAAATGTGAAAGTAATTTAGTTAATATTATATATTGTATTTTTTTTTTAAATCAAATTCAGTATCATCACGTTTATTAACTGGTGAATGCGGATTATAATCAATGCATATTTTTTTCTCCAGGATTTCAGAATAAAACAAAAATAAATTTGTTTAGAATTTTATTAAGACTAAATTCCATGTGATTTTATTGTGAAAGGCAGCGGAAGTGGGTGTTCCGTCCTGGTAGCTCGTCATTATTGTGAGAGCTCGTCTTTAGCTTTGTGGCTAGGCTGGTTGGCAGTCGGTTGTTTTCTTGTTAGCCTTCCTGTGGTCTGCCGTCGCAACCGCATATTCGGTCGCTATCTGCGCGCACCACATTATACAGGTTTGGTTCTCTTGTTTTAACAGAATACATATTTTTCTAAAGCCAATTGTAACGTTTCGATTTGTATCTGTCAGCCATGTTACTGTATATAAATCTGTGATGCAGCCAGCACATAAATCCGTGATTATTTTTTTAGCGGCTAACCTGCAATGCAATGATGCTAAAATGCATTATTGCTCATTTTTATGCGAGAACAAAGCATATCGATAAGACTGTGTTCACCGCAGATCCAGAAATCGGTTAAAATAAAGCGATCTGATGGACTGATTCAACAGTGTTGGCCATGTTTGCTTCTTTACTGCTAATAGGCTGCTAGCGAGGTTTGATTAAGTGGGATCTCCCGTTAAAGTCACAAAGACAGGCCCCAATAATCTGCATGACATTTGCATTCCTGCAATCTGTCATGCAGCCTAAATGCTCACCTATTGACAGCTGGTGATCTGGATTTACTAGTGTCCAGTCCTTGGCACTTTCTAGGTAGTACGCTTTGGTTGTTGTAGAGCCGTGTTAGCATTGGATTTAGAGGATAATGCCTCTTTGCTATGGCTTAAAGAGAATAACTACTGTGCTGCTTCAAAACAAATGTTGAGACAGCATTTTCCTTTTTTCTCCCAAGTTTCAAATGACTCAGAAAGACCTTAACCAATACCACATCCTATGCACTGCAGTGATCTCTGGGTTCATGTTTCCAGATGGACCAGCAGGACCAGTCCTATATGTTTGCAAGTCTCACACGGCCTCACTCGGAGCAGCTGCTGCAGGGCCTCCAGCTCCTGCGGCAGGACCATGAACTGTGTGACATTGTTCTCCGAGTGGGTGATGCCAAGATCCATGCCCACAAAGTTGTGTTGGCCAGCATCAGCCCTTACTTCAAGGCCATGTTTACAGGTAACCTCTCGGAAAAGGAGACCTCCGAGGTGGAGTTCCAGTGCATTGATGAGGCTGCCTTGCAGGTATGCTTAGATCCAGCAGACAGTAACCACACTAATGGCTGTTATATTGTTTCAGTGACACATTTTTTTTCTTCCTTCTAGGCCATTGTGGAGTATGCATACACGGGAACGGTGTTTATCTCCCAGGAAACTGTTGAATCCCTGCTGCCGGCTGCCAATTTACTCCAGGTTAAGCTTGTACTTAAGGAGTGCTGCTCCTTCTTGGAAAGCCAGCTGGATGCTGGGAACTGTATAGGGATCTCCCGCTTCGCAGAGACATATGGCTGTCATGAACTGTGCCTGGCTGCTACTAAGTTTATCTGTGAAAACTTTGAAGAGGTCTGTCAGACGGAGGAGTTTTTTGAACTGACGAGAGCGGAGTTGGATGAAATAGTTTCTAACGACTGTCTTAAGGTAGACACGGAGGAGACTGTGTTTTACGCCTTGGAATCATGGATCAAATACGACGTAACAGAGAGACAGCAGCATCTCGCTCAGTTGTTGCACTGTGTTCGCCTTCCACTTCTCAGCGTCAAATTCCTCACTCGCCTATATGAAGCCAACCACCTCATACGAGATGACCATGCATGCAAACACCTGCTCAATGAGGCCCTTAAATATCATTTTATGCCTGAGCACAGACTTTCTTATCAGACTGTGTTGTCAGCGAGGCCCAGGTGTGCCCCCAAGGTGCTGCTGGCAGTAGGAGGCAAGGCTGGACTGTTTGCCACATTAGAAAGGTAATCAGTACTTATTTACTAAGATTTTCAAATTAGAGCTGGAATGATTAGACTAATTCAGATCTTGATTTCTGACGTTTGTTATGGGTTATTTTCTTTCTCAGAACTAAAACTCATAAAATGTGCTGTAGGTTTTTTTTTTTTGATTGATGTAGTAGCTACAAGACTATTCCCATGTAATCATCATCGTCATGTGTCCCTAACTTTTTGGGTAAACGCACCTACTCGTTCCCAATGGGAGGAGTATGAGGAAAAGTATTGAATATGACATTATTTTAATATACTTAATGATTAGGAAAAAGAGATTTTTCAGGTTTGACCAGCTGATCATCAGAATGGGCCAATCGAGTCGAAAGATTTGTTGATTCTGCTCTCTGGGTGAATGATTGGTGCTTCTAGGTTACAAATTTCCTTTAAAGTTTTAAAATAATTTTCCTCTTTTCTTCTTTCAGCATGGAAATGTATTTCCCTCAGACAGACTCATGGATAGGACTAGCCCCTCTTAGCGTCCCCCGGTACGAGTTCGGAGTGGCCGTGCTGGATAACAAAGTGTACGTGGTGGGAGGTATCGCCACGCACATGAGGCAGGGCATCAGCTACCGAAGGCATGAGAGCACGGTGGAGGCGTGGGACCCTGAAAGCAACACGTGGTCTTCGGTGGAACGAATGGCAGAGTGTCGCAGCACTCTTGGGGTGGTGGTCCAGGCTGGAGAGCTGTACGCTTTGGGAGGCTATGACGGCCAGTATTATCTGCAGTCTGTGGAGAAATACGTCCCCAAGCTGAAAGAGTGGCAGCCTGTGGCCCCCATGACGAAGTCCCGCAGCTGCTTTGCCACAGCTGTGCTGGATGGCATGATCTATGCTATTGGAGGGTATGGCCCAGCACACATGAACAGGTAATGCCGCTGAATGATTTCACTCTTTACAGTTGGGTGTGCATGTTGCACCCCAAGGGGTTTTGAAATGCTTTTACATGGAGCACAACACAAATCTGAGTATTTGTGTTTGACGTACTTTTTTTGTAACCTTTTTGTTGAATTTTAAACTATAAGTTTTTGTAAGAATGTTGTAATATATCCATCTATTAAAATGTTTGATTTTTTTTTCTAACTATTTATCTATCAAAACTTTAATTTATTTGTTATACTTTTCTATTTAATTTCACACTTAATTCTTAGCACTTTCTTATTTCAAACTTATTTAACTTTTTATTCATTTTCTTACTTATAACTATGTTTTTAATGCTTAACTTATTTTCTTCATTTTCCTTCTCTGAACAAATTTGGAAAAAACTGTGTCAGAAAGATAACCTGCAGGTTTTACAGTGAGGAACATAAGTATTTGAACACCCTGCGATTTTGCAAGTTCTCCCACTTAGAAATTATGCAGAGGTCTGAAATTCACATTGTAGGTGCATACCCATTGTGAGAGACAGAATTTTTTTAAAATTCAGGAAATCACATTGCCTGATTTTTAAAGAATGTATTTGTATTTTATTGCTGCACATAAGTATTTGAACACTTGCCAATTAGCGAGAATTCTGGCTCTCAAAGATCTTTTACTCTGCGTTTAAAAAGTCCATCTCTACTCCACTTGTTAATCTAAATTATTAGCACCTGTCTGAGCTCGTTAAAGACACCTGACACCAACAGTCAGTCAGACTCCAACTACTACCGTGGCCAAGACCAAAGAGCTGTCAAAAGACACCAGAGACAAAATTGTAGACCTCCACAAGGCTGGAAAGGGCTACGGGGCAATTGCCAAGCAGCTTGGTGAAAATAGATCAACTGTTGGAGCAATTGTTAGAAAATGGAAGAGGCTAAAGATGACTGTCAGTCTCCCTCGGACAGGGACTCCATGCAAGATCTCACCTCATGGGGTATCACTGATGATGTCGGTAGAACACTACTCCTTCATGGTTTAAAGTCATGCATTGCACTGAAGGTTCCCCTGCTCAAGTTATCATATGTCCAGGCCCATCTGAAGTTTGCCAATGAACATCTGGATGATCCAGAGGAGGCATGGGAGAAAGTCATCTAGTCAGATGAGACCAAAATATAACTTTTTTTTGGTCTAAACTTCACTCACCGTGTTTGGAGGAAAAAGAAGGATGAGTTGCATCCCAAGAACACCATCCCTACTGTGAAGCATGGGGGTGGAAACATCATGCTTTGGGGGTGCTTTTCTGCGAAGGGGACAGGACGGCTGCACTGTATTAAGGAGAGGATGAACGGGGCCATATACTGTGAGACCTGAAGCACACAGCCATGATAACCAAGGAGTGGCTCCATAAGAAGCATATCAAGGTTCTGGAGTGGCCTAGCCAGTCTCCAGACCTAAATCCAATAGAAAATCTTTGGAGGGAGCTAAAACTCAATGTTGCTCAGCGACAGCCTCGAAATCTGACAGATATAGAGAAGATCCGTGTAGAGGAGTGGGCCAAAATCCCTGTTGCAGTGTGTGAAAGCCTGGTCGAGAACTACAGGAAACGTTTGACCTCTGTAATTGCAAACAAAGTGTTCTGTACCAAATATTAACACTGATTTTCTCAGGCGTTCAAATACTTATGTTAAGTAATAAAGTAAAATAAATTCTTTAACAATCAGACAATGTGATTTTATGACTTTAAAAAAAGCTGTCTCTCACAGTGGAAATGCACCTACCTTTTCAGACCCCTCCATAATTTCTAAGTGGGTGAACTTACAAAATCGAAGGGTGTTCAAATAATTATGTTCCTCGCTGTATACTTTTTTTCTGATTATTTGCACTAGTTATAAATCTTAATGCTGTTTTATTGTTTTAACCTGCAGGGTACCTAGCTATGCAGCATTAATTTCAGGTGTCATCTCTCTAGAGTTCCCCCCCAAAAAATGATCTACTGTTGACATGTGACTGGAGTCACTGGAGTACCATGGTCTGATCTTTGATCTCAATGGTTTTTAGACCTCCTAACCTTGTTTTTTTTAGCCCCTTATGATCTTGCTGGATTATAAATAGAGCTTGTAATTATGTGAAGGATATCAAGTGTTCCTGAGAAAACAGTCACTTACTTGTTAATAAGTGCAGAGAAGTGTTGGAGATGTCTCACTGAGAGGGTGCCTGCATGTGTTGTTGATTACCCTAAGGCTGAATCCTATTTGCTTGTTTCCTTGACACCCAAAACCCTGTAGGAGAATGTGTTTGGACAGAGGACCTTTGGGGACATTTTCCTCATTCCCTTGTGGTTTGTATATCCTTTCAACTGTGCTCCAAAACAGTCTCTGATTGCCAGTGTTCTCTGGTTTGTCAGGACTTTCTAACTTTTGTCTTGACTTGCAATTGCCTCACCATTAGTTAACTTTACTCTCTGTAGATAGACATTAATTAGATAAACAGGCTTGTATCAGAAAACTGCTGAGATAGAAGCATCACATTTCAGCTCATCTCTTGTTTTCATCTGAGGAAAGTTCTAATGAAACTAGGGCTTTATGATATATCTAACATTTATTACAATATCAGTGTGCACTTTATTCATTGCAAAAGGACTGTTTGGAGTGCAATAATTGTGGGTAAATGTTATGAACTTGCATTTTGCATGTTAATGTATTACATAGTCAGTATTACAATTTAAATAAATAGCTTTCGTAATTGCTGGTTGTTTTTAAAGAAAAATCCAAAACCTTTCGATCAGAAATATGTCTTTAACTTTATCATCGTTGTTTTATAGTTCAATTTTCTGCTGTTATGGTTCAAATAAGTGATTTTATTTTTTATTTTTAGACTTAACAAAATAAAGTTATCACATATCACAAGCTGTGCTTTGAAGAATCTGTGTTCAGTGTTGGATAATCCAATCCAGATTTAATTAGTCAAAGTATTATAGATTTTGACCTAATTGAAGTTAGCCCAGCTGCAGGAACCCTGACAATTGTTAAGTGCTTGGCTACAAAATGGTTTTGTTTTAAAGAAATAAAATAAAATTGGTGAAGGGTTAAATTAACCTAGACCTATTGTAGCGTATGATGGACGCAAATGAAGTGGTATGCAATGTCTAAGTACATGGTTATGAGATGGTGTAGGGGTACTAAATGGAGTAGGTTAAAAAATGGCAATGCTTTTATTCAAAATCAGGTTACAGATTGGCGAAGAGGTGAGTCAAACTTAGGCGTTGCATAAAAATACAAACTTTTAAAATCAAATCTAAAATACACTGATAAAAATGTGCATGAACCCTGAAATGAAAGTTTCTGTCTGCATATTTGAGGTAAAATATGTTGTGGTACTCTACAATCTAAGCAAAAGGTAACATATAGGGGTGATTCTATATTTGGAGATACATTTGAAGTCCAAAGCCATTTATTTTCACCAGTTTTACCAAAATCTTACTTCAAAACCATATTTTCATTGTTTATTACTCTTTTTAAGAGTCACAAAATGTTAGAGTGTAAAACTAGAAAATATTTTATTTTAAAATGTATTTCATGATGCCGAAAGTCATGATTTCATAGTGTCCGAAGTGGTTGGCACTTTTTTCAAACAAGGGTCAAATATGCATCAAACATGTTTTAAATTAAAAATTTCAGGTTGGGGTTTTAATTATTTTGTTTATAAATTATTATTGGGGACAGTTTGCAAATTATGCAAAATTACTTTATTTAAAAGTAACTTTTATTGTTTAAAAATACCAGTCCATAAATCCTTTGTCTGTTACTACATGTTACTGTCTCTTTAAATTATGCTGATATGTCCCATCAATATCTATGAAATGCCAGATGACGTCACTTCATTTTGGTACAAAACTCTGAAGAGCTAGGAGGTATGTGTTTTGGTCTCTCTGACATCATGTAATTTTACAGGCACTTGCACCTAGAGTTCTAGTTTAACATGTCAAATCTGTTTCAACAATGTCATAGGGAAAGCAGAGTTCAAAGATATTAACAGAAGGAGTTATTACAAGTTTTTAAAATCATCTTTAGATTCACGCCATGTGCTCTCAGCCTTTCTGCTAAAATGTGGTGAAATTAGCAAAAGATTCTTAAAATGTCAACTCTGTTACTGTCAATTCTGTTACCAAGGTATGGTAAAGTTGTCTAAATGTAACATTTAATATCTGTTTCAAAGGTCTGAATAAAAGGACTACATGACAAATGAAACTAAAAAGATTTATAATTTTTTGATGTACTGTTACTTCTATATATTTGGTTGTTCGTCCGTAACAGAGTTGATCAGCAAAACTATGAACAGGTGGTTTTTGATAAAATAAGGAAAATAATAAACTACCTGTATTTGTTTAGCACTGAATATATGAACTTTAAAGTGTTTTCAAGATTGTTCTTAATCAATAGTTCTGTATGACAACATAAAAAAAAAAATATTTGAAATGCAAAATGTATCTCCAATTACAGAATCAACCATAGGTGCTAGATAAAAGTGGGACAAGACTGGAGGACTTTAGTTGTAAATTTTAAGACAAGTGATTTCACAGATGTGAGGTTTGACTTTTTTAATTTTTATTCTGGCTGTAGATTCGTTGCAGCACAAAAAAACTTTTGCTTTAGATTTAGCAAAGGTAAATGGGGAAATGTTATTTTTTTTAAATAGTTTTACTTTTTATTCTGGTGGCTACTATATATGTTATCAGTTTAAAATAATTGACATGTAAAAGGCAAGCACTTTGGAGAGCCTTGAATAACTTAAGACAGACCATATTTCTGTGTTTTCTTATTGTGTTTTTCTGGTTTGCAGTGTGGAGAGGTACGACCCCAGCAAGGACGCCTGGGAAATGGTAGCCCCCATGGCAGATAAGAGGATCAACTTTGGCGTGGGTGTAATGCTCGGCTTCATATTTGTGGTGGGTGGGCACAACGGAGTGTCCCACCTGTCCAGTATTGAGAGGTACGACTCACATCAGAACCAGTGGACAGCCTGTCGGCCAATGAACGAACCCCGCACTGGTAAGTTTCCAACACAGGGTTTTATTGGTGGCACTTGAATTCACTCTGGTTCTGCTTGTGTAATGGCTTGTGTGCGCCATTTTCCTTGCAGGCGTTGGTTCTGCCATTGTGGACAACTACCTCTATGTAGTAGGAGGACACTCCGGGTCGTCTTACCTGAACACTGTCCAGCGCTACGACCCCATCTCAGACAGCTGGTTGGACTCGAGTGGCATGATGTACTGTCGTTGTAATTTTGGTCTGACTGCCCTTTGACCAATGGCCCGGTCAGCAAGGACTCAGTAAAACTATTTCCGACAGAACTTTTGTTTTTTGTTATCTGCTCTCCTTTTCCCCACATTCGTTCTCCAGGAGCAATTGCACACCTACAAGAACATCCGAGCGCTTGCTTGGTTGGGTGGATGTGCACGAATAGCTGGCTGGTTGGATGGAGGGGATCCCAGTTGCGCTGCAGAGACGTAAAGGCATAAGGATTGAGCAGCAAAGGGCGGAAGATGTCTGGATGGATGATGGCACAGGCACCTAGACATGAGTGCCGCCAGACCACTACGAGAACTTCGAGCCATGTCCCAGAGGATTGTAGGAAAAACCTGATTATGTTTAAATTTTTTGTTACATTAGCATACATTTTTTGTCCTCTATTTTACACATCAACAAGTTTAATGCTTAACATTTTCAGCTGCATTCAGAACTGTTACATTTTTGTAGTACGCTGCAGTTTGCTTGTGTCTTTGTGCGAACCCGTGGTTGTTGCCGTGTATGCACGAGGGGGTATGTGCATGTCAGATGGGTCCATTATGTTTCCTTGTTACATGTCCGTGTGTAGAACTGATGCTCGAGCTCAGTGAGACGGGTTCCGCATCCAAATCAGTGCTTCACAGGAAGAAAAAAGAGCAAACTTAGAAACTTTATATTTATCTCAAAGGGCTGCCTTTCTCTTTTGTAAATAGTATAAATGAAATAGATAGATAAATATATCCTCTAGTGCAATGCCTGTAAATGTTTATCTGCACTGGGTCACTAATGTGTGCGCGAATGTGTGTGGTTTGATTCACTTGGGGGGGGTCGCCTAGTCGTTTCTGCTTCAACCTCTTTCATTTCATAAAAATGTAACGAATTTTAAAGGTCAGGTCATGCACGCACTTTGCTTTATAACGGTTGAAACTGATCTCAGCCAATTTTGTCAACAATATTAACTGGTGCTATATTTAGGATTCAGGATTTAGCTGTTTGTCTAGGTTGCAGCTCATGTTCTAGTCAGAGTATGTTTAATCTCAAGGTTATTACATTTGATGCTATCAATCTGCTTTTTGGGCATTTAAATGCATGACATCCTAAATGGCCCCTCACCATGCAATAAAATAAGTTTAGATAAAAAGGGAAAGAAAATACAAAATGTTTTCATATACAGGTGCATCAACTGGAATATCAATAAAAAAAATATTTTGGTAATTAATCAAAATAAATATTTAAAATTTACCTTATGGATTTATTACACACAGAGTGATATATTTCAAGTGTTTATTTCTATTGGCTTTTATTTTGTCTTAGAGATTATTAAAACTCTCAAATCAGTTCCTTAAAAAAATTGAAATGTACCTTACTTTTTTTTTCTGCAGAAATTTCCGCCTTTTGGCAAATGCATTGATTTAGTCTTCAGCATATGCTATCAGTACTTGTGTGGAGGTACGCCTTGCTGGAAAATTAATCTGAATCTCCATAAAACTTGCACCATAGGGAAGTACGCTCTAAGAAAATTGGTACAGTTCTTTGTGGACCCTTTTCTATCACACCTTTTCCTTTCACTCAACTTTCCATGCTCACATATATCAGTCTGGGAACAGCTAGCATCTTTACCAATCACCTTTTGTGACTTAGTCTTTCCCACGATTCCTTAGACCTCAACATGTCTGCTTTTGAAAAGAAAAAGGATTTCTCAGAGAAACTACATTTTCGGTTTCCATTTGCTGTATTTAAAATGAACAAACACTTGAACACAACACTCTGTCCATAATAAATCTAAATACCCTTTTGAATTATTAAAATGAAACATGCTTTTCAGTCAACTTCAGTTTGTTTAAATGCACCTGCTAGTCTTGAGATTCAGCTCATTTGATCTACTTTAGGTTTCAAGTTTTCAGAATCAATTTCCCTCGCGTCCCGCAGTAGAAACGTCCTTCCTGCTGATGCATAAGTGTCTCATTCCATGTTATCTGGCTTTCGAAGATGAAGCACCAAAGGTGGTGCAAGCCAACTCAGGCCAAGTTGTCCCCCATCCCACCCTACCCATCCTCTGTCACAAGAGAAATTTGCATCCCTAGGTGTAGGTGCAGCCTCTGCAACACATTAAGCAGTTGGGTTCTCCTCTAATAGGGAGGGTAGGTGTGTGCCGCTTTGCTGAGTCTGTTCATTTTCAAGTCTAGTCCCTTTGTGTTCGCTAGTGTTTGCACAACTTTTAACCAAGCTCTCTGCATTGCACTTACCAAAATATTTGACACATTTTGTCATTTGGTTCTTTTTTCTTTTTCTTTAAATTAAAGCTGGCGACATTTAGATAATGCAATAAGACTCGTTTTTCTCTTCGGACTGAAAATGTTTTTTGTTTGTCTCTTCAAAAAGCCAAGGCATCTCATATTGCTGTAACGGAACCCTAAATGGCATGTGGCGGGTTAACAGAACATCCGAAGGAACCTTTGACCTTTTGTAATTTTGTTCATGTACATGGGATGTGTTCATTTAGGTCACAATTTATCATAGGCCAAGTTAAAACAGGTTAGCATTTACCACATTGAAGTACACTACATACTTTTAGCTCTTGTCTCCTCTGAATTTTTGTGTTGGATCAGAAGTTACAATGTCATTTACTTTGCAAATTAGTTAGAATGTTACTGTTAATTTTCTTATTGTTTGCCTCTACATAAGTACTCTCCTTTTGAATTTTAAATTGTGTGAACAACCCAGTTTTTAATTCTGTGGCTGTATTGATTTGTACTTTTCTTGGGCATGGGCCGATATGCTATCCTTGATTGAAAACACCTCAGTTTCATAGTATTTAAACAGAAAAAAGATCACGACCTATAACAAAATGATTGATTTTCTTTAAAACAGAAAAGGAGTAATTATTTCTACTACTACTTTTTTGCTCTTTTATTTCTTATAGAGTAATATAAGTATAAGAAGCTGATATTTGCAGCATAATTGGCTGCACTAGTATCAGTTTTTGATATAGGAGATTATGGCTCTTAGTGTGTTTGTTTGACTTTTAAAAATTTATTTTTAGCATCAAGACAGTTTTAGAACCAATTGGGGTCAAAAACTGGAGGTCAAGCTTCTACACTGATTTCAGATTCTTTAAATCCCAGTTTGTAAAGGTTATTCTAAAAGCCCAAAAAAATGTAGTCTTCCTTTTCTCCAAAAGAATATTTTAGAAAGTTTAAAACTCCAGTGTGTAAAAAAAAAAAAAAAGGGGGTACTTGTCCAGAACATCATTCTCACAAGAACCGTCACTGCTCATAGCTAACCAACTGCAAATTTGTCTGAACATGAGCGACGCCCCTTTTATAAGGGGAACAGCCGAGTTTCTTTTTTATGTATGCGATCCTTTTAACAAGCTAGCCAGCAGTGTGCAGCAACAAGTTGGGAAGCTGTGATTAAAATTTTAGCGCTGTAGAAACCGTAACTTTTTCAAACCTTTACACATCTGCAACCAGCCCATGCCTCTGCTCTATCACCCCGTTTTTTCATATAATACTAAATAAGTTTTTTTTTGTTTACCATAACATGCTGCAGTTGAAATCCAGTTCTGCTGCCATGATTCATTGAGCATCAATTGACAATTTGTTTTGGTTTCATCCTGTGGTAAATACTGACTATTATGATGCATTTTGGAAGAAAATGTGATGAAAATCTACAAATGCAAAAAGAAGGGAGTATTTATGCATCATTATTGAGGCCTAACCAACGTCCTGTTTTTTTGCCATCACTCTCACCAAAGTGCTTGTACAAAGAGAGCAGATGGATGACTTTTTAGCAACCTAAAGCCTGCATTCAGGTGCCAGTCTTTACATTTGTCTGAGAGGAAGAAAACTCCTGTGAAACTGATGTCAGTGTTAGCCAAAACAACCACTCGACTTCTTTTTCAACATCTCCCACCATGTCTGGAGTCTCACCTTTTTTTTGTTTTGTCTTTTTTCAATACCTGTGGATTAATCCTGGAAGTCAAAGATAACGTTTTGTATAATGAAAATTGTAGCTTTTCATGTTTTGTTTGAAGACATTTTACATACATTTTAGTCAGTTTGTGTGGTGCAGTTGTACCCAGATTAAAATAAATGCCTGCCTTAAAAAAAAGCCATGTCTGCTTATTTGTTAGATTCTCATGCATGTTTGAGGGAATGAAAATCAGAAACGGATGCATTAAAAATATTTTTATTAAGACAATTGCTGCAGGAAAAAATTGATTAACCTCAACAGGCATGTCATAGCTTTCTTGGCAGAGGCACTATGTGATAACAGTAATTATTAGAGGACTAGAAAATCAAAATATCTTAACATGATGAATTGCTGAACTGTGACCTTTTTAGCAGGGACTTGCTGTGTGCTTCATGCCATGAAAGCCCAAATTGATCAAATGAACCTTTTATCATGAGAAATAAAAAACAATTCATACCACCTAAAGGGCATTGTGTTTTAGCATTCACACTTTGAGTAAAAACATAGAATCAACTGTAACGGCTTAAAAAAGAAGCTAACCAGAAGTTATTTGGATGTTTCTTTTCATAATGCCACAGTGAAATTAGAGCACCAGTTTAAGTTTTAGATAGGGGGTTATATGCTTAAACAGAACACTAGACTTGTGCTGCAGAAACTCCCAACTAATAAACAAAATCCACCCGTAGGCTGCAACCACTCTTGTTTTGATTTTTTTAGGTATATGCTAAGATTAAGTTATGTAAGAAATGTTAAAACTATTTTACTGACTGGTTAATAGAATTTATGAACAGAGAGGGATTATTAACAGGCAGCAAATGTCAGGGATTTACACATGGCTGTTAATGTCAGGTTTTATTTGCATAAAAATGAGACCGTGATAAGTACTTTAGAAACATTTTCCACCTCCAATAAGACATGTTTCCTGTAGGATTCAATGGAAGAGCAAACATTTCTTGGATAGGAACAAACAGAAAAAATCCCAACATCCCAGTTGCAATAAGTGTGTGCACCTTTAAACTATTTCTTGAACCACCTTTTGATTAATTTCAGCTTTCAGTTTTTGTGTTTACACCTGCCATCGGTTATGGTGAATAGGCTTAAACCCAAATGAAAGATAAACTGACCATTGCCAACTTTCTCCAAAAGTAATAAAAAGACAAGATGAAGACTGGTCAGTGAGGCTGCCACTGAATCAAAAGTTGCATCAACGGAATTTTAGTTAAAAATTTTGCATCTATTATTATTTCATTGTTTTTTTATCTTCCCTGGAAACAGATTTGTTTGTTTTTCAGTTGAACTGTACAGGATGCATGTCCAGCTAAAGGTGGAAACACACACAAAAAAAAATCAGACTCATTTTTATGTAAAAAAAGAAATTAGTGGCATTTAAAAAAAGGGGTGTGTACTCTTGTAAAATCCACGCCATATCAACCCTGAACTATTATAGTCCATTGTACTCTTGGATTCCAAGCATGCCTCTATAAAATATACAATTATCTTTGACCATGGCATGTTTGGAGTAAGAAATCGGCTGAAGCAGAACAACTCGATTTTCTACCAAAGGAAGCATGAATTATTCACAAACAAAAGAAAAACAATGCATAACGTATGCAATGCCAATAACAGGAATAATGCTGGAAAAAACAAACAAACGGGATGCTGAACGTGTTCACTCAACAGCAGCACTGCGTCCTCCTGCGACTACAAGATGTCACTTGTCAGATGCACGGATGTAGACCAAGGAGGATAGCAGCAGGAGCTCCGGGGGCTTATGCAGCAGGATCAGATTATCGCTCCTGAGACCGTCATAGTGCATCCAGCTGCCGTCTATCTGGAAGGCTGCTGAGTAGTGATGCTCTTCCTTGTTGAAGAGTGTGGCGCCCTCTAGTAAGTATCTAGGGGCAGAGTTACATGTCAGATTCTTCTGTCCTAACATAGGCAGAAAGGCCTGTACAACAACTAATACCATGGATTTTTACTGCATATCTATTTACCCTCTTTACTCAGATACTTCTTAAAAATCTAATGAAACCACTTGCCCTCAGACGTCATTTAGTTGACTAGAGTCCAATTGTGTGTAATATAATAACAATATGAATACAGCAGTTCTGCGAATATCAAGGAAAACAGCAGACAGATCAGGGATAAAACTGTCGAGAAGATTAAAGTGGGGTTCGGATATTTAACAATATTCCAAGCAAACCACTGACAGGTATAATTTACTATTTGCCACAAGCCATGAAGCAAAGAAGGTTATCTGATCAGGTTGAATGAAAGCTTGAACCTTTTGGACTAGACATTCAAAATGTTACAGTAAATGCTTTGGAACACTACCACATCCTATCCACCTGAACACACCACCTCTACTGTGAAACATGGTTGTGGCACTATCATGCTGGGGATGTTTTGGTTCAGCCGGGCAGGGAAGCTAGTAAGAATTGATGGGAAGATGGATGAAGCTAAATAAAGGCCGATCCTCTCACAAAACCTCTTAAAAGATGCTACAACACTAAACATACAGCCAGAGTTACAATGATTCAGCTCAAAGCATTGTCATGGGAAGGAATGACCTAGTCAAAGGCCAAACCAAAAATCTTGCTGAGAACCTGTGTTAGGTGTTAAGAATCAAGAAACATTCTGTCCAATCACACTCACAGAGCCATTTTGCAAACAATGGGTAGTAATAAATCAGTGCTTTGATGTTCAAATCTTATAGAGACGTATCCAAAAACATGGGTACAGCTAAACAGCTAACACTGCAGCAAATTATTGACTTAGGGGGGCTAAATAAGGATGCATACTGCACACTTTTCTGATATTTAAAAAATATGCAGTATTTCTTTTTCACTTTCCAGTTATTCACTACATACGTTGGTCACGTACTCACTACTACTTCATACCTGTGCTGACAAAGAGCCAGATGGTAAGGTACATATGACAGATCCTCTGACCGCCACTGCTGCATGTTGAGAATCACAAAGGGTGGGGGTCCGTGGCAGAAAACCCGTTGAGAAAACTCCCTTAAGCCATCACACCTGTTTAGTACACATTCAACCTGTCAGTGGGGTTAAAGAATTGCAGCACTGAATCTTAAAAACAGAAAAAATGTCTTACCATAGTGTCTTACCCTAGCTCTGAGCAGAGTAGGAGTTTGGGGCAGAAGAATTCATCCACCGCTGACTGGATCGGATCTTTGTGGGGAAGCTCATGAGGAGGGCTGAAAGGAAAAGTGAAAAGATAAGAAGAGAATAATAATAATAAAGCAACAACGTCTTCTAAGCTTTTACTGGACCAACGTCTCCTGTGAGCACATTACCTGATGTTGATGGTGGTTTTGTTGACATTGTGAAAGCGACCCGGACAGTCACGGTTGGTGCACAGGCTCTCCTGGGTGGTAGACATGAGGTTCTCCAGGTTCTCTGTGAAGTTCACATGCTCGTTGCCGAACAGGTCGATCTCCATTGCTGCCTGATGGATCTCTGAGCGGTACTGTCTCTTAGACATCCTATTCCAGATCCACAGCATCTTCACTGTAGTGTAGTCACAGGAGTCCATCAAGTAGAGGAAATGTTCAACGAACTGCTTCCCCAGGAAGACGGCCAGCTCCCTGTGGAAGCCCTGGTTGTCTCGCAGGATCACATACAGGATCATGAGGAAGCCATCGATGGTGCATGTGTTTTTTAGTTGGACCTCCACGTACAGAGGAATACAGGAGATGGCCTTGCGCCCTGCCTTAATGGTGAAGACGCCCCCCCAAGGAAGCACAGGCCTCCAGAAGGAGCGGTCCTCGTCGTCATTGTTGTTTATGGAGGCGCGGATCTCCTCAAAAAGTGTCTTGGACCTGAACAAACAAAATTCAATCGAGTTTAGATATCCTCGGTTTTACATGAAGAGATAGGCTACCGAGTGGTTGAGTCTGGACTCTATCATCTCGTCTAGTTTAGCACTGACGTAAACAGAGAGTAGTACGTGCAATCTAAAACATCTAGCCTCCGCTGAGTAGTAGGGCAGTAAGAAACCTGCTAATTTAAGTGTTCCGACTCCCTATTCAACTTACCTTTCGGTGTGGAAATTGCTCTCAGTGTTTGAAAATCGCGATAGCTCCTCGATGTCTTTCAAAACACCACTGAATCTACTCTCCATAGTTCTCCGTCTTTCGTCATGTCTCCCGTCACACTTGAAGCTCGATAAAATAAGAACCGTATAGGGATACTTTCTCGCGCTTTCGGTTGATATTTAAGGGGTGTTGTTTCCTAATATATCCCAAACAAAGCACCGTGCACGTCATTTGACCCACATAAACGCTGAGAGCCTTTTCTGACGATACTTATGATAATAATGTGTAAACCCGCTACTGCCCTCTGGTGACCCTTTGCGGAATTACTTCAAAAATTTGCCCAACCTTCTTTTCACAGGAAAAGGATATACAGAGACGCTATTGGTCGAGAGAAACGTCTAGTAGTTTTAGTTCAGTATTTGATTGGCTTGCTCGAATTACGTCAGTCACGCCTTCAACGTCTTACACATACAGAGCATGCAGAGTAGACGTCGCGTCACCGCCATGTTGTGTGCCCCTTTTTTGTTTAATAAGTCATTATATATTAAAGCAAAACAAAAACAAGCAAAACAATCTAAAAAAGTATTTATTGTTGTCGTTGTGATATAATTTAATGTAAACACGTTTGACAATAATTATTAATACTACTCTTGTTTGTAATGTCAACAGAATGTATTTTATTCTTAAAATAAATATCTAACAGTATTATTACTATTTTAACCAAGAGCACTGACTGTATGTTACAATCTATGGCCTCATTTCAGAGCTTAAAATTGTGTTCGTGTATCACTAGAAACATATGACGGAGAATTATGGTCACTTGGAGAAGTGGGGGGAGGGGGTAGTTTATATTATGAGCAAAGTGGAAAGAATATTTAAACAATATTTCCAGCCCATTAACCTTCTGTTGAAGCACATTAAAATTATAAAGAGTGGTTATAATAATAATAATAATAATAATAATAATAATAATAATAATAATAATAATAATAATAATAATAATAATAATAATAATTATTATTATTATTATTATTATTATTATTATTATTATTATTATTATTATTATTATTATTATTAAACCTGTTTAATTAATAGGCATTTAACTACGACTAACTATTTTATTGTAGTCCAGGCCATTCACTTCCCTGTATTATACAGTCTATGCTTCGCACATAGCGCTGACAAACAATTTCTATTGGAGCAAACAGATACTGCGTTACTCTTTCAATTCTACGTGGTAAAAAAAAATATGCCTCCTTCAATGCGATTGGTCAGAAGGACACAGCTAATGTTCTTAGGTAGCTATTTGATTGGTCTGTAATCATCTAAAGGAACGCCTCTCCTCATGCGGTCAGAGGACTACGCTCTGTGATTAGGCGTATTCCAGAAAGTTCTACGCTTAATTTTTAGCGGTGGTGCTGTGTTTGCGGAGGAATTCGACGTAATTACAAACATGCTCCTTTTGAATAAGCGTAAAGTGGAGCGCTAGTCCCACCACGCTGTTCTTCTTGTCAGAGAGCGAGCCTGCACAAGTGACTATCAGTTCTGAAAGAGGCAGACCGAAAATGTCAGCTCGACTTATAAGCGGAAAAGAAGTTTCAGCGTAAGTATCACATTTGAACCAGCATGTTTAGGAGTTTTGCGTGAGCAGAGTCACTAAACTTTGGCTAACTACTGCTAACACTGTGAGTTACAGTAACAGTTTGTACCATATGATCCTCTGCTCAGTTGAGTGCATTATGCAAGCTTTTCTTGTTGCTCTTTCAATATTTTTGAGGATTTGTCCTGAGTATGGAGACTGTAGGATGTTTTTTCCAGTGTTTATTTGTGGATTTAAAGTTTTTTAAAGTGATGCAGGTACCAACGATTGGGGGGGTTACAGTGGACCCCATCTGTAGGTCAGCATAAATGCATTGAACTAATTACTGAGATGCCTACGTTTTCCTGTTTTTCTGATTAAATTAGACCTGGAATTAGCTTAGATTATCAAAGCATTATGTAAGATGTGTGGTTCTGGTGTTATTTGACCTTTGTCCTCTTGGTACACTGACCCCAAGTGCACCGATTGACAAAATATCCTGCGCAAGTCACATTTGGGACCTTTTTTACCGTATCTGCAAACAGATATGTTATCCAAGGGTTAAATTTGACAAACGACTCACACATGCAAAGGGATAACTCTTTTCTCCAGCATCAGCATGGAAGAAATTTAACTGCATGTGCCTGTCACAAGACATGAAAACCTGCTGCCCCTTACAGCACTCATTAGCCACTTAATTTTCAGACAATAAATAAAGAGTTCTTTACTTTGAAGCTTAACGGAAGATGTTAGACAATCTGGCTGCATATTGCATGCATAATTTGCAGTATGTTGTGACTGCTTTCATTTAGATTCGGTTGTCACGATGGAATTGCAAATTTTGTGATATGAGAAAGAAAGAGGTAGGTTTGATGAAAGCCATGCACAAAAGCTGCATCTCATAGTTAAAGCTTTATGTGCAGCGGATGATCGCTTTAATCTTGTTGTGTCTGCATATTTAAATTACACAATCAGTCGCTGTTCAGCATACAGTTGCTCTTTGAATGGATTGTAATAACCTAAAGCTAAATCTGATTATTTTTTATTTATTTTTTTATTTGACTTGGCCAACCGTCCGGCTGTAATTTGCCCTCTCATTCAACACCACAACTGCTGGAATGTGTCCCAGTATTCAGACTATGAAACAAATACAGATAAAGAGGAGATGGTAAATAAAGATAAGGCCATCCTTTTATAATGTCTTTGTGTTTTGGAACCAGGTTTGTTTTGGGCAATCATTACCACTTCAGAAACAAGATGGATTAAAAATTTGAGAGGATTGGAAGAAATTAAATACATTAGGAAATGAAAAAGGCCTTTGTTTGTGTTGCTCTCTTAGGCAAGTGAGGGAGCGACTGAAGAAAGATGTGGAGCAAATGAAACTCAAGGATCCCAACTTCAGGCCCGGCCTAGTGGTTTTACAGGTAAATTTAAAAAAATGTCGGTGGACAGAAATAACCCTTTTTCATGGCCTTGTTATTGACATTCTGTGCCAACATAAATACAGATTGGGCACAGTTAAAACACCTGTATGAGCACCGTCCCAATATCTTGGACATTATGAGGTGATACTTTAATGTTCTGTCAGGTTGGAGATCGTGAAGATTCAAATCTGTACATCAGCATGAAGCTGAAAGCAGCAGCAGAGGTAACTTCAGATTATTGATCAAATTGTTGATCTAAGGATTTGCATTGAGTCACTGTTACACACTTCTAATGTGAAATGTTTAAAATAGTACAACTGTTTTTATTTGTATTTGCAGATTGGAATAAATGCAACACATATGAAACTTCCAAAGACTGCTACTGAAGAAGAGGTACATTGATTTTCTTTCTTCTTTTTATTTTGCCGGAAGACAAATTATTTATTTTATTTGAATTTTACAAAAAATATAAAGTACAATTTGTAAGTCTCAATTACATGCATATAATGCAGAGAAAAACAAATACTATTTTAGTTTGTATATTTATATTATTTCTATATCTACAAATAAAAAAGGATAAAATTAAAGATAGAATTTAAAAATTTATATTGACTTGTGTATAAATATAAATTGGCCTCCGCTCTGTCAGAGTGGTTTATTTTCAGAGGTAGTTTAAGGGTAATAACAGAGATTGTAACTTTAAAATGGTTATTTTTATTAACATTCACATGATTATTAAGGAGTTTTTTCAGTTTTAAGTATGATTTCTTTACATTATCTACAAAATTAAATGTGATTATGAAGAGAAACTTTAAGCGTATGCACATAAACACACAGGTAGGGAGCGGGTTAGTCAAATGTGCAGGAGAACACACCGTCAGCCTGTCTAACTAAACACTTTTTTTTTTCTTGCTGGTTTTCCACTGATGCTTGATGTATCCACATGATGCTTGTGCTGCTGAAATGTATAGAGCACCCAAACCTTCATTACATTGTACGCTGTCTTAAAGCACTCCCAAACTTGAGGCCTCTTCAGCTGTTGACAGCTATGAAAAAAATGTATTAAAGTGGACATATTATGCCTTTTTAAATATAAGTTATAGATCTATGGTCTGAACAAAACATGTTAATGACTGTCTTTTCACAAAATCACTCTCTCATAAAGCGATCTCACCAGCTCAATTCTTGACAATTATCAGTCCCTTTCACAATGAGCCGTTTAGAGGGCTCTGTCACTCTTATGCAAATCAGCGATTGCACACTACGTCCACCGCTCTTGTTATTCGGCTGCAGGCAGAGGTGGGTGGTAACCAGTTACATTCACTCAGTGACATTTAATTCAATTTTTTTTTAAAGCAACTTGGTCCATCAAAGCGTCAACTCAGAGGGGCTTATTACAAATGCACAACATAGGTTTCGGATTTGCCTTTTTAAAGAAAATGAGAGACCGATGGATAATTTTTCTTCCACTTCATAATCGTGCGCTAATTTATATTGGTCTGTCATGTAAAATCCTTATTAAAAACAATGAAACTTTTGGTTTCATTTGGTTTCAGTGCATCAAAATGTGATAAAGTTCTTGAGGTGTGGATACATTTGCAATGCAATGTGTAGTTAAAGATGTATTTATCTATAGATTCATTTTTGTGTTATGAACAATTTGATTTTCTTTTGTTTTTAGCAAAAATACAGTATATTACTTGATACTGACAGGATTGAAATGACTTTCTGCTGTCAGGTTCTTCAAAGAATCAGAGAAGTGAACGAGAACTCATCAGTCCATGGTCTCATAGTGCAGCTGCCTTTAGATTCCATCCACAAGATCAACACAGAGAAGGTCACAAATGCTGTGGCGCCCGAGAAAGACGTGGATGGGTAAGAACTGACATAAACTTAATTATAAGAATGCTAAATAGAGTTATTATCGTGCTCAGTCAGATTCAAGTAAATCATAAGAATCATTAGAATTCGTTTTGATTCAGGGAGATAAATGTAATATGATCTCTACTTTCTGGTTCATTCACAGACTGACCAGCATAAACGCAGGGAAGCTATCTCGTGGGGATCTGGGCGACTGCTTTATCCCTTGCACACCAAACGGCTGCATGGAGCTGATCAGACAGACAGGTTGATGCTGCCATGAAGAAAACTCTCACTGGAGCAGTTTTCCCTGTAAAATCACACAGACAGTGGATGTTGACTAAACGCTGCGATGAACTCTTCTCTGCAGGTATATCTGTGGCGGGGAAAAGAGCGGTGGTGATTGGTCGCAGTAAGATTGTCGGTGCACCCATGCATGATCTGCTGCTGTGGAACCATGCTACTGTCACCACCTGCCACTCTAAGACTGGAGATCTGGCTGCAGAGGTACTTTTCAAATATTAGTATTGTTATTGCCTTTCTAAATTTTACGTCCTACAAAGTTCTAAATGTTTTACTTATAGATGCGTATTGTTATCCTGTGTTTGCAGATTCATTTGATTGACTTACTGATGTCAGTGTTAATTCACAGTAATCTGGGCTCTTGTTGCTTCATTTAACTTGCAGCAGTAACCAGTTCCTGCACAACTTTTTCTAAAATTGCTCTCTGCTGACCTCTTGTGGCTGTTTTTTTCCCACTTTTAACACATCAATTTTATTCCTGTCCAGGTGGGTAAAGCAGATATCCTAGTTGTTGGTATGGGCAAAGCAGAGATGGTGAAGGGAGAGTGGATCAAGAAGGGAGCGGTGGTTATCGACTGTGGGATTAATCACATTCCAGGTATAAAAAATATTTTTTAGGTATGAAATGGTCTGAAATTAAGTGATGACTCATACAGCTGAGGTCAAAAGTTGTTTGTTTTCAGATGAGACAAAACCGAGTGGGAAGCGTGTGGTGGGTGATGTACACTTTGCCTCAGCCAAGGAGCAGGCAGGCTACATCACCCCTGTGCCTGGAGGAGTGGGACCAATGACCGTGGCCATGCTGATGGGGGTACAATTTTAACCTTTCTTTCATTTTAAGTGAATTTCTCCAAAGGTTGTGTCATTATACCACCCACATTCATTAAGATTAAAAGTGTGATTGTGTCTCTGTTGATGTGTTTAGAATACAGTGTTGAGTGCAAAGCGTTTCTTTGAGAGCCATCAGCCTGGGAAATGGGACATTTCTTACACCAAACTCAACCTGCAGAAGCCTGTCCCAAGGTTTGTGTTTCATTTATTGAAACTTTTTCCTTAAAGTGTTCTGCAAATGTATTCACATACCTTAAACTTTTTCACATATTACAACCACAATCTTGAATATATTTTATTGGATATTTATGTATTTAGACCAACACTAAGTGGCTCCTAATTGTAAAGTGGAAAGAAAATCTATCCCCGCTTCACTAGGACACCCCTAAATGATAAGCCACCAAATTAGTAAATTGAGTCCACCTGTGTAGAATATAATCTCAGTATAAATACAGGCTTTGAGGAACGTTAACTAACAAACAGCTTCATACATCTGCAACAAAGATGTGGAACAGCGCCTCTGCTCAGACTAATGTTTTAGCCTACAAACAAAATTGTAGAACAAATCGTGTAGGTGACCCTGAACACATAATTCAAACTGTGAAACATGGTAGTGGCAGCATCATGCTGTGGGCATAGTATAGGGTAATCTTAGAAGACACTGTAGAATACTCGAAAAATTGGGCGGAGATTAAACTTCCAGTAGGGCAAAAATCCTGAACATAGATGCAGAGCTACAGTTGAATAGTTTAGATCAAAACTTAAGATTGGCAAATGTAAATGGATTTAAACAGAGTTAAAGGTGGTTCTAGAAAGTATTGACTCTTAAGTATTGCTTTGTTCTCTGCTTAGGTGAAAAGATTTGTGTTTTTGTACCTTGAACAGTGACATAGTGATTTCTCGCTCCTGCGTCCCGAAGCCAATTGATCGTCTGGCCAGAGAGGTGGGCCTGCTTTCTGATGAAGTGGAGTTTTATGGAAAAACTAAGGCCAAGGTCCATCTGAGTATTATCAAACGACTCCAGTCCCAGCTGGATGGGAAATATGTGGTGGTCACTGGGTATGTGTTCCCTCTGAACTGAAAAGCAAACAGATGTACCAAACTTTTAAGCTACTTCTGTAAAGTAAAGCAGCACTTGTTATTCTGTCTATTCAACAGTTTTTTTTCTTTTTTTCTTAAACAATATGCAACATTTGGTTGACATGTTGTATAACTATGACTGCAGAATTACTCCCACCCCATTGGGTGAAGGTAAGAGCACCACAACGATCGGACTGGTCCAGGCCCTGGGAGCCGAATTGAAGCTCAATGTGTTTGCCTGCGTCCGGCAGCCTTCTCAGGGACCCACCTTTGGTATTAAAGGTGAGCATTAGAGGAGCATAAGGCACCCCGATACATTGGCACCATTAAAAAAAAAATATTTTAATGAAATTTTATTGCAGTTGCTACTAAAAAAAGGACGTTGAGAAACTCTTGTTTTTTTGCAAAATCGTAACTATTGGAGTTGCTGGTACCTCCATCAATACCCTGAAAATTAATATGGGTTTTGTATTTTTTTGTAAATTTAAGCTTATTGATATTTATACTTTTTTAAATTGATCATAACTTTTTATTCAAAATCTATGACTTCCCTTTTTTTAATCATATTAATGCGAGGCCCTTTTTTATGAGCCACTCTTCAAAATTGGAAACACAAGAGAACGTGGGTAACATGGCAAAGAGTGGCGTTTTTATCAATCATTTTATATCGTCTACATGTAAACTAGGTGTCTGGGCCAAAGACATTTCTGTCCTGCAATCACAAATGTAAGCATGTGTAGAAACGCCTCCTTTGTTCAGTTGAGACACAGGGCAATTTAAATTCAGATATGGTTGACCCATACCAGAAAAATAATTGATTACCTCTGGACTTTTATTGTTGGCCAAACCAAGACAGAAATTGTCAAACTTCTTTAAATGGAAATTGCAACCACCAGACGAAATGGCAACCAGTGAGATTAGCAGAACAAGTCATTTTACACAGCTTCACCAGGGCTGCTGTAGTTTCAACAAAGGGTTAAAAATCCCGGTGCATACATTACAGCAGTGGTTCCAAAAGTGGGTGATCTAGAGTCGTTGCTGGGGGGGCACGGTATGAATGGGTAAGAATTAAATGCTAATTTAACGGACAGGTTTTTTTGACAAGGCTCCCACATAAATGCAAAGCAAAAGATAAATCATCACCGGATAAGCTTCTAAACCAACTTCTTTCCAAGCCAAAGAGTAGGAAATGTGACGAGGCATATCTTACCTTTGGTTTTGTTACACCAAACACCTGCAAATGCTCAACTGAGCTCATATAAAGTTTTGTACATAGTGGCACAGTGTAAAAAACCGCACACAACTGTGGAGGATTATAAACTTCCCTGCACTGTGGACATGGTTCCATCTATGATTCATAACAGAGGTCAGCAAACTATGGGTTATTCCTCTGTCCAATATTGCCATCGGCAGGCACATTTATTACATGTCAACTGACATATATGGACTTTGTAGATCTGCACAGATGGGGCAACAACTATGGCTGGGAATCTAGGAGGGCTGCAGGCGTTCATGAAGCTCGTCTCCGCCAATATTGCAGTGCACGCGCTGGCGTCTAAACCAGTGGTCCCCAACCCCCGGGCCGCGGCCCGGTACCACATGATCCACGGCCTGGTACCGGTACCGAGCCACACATAAAGAATAAATAACTTCCAGTATTTCCGTTTTATTTATTATCTGAGGGTGACCGCTGTTTTATTTTGAAAAATAACCGGATATCCCCGTTACATAGCTCAGTCTTGACACGTAATCCCACAAGGTAGCAAGATGGATAGAAAACAAACGTTTCTTTGGAAAGGGGAAAAGGCCCAAGGCTCTCACTGATTCAGCGTTGTGGCGAGTTAGATTTTTCATGCACTTTGTATTTGTTTTTGTGTTAAATCTTGAATTATTAAAGGTATGTTTACATGTTACCATGGCGACCAGGGAGCGTTAGGGGGCTGAGTGTTACTCGTGTTATCTTTTCTGCTCGATGTTAGGAGGACGCTGTTAATAAAGCTGCGAATACACATTGGATTTAAGTCTATTGTTATAATTTTTTTAAATAACCCGTTTTTATACGGTCCGTTATCATTTACTAAAGGCCGGTCCGTGAAAATATTGTCTATTAAACCGGTCCGTGGCGAAAAAAAGGTTGGGGACCACTGGTCTAAACGGCTGAGTCCAGACCTGAATGTTGTAATGA
Source organism: Valencia hispanica (assembly GCA_963556495.2). NCBI lineage: Eukaryota > Metazoa > Chordata > Actinopteri > Cyprinodontiformes > Valenciidae > Valencia > Valencia hispanica. Next base: position 16,391,647 of record OY747720.1, on the reverse strand, counting down.
TCGATGTCTTCAGCACAGTCAACTACATCAAAACACAACATATCAAAGCCCCAATTTTTGTGGTACGGTGCAAGAAAATGGGCTCCGACAGAAAGCCGTTCTGTTTCCCAGCGAGTCCTGATACCTGTCATGTGGTAATGTGCTGTCCAGGGTCTTTAAACTGCAACATGAGATTTGCATATTTTTGAAGGATGAGGGCAGTGATCTTGGCCACAAATTTGACTAACAAATTTTTAATTAAACTTTCATATGGTGGCATATATTTGAAAGCAATGTTCAATGAAACAAATTCAGTGATGCAGGGCACAAACACACACCTCCACCTGACGGATAATTACACAGGGGGGCGTGAAGATTTTCTTATAAACCAAAGGGGGCCCAGCAGAAACAGATTGGGAGCCACTGCATTACAGAATGTATTTGTAATAGTCTTTCTTTGCCAACAGGTGGTGCTGCAGGAGGGGGATATTCTCAAGTCATTCCAATGGAAGAGGTACTTTTTACCTTTTCAAAATGATATTGATTTGGAAGGGAAAAACAAAGTGTTTAATTATTGATGTTTTAATGTATCTGTAGTTTAACCTCCATCTCACTGGGGACATCCATGCCATCACTGCTGCCAACAACTTGGTGGCTGCTGCTGTGGATGCTCGCATGTTTCACGAGGCAACACAGTCTGACAAGGTAGGTTCTCCCTTTTGTAATAAAGGGGCAAAATCATAATAAGTGTAAATTAATTATTCCATTTTATCCTTTATGCACACTCAGGCTTTGTACAATCGCTTGGTCCCACTCAGCGGCGGGCAGAGAAAGTTCTCCCCAATCCAGATCAACAGACTGAAAGTAAGGGATTGTATTACCAACTTCTCAGCTCTCAGTGAACTTTTTCTAGAACGTGTAGCAGTTCTGACACTTAATTTGTCCTTGGTTGTTTAGAAATTGGGTATAGAGAAAACCGATCCGTCAACTCTCACTGATGAAGAGATCAGTCGCTTTGCACGCTTAGATATTGACCGAAGCTCTGTAACCTGGCAAAGAGGTATGAAATGTCTCCATCTCACTTTTTTGGGGGGCTCTGCAACATTTCAGTGAGCTTACTGTATCAAGCCTCATGTTTAAATGTCCACTGTATATTTATTGATCTGCAGTGTTGGACACAAATGATCGATTCCTGAGGAAGATCACCATCGGCCAGTCTCCAACTGAAAAGGGGCACACAAGAGAGGTGTTTTTTTATTTTTTATTATTGCTAATATTCACAATTTGATAACCATATTTAATACAAAGCTGGATCAACAGCTGTTAATCCATTTTTTGGGTGCAGGCTCAATTTGACATTACAGTTGCAAGTGAGATTATGGCCGTCCTCGCCCTCACCAGCAGCCTGGAGGACATGCGGCAGCGCCTGGCCAGGATGGTTGTTGCCACCAGCCGCAGCGGAGATCCTATCACGACCGAGGATCTGGTCAGTGCTTCTTCACCATTGTGTGGCGGCATCTATATAAAAACTGTGGAAAAAAAGAGATATATTTTTTAAATAAAAAGCTGTTTCGTTCTTCAGGGTGTCAGTGGAGCCCTGACTGTGCTGATGAAAGATGCCATCATGCCAAACCTGATGCAGACATTGGAGGTTGGCAAAAACATTTTTCTCATCTATTTTATTGCACTGTAATGTTAAAGTTTAATTAGCTTAATCTTAAGTATGCTTGTCTTACAGGGAACACCTGTTTTTGTGCACGCGGGCCCGTTTGCCAACATTGCCCATGGAAACTCGTCTATTCTGGCTGATAAAATTGCTCTGAAGCTAGTTGGACCTGAGGGCTTTGTGGGTAAGATGAACTCATCCTGGGTGACACTGCGATGCAGTTGGTGGCACTAATAACAATCTGCATGGAGGTTGCATGTTCTCCAGCAGCATCTACGGCTTCTTTCCGGGTACTCCGGCTTCACCCTACACTCCAAAAATATGACCGTTAAGTTAATTGGTCACTCTGCATTGTAGGAGTGTGTGCGCATGGTTGTTTGTCCCATGTGTCTCTGTCTCGTCCATCCATCCAATTTCTAATTTTCTCTGTTTTTTCCATCTTTACTGCAGGACAGCTGTGAAACATATTAGCCATAAACTCATAGTGAACGTTTGTATTTTTGCTATAAAATGGACTAAAAATAACCAAGATCGTTCTGGGAAAAAATATGGAATTTTGACATGAAACATTTGTAGAAACCCAGATGTTTCATATTATTGTTCTGTTTTCACATTAATACACTCCACTACTTAAAGCTTCAATTCTGCTCCTAATATTTTTGCTTCACAACCTCCATCAAACAGTGACAGAGGCTGGCTTTGGTGCCGATATCGGCATGGAGAAGTTCTTTAACATCAAGTGCCGCTACTCGGGCTTGAGGCCCCATGTGGTAGTCCTGGTGGCCACGGTCCGAGCCCTAAAGATGCATGGAGGAGGACCAACAGTGAGTTACTTCTTTTGTCATTAAGGAATGCTTTCCTTCATTCTTTACACGTTCTGCACAATATTTCACCTTTTGCATTATTGCGGGAAAAAAGCAGTAAAATGTTTAATTCAGGTTACAGCTGGGATGCCTCTGCCAAAGGAATACGTGGAGGAGGTAAGGCTGAGAAGCAGCAAACAGCAAAACATTAATTGGTCAGTCCACCGTGATCAGTTTGCTGTTTGTACACAGTAATTCACATTTCTTGAGCCATATTTGGTCACACGTGACACAAATAAGTTTTATGATTTTTTTAAATTGAAAATACATGTTTGTATTTGCGCAGAACCTTGAGCTTCTGAAGAATGGCTGCAACAACATGAGGAAACAAATTGAAAATGCTAAACACTTTGGAGTGCCAGTTGTGGTGGCTGTCAATGGTTTCAAGTGAGTGTCAAAAATTGCAGTTATATTATTACTTCAAGCTAAACTGTTACATGCTTGTGTTGGATTTTATGTGCATCTGTTTTTTTCTGCAGGACGGACACTGGGGCTGAGCTCGATCTGGTCTGCAGCATGGCCAAAGCTGCTGGAGCCTTCGATGCTGTGCGCTGCTCCCACTGGGCTGAAGGGGGCGCTGGTGCTGTGGCCCTCGGTCAGGCTGTCCAGAGGGCCAGTGAGGCTGCCAGCAACTTCAAGTTCCTTTATGATTTGAATGTATGAATTCAACCCACATTAAACGGTTATATTATTCTTGTGCTTTCCTTGATTCTAAACGGTGCAGGGTTTATTTTTAGCTCCCCATTAGCGAGAAGATTCGAATAATTGCCCAGAAGATCTATGGAGCAGATGACATTGAGCTTCTCCCTGAGGCCCAACACAAGGTGGAGCTCTACACCAAGCAGGTCAGCATGCCTCAAGGGGAGGTTTTTCATGTCATGCCTGCTGATCAGATTAGGTTACTATCAAAGGGAAATCCATTCTAAGAAGGTCATGTTTTGTCTTTCGCCTCAGGGTTTTGGAAACCTTCCCATCTGCATGGCTAAGACGCACTTGTCCCTCTCTCACGAAGCTGAGAAGAAGGGCGTGCCGACAGGTTTTGTCCTGCCTATTAGAGACATCCGAGCGAGTGTGGGCGCTGGTTTTCTCTACCCATTGGTTGGCACGGTAAGCTCACAGTGACGCTAAACAAACAGGTTTCTTTTCCTTTTTTAACATTTTTTAAGTAGAACTGTTTGTACTTTGATCCAAACCACAGCAGATGTAGTATTCACATTTTTCTCCACGGCTTTTGTTTGTAACAAAAAGAAAAAATCTATAATTTACTTCCTATATATTTATAATATTTACATTTCACGGATAAAAATCATCACAATCAAATGAGACTAGAGCCGTAAGAGAAAACGTATAGGAATAGAGTTTTATTTGACTTTTTTCTAAATCTCTAAGTGTGGAAAAACGTTTGCATGTGTTGCAAATTTCGACTGGGGTTTTTTAAAGTTATTAACTTGATATTTCACAAAAAAAATGAGGTAACAGAATGATGATTGTTTAAAAATGATTAGTTCACACCAAGCCTCATTGCAGTATTAATGCAATGCCGTATGATGGGTAGCTTGTCTCAGTTGGCAGGATCCTTTTCATGGTCTTTGGGTTTGAATAATTGTAGTAATAAGAATTTTAGCTGTGATAATATCAAGATGGTGTGATTAAAACTTATCAAAGCCAGGCAAACTTGAGGTTTAATTGTTCTCAAATAGTGAGATAATGAAGCTATCACAAGAAAGGGATCAAAAGATATTTATTGTTGACATAAGGTAGTGGGCTAATGTTTGAAACAATTACCTAGAGATGATTAAACTAATTACAACAAACAAGCTCATGTTATTTTGAGATAATGACATAATGAAGTTGTTGGTATGTCAGAACAAGCTTGAGAGCTCATCTCAATGTGATGAAAAATAAATAACTCATCACAACATAAGGAGAAGATGAACCTGATATTGTCGAGAAAAAATGTTGATTACATTATCTTGAAGGTCAATCTTGGCCTAATGAAATAATGAAACTGTGATCAAACCAGTTTCTCAGTTCTTTTCATTAGCTTGAGATCATGAAACTGTTATAGCAACAGGCAAACTTTTGTTAATGTTATTTTGAGATACAGTTGTAATGAAGTAATTATCATGTCAAAATAAGAGATCAAATCCCAAAATAAGGTTTTACTCACAAGAAAACAATCTTCAAATAGTGATTAATTGACATAATAAAATTTTAATGACTTAATAACAAGCTTGAGTTGTTATTTCTTTACAAACCTGTAAATACAACAAACAAGTTCATAGTATCATGAAATAAAATAATCATCTCATCACTTTAGAACAAGATCTTGTTTTATAGATGAAATGAATTCATACCTACATAAATTTGAAGTCAACGTTATTGACAAATGTGCTATATATGCTCGACATACAGCGCAGATGAAATTCCAGTCCTCTCAAACCGACCGTGCAAACATAGAGGAAGTATCAAAGTATACAAACAATATAAATAGATATAAAATAAGCAAAAAAGAATAAAATAAAATGAAATAAGCTAAGTACATTCAAATTAAGTATACATTTAACAGTCAATGCCTTGTGGTATTTACACCAATTACAGATGAAGATATTTGTAAACAGACCAGTGTAGTTAAAGTGAGGTAGTGCATTGTGGTACATATAATGCAATAAACAGAGAAAAGTGATATGTGCAGTCCCTGAGTTCAGTGAGTGTGGCAGAGGGTTAGTGGGGGAAGAACAGAGAGGGAATTGAGGAAATTTATTAAAACGTTGGTTCCGTAGATAGCTGCAATCATAAGCTATTAAAATGCATGTTCTCTTTTACTCCCTGCCCTTAGATGCCTACAATCCCCGGTCTGCCCACCCGGCCTTGTTTCTATGATATTGACTTGGACCCTGAGACCGAACAAGTCAATGGGCTTTTTTGAAGAAAACACCTCCTCTCGGTATGACTGAGATAAAGATGAAGTGCATGCATTCCTCTCAAACAGAAGAAAGGAGACAGCGTTGGTTAATTATCCTTCTTTTTGTTTCCTTCTCCCCCTCAGACTTTAGAAACACCCCAGTAAGCCCTAACAAACACTGGACGAGTTATTACTGGAGGCGCCTCGAGCTGCTTTCACATAATTGTGTGTGAACGAGTTTTCCCAGAAAGATGCTTCCTTGAATGGATGATTCAAAGAATATAATTACAGAGCGGTTTTCTGTGCTCTTACTCTGTGATGGACCTTTTTGCAAGAAAAAAAGTCGTATTGACATTTTCAACAAGATTCCTGACTGACCAAACACATTTCATATCTCAGAACTCCTAAATCAACAAACACAACTGTTCAAGCCTTATGATAGCTATCCGTTTCTATTTGTGAACACTACACTGAAGGCTAGTTCTCCAGTTTTTTTTCTCTTAAAAATACTAATTGACTTTTTTAATACTGTACTTACCAATAACTATTAAGTCTTAAATGTAAATGTAATGCTGTCTTTAAAAGTCTTTATTTTTAGTAGATTTGTTAATCGGAACAGATTGCTTTTCTAATTTCTTGTTGCGGCTCCCCTGTATATTAATTCAGTTTTTGTAATCTCTATTACTGTGAAACTTGACTATCATTTAGATTTAAATCCTATTTTTTCCCCTAATCTGCCAAAGAAAGACCAAATAAAGTGGCTTTACTTGGAATGTGTGTTTGTTTTTTCTTCAACCCTGACCATTTTTGTCCTAATATTTTTGAACTTCCACACAAAAAGTTAGATAATTAGTTAGATCAATCTTACTGTTTAAAAGCAAAAAAGATAAACGTATCTCTTATGACATTTATTACATAATCTCCCACTGCTAATGTTCAAAATTAATAATTTAATAGTACATCCAGTGCGGTGTTTATCCATTCTTTAGGGGAAATTTTTAGGAGCTAATTGTTTTTAACTGATTCACCATCGGCACAAATGTTGGTACCCCTAACTCATCAAACAAAAAAGCTTTTTCCTACCTTTTGCAAATATACCTTGCGGAATTTTATGAATCGTTTTGGGACTTTGACTGGAACCATCTGCTTTGATCCGTTGAGACTCCGATTGAGCTTTCCAGCAACAAACCTTCCCGCTTCGGTTTGGTGTAAATCATAAAGAATTGGTGGAAAACCATCTTCGGCCTGTCAGTTATGGTGGAAGAATGGTGATGCTGAGGGCCTGATTTTCTTTTGAATGGAATTGAAAACTTATTAGCATACATCACCATGAATGTTTTTAAAAACCCAGGGCAATTTAAATAAAAATTAAATTGCCTTCCAGAATACTGAAAATTGGTAATTAATGGGTCTTTCAGTTAGATAATAAAGTAAAACATGGCCAGATCGACAGAAAAGTGGTACTTCAGACACAAAATAAGCCTTCTTCCACGGCGATCTCAGTCTACAGACCTAGATCCTGTAGAAAAGCTGTGAGGGGGGCTGAAGAGCAGAGAGCATAATAAAGGACAGAATGGGGATGGTCTATCAAATATTGATTCTTAACTTTACCCCCCCCCTCACTGAAGTTTGATGTTTTTCTGTGTCATGATACTTTAGGAATACATTCTTTTTGGAGGCTTTTTTATTCATTATAAGGTGGTCCATCCATCCATCCATTTTCTTCCGCTTATCCAGGTTTGGGTCGTGGGGGCAGCAGCTTAAGCAAAGAGACCCAGACTTTCCTCTCCTCAACCACTTGTTCCAGCTCCTTGGGAGGAATCCCAAGGGGTTCCCAGGCCAGCCGAGAAACATAGTCCCTCCAGCGTGTCCTGGGTCTTCCCCTGGGCCTCCTCCCGGTGGGACGTGCCCAAAACACCTCACCAGGGAGGCGTCCGGGAGGCATCCTGACCAAATGCTCGAGCCACCTCAACTGACTCCTCTCGATGTGGAGGAGCAGCGGCTCTACTCTGAGCCCCCTCCGGATGACTGAGCTTCTCACCGTATCTCTAAGGGAGAGCCCAGACACTCTGCGGAGGAAACTCATTTCAGCCGCTTGTATCCGTGATCTCGTTCCTTCGGTCACCACCCAGAGTTCGTGACCATAGATGAAGGTAGGAACGTAGATCGACCAGTAAATCGAGAGCTGAGCTATTCGGCTCAGCTCTCTCTTCACCACAACAGACTGGTACAGCGCTCGCATAACTGCAGATGCCCTACCAATCCATCTATCGATGTCCAGCTCCATTTTTCCCTCATTCGTTAACAAGACCCCCAGATACTTAAACTCCTCCACTTGGGGAAGGTCCTCATCCCCGACCCGGAGAAGGCACCCCAGCCTTTTCTGGCTCAAGACCATGGCCTCGGATTTGGAAGTGCTGATTCTCACCCCACCCGCTTCACACTCGGCTGCGAACCGCTCCAGCGAAAGCTGTAGATAACGTTCCGATGAAGCCGACAGGACCACATCATCTGCAAAAAGCAGAGACCCGATCCTGAGGCCGCCAAAACGTATCCCCTCAACACCTTGGCTGCGCCTAGAAATCCTGTCCATAAAAGTTATGAACAGAATCGGTGATAAAGGGCAACCTTGGCGGAGTCCAACTCTCACCGGAAACAAGCCCAACTTACTGCCGACAATGCGAACCAAACTCTGGCACCAGTCATACAGGGACCTAACAGCCCGCATCAAGGGGCCTGGTACCCCATTCTCCCGGAGTACCCCCCACAGGGCTCCCTGAGGGACACGGTCGAACGCCTTCTCCAAGTCCACAAAACACATGAAGACCGGTTGGGCGAACTCCCGCGCACCCTCCAGGACCCTGCTGAGGGTGTAGAGCTGGTCCAGTGTTCCACGGCCAGGACGAAAACGGCATTGTTCCTCCTGGATCCGAGGTTCGACTATCTGTCGGACCCTCCTCTCCAGAACCCCTGAATAGACCTTACCAGGGAGGCTCAGAAGTGTGATCCCCCTGTAGTTGGAACACACTCTGTGCTCCCCCTTTATAAACAGGGGGACCAACACCCCGGTCTGCCAATCCAAGGGAACTGCCCCCGATGTCCATGCAATATTGCAGAGCTGGGCTAACCAACACAGCCCCACAACATCCAGGGCCCTGAGGAACTCTGGTCGAATCCCATCCCCCGGAGCCTTGCCACCAAGGAGCTTTTTAACAACCTCGGTGACATCAGCACCTGAGATTGGAGAGCCCGACCCAAAGTCCCCAAACCCTGCTTCCAGATAGGAAGGCGCGCCGATGGGATTGAGGAGGTCTTCGAAGTGTTCCATCCACCAACCCAAAATGTCCCGCGTCGAGGTCAGCAGCACACCATCCCCACTGTAAACAGTGATTGTGGCAGACCGTGGCAGACGCCGGATGGTGGACCAGAATCATCTTGAGGCCGTACGGAAGTCGTTCTCCATGACCTCTCCAAACTCCTCCCACGCCTGAGTTTTTGCCTCAGCGACCATCCGAGCCGCACTCTGCCTGGCCCGCCGGTACCTATCAGCTGCTTCAGGAGTCCCACAAGCCAAAAATGTTGCATGGATTTGTGTTTGGCCTTTGTTCTGCTCCCTCTAAATAAAATCTGGAGCAACCACTTGCCTTCATATGTCACCTAACTAGTATGCTGACTCAACCTGTGTGTACTTACAGCTGTTGTGTGCAGACCTCACATGTTAGTTTAATTAATGAACAAACTGCATCATAAAGTCCAAGGAACTTAGCAGAAAGGTCTGAGAAAAGGATGTGGAAAACACTAAAGCTGGATGGATTATAAAACTATTCCAAGCTTTCAACATCTCAAGAAACACAGCTCTATTCATGAAGACATGGATGTCTGCTTAAGATGAATAGATGAGGGAACCACAGTGACTCTTGAGGAGCTACAGAGATCAACAGCTATTTTTGTGTTCCTGCAACCTTAAAAATAAGGTTATAGGAAAAAAAGATGGATCTTTTGCTTTTTGAAATCTTTTAGCTTACTTCATGTTGCTGAGCAGGTGCTTTTCAAGGATTTCTTCATTCTACTCGGATAGTAGTCTGGCTTGGGTAGTACTAGTGAACTTCAACTAAAAATGATGGTTTATCACAGTTAATTCAACTGGTTACTGGTTGCACAATGTCAAACCGCTTTTTGCTTTTGTTACGTCAGAATGAATTGGCATTAGAAATGATTAACATCAACTCGGTCCTCTGCGTGTTTAAACCCTTTGGTGCATTAATAAATCCAGTAAAGACAGCAAACAGGTTAAACATGTTTAACTAGCAAGGGAAATTAAAACAAGACATTTTGAAATATTATTTAAAATAATGCAATACAAGAAGGGTTAGGGTTAGGGTTAGGGTTAGGGTTCCTCTCTTACCAAACAAAAATAAAATACATTACTTTTTAGAATCAGAATTAGAAAGGGTTTATTGCCAAATGTTGGGCAGGTTTACATTAGGAAATTGCTGCGGTACTTTGAGCAAACATACGAGAACAAAAAGACAAACACTTCAATAAAAAATAGAAATATAATATGCTAAACAGATTGATATATACATGAGTGCAGGTAATGATCGGTGCAAATCAGACGGGTGCAAAAAACAACAATATGGGTCATGTAACTGAAACAGAGCGGGTGGTGGGAACAGTCTTAGGGTTACTGTTCATGAGTCCAACAGCAGAGGGGAAGGAGATTTTACAGTGTTTTACAAACATTACTACTTACTACCAGCTCATACTGCAGCACTAACACAACCCTAGTTACCATTTACAATAGTTACAGAACACATCCCTGGATACACCTGTCACTTGTCTGTGGGAAAAGAGATCAGAAAGATCATAATCATGCGATCCATCAAATGGACACAGACGAACGTAATTCTGACGGCTGATGAGGGTTAATTCCTGACACACTCAAATTACTACTATCGGTCTTTGTTTGCAGAGCGGCATGCATGTTTAAATTTTTTAATGTTGCAACTCTTATTGTCTTATTGTCACAGCTACATAGACATGTGGTTTTGTAAACTTAAATTCAAATGAACGTAATTAATAACCAACGCTTGGCTGGTTCTTTTAAACTTGCACAAACTTGATTTCACTGCTGACGTAATTATTATTATTCAACTGCTAGTTGTGCAGGTGGTGGCCTTTCGTTGTCTCATCTGTGGTTCTCATGTTCTGTTCCATGTATGAGAGTTTTCCCCAGAGACTCAGCTGAGTTTGGAATAAACTTTAATTGGGTCATTCTAACACATGAATATGTGTAAGTTTAGGCTCTGTGCCTTGCAGTAAAGTCAACCTCCTTCACAGTCTCAAGATTTTCGCAGCCTGTACTTGTCTTGCTGGCGAACAGAATCCCTACAGCAAGACGCTGACTACACCATGTATCAAATGTGGGATAATGCATTTAAAGTTTACTGTGGGCCTGTAAGCATCTGCTGTGATTAATGCTTCTGTTGCTATGCTAATTTATATTTATAGACTTTATATGCAGACATATTCAATAAAATTGAATATTATTGAAAAGTTCAGTTATGTCAGTAACTCAAGTCACTAAGGGAAAACATAATTTAGCTTAATTACACACAGAGTCATGTTTTCAAGCCTTTATTTCTGTTAGTTATGATTTTTTTTGCTTAACGCTATTAAAAACACAACATAACACACATTACATCAGACAAAAAAAAAAAAAAAACCTGAAAAAACAAATGTGGGCTTAATGAAAGATATATTTAATATCAGCTAAAAGGTTGTTATTTTCAAATGGTACAGTCCTAATAGATGCATAAAAAATGTGAAGTTGTAACATGACAACAGCTAAAAAGGTTTAAGAGGTGTAAACCAAAACGGAAACCTTTGAGTTCAGATCAGGAAGCAGATTTCTCAGCCTTGCAACCCTGTACAATCTGAAAACGAATCAATGTCCCACATTATATGTTTGATGATCAGTTTTATTATTATTATTCTTGAACATTATGTTTTTGTTCAAAATACAGGAATCGGTGTGCAAATTAATTAATGAGACATGCTTCTTGTTTTGTAGATTATTTAATGAGAGATGCTATACAATCATACAATAATAACTTTGACAAAATATTGACTTTTTCCATTTTATTTAGGATCACCCCGGTCGTCACTTCCCATGGCCATGACCATGACCACCTCTTCCACCACCTTGTCCATGACCGCCTCTTCCTCCTTCTTCTCCTTTGTGTCCCTTGCCTTTTTCTTTACCCTTCCCCTTTCCTTTGCCCTTTTAATCAGCCATAAAAACAAAACAATTTTACAAAGAGAACAAACGTTAAAACTGGTGTTCCTTAAATTGCAAGAAGTTGAGGTTTTACCTTTCCTCCTGCTCCAGCCTCCTGTGAAAGAAACAACATAAATGCATGAGTACTAAAATATGACATTATCATTGGTTTTTGAAATAAAACAGCATGAAAATACAGCAAAGATGAGCAAAACTAAATATAACTTACTCCCTCAGATCCTGATCCCTCATCCGCTACTTGTACCTGTGACCAAAAAAGAGTAAATACAAATATTTCAACTTTGTGAAAGGAGTAAAAAAAAACTAACCTCTGGTTTGTCTTCTGTTGTAAAAATGTAAAAGATGAGACAGATGATTAGTAATTTAACATACATTAGCATCTTTTATCAAATAAATGTAAAAACATAAAAATTCAGCACAATATCCTAAAACACAAACTGTTAATGTAAAGACAAAATTCTGTATGAATCATATTGGTACAAATCTTGGATCTCTTTTTTTCAAGTGTCTAAAAACGCACAAAAAAGAATGAAGTAGGCTGAATATGAACTAACGTCCCTTAAAGGTAGCATTTCTTAATATTAAAAAAGAAACTTACGATCGCTCATTTTGTCTTGATGATGAAAGTAGAACAAATGTATTTTCCTATTTAAAAAAATAAGAGACCAAGCATGCAATCAACTTAAAAAGAAAAGAAAGGAAGAAAAGACAACTGCAGAATTGTAAACATTTAAACTCCTTGCAATTATGTCTAATAATTAGCTGGTACTAACCTAAGCTGAGCTGAGATGAAATGATATGTGCCTAAAGTCAGTGTTCCATTTATATTTATGCTGGTGGTTTTTGAGCCGATAAATGTGGGTGTGTTTGTGAAGCTCTGTCCTCCTATGTGCAAATATGGCTCTTGGGTAGTTGCAGAACTGGTAAGACTTGAGTGCGGCTGGGGAAAACAGATGCTCAGTCTTTTGCCAGGGTTATTCAACAGCCCAAAAGTATCATTTAGAGCCTTTCTAAAATGCCAGAGGGCAGGGCAAGTCTTTGCACATGTTTTGTTTCCAGATATGTTCAAATTATACAACTTAAATTATTGTTAAAAAAAAGCCACGCCTGAAAAAGGATGACGGTTTGTGTAATAAACCACTCCATATTCATATGATGCATTTTCTTTCAGTAATAATTGCAGTTTGTACATTGGTTTACCCTTGAATTATTATTATTTTTTAGCTCAGCTTTGACGGAGCAGAACAGAGATTTGATGAGAGGGATCAAAAAAAGAGGTAAAAGGTAGAACACCAGGAGTGGAGGTTGCTGCATGAATGGTGCACTTTTTTGTATTTTCATAAAATGAATGAAGGAATAATAATCTCAAATTGTGTTTTAAGGAATCTATTTTACTGAATATTTATCCTGTTTAGAGTTTGACCCATTTAGTACAATAGTATTTTAGATTTTACACTAGAGGTATCAAATGCAGTGCAGATCAAGACTGTGAAACAGGCCTCTATTTTCTTTCCAAATAGGAATCAAATTCTACCTCCCAGAGAAAGTGACAAAGACCTTAATTTGTGGAGACATCTTTGGCCTGAGAACTCCATCCCAAACATAAAGCACAGTGCTACGTTCTGTGGATGTTTTGCTGCAGGAGGGACTGGTGCATTAGGCAATTCTACAAAATATTAATTAAAGATATAGAAAGTGGAAATTTTATATTATGCTGCATTTAGTAAATAAAAATAACTGGTTATCCTAACTAACCAAAAACAGAAAAACATTTGTTTGAATTTTATGTCAGACAGCTTGAATGAATCTCAGAAAGTAGCTGAACTGGTTGCCACTCACCACCATCTTGTACTCGCTTCATAGAGTGTTTACAATAATTACAGATCATAACACAAGAGACACCCTCCTTCTTCTTCAGGTATTCATTTAAAACCAGATCTGACAAGTCAGTCAGGCGAACTAAGTAATGTGCCTCGAGACAAACAGTTCTGTTGACTTTTGGGTGGAAAGTTGTTTTCTCTCTGTTGGACACGCCCTCTGTGACCTGAAGAAATCTCTCCTTCCTGATCAACAAAAAAACTTAAAATCTCTTAATTCTTGCATCATTAAGTTCTTTATTGATTTAACTGAACAGTGCCGAGCTGTTTTAACTTTATCTTGTTAAAGTAGTTAAAGACAAACATGTCCCTCACTGTTAAACTGCTTCTTCTTTGAGCAATGTACAGTTGTGGCCAAACGTTTTCAGAATTACATAAATATTGGAAATTGGAAAAGTTGCTGCTTATGTTTTTATAATAGCAATTTGCATTTACTCCATGATGTTATGAACAGTGATCAGATGAATTGCATAGTCCTTCTTTGCCATGAAAATTCCACTGCGTTTCATTGCTGTCATTAAAGGACCTACTGAGATCATTTCAGTAATCGTCTTGTTAACTCAGGTGAGAATGTTGACGAGCACAAGGCTGGAGATCATTATGTCAGGCTGATTGGGTTAGAATGGCAGACTTGACATGTTAAAAGTAGGGTGATGCTTGAAATAATGGTTCTTCCATTGTTAACCATGGTGACCTGCAAAGAAACGCGTGCAGACATCATTGCGTTGCATAAAAATGGCTTCACAGGCAAGGATATTGTGGCTACTAAAATTGCACCTAAATCAACAATTTATAGGATCATCGAGAACTTCAAGGAAGGAGGTTCAATCCTTGTTAAGAAGGCTTCAGGGCATCCAAGAAAGTCCAGCAAGCGCCAGGATCGTCTCCTAAAGAGGATTCAGCTGCGGGATCGGAGTGCCACCAGTGCAGAGCTTGCTCAGGAATGGCAGCAGGCAGGTGTGAGTGCATCTGCACGCACAGTGAGGCGAAGACTTTTGGAAGATGGCCTGGTGTCAAGAAGGGCTGCAAAGAAGTCACTTCTCTCCAAAGAAAACGTCAGGGACAGATTGATCTTCTGCAGAAAGTGTGGTGAATGGACTGCTGAGGACTGGGGCAAAGTCATATTCTCCCATGAAGCCTCTTTCCGATTGTTTGGGGCATCTGGAAAAAGGCTTGTCTGGAGAAGAAAGGGTGAGCGCTACCATCAGTCCTGTGTCATGCCAACAGTAAAGCATCCTGAGACCATTCATGTGTGGGGTTGCTTCTCATCCAAGGGAGTGGGCTCACTGACAATTTTGCCCAAAACACAGCCATGAATAAAGAATGGTACCAAAACACCCTCCAACAGCAACTTCTTCCAACAATCCAACAACAATTTGGTGAAGAACAATGCATTTTCCAGCACGATGGAGCACCATAAGGCAAAAGTGATAACTAAGTGGCTCGGGGACCAAAACGTTGAAATTTTGGGTCCATGGCCTGGAAACTCCCCAGATCTTAATCCCATTGAGAACTTGTGGTCAGTCCTCAAAAGGCGGGTGGACAAACAAAAACCCACTAATTCTGACAAACTCCAAGAAGTGATTATGAAAGAATGGGTTGCTATCAGTCAGGATTTGGCCCAGAAGTTGATTGAGAGCATGCCCAGTCAAAATGCAGAGGTCCTGAAAAAGAAGGGACAACACTGCAAATACTGACTCTTTGCATAAATGTCATGTAATTGTCAATAAAAGCCTTTGAAACGTATAAAGTGCTTGTAATTATATTTCAGAACATCACAAAAACAACTGAAACAAAGATCTAAAAGTAGTTTTGCAGAAAACTTTGTGAAAACTAATATTTGTGTCATTCTTAAAACTTTTGGCCACAACTGTAGACTAATAACGAACCTTCTTGGGAAATAGCTGTCCTGACTGGATAGATCTGTATCTGGCCAACTTTACCTGCAGTTGTTCTTTTTCCTAGAACTGTAAATTGATTTACTGACACGATAAAAACTTGACAATTAGCCGTTTAGATCCAGGGGAGTGTTGTAGTCTATGATGCTTCTCATCTTTCATCAGCTCTCATCTGCTGAAACCTGTCGGAACCTCTTGGGAGATAGTGTCTGTAACCGTGCATTCATAAAGTATGAGTAAAATAACTGCTAAGAAAGCAGATCACCAGGTAAGCTCCAATAAAAAAAACAACAATTCAATGTTACCACTCAGAATTTTATCCACACAACTGCGTAACTTGTTTTCCTCCTGAAATAGTTATGCTGTTTTTGGGGTTTTGTTACATGTTTCACATCATCAAACAGATTTTATTACAAGGCAAAAATAACTTGAGTAAATACAAAGTGCTGCTTTCAGAAGGGGATTTTCATTTATTGAAATCATGTTTAACCAACCTGGCCGTGTGTGAAAGAAAACCCACTAGATTAAAATTTTATAACTGGTTTTGCCACTCTTGGTAGCAACAACTGCCATCAAGTGTTTGAAGGAACTGGAGATGAGTGTTTACAGTGAGTGTTTACATTGCCATCGACTACTTTAAAATCTACTTAACTAAAACTATATTGAGGTAATGCTAATTTACTTGACTCCGGTTTGTTCTACCTATTTCTGATTTTACACAAGTCAATTTCTCCCAGTCAAATTCTTTAAAAGTTTAAACCAAATTAAAATGTTTTAATTTTTTCCATCCTGCTTAGACAAATATTTGTACTCAACGTTAACAGGAGATCATCCTTATAGCACTAAGGAAATCGATCGATCATTCCCTTAGCCTCTAAACATGATTTAATGCACAAAGGTCTGGATGCTTTCAATTTTCTTCCTCAAAATGAAAGTGATGATCTTATGATTAATTTTAATCCCCACTAAAGTAGGCATCAGTCAAATAACATCAGGGCTTTATTGGCATTTAATTTGAGTTTTCTCTATGGAAGTTTAAATAAGTCTTCTTCAGAGAAACAAATACTCGTGAAGTTGTGCTGGGCTTTGTGCTTGGACCAGCAATTTTAGCTCTATGTATGTTATTGTACCACAAGGCTGGATTAAACTAATTGATTAACCACAAGCATCAATTAAACACATGAAAATATGTATTATTTTTTGTGCTTTTAATCTTGGTCAAAGCTAAGGTTATGGTGATATTAGCTTCAGCAACAGTTGGGAATTATGTTTAACAAGGATTATATAGGAAGTATTTATTTCCACAAATGAACCTGTGAAATTAAGCCAATATCAGGAGCATCTGCTCAATGAGTTGTGCTGATAAAGAAAATCATGGATTAGCTGTTTCGAAGCAGTCCCATTGTTATTCCTTTATTATATCAGTGTCAATCAATAGCAGTCAAATGGAGCATGTGGAAGAACTAGCGAAGATCCTGTTTATTCCAATTTTAGTGTCTCTAGAATCAGCTTTCATTTGAGTGTGGGAGTTAGAGGAACCTCCTCTTTCAAACAGTAATTGTAAGGCTTGTTCTTGAAGGATCAGGGGTCTCATTTATAAAACATTGCGTAGAATCCCTACTAAAAGTGTACGTACGACCAAAACAAAAAGTTTGCGTATGCCAAAAAGATTTCTGATTTATAAAACCATGCCTACGCACAGGTGTAAGCAATTTCCACTTTATAAATCAGTCTTCTTGGAAGTTTGAGCACGTGAATTTGGCTCATATCCTGCCCTGAACACGCCCAAATCCGGCTATAAAAGGTCAATGCAAAGCAGGACATGAATATTGATGCATATGAAGAAGAGGAGAAATATGGCAACAACAAAAAAAAAAAAACCAAGAGGAGAAACTTTACGGAGATGGAGATTGAAGTGCTAGTGGGTGAAGTGGAGGCTAGAAGAGACATTTTATTTGGTGGACACAGCAGTGGTGTCACAAATAATAGGAAGAACTGCGAGTGCCAGCATGTGGCGTCTGCAGTGCAGACTGTCAGTGCAACTGACAGGACGGTACCCGAAATTTAAAAAAAGTGGTCGGACCTCAAAGTCGAGGCAAAAAAAAAACTAGCCTCCCACCGCCAGAGTGGGTCTGCTACTGGAGGGGGTACATGTACACCCAAGCTGACACCACTGGACAGGAAGATGGCAAGTATCATGGGAACATCAAGCATGTACGGTATTGTGTCAGAGAAGGAGGGCGACACCGACCTGGCAGAAACGACAGATGAACCCCCAGCACCAGTGCTGCCGGTGCCCGTGGTGCATCCAGCAGTGGTTGGGTTCTGACTGAAGCTGTGATGCAGACACAGAGAGACACCATCAGCGCCATCAATTCTGTGACAAACGAGTTCAAGGAAATAAAGAGTGTGCTGTGCGACATAGTGACAGCCATTGGTACCTTAAATGATACAATAAAAAATTGTAAT
The DNA here is from genome assembly GCA_963556495.2 of Valencia hispanica. Taxonomy (NCBI): domain Eukaryota; kingdom Metazoa; phylum Chordata; class Actinopteri; order Cyprinodontiformes; family Valenciidae; genus Valencia; species Valencia hispanica. The sequence goes on along the minus strand of OY747720.1, from coordinate 16,373,689 downwards.
AAATGAACCTTGTTGTTGTTATCTCAAACGCCACATTACATCCTGGCGGATCCTTGCTCCCTGGGTGAAGGCTTCCTGTCGAGGAGGAGGCGGCTGTGGGTCGGGGTTCTCATGCTGGGGAGGGGGTAGGCCAGGATGGAGGGGAATGCCAATTCTCAGTGCCATGTTATGAAGAATTCCACATGCCCTCATGATCTTGCAGACCTTTGTAGGGTGGTATAATAGTCTGCCACTTGAGGCATCCAATGACCGCCACCTACATTTTAACAGGCCTATGGCACGCTCCACGAATGAGCGCGCACGCGTGTGACAGGAGTTGTAGCTCATTTCCTCTGCTGTCTGTGGGTCTGGGAACGGGGTCAGAAGCCAGCTCCTGAGAGGGTAGCCACTATCACCTGCAAGTGATAACACGTTTAATTCAGGCGTCAACAACCAGCATTTCTAATGACTGTGAGGACTCACCAAGCAGCCATGATATGTGTGAGAGGAGTAATATGCAGTCTGGCTGCAGTTCACCACCTCACCAACTGCGTAGTCGATTCCCCCCGTCTCCAAAATGTCCGTACGCACGGGTCAGAGTTGGCGTACAGGTGCGCACATTTTCCCGTCAAGTCTGTTTTTTTTATAAATCACAACTTTTGCTTTGAAAGTGGCGTACGCCAGATTCAGGCCCCGTTTTGTGCGTACGCAACGGTTATAAATGAGACCCCAGGTGACTTTTAATCATCTGTAAGGAACTTTGCTATAAGCCCAAGCTGCAAGGGGAACACTATACCATATTTTCTCTATACTCTGTTAGCATTTTGTTTCATCCAAAGTTGCTGATGTTTTATCCTATCGATTACTGTGGTTTTTTTACCTTTTGAACATTTTGTCACATTACAGCCACAGAGTTCAATGCATTTGTTTTGGAATTGTATGTGATAGGCCACAATTGGGAAATACTAGGAAAAAAACTGAGAACCATAATGTGCAATTGGCATTCCCCCTCTGACACTACCTTGTAGAGCCACATTTTGCTGCAACTCAGCTGCAGGCCTTTTCCAGACCTAGAGATTAACATCCTTTTTATTTGCAAAATAGCTTTAACGCAGTCAGAATTAAATGTAAGGTGCCTGTGAACGTCAATTTCCACAAAAAGTTCATAGATTCTGAATTGGACTTAGGTCTGGACTTTGAAAGGGCCATTCGAACAGATAAATATACTTTGATCAAAACTTTTCCACTGAAGCTCCGGCTGTGTTTATGTTAGTCTTTCTGCAGGAAGATGGACCTCCAACACAGTCAAAAGTCTTTTGTTCCCTCTAACAGGTTCTCTTTAAGGATTGTCTTTTATGAAACTTGATCCATTTTCCCATCAAAGTTGGCTAGCTTCTTCATCCCAGCTATAGAAAAGCAGGATGCTGCCACCATCAGGACTCACACCATCAATGTTCTCTAATGCCCTCTAACTCTGCTATGTTTTTGTCAATATTACAGTACACACAGGGGTCTATGTCAATTAATTATTTGACTTTTGAATTGGATGATGTTTAGACCACTCAGAGTTAAGAGTGTTAAATACAAACTTACTCTACATTTATTAGATTAAAAAAACAATCGAAAACTGCTTATTTTATTTCTATTCACAGTTGTCCACTGTTTCTACAACATGAAATCCTATTAAAATTCATTAAAATATTTAGATTTCATTTGAAAAATGTCCCTTATTTGGCTAACTTGTTACTTTATAAAAGAAAACAGTAAGAAACTTCTGCCTCATCTTTAGGACATTTCAATGGTGTTTTGTGAACATGGATAAAAAATCTATATTTTCATAGTTCAGTTTAAAATATAGGAAATATTTTTCCAAATAATTTCTAACACTTTTTGGTGTTGGTTTCATGGAAAGTGATCTGGCGTCATCTTGTGGCCATTTTGTAGCATTGCAGTTGTTCAGGAAGCGTTAGCTTCATGGCGGTGAAAACAGATTTGAGGTGAGCAGATATTTTTGGCTTAAATATGTACTTTTTTAAACGACTTTTTTTTTTAACATTTTGAAATTTCCTATATGATTAGTTATATATATTATTATATATATTACATTTATTGTAGTATTTTGCCAGTATTGTGAATAAGAGAAAAGCATAATCAAACACCAAAAAGATGCGCATGTCTGCACTTTAACCAAGCTTTGAAAAACAAAGCAAAAGGCAATAAGGAGATACAAAATTATAGCGAACAAAGTAATATTTCTATTCCAATGACAAAGACCATTATGCATTATGCCAGGATTCAAACCCACTCACTTAAAACTGCTGAGTTATTTCCTCTACCCAACCGCTGGGTTATGAAATGTTTGACCCATTATGGGTTATTTATATGGGATTTGGGTTATTTTTGTGCAACCCATGAGCTGGGTCAAAATCGATCAACCCAACATTCATTGGTTGACCCAGAACCTGGGCTGTTGTGCTTGTTTGAACGTCATTACATCAACAGTTGTCCTCCACCACGAATCCACACGCCAGGCTCCATCTTGGCTGTGATCTGCAGGAGCTACAACTCAAGGCTGGGGAAATCAGCAAATTTATTCACACTGTCATGGCGATGTAAGTACTGATATTTTCGGCACACATCTCCGATACAGCGAGCATCATATCATTCAGAGAAAAGCGACGCATGAACAAAGTGGTGAGGTTTTAAAGCAGCTCACTCCTCTAGAAGGAGAGAGACGCAAGGTGCTATGTCACCTGGTATATCACGGATCATGCCTTTTTCTAGCCGGACTTATAGCATCTTTTCCGGGTGGGAGAAGCCGGCGGGACTGTGTACATATAGCAGCTCTTTTCTAATGAGATGTCTGGTAGCCGTCTGAACGTGCATGTTTGCAAAAGGCTAGTTTGTTAGCTAGCTAGGTAACTCCAGTTTAATGACGATGCCAAATTTAACCTGGGGATATAGGTTTCATATCTAAAATAATGAATCTGAATATTTTCTTTTAAATGTCTCCTGTTATACAGTAGTCCGGCCTTTACCTGTATTGCCACAGCAGCGTATAATGGGAAGAGACTGATCTTGGGTTGTTTAAGCTGTTTACATGTTCAGACTGCATGAGCCGCCAATATTCTTGTGAACAAAAACAGATGCGAGTGATTTTTATAGTGATGTAAAGTTAGATCAAATTTACATGTATGCAATTTATCACATAAATTATATAATGAGAGAGGGAGGATTGTTTTTTAGCCATGTGATTATGTGTTTTTTTTCTATTTTGCAGTCCTATGACAGCGAGCAAAAAGGCCCTGACATCAGATTTGTTGCAGTCATTTCCCTGTTTGAAAGACTCATCAAGCAGTGGCAGCGTGAGTGTTTTTTGTAAAAGGTCATTGCGATATTTATTTGGGGTGTCATGATTCTTAGACCGATTCTATATGATTTAGGTCACTATCCAATTGGATTTTCAATTTAACCTTAACAGCGGGAACAATAATTAGATTTTGTCTTCTGAGGACAGACAGACATACAGAAAAACCCTGTTCTAACCGTAGCCCATGCTGTCAAAAATCAAAACATGCCTGAGATCTTCTGTTCCTTCTGTGTCTCTGCGCTGTCTTCTCAAACCCCCAGACGGTCGTGGCAGATGGCCGCTCCTACTGAGCCTGGTTCTGTTGGAGGTTTCTTCCTGTTAAAGGGGAGTTTTTCCTCTCCACCGTCGCTACATACTTGCTCAGTATGAGGGATTGCTGAAGGATTGCTGTGGTTGGAAAGTCTGCATCAACGGGGCCCAACCTCACGCCAATGACTGACGCAATCTGCTGGGATTCCTTAAATAGGAAACTTTTTAACTGATTGGAATGTTTGTATAAATGTTTTGAAATTACTTCTTGTTAAGTGCCTTGAGGTGACATCTGTTGTGAATTGGCGCTATATATAAATAAACTGAATTGAATTGAATTGATATCTATTAATCAAAGATTTTGATTTCTTGGCAGGAAATATGGTACCCCCCAGGAAGGAACCACTGGATTCCTGGAGGAAAGGCTGCGGAACGTCAGAAAGAGGCTGAGTTCAACCAGCAGGTCACGGAGCACGGCACAGACACCGGCTCAGACACCAGATGATGGCGCACTTGCAAGGGCTCTCATACCAGGTAATTATTTAACTTAATGATTTGATGAAGCAAAGCATCCATATTTTAGTGACATTCAACCATACATGCAAATCAGGTGCTTTTCTGCTAAATTTGCCATTTTGACCTCGGAAAAAAGCATTCACGTGAGTCGTGCAAATATATAATTAAAAAATGTCATTGGGGTGGGGGGCTTATGTAGACACACCACTGAGAGCATTGAACTGCTGGGACATCACGCTGATAGTGAGGTGAAAGTTATACCGCTGTATATTACATCATGTTCAGTTGTTTTCTGTCGCTTAGATTGATAATTAGCGGCAGTGCTAAAGCGTCAGTCTACACAAAAAAGTTCTGTCGACACAGAGAGGTTTCCACTATTTGTAGCGGCCTCACCAGGTCTTCTTCCACGCCGTTCCCTGTCTCTTATCCTACTCTGTTCAGGTTTGAGGTTAAAATAGTTATTTCTCAAAGGCTGTCAGCTGACATTCCCACTCACGGCAAGAGCCTACTCCGCAGTGACATTCTCTTTGTAGCTTTGGCACACATACTGCACACTCCCAGGTGCTTCTGGGTTCCTCCTCTTCCTCTCAGGTAGTGTCCCCCTAAAAAGAACCTGTGGGCACACCCCTTCCTCCGAGAGCCCCGCCTATAGATGTCTGCCAGCTTCTGGCCCTCGAAAAGTGGGATTAATGAAACTACAATCTAACCAGCTGCAGGGCAGGAATTGGCTGCACATAACTGTTAGCAGAGGTTCTATGTTAGTTGGATACTGAAGGACAAAATCACAGGTATTCCATTCCACATCGTATTCACACCTATATCTTCTACAGATGGCATTGGCGAACTCGCCCTGAGGCAGCTGCCAGCGCTGCTTCCTCCAACCACTTACAAACTTGGCTGTGGCCGCAGTTCAAAAATGGTTCGCCACACCATTGAAGAATGCAACTTGGCCTTCATCGACCATTAGCCTGTAAGTATTCCAGTTTTAATCCATTCAGACCTTGCTGTAGGAGGTTGAAGTCTTCTAAATCTACAAAGAATGTGATTGATTTATGGCTTCTTAGGTCAGTTCAGGTCTGAATGCTTTTTTAAATTGTTTTTCATAATGTGAGCTATATGCCATAACCATCCAGACAAAATTAAAGATGCACTAGACTTTATCTTAAAACAATATTTTAAGAAAATGGTCCTCAAAATGTCTTTTTATTTTTTTTATTCTACTATACTAGTTGGTAGACATTTGTTCCTTACTCACTCTCTCTCTCTTTCTTTTTAGCCTGAAACAAACATGGTGGAATACCTTCATGAGGCCAAGGCATGAAGACCATACCCCTACATCCTGACATTGGGAAATGATGATCAGCATGTATATCAGGCCTTCGTCATCATTGCTTCAGGCCATCGATGCGTGCTTCAAGGCATTTTATATTTTAGACATTGAATACTCGAAGCAGTGTGACCATGTGTGCAAATTCCTACAAAGTGCCATCTATGAAATGCCACGAGTGGAGTCTAAACTGGTTAAGTTTCTTCAAACTAGTATACTTGCTTGCAAATAGGCACTGGAAAAATGGACACTAGACCTTTTGACTGTTAGTTGTTTTGCACTGAATGTTTTAATTACATTGATTTTATCTGTTCCAGTTCTTGACCTGAATGAATTGATCTGAAACATTTTATATTGTTTACATTTATATAAATAAAATTTCAAGGCGGCGCCTTGTAAAGATTTCAGTATTGTTTAAGTGTTTATTGCATAGTATATGCTTTACATGACCAAATGTAGCATGTATTTTGTGACAGTTTTATAGATATGGATGATTGCTATTTTCTTTCTTATAGGTTGTTGTGCTGCAGATAGGTAGGATTTGGCTATGAATAATTATGAATAACTGCTTAGGGCAATTATTAACATGAATAATAATTTTATGTAAAAAGTTTAAAAGTTTAGGGGCACCATCCTAAACCACCTTCTCTTTAAGTTAAGGGGACTTTATTTAGAAAATAGAAAATCCCATCTATTCTAAAGCATGCAAAAATGACAACAGATCTTAGACAATAATAATAGGTGAACATTAAACACAACATGAAATGAAATCAGTGAGACAGCTGAGGTTCAGAGAGAGAGATATTGATCTGAGATCTGCTCAGGTTAATACAAACAGTTTCAAACGGGTCAAATTAACTGCTGCTGGGTTGGTGCAATATTAACCCAGCGGTTGAGTTATAAAACAGCCCAAATTGGGTTATTTTTAACCCAGCAGTTTTTAGTGTCCACCTGCACTCATCTGCCACTTATATTGTTTCCTTGAAGGAATGTTTTAATCACTTTCATGCCGAAAGACTCATCCATCTTCAGTGTTATAAGTAAAGGATGAAGGTTACTGTACAAGATTTTAAGGGAAATGGAACCATGCGTTTTTGCTTTAGTTGAGATTAAGGAGTCTTTTATGCTTGGACGAAAAAGGACCAAAGGAAGATATAGACTGACAAATAAATACTAAATTACGACAGAGTGACATGTCTGACTAATCCATTTTTAATTAAACCCAACAAAATGAAATGACTACAAAAAATTGTAAATAAAATAGCTTAAAAGTAAGTTATGGCAACTGCAGCGGAAAAATAATTTTGTTACGATAAAAAGTATACTTTTTATCTTAGAAGAAAGAAAATTATTTTCTTCTTAGAAGAAGAAAATGACCTCACATCAATGTGAAGTCGTTCAAAAATGTCTCCACCTTCCCTGCTGAAGATATATAGATAAATGCAGCACCTCAAACTTGAATTGCAGTGTTTTAAAATGTGTCTGAGGTCTTTAAGAAGCATGAATGTACTTTAAAAACAAAATTTTCCACAGGGAAGATTATATCTCTCGTTATACTCTTTCCCTTAAAAATGTCTTGATAATCAACATCTTGACTTACACCAGTGAATTACAACACCATGCACTGAATTAATCTAGTCTAATGGGGATCCTTTCACCAATAAACCAATCTTGAGGCATGAGGCAAGGTCATGTAGAGTATTATATCTTATATCTTTATTGATATTCTACATAAATCCTTGAATAACTCAGATATTTATAGGCTTAAATGTTAATATAAAGGTCCCTTGCTTCTTCACAGAATTTATTCATGCTATATATCCCAACTATGTGTTAATTCAGAGTTTATGGTGAACTCCATTTACCTCGGAAGTCTGAACTCGGAGCTGGGTTTGATGTCACGCCGAGTAAACAGCGTTCCAGTTACGTAGTCGGATAAGTCGGGATTCCAATATGGCAAGGCCCATTGTAGCCATTGTTGATAGTACCTCTTATAAAAATCGTTAAACACCCCTTTTACTTTGTTAATTTTAGAGTTGCAGGCTCGACATGTAACATTGATTTTAGACGCACTCTTAAAAGTGTGTCTTGTAAAATAAACATGTTTCCACCGCAACCTAGTGTTGTGTACGCAATGAGAGGCCATATTGAATGTCAAACTCTGAGACAAAAAAATCTCATGCCTTGTCCACACGTAGCCCGGTATCTCGCAAAACGAAGATATTTTTCTAGACTTTCCAAGTGGGAAGTCTGACTTCAGGGTGGCGTTCCAATTGATTTTTCCCACTCAGAGGTTGGAATTTCCAAGTTCTGACTACAAATGGAACGCACCATGACCATATTCGGAGAAGTTAGGATTCCAGCGTGGCGAAGCCCAGGTAGCCATAGTTGGTAGTACCTCTTAGACTTGTGCTTGGACGAAAAAGGACCAATGGAAGATATAGAAATTGGATATTATTAGCATCCATATATATGCAAACACCACTTTTATTTTGTTAAGGGGATATTCCACCCGTAAGTAAAATTTTGTCTATTACCATATTCCCCAGAGAAAGATAAGTGAGAAAAAAGCACTTTGTAATTAGCCCAGTCATTCTCCTGATCTGGTCCGTTTGGTTTAGCTTTGCATAAACAATGTAAGTGAATGGAAGCAACTAGCATTTTGTGTGCAAAAGTGATTAAAGTTACTCAGTAATGATCCTAACTATTCCTGGTGAACTCAATAATCATATTGATTGCAAATGAGAAGTAAGAAGTAATACGAAGGAATTACAGGAGCCGATTTAGACTTGGGACTACATGTCAACAAAGCACTGCTGTAAGCCGCCGCCGCCGCAAGGCGCAAGGACATGACACAGCGGTCGCAAACGCCACCTGCTTCTGTAAACACAAATGCGTTTTTATTGCTGTAGTTTGAGTAGTTACAAGTCTAATACAAGAAAATGGTTGTTACTTGTGTAGCAAAATGTTGTGAAAACAAGATGCCGCCATACAGCAACAGGTTGTTTCACAAACGTGTGTTTGTTTACGGAAGAAGGGGGCTTTTGCAACCGCTGCGTCCTTGCGCCTTGCAGCACATGTACCCATTTAGTGGCAAGGTCCCGTCTTTTATTGCCTCTGATTGGCTAGCCTGATTGATTTATTACTAATCCTAACATTCGAGGACCAGTACCTAACCGTAATGCACAGAAGGCGGAGCCTTGCCTCTCAACGAATACATTTCAAATATTTGCGTCCCCTACTCTAAAAAAATGTGAATGAGAGTCGATGGTGCAATAACAGTTATTTTTTGAACCTGTATGAATATATGATGTCCGTGAATTGTACAGACGGATCCATTTTAATGCAGAGAAAGTACTAATTTTTGACAGGCTGCAAAAGTTATTTTAGATTTAGTGTGAAAACGTGTAGTGGACCACAACTGCTCATCTCAAAAGATTTATGTCACCATGGCTGAGTTTGGCAAGCTTTGCATCCTTCTTCCAGGACAAAGGAAGGAGCATTAAACGTGGAGGAAACCACTCTAAATCTGGCCACGTGGAAAGTGGCAGCTATGCTGAGGGAGAAATAGTCGGTCGAGTTAGAGTCAGCATGTGGGACAAACTTTACAAGGTCTTGGTGTGTAGTTCAAGTGCTAGCAAATGTTAGCCAACGTCATACATACAACTTCTGATCTGTGGTCTTTTTAATTATGAATTTGTACAAGCAAACAAATCACATGACAAACACAGGTCAAAACGCACATCATTAGTTATCATTGAAATTGAGGTACAGCATATGTGTGATTCAGGGCATAAGGCAAAGCGAACCAGAAAATAACTTATTGCTCCATTGACTTTCATTCATTTTTTATTTGGTCAGGGGACCCATGGGCCGACCGGAAAGGGAGAAGACTTAGGTCTGGGCGTCTCCATATTTGAATCCCAAATTATATGATTAATGGTGCGTTCCATTTGTAGTCGTAACTCGGAAGTCACGACTTCAGTGTGGGAAAAATCAACTAGAACGCACAAAGAAGGACTTGTCAGACTTGCTCTGAGTTTGACTTTCAATATGGCCGCTCCTCGCATCAACAATATTAGCTGTGGTGGAAACATCTTTATTTTACAAAGCACACTTTTAAGAGTGTGTCTAAAATCTATGTTACATGTAGCACCTGCAACTCTAAACCTAAAGTAAAAGTTGTGTTTGCATGTGAAAAGTACAGCTTGTAACAATATTTATAAAAGGTCCTGCCAACAGTGACCATATTGCTATCCCAACGTATCCAACTACGTTACTGGAACGCTGTTTACTCGGGCGTGAATGAAACCCAGCTCCGAGTTCCGAGGTAAATAGAATGCACCAAAAATCTCCGAAGTGGGAAGTCCGACTTCAGGGGGCATTCCAGTTGATTTTTCCCACTCGGAAGTTGGAATTTCTGAGTTCCGACTACAAATGGAACGCACCAATAATTTGTTTGTTTTTATGATAAACATATTTTACAGAATTGAAGGATTTACTACAACTCAAAGCACGAAGACTCATGAGAAGTTATTTGTTCCCTAAATCCCCTGTCATTGGGAAGCCTTTTCAGTGTCTGAAACACAGAGACTGGAGCCTACACAGCTGCTGAAACCGCATGTGGACAGAACAGGCAGCACGTGCATCTCATTTACAATGTCTCGGTTCTCATTATTGCATGTCTGGTTGTGGAGGAGGTGAGGAATGACTCCCAGTGGGAACAAAATGAATATCAGAAACAAGACTGTTTATTTGTAGAAAAACACCTACCTACTGTAGCTGTTTGTTTTGATTCAATAAACCCACAATGATGAACAAAATTAGCACAACAATTGGACAAACAAATACTGAATTAGTAAAGCTAAAACATGCATTCTAAATTTAGCATTGAATTTTGCATTACATTTTGTCAACAAATAGCAACAAAGTTATTATCTTCTGTTATGGAAAGCTTTCACCTGACAATTTTAGCAGATTTTTTTGTATTTAAGAACTGTGCCATAAGAAAAATATATAAGATCCATTGTGTGACATTGCTTCACAGAGTGTGTGCAAGAGAAGTTGCTCTAAAACAAGGTTTTTGCTTTTCTTTCAAAAGCAAAGCAAGCAAAAAAATAAGGCCTATTGCATCTCTTATATTAGCGATAAGCGTGGTTAGCATACCTACCATTATGAAAACATCAGTCCTTCAAAATGCCTTGGAGATTGTAGATCCTTACCTTAATTTCTATGGCAATGACAGAATTTCTCTCGATCTGCTATGATGATTGGCAAGAAAATTTAAAAAATGAGTTTTGTTTCCCTTATTTACTAAATTATTCAAAACTAAGAACTCCCTCACCATGTCATGACATGTAGAGTATGTTTTTTTTCTTATAGTGTCTCCCATCTGTGTTTTGTCCTTTGATTTTCCTTTTAAATTCCTCTGTGATCTTGATAATATCTAACTTTGAGCATTCTTCAATTAATAACAGCATCTACGCTGGAAAGTATTGTTGTCTGTGTGAACTACTACTGTTTAGGTAAGGCGCTTTCACTGATTGCAGAAACAACAGCTTTTATAATTTGAGTAAATTTTTCCTTGATTGGCTAAGATCAAATACTGAAAACTGATTGAGAATTGACTTTATAAGGATAATATATGATTTTGCTCTTCATTAAAACCATTAAAACTAAGAGCTCCCAATATTTTTGGCAATTTGTGCTTTGATGCACCTTCTGAGTTTAATAAAAACCGATTTGGTTTTTAGACATGTTTTGACGCATAAATGCGGGCTAATCTTGTAATCCCTTATGTTTCTGTTACATTAAAAAGTAATTCTGCTATCAGTTAACCTATAGCACCTTTTTCTCCTTATGTGTTACATTTCTTAGACACCCCCCACCCCCACCCCAAGAAAAATCGGCACATCGGACTTTAATAAACCTCATAATTATCCAGGAGAAGTCTGAGCTCTGAAAACATCTTGAGTCTGAAGTGCATCTGTGTAGGCAGAGCTGCAGGATGTAAAAAGCGTGCTTTGAGATAAGTGAGGAGGGGAAAGAGCAAGTGTTTTTAAAGAGGGGAGAGTGGGTGCGACAGAGCACAAAAGTGGGAAGGGTGGGAGATTTGGAGAGTCAGAGAGAGGGAGGACAAGCGGGTGGGTGTTGTAAAATCCGTTAAAGGGGGAGCTCTGTGCATTTGTTAGACATCTTGGCTGCCTGCCCAACTTGGCTCATTGTAATAGAGGCATGATCGTGGACGGGAGGCAGCCCTCTCTGCTGCCTCAGCTGCCCCGCTCCCGGACCCAGCCCGACTCCCACCGCTGACATGGAAAGACCTGTGAGTACCTTCTTTCTGCTTCCCTTCTCTCCTCTCTCTGTTGTTGGGTTCCCCCGTCTTCCCTGCTCTGCTCTGTCGCAGATTTAGCTCTGGCTACATGCAGCTTTTAAATCCTCTCTTTGGCTCATTCTTTCTCTCCTGCTGTCGCCCCTGTGGGAAGCAGGAACACTGGATAGGCGAAAAGCCTTGGCAGCTTGATCCCTGCAGGCCCCTTCTTCCCCTCTGCTGCCCTCTTGCCCAAGCAAGGGTGCCATCCAGCCATCAAAACCGTCTCTGTCTATTCTTTGTGTGTAAATGTTAGCTGCGCTGGTGCTCTGTTTCAGAACCTGTCTCCAGAACCCAGAGGTTTAACATCCCCAAATTGAATCTCCTCCTTGCTTTGGTTTCACTGAAGCCGGTGTTCGTCATTAGGCTCGCTGAGATTTCAGTCAGCTCTCTGCTGCGCCTATTCTTGGTGGTATGTCCTCATGGTCTGTTGTGTTTGGATACCCTGACAACTGGAGACAGTGAGGTAACCACTTTCCGGGGCTGCCACCTCTTTCAGCAGAGCGAGAAGTAACTTTTCCTGTGCTCAGACTCCATTAGAGATCTCTAGATACTAGTTCAATTAGAGATCTGATCTTCTCAAACATATCAGGGGCAGCCTTTTCTTTGCAGGTTTAGCAGCAGCAGGAATGCAAATTATGGTGATGGTCTTTGTGCACTTGTTAGTTGTGAGTCATCTCTCTGTTCTAGTTATATCACATGGAAACAACCTTGACTTCTGTGAGGATGACTGACTCACTTTAGCACATCACCTCCTCAAACCCCTTAGAGCAACTAAAACTGAGTGTGGAGAAACAGGGCTTCAACATAAGAAATGTTTTGTTACAGTTACGACTGTTCTGTCCTGCAGGAGGTGTTTCTGCTTAAGCTCTTATGATAACAAGTTATTATAAGTCTAAAAGTATTTGTCCTGCAATTAAGATAAAAAAACACATCATGATTCATCAAAGCTTAACCATGCACCTACAGTTTTTCTTTCTCTGCTGTAGTCATAGACTGTATGTATGTATGTATATATATACAGTGGCTTGCAAAAGTATTCGGCCCCCTTGAACTTTTCCACATTTTGTCACATTACAGCCACAAACATGAATCAATTTTATTGGAATTCCAAGTGAAAGACCAATACAAAGTGGTGTACACGTGAGAAGTGGAACGAAAATCATACATGATTCCAAACATTTTTTACAAATAAATAACTGAAAAGTGGGGTGTGCGTAATTATTCAGCCCCCTTTGGTCTGAGTGCAGTCAGTTGCCCATAGACATTGCCTGATGAGTGCTAATGACTAAATAGAGTGCACCTGTGTGTAATCTAATGCCAGTACAAATACAGCTGCCCTGTGACGGCCTCAGAGGTTGTCTAAGAGAATGTTGGGAGCAACAACACCATGAAGTCCAAAGAACACACCAGACAGGTCAGGGACAAAGTTATTGAGAAATTTAAAGAAGGCTTAGGCTACAAAAAGATTTCCCAAGCCTTGAACATCCCACGGAGCACTGTTCAAGCGATCATTCAGAAATGGAAGGAGTATGGCACAACTGTAAACCTACCAAGACAAGGCCGTCCACCTAAACTCACAGGCCGAACAAGGAGAGCGCTGATCAGAAATGCAGCCAAGAGGCCCATGGTGACTCTGGACGAGCTGCAGAGATCTATAGCTCAGGTGGGGGAATCTGTCCATAGGACAACTATTAGTCGTGCACTGCACAAAGTTGGCCTTTATGGAAGAGTGGCAAGAAGAAAGCCATTGTTAAAAGAAAACCATAAGAAGTCCCGTTTGTAGTTTGCCACAAGCCATGTGGGGGACACAGCAAACATGTGGAAGAAGGTGCTCTGGTCAGATGAGACCAAAATGGAACTTTTTGGCCAAAATGCAAAGCGCTATGTGTGGCGGAAAACTAACACTGCTCATCACTCTGAACACACCATCCCCACTGTCAAATATGGTGGTGGCAGCATCATGCTCAGGGGTTCTTCTCTTCAGCAGGGACAGGGAAGCTGGTCAGAGTTGATGGGAAGATGGATGGAGCCAAATACAGGGCAATCTTGGAAGAAAACCTCTTGGAGTCTGCAAAAGACTTGAGACTGGGGTGGAGGTTCACCTTCCAGCAGGACAACGACCCTAAACATAAAGCCAGGGCAACAATTGAATGGTTTAAAACAAAACATATCCATGTGTTAGAATGGCCCAGTCAAAGTCCAGATCTAAATCCAATCGAGAATCTGTGGCAAGATCTGAAAACTACTGTTCACAAACGCTGTCCATCTAATCTGACTGAGCTGGAGCTGTTTTCCAAAGAAGAATGGGCAAGAATTTCAGTCTTTAGATGTGCAAACCTGGTAGAGACATACCCTAAAAGACTGGCAGCTGTAAGTGCAGCAAAAGGTGGTTCTGCAAAGTATTGACCCAGGGGGCTGAATAATTACGCACACCCCACTTTTCACTTATTTATTTGTAAAGAAATTTTGAAATCATGTATGATTTTCGTTCCACTTCTCACGTGTACACCACTTTGTTTTGGCCTTTCACGTGGAATTCCAATAAAATTGATTCATGTTTGTGGCTGTAATGTGACAAAATGTGGAAAAGTTCAAGGGGGCCGAATACTTTTGCAAGCCACTGTATATATATATATATATATATATATATATATATATATATATATATATATATATATATATATGAGGCTGTAGCACACTTCTCAGTTTCCAAAAACTTGAGACACAGATCTATCATACATGCACCCTCAACCTTGGACCCATCAGCTTCCACCTCAAAGTGAAACCTTTCAACTAAATCAGGCCTTCTTGAAGAAAAAAATCTAAAAACATTACTTTCAAACTTTACTTTCATTTAAATTTTAGCTTTTAATATCTAGAACTTGCCCAAACCACAAGAATAAAATGTCTTTATTTGTTACTGTAAATGTGTCCATAGTTGGCATAGGGTGAGCTGGACAGTTGTTAGGATTGTTGCCTTGCATCAAGAGGATGGACGTTTTGCCGAGGGGCATTCTGCATGGCGTTTTCTTCCTATGTATGTGTGGGTTCTCTCCAGATGGTCTAGTGTCTTCTACTGTCCAAAAATAAGCTTGTTAGGTAAATTGGTCATTCTATATCAGGGGTGTCAAACTCCAGTCCTCATGGGTATGTGTCCTGCAACCTTTAGATGTCTCCTTGGTCCACTGTACCTGAATCAAATTGCTGAATTATCTCCACAGCATGCAGTCCATGTCTGCTTATAGGATAAATATTTGAATGTATTGAAGCAGAAGTCAGAGTGTGTGTGTTTTTGTTGGTCCTCCACAAACTTAGTAAGCAAGCTGGTAGATAACTTTCTCTCTAAAAGTTCAGACATCATTAATACCATTGCTCCAATCAAAGTGAAAATAGTCTTGGGTGGAAAGAAGTCTCCGTGGATGAGCGATCCACTGGTACGTAGTGAAAAAAGGGAGTGTCGACGAGCCGAGAGATAATGGCGGAAAACTCAGGTTCAGGTTCACTATGAGATCTGCAGAGACAGACTAAACAGATATCACTTAATTTTAAAAGACACAAGTGAATTGTTCTTTTCCAAAAGGATTAACAGAAACCTTAATAATGCATAGACTTTATTTGCAACAGTTGAGAGACTAACTAATCCTCCTGCGACAGTAGACCCTGAACTAAACAAAACCAGAGCCTGCAATGAATTTTCCTGCTTTTTTACTGAAAATATTTTGAAAATTAGAGGATCGATCTGCACATCTGTACCAAACACACTACCAATGTTATCCCCACTCAACACCAATTTAGAGAAAATGTTTGAATTCCAAAAACATAATCAAACAAACCTTGAAGAAATCATTAACCAATTAAGCTCATCCTCTTGTTGCCTCAATGTCCTATCCACAGCTTTTATAAAGAAAGTTTTCCCTTTCATTAAGTCTGAATTGATTCAAATAGTTACCTCATTCCTCCTGACAGGTATCTTCCGCCAGGCTTTAAAAACAGCAGTTGTTAAACCTCTATTAAAGTAGAACAACCTGGACAACATATTAATTCAGAACTACAGGCCAATCTCTAATCTTTCATTCATTAGTAAGATTATTGAAAAAGCTGTGTTTCAACAGTTATATAGCTTCCTAACAATGACCAACCGTTTTGATATGTTTCAGTCTGGTTTCCGTGCTCACCACAGCACCGAGACTGCCCTCGTGAAAGTTTTTTATGACATTCGCATAAATAAAGACTGTTGTAGAACCACAGTGCTGGTTCTGTTGGACCTCAGTGCAGCATTTGACACTGTTGACAATGATATATTATTGGAACAACTGGACAGCTGGGCCGGACTGTCTGGTACAGTAGTTGGCTAGTTCAAGTCTTACCTTAAGAACAGGAACTTCTTCGTGTCAATAGGCAATTTTTATTCAGAACAAACAGAAACCACGTGCCCCAGCGCTCCATCTTAGGGCCCCTCCTATTTAATATCTACATGCTCCCAATAGGCCAAATTATAACAACCAACAAGATTAGCTACCATAACTATGCAGATGATACTCAGCTTTACATTACAATATCACCAGGTGACTCTGAACCCATCCAAACCCTAAATAAATGCATCGAACAAATCAATGGATGGACGTGCCATAACTTTCTCCAGCTACACAAAAACAAAACTGAAGTAATTATTTTTGGACCTAAAGAGGATCAATCAACAGTAAGCACACAGCTTCAATGAATAAAGCTAGAAACTACTGATCAGGCCCGAAATCTAGGTGTAGAAATGGACTCAGATGTGAATCTCCAGGGTCACATAAAGGCAATAACGAGGTCAGCCTTCTATCACCTGGAGAACATTTCTAGGTTTAAAGGACTGATGTTGCAACGGGACCTTGAAAAACTCATCCATGCGTTTATGTTTAGTCGGACTGTTTACTGCAACAGTGTCTTCACAGGTCTACCTAAAAACCTGGCGACTGCAGAGCTAATGAAACACTGAACTGTTTTAAATCAAAACTAAAAACTAATCTGTTTAGAATTGCCTTTGAGTAAATGATTAATGAGATATATATCATATGTGTTCATGCTTGTTTTATTGCTGTCTTTTATGCTTAATTGTGTATCATGTGTTGTGTGTGTTTCATGCTAAATTGCAGCTTTTAATTTCCAATGTTATATTCTACGTTTTTCTTTATCACCAAATCATGTAAAGCACCTTGAATTACGCTGTTGTTGAAAGTGTGCTATAAAAATTAAATTGCCTTGCTTTTGATTGACTATTGACTTGCCGAGAGGCAATTAGAAAAACTTGGATGCACCACATATTTCGTAAATAGAATACAATTGAATAGGAAAAGTTTATTGTCTTGCACCTAGTACATTGAAATTGCTGAAGTGCCTGATAAGGTGAACAGTTATACAATCAGTGCTTTGCAAATGCACTCCTTGAGCTATTTTCACATTTTTTAACATTACAACAACAGACTTGAATGCATTTTATGAGGATTTAATAGACACGAACTACAGGAACAAAATAGTTCATTTATCTAAAGTGGAAGGAAAAAGATGTTTGGTTTTCATTTTTGCTTCAAAACTAATATCAAAAAAGTATGACATGCATATGTATTCTCCCCTCTTTACTCTGATACTCAGAAATAAAATCCAGTGCACTGAGTTGCCATCAGAAGTTAACTAATTAAGGAATAGGTGTCAGTCATTTGTTTTCAATATAAATGAAGGTGTTCTGTGAAGATCTCAGTGGTTTGTTAGAGAACATCAGTGAACAAACTGCATCATGAAGACAAAATAACACAGCAGACAGGTGTGGAAGGAAGCTGTTGAAAGTTTAAAGCAGAGTTAGGGTAAAATATAATATCTCAAGCTTTGGGCATTTTGTACAGCACTGTTCAATCTATTATCAGAAATGAAAAGAAAATGACAAAACATCAACTCTACCAAGGTAGTTTAGGTTCGTCCATTTAAACTGACTGAAAACTAGGGGCACTATTCAGAAAACCAGCAAAGAGGCCCATGATAACTCTAGAGGAGCTGCATAGATTGTGCTGGATTTTATTTACAGGTATCAATAGTAAAGAGGGTTGAATATAAATGCATGGCACACTGTAAGGAATTTTATTTGTAAGAAAGTGTTGTTTTCTTTCCATTTCATAATTACACGCTACTTTGTGTTGGTCTATTGTCTAAATGCAGAAACAAACCTCACTGAAGTGTGAGGTACAGACTAAAAAATAAACTATAACAATTCAGAGACTGAAATAAGATCTGTTGACACAAACCCATTTTGGTCTAAACTTAATCCAAAAAAATACAGTTTGTATAAATTCTTTGCTGATTACACATCATTGAACATCCATTGACTGTATGTCTTGAAGCAAAGTTCCCTACAAAGATGTTTCCTTCATGTTTGATTTGCTGGCCCCAATTTCCCCAATCTGCACAAACCGGATTGAAGAGGGAATATTAAATTACAGGAGGCCAAAGGAAGTGAGATCACTGAGTCACAGATATTTGATGCTCTGTAACAATAGGCCTGCCTCGACTCAATAACAACTGTCCACTTGATGTTGGAAGCATTTCTGCAGAGGTAAAGCTGCTGCTCTATGAGTTGGCATAGGAGTTTTCAGCCCTGGGCCTCGTGTGCTGTGGCAAGGAGTGCCCTGCTGACTACACCGGGATGTTTAGGATGCTCTGCATATGTGTAACTGAGCTTCCTAATGAATGCTCCATCTGTGGTGGCTGTGAGGATGTGTTAGTGCTGTGTGTTGTTGCTCAGACACAGATGTCTATCAGTGATAAGCAGTTTTGTTTATGTTCTCTTAATGAACAGGCCATATTAGGGTGTCCCCTGACTGCCTGCTCTCTGAACCTTTAACATATTTTACTTGATGTCATGATCCTTATTATTTCCTTCCTGGTAAATAAACTTAAGAAGTTATTTTTTTTTATGTTAAGTAATTAATTTTTTTGCTAAATGTTGATAGCTATTTGTGTTTATACATGTGATTTTTTACCTTGTATAAATATGGTGTTATTTAGGCATATTAGCCTTCTTTATATGACTATCAGAACCAAAGTCACAATTTTAAGCCTTCAGTTGACTAATGGCTGAATGTGTCTTACCAGACCACCAGTAACATGATGCCCAAAAGGGATCATGAAAGAGATCTGGAGCTGGACAAGAAGATTGAGGCTCTCCGCAGGAAGAATGAAGCGCTCATGAAGAGGTACAAGGTGAGGAGAAGCTGCTTGCTGGCTGAGATGCTATATGTTTTCAGACTGAGAGCTTGCAACAGGATTTCTGATGTGTTTCTTTGATTTAAATTGTGTATTATTATTATTATTGTTGTTATTATTATTATTATTATTATTTACAATTTTTACTTTAAAATTCCATCCATCCATCCACTTCCGCTTATTCGGGGTCGGGTCGCGGGGGCAGCAGCTTAAGCAGAGAGACCCAGACTTCCCTCTCCCCAGCCACTTGGGCCAGCTCCTCGGGGGGGAATCCCAAGGCGTTCCCAGGACAGCCGAGAAACATGGTCCTTCCAGCGTGTCGTGGGTCTTCCCCTGGGCCTCCTCCCGGTGGGACGTGCCTGAAACACCTTACCAGGGAGGTGTCCAGGAGGCATCCTGACCAGATGCCAGAGCCACCTTAACTGGCTCCTCTCGATGTGGAAGAGCAGCGGCTCTAAGCTGAGCCCCTCCCGGATGACTGAGCTTCTCAGCCTATCTCTAAGGGAGAGCCCAGACACCCTGCGGAGGAAACTCATTTCAGCCTCTTGTATCCTTGATCTCGTTCTTTCAGTCACTACCCAGAGTTCGTGACCATAGATGAGAGTAGGAACGTAAATCGAGGGCTTCGCCTTTCAGCTCAGCACTCTCTTTACCACGACAGACCGGTACAGCCCCCGCATCACTGCAGACGCCCTACCAATTCGCCTATCAATCTCCTGCTCCATTTTCCCTCATTCATGAACAAGACCCCCAGATACTTAAACTCCTCCACTTGGGGAAGGACCCCATCCCTGACCCAGAGAAGGCACCCCACCCTTTTCTGGCTCAAGACCATGGTCTCGGATTTGGAGGTGCTGATTCTCATCCCAGCCGCTTCACACTCAGCTGCCAACCGCTCCAGCAAAAGCTGTAGATCATGTTCCGATGAAGCCAGTAGGACCACATCATCTGCAAAAACCAGACACCCGATCCTTAGGCCACCGAAATGGATCCCATCATCACCTTGGCTGCTCCTAGAAATCCTGTCCATAAAAGTTATGAACAGTATCGGTGACAAAGGGCAACTTTGACGGAGTCCAACTCTCACCGGAAACAAGCCCGACTTACTGCCGGCATTGCGAACCAAACTCTGACACTGGTCGTACAGGGACAGCCCGTATCAAAGGGCCTGGTACCCCAAACTTCCCTGCTTCCCAGGACCCTGCTGAAGGTGAAGAGCTGGTCCAGTGTTCCACGGCCAGGACGAAAACCGGATTGTTCCTCTTGGATCAGAGGTTCAACTATCCGTCGGACCCTCCTTTCCAGGACCATCCTTTCCAGAACCCCCGAATAGACCTTACCAGGGAGGCTCAGGAGTGTGATCCTCCTGTAGTTGGAACAGACTCTGTTGTCCCCCTTTTTAAATAGGGGGACCACCACCCCGGTCTGCCAATCCAAGGGAACTGCCCCATATGTCCACGCAATATTGCCGAGCCGCGTTAACCAACACAGCCCCACAACATCCAGAGCCTTAAGGAACTCAGGGCAAATCTCATCCACCCCTGGAGCCTTGGCACCGAGGAGCTTTTTAACCACCTCGGTGACTTGAGTACCAGAGATTGGAGAGCCCAACCCAAAGTCCACAGACTCTGTTTCCAGATTGGAAGGTGTGTTGGTAGGATTGTGGAGGACTTCAAAGTATTCCATCCACCAACCCAGAACGTCCCTCGTTGAGGTCAGCAGCAAAACATCTCCACTGTAAACAATGTTGGTGGCGGACCGCTTCCCCCCTCCTGAGAGGCCGGAAATTGAATGTTCTTTCCCTTAAATGCTTACAGGCCTGTAACTCACAATTATTTACATGATCCAAAATATTTGAAATTTGTGCTCATGAAATAAAGCTTTATGGACCAATGTATCCACTTAAAAAATAAATAAATAAAAATGGTTGTCTCATAGTTGTACCTTTAAAACCGGCATCCAATGAAAGGATTTAAAAGCCACCTGCTGCAAATCGGGTCCACCTGCAATTCATTACAATGGCACAAGACAATTTTTGACAAAAACTGTCAATTAAAACATGAAGTTCTAGGAGCATTTACATATATTTTGTAATTTATGCACCTGTTCTGACCAGCGTTATTATTCTAAAGAGCACAGGTGTGTGTCAACACAGTCTTTGCAAATAAATTGTCACCAGAACTGCCTACTTTAAGAGGGCAAAACATGCAGTCTCACTTTTATCCACATAAAACTCTAACTTTATTAGTCTGTCTGCAGTTAGTTTATCCTATAAAGTTAACACCTTTAAAAGTATCTTCAAGCTAATGCCACATTTGTGATAGCTGAAAAGAAAGTTAAAGGAATTGCAGCTACTGGTAATTATACACTAATTATCTGACATCAGCGTACATTTTGCAGTAATAGAGAAAACAAAATGATTTTTTTAAAGTTGTGAAACAACACATGTTCTTATCTTACAAACATTACGCTAACAAACAACACCTGTGGTCAAAACAGTGATCTGTCTGTTGACTCCCTGCTTGAGGTATTTATTGTAGCTGTGACATTGACTATGTTGTCTCCTCTTCCCTCACCTTTGGGTTGTTCCTTCCCTGAAATTCAAAATTTAATCTCTTTAATAGTCTTGAGGAAAAAAGTGAAATTTCTGTTGAGAAATTAATTAGGACATCCTCACATGTATTCCCAGTTAATTACCTCACTAATGGACTCTTCAGATTCCACTAGTTTGTCTTCAACCAAGTCAGGAGATGCTGTTACCCCCAATGGCTCCCCCTCCCACTTGTCTGTCTCTAAAAGTCAGGTAAAGAGGCACCTATAGAAACTGGACCAGAACAAGGCTGCAGGTCCAGATGGTGTCAGCCCCAGAGTGCTGGAGGCCTGTGCAGAGCAGCTCTGTGGGATTCTCCAGCAAGATGCTACAAATCTTCTACAAGTCTGTTGTGGAGACTGTAATGTCTTCAGCCATCATCTGTTGGGGTAGCAGCATCAGAGCTAGGGACTTAAAAAGGCTAAAGTACCTGATATAAATGGCTGTTTCTGTTCTGGGGACAACTCTGGAACATCTGAAGATGATGATGCTAAGAAGGACTCTTTATAAAATCAAAAAAGTTTTGGACAATCCTGAGCATCCTCTTCATGAGGCTATCCTGAAACAACTGAGTGTCTTCAGTTGGAGGCTTCTTCAGTTTCGCTGCATCAGAGACCGCTACAGAAAATCTTTCCTGCCCACAGCCATCATGATCTACAACAACTCCTTAAAGAATTAATTGCATGAGTTACAGCAACACTTAATTTCCCTCTGGGATCAATAAACTATTTTTGAATGGAATTTTAATTAAAATGGGTAAAATCATGCACAAGTGGAGCACATCAGGTGCACATTAGAACATCGTTAATTAGTATTTTGAATGAAATTTGCAATAAAGATTGTATAGAGAGAATATTGCAGCAGCTTTAGATTCTGGTAAAAGATTTAGAGAGGTTTTATAAGATTTGAATTTAGTTATTACACTATACAGAAAATTTTCAGCAAGTACATAACATTCATAACTGCCACTATTCTTAGGTCTGGCCATCCAAGTTCACCCCGAAAAACCCACCCTGATATGCTAAAATGAGTCTTTAAAAACTGTCATCAAGAAACCTACAGCAGTCTTTCATTACTTTTGATGTGAAATTGCATGTACAATCAAAGAGAGACTGCACAAGTTTAAGTTTCATTCAAGGTGTGCAATGAGGAGACCTATGCTCTCTAGGAAAAACATGAAGGCCAACGTGAAAGTGAGTTGAGTGAACGTCAACAAAGAATAATGTTCTTTGGACAGATGTATCTAAAACTGAATTATTTGGTCACCGGAACAGAGGGCATGTTTGGCCTTAACCAAAATTCCAGAAAAAGAATCTTACATCAACTATGAAGCATGGAGCGAGAAGCCTTAAGGTTTGTGAATGATTTGCTGCAGAAGGACCTGGCTAGCTCACCATCATATAATCTTCCAAGAATCTTACTTTTTATCGGAGGGTTCTTGAGTCAAAGCCCAAACCCTGATCTCATTGAAATGATGTGGGGTGACTTGAAACAGGTGGTACATACAAGAAACCCCTCAAACATTTCACAGCTGAAAGTGAGAAGTGGGGCAGACTTCCTCAGATTGATGTTGTAGATTGTTGGATGGCTACAAGAGTCCCGCTGAAGTAATTTCACTCAAAGGAAGTAACACTAGCTAATAGGGGGTAGGGTGTCCCAACGTTTTTATATCATGGAATGCATCTTGTAAATACCTTAATAGCTAAAACAAGGTTAATGTTTGTTTTTAAATCACTTTCTTGTCCAAAGATAACTAAAATAAAAGATTAGCCATCAATATTTCCAAATTTTTTAATCAAGAACCAAAGGGTGTTTTTGCCATCAAAAAGGGCTTTTAAAATGACTAATTATCTTTGGTAAACAATAAGATGTGGATTATAATTTCATTATGTTTCATGCTTTCAGTTTATAGGGTTAATGACTCTAAAATATAAATTATATTTTTTTCTTTTTAAGGAGGTGGAAGAAGACAGGAAAAAGGCAGAAGAGGGAGGGGTGGCACTGCAGAGCCGAAAAGGCAAAGCTGATGACCTCACCATCACAATCTGCAAGTCCACAGATGTGTGTATCCTGTACACCTCACCGTACTTCACAGTAGTTTTTTTTTACCTACTCCATGATCTGTTCTTTTTGTATTGGGTGCAGGAGAGTCGCGTGGTGATAACAAAGCCATTTGGCAGTGGGTCTCCAGCTGGGACAGGACAACAGGAGGGTGGGGCTGACAGGATGGGAGAAGGGTCAACTCAGGGGGCTGGGCGAGGCACCAGGATACAGCTGATGGTCACAATGGCTGGCAAGAAGGTAAATCTGCTTTGGTGCATATAGAGGGAAGCTTTGATGATTATTTATAGAAATTATTTAGACTAAATGACTACTGCTGGATGGCTTTATTTCATTTTCAGGAGTTATTAAAGTTGAATTATTTCTAGATTTGTCTCTGTTTTTACTTCAACAAAAAATGTTTTGTTCTTTCTTTAGTTCTACTAGCTTGAAATATTAACATTTCCGTGTTATTTTTTTGTGTAGTTTATCCTACAGGAAATTTAAGAGGCAAGAATACATATTACACGCAACCATAACACTTTCAGCCTAGAAACTATTTTAAAAGATCTTAGCCTCTGAATCCAACCTCTAAGACATGGATGTCATCATCAAAGATAAATTGTCAAAATACCAGTGAAACCATGCAAAAATAAACCCAAATGAATTTTTGTTTGTTTAAAAAAAATTTAATACTCCCTTACATTGTTTGAAAAGTCAGTATTTTGAGAGATGCTTGTAACATTTATTTTCTTAGTTACCATAACTATGCAGATGACAGTCAGCTTTACATTACATTGTCACCAGGTGACTATGAACTCATCCAAACCCTAAGTGAATGCATTAAGCAAATCAATGGATTGATGTGCCATAATTTTTTTCTCAAGCTGAATAGAAACAAAACAGAAGAAATTATCTTTGACCTAAAGAGGAACAATCAGTAGTCAGCACACAGCTTCAGTTAATACAGCTAGAAACTACTGATAAGGCCTGAAATCTAGGTGTAGTAATGGACTCAGACATGAATCTCCAGGGTCACACAAAAACAATAGCCTTCTATCACCCGAAGAATATTTCTTGGAGTAAAAGACCAAGGCAAGGCAAGGCAAGGCAATTTTATTTGTATAGCACACTTTCAACAGCAGGGTAATTCAAGGTGCTTTACATGATTTGGTGATTTAAAAGAAACACATAAAAGAAACACACATTACACATGATACACAATAAAGCAAGAGAAAAATTAAAAAAAAGCAAGAGAGCATGAACACATTTCATACATATGACATCAAGCATTTACTCAAAGGCAATTCTAAACAGATGGGTTTTTAGTCTCGATTTAAAGCAGTTCAGAGTTTCAGCAGCTCTACACTCGTCAGGAAGTCTGTTCCAGATAAGGGGAGCATAAAAAGTGAAAGCTGCTTCTCCATGTTTAGTTCTGAGTCTAGGGATGTTTAGTAGGCTAGAGTTGGAGGACCTGAGTGGTCTTGGTGGTTGGTACCATGACAACAGGTCTTCAACATATTTTGGTGCTAAGCCATGTAATGATTTATAAACTAGTAAAAGTATTTTAAAGTCTATTCTCTGAGCTACAAGGAGCCAGTGTAAGGACTTTAGAACTGGGGTGATGTGTTCTACTTACCTGGTTCTAGTGAGGACGTGAGCGGCAGCGTTCTGGATCAACTGCAGCTGTCTGATTGACTTTTTAGGCAGACCTGTGAAGATGCTGTTGCAGTAATCAATCCGACTAAAGATAAACGCATAGATGAGTTTTTCTAGGTAGTGTTGCAAAATCAGTCCTTTAATCCTAGAGATGTTCTTCAGGTGATAGAACGCTGACCTTGTTATTGCCAATGTTGCCATGGGACCTCGAAAAACTCATCTATGCGTTTATCTTTAGTCGGATTGATTACTGCAACAGTGTCTTCACAAGTCTACCAAAAAAGTAAATTAGACAGCTGCAGCTGATCCAGAACGCTGCTGCTCGTGTCCTCACTAGAACCAGGAAATTAGAGCACATCACCCCAGTTCTAAAGTTCTTACACTGGCTCCCTGTAGCTCAGAGAATAGACTTCAAAATACTTTTACTCATCAATAAATCATTGAATGGCTTAGCATCAAAGTATGTTGATGATCTGTTGTCACTATACCATCCCCTCAGATCACTCAGGTCTTCCAACTCTAGCCTACTAATCATCCCTAGAAATAGAACCAAACATGGAGAACCAGCTTTGAGTTTCTATGCTCCCCTTATCTGGAACAAACTTCCAGACCACTGCAAAGCTGCTGAATCACTCAATTCTTTTAAATCAAAGCTAAAAACTCATCTGTTTAGAGCTGCCTTAGAGTAAGCGATTAATAATAGCTGGAATGTCATATGTTTAAATGTGTCATATGTTTTGTGTCTCTAATGTTGTATTTTATGCTTTTACTGTTCTTCTCCCCATATCACGTAAAGCACATTGAATTGCCTTGTTGTTGAAAGTGTGCTATACAAATAAAGTTGCCTAGCCTTACCTTTTCTAAAATAAACTTGTTGGCGCAATTGAAATATATTTAACTTTTAATGTTTTTATTTTTAGGTTTTAAAGCAGCAAAAAACAATAGTATTTTAAAGCAAGGATAAGAAAACACACTTTGTTGAGTAGAGCCAGAGTAGAGTTATTTTCCTAAGTGTAGAAAATAAGCAAATAACTTTGTCACCAAAAAAGAAAGAAGTTTTTAGCCAAACAACAAATCGTATGTACCCTTGTTGTATCCTTTGCTCCATTAGAGTCATTGTGTAAGAGTTCTTTGTAGATTTTGCTTAAAAACAGATAAAGGTCTGCTAAAGGCAGCATTTCTTACTGCCTTTATATTTGATAACATTACCTATTTTTGTATGATTATGTTTAAAATTTTAAAGTGCTATATGGGGCTTTGGAGCTGTAAGTTACAGACCACTGTTTACGAAAATTAGTCACCTAAACTAAAAATGTGGGTTGAGTAACATTAGGAAAGCAAGAAATTTTCATGTTATTGTTTTATGCTGTGATGATGATATCAACTGCTATTAATGCACCTTTTCCTCAGTTTTTTCCATCAAGATCTTCCAACCCTCTCACTGACGTCTTTGTCACCAAGATCTGCATCTGATAAAATATTGACAAGTATAGTTTTGCTGTATGGCTCCTGAAATATCAAAGCCTTCCAAATATTGCATCAAAGTAATATTGCACATTTAAATGACAATAATGATTATTTTGCTACACTGTGCAGCTCTTCTAAAAATACAACTTTTACAGACACAATTTACATTTGGCTTTTTTTGCTTAGCAAGTCAGACTCTGTTGCTGCAAAGCACATTAGATGTGATGCTCTAACATGAGTAAGTGTCTCCCCAGGGTAAAAGGGTGGTGAGTGAGAGGCAAGAGAAGCAACCAGGCCCCACAGATGTCAAGAGCCCCTCGGATGAAGGACAGATGAGGCAAATGGAGTCAGCTGGGAAAGGAAAGCAGCCGTCTAAGACGAATAAGCGAGAATCCTCGTCATCAGCAGTTGCGGCAAAGGTCTGATTCAGACACACTGAACTCTTCCGTCTGCTTACTCTCACACTTCTCCTCTTTGTTTATTCTCTCCTGCTGCACCCATGTGTTTTACATAGATGTCAGACATGTCTGCCTGCCCGTCCCCTCTGGTGACTGAGCACAATGAGGAGCAGACAGGAGGTGGGCTGAGACTCTGACTTACTGCTGTGGGATTAGAAAAAGAGGGGGCCTGCTGATGGAGCTGTTGCTCTGTAAAAACCCAGCTGTCTAATAAAGACTCAGGTCTAAATATAATGTAAATCACTAAACACCTGTTTTTAACCCTGACTTTTGTTTGGTTTCATGATAAAGTGTTTTTGGTTTCCAGTTTTTTTGTGTGTTTTTTTTGGTTAATATCCTTTTTTTTTTGGTTTTTTACATATTCTGAAAACTTTGTTTTATGTGAAGCTTTATAGGATCCACAAAAGCTCTTTTTATTTATCTTGGGCTTTTGAAACCAGATATTTACATACACCGTACAATGCACTTCTTTCTCACTGTCTGGGATTAAATTAGATACAAATTTTCCCTGTTTTAGGTCAGTCAGAATAACTTGAATAATTTCTAATTTGCTAAATGCTAAAACACAAGACTGAGAGAGAAGTGTTGAGAGATTTATTTTACTTTCTTCAATGTCAGAAGTTAATATTTCACTAGTATTTGGCATCATTGCCTTTTGAACTATAAGACTTGGGTCAAACGTTATAGATATTCTTTATGAAGCTTCTCACAATAGGTTGCTTGGATAGTCTGATTTAATTTCAGACACTGAGAAAAAAGTATTTTTAATACATTGTATTTCAATATCTGGTTTCAATTTTTATATTGCTCTACTCCATGCTGCAGTGTCCTTGAGATCCCATGCTTAACCCAAATATTGCCTTCTGCACATGAGGTACCCCCGGCTGGGCTTTGAAATGCCACCCTTCCACTGAACTCAGTCCCCCTGGGTATGCAGAAGCTCTGGAACAGCTGCTGTGTCTCAGTATGAGGCACACACTCACACTTAGAGGCTCTCAAACAAGCTGCTCCAGTCAATAAGCTGCAGAGCATGCAAATTATCCCTCATGACTGTAAAAACAGACCCACTCAGGTTTTGAAGGGGAGGTGTCTGGATATAAAAGCAAAGCCATTGGGAGTTTCTAAATATGTACTTGATTCTCTGGTTAGCTGATGCAGAGTGCTGCTTTCTGAGTTAATATGGTCTAAAAGCTAAAGGCTGAACTTAGTGTTCTGTTGCCTTTATTCCCGGCCCACTAGGTTTGACTTTATCATGTGGACTGAATCAGCACTTGAACTGTTGCCAAACATCCAGTTATCTGGCAGCTCCACAGCCCCTGCTCTCACATGGACACTGTTTACAATCCTTTCCAAAAATATCTGTATCCCATTGGGTTTTTCACATTTTGTTGGATTTCAACCACAGACACCAGTGAATTTTATTGGGATTTTAAATGATACACCAACAATAAGTGATAACTTTGAAGTGGAATGGTAAATGCAAAATCTTTTAAAACGGTTTTGACAGATAAAATACTTCGTGGAGCTTCTGTTTTGAGCATTATTCATCCCTAAATAAAAACCAGTATCACCCATTACCTACGAAAGTCACTTATTTAACAGGAAGATTTCACCTTAGTGCAGTGTTTCTCAAACTTTTTTTATCATTCCCCACTTTGGACAAAGGAGCATACACAAGCCCCCCATGCTTTTATCGCCCCAACAGAATGGTGACCACGCTTGATTTTTAAATATTTTATTTATTTAAATAGCCGAGTTAGTCTACAAGTTTTTAAGGGTATAAATTAGTTGGAAAAAGGGGTTGCGCACTGTTATAAAACCGGCTCAGAAATATATGCTGTCAGTAGTTGCTACATGTAGAACTTCAGCTCACAGTTGGAGAAAATAAAAGTTGTAGTTTTATCACAAATCTTAGTAGTTTTATCACAAAGCTTTCAAAAATACAAAATAAAAAGTAAAATAAATAAAGAGCAAGATACTCATCCCTGTATTTCCTCCGTGGTTGACCGTGTGACTTCTCTGACTCTGAAACATTCCCTGATCTTTTTAGATATTTATACATTTTGTAGATGGAATCTCTGATAATGCGGCTACTTCAGCTTGTTTTGTTCTGCTGCGATATATTCTGACGTCAAACTCCCAGCCCGATGTTCCAGGTCCCGGTTCTGTTTACAATGATGATCACAATTGCTAGTTTATTTGAGTGTGTTGAATTTTGTGAGAGGGGGGAGCTGGTTTATTTAATTTACAGTGCAGTGAAACATTCACAATGATAGAATTTAGGGGGGAAAAACTATTTAAATCCTGTTGATGTCACGCCCCACCTTCAACACCTCTGCACCCCACTAGTGGGGTTCGCCCCACAGTTTGAGAAACACTGCCTTAGCGTAATATAGTCTCAGTATGAATCCAATAGCAGACTGGTCAGAGATAAGTTGGTGGAGATTTTTACAGTCTAAAGCCATTTAGGGTACACTGCAAATTTATCAGACTAAAACCAAACTTTTGCGTCTACATGCTATATACCAGGTGTGAAAGAAATCTAACTGCACATCAGTCTGAAAATACCAAATGAGAAGAAAAGCTTGATGGTGGTAGCATCATAATGTCAGGATGCTTCTCTTCACCAGGTGCAGCAAGCCAGTCGGAGCTGATTAGAGTTAAATACAGGGAAATAATGTGCAAGGATTTTGGAAGAAAACCTGTTTGAGGCCTCATCACATACAAAGACCAATCGCTTCATTTTGTACATAAAAATAATCAACATTAAAATAAACCCGATGCAGAGTTTAAAGTTTGGGAATAATATTTCCAAATATTGAATATTACATAAACATATTTAAAAGGAATTTTTAGTCCTGAGGTGTCTAAACTTCATGACTTAGAAGGACTCATGAGCCAAAACATATTATACTAACCTGCTGTGCTTCAATAAACAAATAGGGTTTTTTGTTGTTGGAAAGAGATGTGTAAATTATTGTACTTCTAAAACTTGATACAGCTCTACCCCACCATTAAAATATTTTAAAATATACATGTATGGAAGTGTCTGTCAGATTATATGCCTCAGCTTCAATGACAAAAGAAACCAACAGGACTGAGGGGATGTGAAGAGTGGGAGGAAAGGGGGTAAGGAGGGCAGAGGGGCATTCTTACCAACCGTATGTCTGCTTCCAGTCTCCGTTTTTCTCTACGGACACTTTAAGTGGACTGCACTCTTCTGACACTATTGTTTCCCCATTCCCACCACTCGCAAAAGGCACAATTTGATCTAATTAACATTCAACTGCCTTCTCACTCTAAAAACGCTCATTATGCTGCCAAAGAGGAGGACCCCTGCAGGTTTCCAGAAAATAGCCCACGAGAAACAGGAGAATGTGGGGATAAAACCAGGTAGTCAAAGGTGTTCAGATGTTTCAGATGTTTTTGCAGTTTGTGCATGCAACTATAAACTAATAACTTTACCAGATATTCAGAAATATACAAATTCTTGGTGCACCACATGGCTCAGTGGTGGAGCAGGCGCACCATGTGAAGAGGTTACAGTCCTCGACGCATTTGTCCTCGGTTCCATTCCTGGCCCTGGACAGTTTGCTGCATCCTTTTCTCTCTGGCTTTCTTTCTGTCCAGCCACTCTTAAATAAAGGCCACTAGTGCCACAAAAACAATTTAAAACAAAAATACAAATTATTTTTGAGATGTAATTGATTTTTACAAATAACCAAATAGTTTTAAATATCATCTACCTAGAAACTACAGTTTTCTATATTGACCCTTTTGCAGAGCAGGTATTTTCTGTCTTGATTCATTCGGTTGTTACACTTTAAAACCACTGGAGGGCAGTGTAGGACTCTTAATCAGAATGAGTCACTGACCTACCTTGGTTTTATTTAACTTTCTGGGGCAGCAGCAGAGATGTGTCTCTTTGCAACAATGTTAAACTGCCTGACGACAAATTGCTGTGTCATCCTGTTGTTGTTCTGCTTCTATTTTACTTCACTGCCAGGAGGAGATTAAACAGGGGCAGATGAATGCTGAGGAGCACCAAAAGGCTACAGAGCAACAGCAGGTAAAAAAAGACAATACAGACTCATATAAACACATGCCTTGTTACTCCATTTGGAAAACAGCACCCTCTCAGATTTGAGAAAAGCCATGTGAGAGTTCAACCATACAGAAATGCAAATGCACATTTGCACACTACAGAGCTACAACACGTTGTCGAGCATGATCCACAGTTTTTTTTCCGTTTTTTTTTCTGTTTTCCCAAACCCATCGTCATGCATTCCACTGGCAAATCAGGAGTGTGATGAAAAGTGGGGAGCCATGCTGAATACCTTATAATGGGTTACATCATCTACATAATCTCTAAATATAATGGAAAAAGTACGGTCCAACTGCAAACCTGCCAAATAGAACAATAGTCAGAGAAGCAGCCAAATGACCCACCTTAGCTTTGGAGGAGTTGTAGAGATTTACAATTTAGTTATGGTTATCTGTTGATATGACAACTGTTTATTGTGTGCTCTATAAATAGCGCGCTTATGGAATAGTGTCTAGAAGAAAGCTGTTGTGGAAATAAACCATGAGCATTCCCATTTGCAGTTTTCCACATGTAGAGGACAGCAAATGTGGAAAAACTTGCTCTGGTCAGATAAAACCAAAGTTTAACTTTTTGGCCAAACTAAATGTTATTTGTGATGGAAAACTAACAGTACATCTCTCTGCACACACTATCTCCGCTGTAAAACCTAGAGGTGGCCACTGTAGGGATGCTTTTCTTCAGCAGGGACAGGAAGCTGGTCAGAGTTGATGAGAAGATTGAAGGAGCTAGATATAAGAAACCTGTTAAAGGCAGCAGTGGAGGTTCACTTTCCTGCTAGACAACAACCTTTAACATATAGCCAGATTTACAGTGGAATGGTTTGAATTCATGCATTAGAATATTCCAGTTGAAGTTCAAGTTCTTTTAAATATTCTTTTTATTTATTTTGTTACGTCATAGAGTCCAAAACAAGATAATGGTCTTAGCACAGGTCTCAGTCCCTGGTAATTTTACTTGTGAGGCCCCACAGAACAGAGAAAATTTTATTTAATTAGCAGCTTTGGTAGCAGCCGGAGTCGACCTGTTGGAACATGAGAGAATGACCTCCCCTGTGGCCCTCAGAGCTCCTCTGAGGGCCACAGATAAGGGAGGTGCAGAGATGATGGTAAACACAAGGATGAGCACAGAAAACATGTTTACTCTGCTGCAATTGGTCCAAACTGGAGCAGAAAATATCGCCAATTCTTACCGCCACTTGTCTCTTTTGTTAATTTTTTGTTGTTGCAGTTCAAGAAATAAGCAAGGCGGCATGCAGATTTCTTTGCAATCCTTGACTTTTCCATGTATTTCCCTTCACATCACTACTTATTATCCTGGTTTGCTCCAAGGCTTTATAACCTTACTGTACTGTGTCCCCTTGATATATTAAAGAGCCTCCATCTGATCTACATTTAGCATGCAGTTGCCCCTCAAGAAAGGAGACCTAATTTTCTTAAGTCTATGGTATCCTTTTTTGAATTACTGACTCTCTATGTTCAGAGTAAGGCCATGGGTGCTTTCTAAATTAAAGTAAAATGAATAAAAATGTAGAAAAATAGGATTCTTTGCTGATTCATCTTCCCAGTTTTAATAAAATGGTCTTTTGTTTGCATTATAATACACTGACATGTTTTGTGTCCAAGTAGGAGCCTGAGAGCCCCCAGACCAGCACAGACCTCAACATCCCAACATCTAGGGAGGAGCAGGAAGAGTATCTGCGGTGGAAGAAGGAACGTGAGCAGATTGACAGAGAGAGAGTGGCACGCCACAAAAATGCAAAGGGCCAGTGGAGACGGGCGTGGGACATGGACAAAACTGAAAGCATGTAAGACCTCTTAAGGACATTTTATCAGCAAAATGTGTTTAAGTTCCTCTGTTTATTAGTACCTTTGTGGTTTTTCATACTTCTGCTATATAGCGTTTTATTTCCTGCCAAACCCTTTATAACACTTAAATTCTTAATTAGTTCTTCTAACATTTTGCATTATCAGTGTCCTCTGCTGATAGAGGCAACGATTTTTAATCGAAAAATGCTAAACATTAGATCAGCATTACTTCTGTAACAGCTGTAATTTGACTTCCCCTATTGACCACAGAAGCTTAATTCAAACATAATGACCAAGTTTTATTCCAGCACCAAATGCAGCTTCGAAAGTATTACCCTGCACCTGTGACCCTCAGCCTACTTCCTTGTTTTTTTGAAGACCTAATTTCTTTCAGAACTGTTTCCCTGCTGCTAATCTTCATACCCTTTATATTGTGTCCAATCTTATTTTGAATACATGTATTTAGCAGGGAAAAATCATATTAAGAAATACATACATTTTTTTAATTAAACCATCCATACATCCATACCTGCTTATCCATTCATGTTTTTGGACTGTGGGAAGAAGCCGGAGTATCTGTGAAGAATATTTCGTAACAAATCAAGTAAATGCAAATAAAAATCAGTCACAAGGCAGAAAACAGAGCTTCAGCTTTGTGGACCATAAAGTGTTAGACCCTTTAAAATAAAACCTGCAGACTCCTCTATTTCCACAAAT
Source organism: Valencia hispanica (assembly GCA_963556495.2). Taxonomy (NCBI): domain Eukaryota; kingdom Metazoa; phylum Chordata; class Actinopteri; order Cyprinodontiformes; family Valenciidae; genus Valencia; species Valencia hispanica. Next base: position 16,339,798 of record OY747720.1, on the reverse strand, counting down.
AAATCCAAAACAGCACCAAACTGATGCTTAAAATTAGTACCACAGGTTAATAATATCACATACAATATGGGGAACAAATGTCACCTTACTTTAAATAATAATTTTACTTTTTGCGCTGGTGTGTGGCCTCCTTCAGCGCCTTCTCTATTGTAGAACTGCTTCTAGCTGGCAAGAGGAGTCTCTGTCAGGCTATGCTGTGTTTCCCTGTTAGGGCTACATATTTTCTTCTTTGTGGCTGCTTCCATGATACAAACCTCCACAGAAAGATCACCATTTGTAAAGATGTAATTTCTTCTAATTTCTCAGTTGAGCATTGCTGAACGTGGCTCTGAGATACTCTTGCGTACACCAGAGAAGATGTCACAGGTTAACTTGTACTTCAACCTGTTTTGGCTCAATTTGATTGAAAACCAATCAAAATCCAGGAAATCCTCTCAGTTATGGTGGGTTAAAGTCCTTTGTGATTCCAGTAAATCAACATGGACTCTCCAATATCAGCAGCTAAGCAGGGAGCACATTTTTAAAATGTAAGAAAAGAAAAGGTCTTAATCTATATAACTTTATTTTTCCTGGAATTGTTAAAAGTAATATTGGATATCCAAAGGTTCATATATTTTGGAAAAATAAAGGATGTCCTAATTCTCTCACATAACTGCACATTTTTTTATTGCTTTTAGATCACTACTTGCTAAAATGCTAATAGGTCTTTCAAACTAGATGGGAGGATGAAAAACAAATGACAGTATTCTAATTTTTATTAGATTATTCAGTAAAATAATCCATTAGTAAAGCTTTTCGAAGTGCATGTTTAAAAAAGTATCCTCACTTGGTAAGAATACACAATGGCAGAGCCTACAGTTAATGACTGTAAGGATTTACAGCCCTTCATTTTGAAATGTTTTGTAGGATTTCAAACAAGTCAAGGTGAAGTTCAAATAGCAAATTACTGGTGCTGTTTAAGGAAGCAGGAAAATGTAAAGTGACAAGGGAGGACCTGCTATTTTTAGCCGGCGATAAGCGTTGGAATAGTTTGCCTTATTTGGCAACTCTTAAACAAGGCCCCCAGGCAAGAACGCAGGCGGAAATGTGCTTTTTAGCCGACAGTTTGTCTTTTCAGTGGATGCAAGCTGTTTGGAAGTAACTCTTGGTGCAAAATCCCCTAATGGGTTATCTATTATTGCAATTTAGCCCTATAATTCTGTAACTGATTGAAATATAAGAGAAGCGGGATGAGCTAGACATGATTAATTATTTGGAAATATGCGTCAAGACCCCTTTTCCCTCTACCTAAATTATGCCTTTGCCTCTAGGTTTTCAGACAAATCTCTTCCTGATAGAGAATGGGGGGCTTCGACTAGAGGTAATATGATGATTTCTATAAAAACAAGCGGATAAAAAGCTTTTACATCATAATAAAAGGATGTTCTCATCTCTTTTTTTTGGGTTCCAGGAGGACGAACCGCAAGAAGAGGTCAACAAAAGGCGGGCTCGAAAGGTATTCTACATTCTGTACATTTAACAGTTCAATGCTGCAAAACGTGCAGTATCTTCAAGAAGTATTCATACCCCTTGATCATTTTCACAATTGGTCACGTAGCATCCACAAACCTTCTTGTATTTTATAGGGGTTTTATGCAATATGCTTGGATTTCAAATCTGAAAAATGTGACACATACATGTATTTAGCCCCCTTAATTCTGATCCTTCTTAACAAAAATCAAGTCAAACCAATTGTCTTCAGAAGACAGCTGGTTAGCAAATAGAGTATACTTGTGTGTAACCTCAGTGTAAATCCAGCTGGTCTGTGAAGGCCTCAAATGTTTTTAGGGACTATTACTGAACAAAAAACATAATGAAAACCAAGGAACACAGCAGTCAGGTCAGGGAGAAAGTTGTTTAGAAGTTCTGGACATCTCAAGTTGGACATGGCCTTCCACCTACACTAGAAGATCATGCAATGAGAGCATTAGTGTGAGAAGCAGTCAAGATCCACATGGCAACTCTAGAGGAACTGCAGAGGTCCACAGCGCCAGTGGGAAAGTCTGTTGACTTGACAGCTATTTGTGGTGCACTGTTCAAATTTGACCTCAATGGAAAGAGTAGCAAGACTGTGCATTATGGGGATGGTTTTCTTTGGCAAGGATAGGGAAACTGGTCAGAGTTGACAATAATCTAAAAGAAAGCCTGTTGGAGACCACAAAGGATTTCAGTCTGGGACAGAAATTCAGTGACCCTAAACATACAGCCAGAACTACAATAGAATGGTTTCGATCTAAGCTTATTCATGTGTTTAATTGGCCTAGACTTACATTTAATGAAGATCTTTTGGCAAGGCTTCAAAATTGATTTTTGCAATGAAAAGTGGAAAATTAAGTCTATAGATGTGTAAAGCTGGTGGAAACACACTTCAAAAGAATTGCAGCGTCAGCAAAAGATCGCTGTTCTAAATGTTGACTTATCGATTATTAAAACTGAGAGCTCAATAAAAAATCTCAATAAAATATCCGGACATTTATGATTGTAATGTGACAAACTATTAAAAGGTTTAAGTTGTTTAAATAGTTCTACAAGTCCCTGTATCTATACCCAGAAATGTTGATGAAAATGTAACTTTTCTATACTCCTCTATTTTAGGTCATGACAAGCGAGGCAAAGACAAGGCAGCTAAAAATGTGCTTGTGATGGGCAGCAAAGCTAAAGGCAAAGATCGACTAACTGGGAGGGCCAGGAGGTCAGTGACAGGCAAAACATAATCTGCATCATATTTAAGCATTTTCAGTCATCGGGATGTCCCTAACTGCACCATCAGTTAATTGTCACGAGAGAAATAACTATGACTAATGAAATGCGTAAATAGGATGTGGGAAGGCCACTTTGTTTCCCTGAACTGTGCCCTTGTGTACAAATTTCACTTAATGTCATGAGACTTGATTTAGATGTTGAGGCAGCTGATTATATAAAGGCCTTGTTTGCATCTGCTGCAGTCAGCTTGTGTCCCCCCCCCCCCATCTTTTAAAACAAGCGCTGTGTACAAGCACTGGGGAAAGAGTTTGTTTTGCTTTAAATTCAAACCCAAGAGGAACAGGGTATGGAGAAAAGCAATGCACACCTCATACTTTGAATTAAAAAATTATGATACACCTTAGATTTTTTAAAATCTTCATGCCACATTGAGCAAAAGCAGTGGAGGGAAAGATTAGCACACTCAGGTGTGTCCTGAGAGGTTCCAGCTGTGCTGCTTACACAGCTTGCAACACATTTCAACGTGCCTGATCACTGATCCTCTTTCCAAGTCGGAAATGGAAGTTCAGATTGCTCCCTGTTGTCTCATTATCACCACTAATGGATAATGGAGCGTTTGATCGAGAATCAAATTATAAAGCACTTTTAATAAATGCACTTTCGACATTACACGCTCAGGTTCTTTTAGGAAAACAAATCAATTAATTTACAAATGTTATACAGTTAAGCCCTCACCATCCAGTTAGTTCAAGGCTTAAGAACTGAGACAGAATTCACTTTAAAACTGTTAAAATTGTACTTTGTCATTACTATGGTTTAAAATCATTTTAGAGACAATGCTGCTTAAAGTTTGCTACAACTATATGGAAGATAAAATAATGCAGTGCTCCCTCAACTGTTGATGCGGACTACTGGTCAGCTGGCTTGAACAAGGCATCTTCACTTTTCCCTTATTGATAAAAGAGACAAATTTGGATCTTTTTAATATATATATATTTTTCATTTTTAGTTCAGTTTTTGTATATCTGGATTTGTTTTTTTGATCTAAGGTCCATGTGGGAACCTACTAGAACTTATAATAAAACTGTTATTTTAAACCTTTTTCTTGTATACATTCTTCATTAACTATCTGAAAAGACTCAAATAGACATAAAGGATAAGCTTGTTGTGGTTGTGCACAAGTGCAATAATTAGTATTCTGAATTCTGAGCCAGATCTTCCTCCAGCTGAGAGGGTACTGCTATGTGATGGTGAGGAGCCCATGGAGGCACTCATTGACCAATGAGTAGACTGACTAGGGTTTCATAAGTCTTCAAAAATATTTAATAAGTCTATAAAATGTTGCTAGAGTTGTTGCTTGTCACTTTTTAAAAAGTTGCAAAAAGAGTGGAAAATTGCTAAATATAGCAATAAACTCCCCAAGTTGGCAAAAGCAAGTCCCCTCAACCCTTCTTGACCTTTAGCATATTGGTTGTTATAAACTATATCACATGGGCATATAATTTCGTGAAGGTGCCATCCAGTTGGGCAAATATACTATTGACAAGCATAATTTAAATATATGACATTTGAAATATAAAGGCCTACTAGCAGTCATTTGCCCTTGCAATTATAAACATATTAAAATTACAACGATGCTTCTGGTTTGATTTATGTGCAGTACTCTAATGATCCGATATTGATAGTGTTACTGATCACAAAATGGTATGATAGAGACCTATAGCCAACATTTTAGAAATTCCTCTCTATGTGTCGACTTTTAATTTTTTTCTGATGACGAAGCAGCCTCTGCTTTTTTAGCTAAAAAGGTTTTGAAATACATTTGTGTTTTTCAGATGGCAGGATAATGATGATGGAGAGAATCCACAGGTGAGAAATTAAATGATAAATTCATCTAAATGATAAATCTTCTTCACTCTCAAGGGTTACTTGTGGAGTTCCACAGGGTTCTGTGCTTGGACCAGTTCTTTTCACCATGTATATGCTTCCAATCGGTAGACTGATTAGACAGCATGGGATAAATTTCCACAGCTATGCCGATGATACACAACTATATTTATCCATAAATCCTGATGAACCCAGTCAGTTAGGTAGATCACAGGCATGTCTGGAAGACATAAAAACATGGATGAATCTAAACTTTTTGCTTTTACATTCTGACAAGACAGAAGTTGCTGTCTTTGGACCAGAAGTTCTAAAAAAGAAACTGATTAGTCAATCACTTCATCTGGATGGCATTAAATTGGCCCCCAGTAATAAAGTAAAGAACCTCTGCGTTATTTTTGACCAAGACTTGACATTTAAATCCCATATTAAACAGGTTTCTAGGATTTCCTTCTTTCACCTCCGGAATATTGCTAAAATTAGAAACATCCTGTCCAGGAGTGATGCTGAGAAACTAGTCCATGCATTTGTTACCTCAAGGCTGGACTACTGTAATTCTTTACTATCAGGAAGTCCACAAAATGCCATTAAAAGCCTTCAGTTGATCCAAAATGCGGCAGCAAGAGTTCTGATGAATATTAAAAATCATCTGTTCCTTCTGTGTCTCTGCTCTGTCTTCTCAAACCCCCAGACAGTCGTGGCAGATGGCCGCTCCTACTGAGCCTGGTTCTGTTGGAGGTTTCTTCCTGTTAAAGGGGAGTTTTTTCTCTCCACCGTCGCTACATGCTTGCTCAGTATGAGGGATTGCTGAAGGATTGCTGTGGTTGGAAAGTCTGCATCAACGGGGCCCAACCTCACGCCAATGACTGACGCAATCTGCTGGGATTCCTTAAATAGGAAACTTTTTAAATGATTGGAATGTTTGTATAAATGTATTGAAATGACTTCTTGTTAAGTGCCTTGAGGTGACATCTGTTGTGAATTGTCGCTATATAAATAAACTGAATTGAAATTAAATTGAAATTGAAACTGAATTAAATGTAACTGAGACCAAACAAAAACTACACTATACACATAAAATGGCCAATAAACACCTTGTTCCTTTGATTTCATCTTTCAGACTACTGACACAACACTGGAGGAATTCCTTGAAGAACTTGATGCTCTAACAGATGCCAATGAAGGGAATCTGAAAGATCAAAACTCAAAAGCAAAGCCAGATCCCTTGAGTGCAACTGAAGACCTGTGTGATTCTGATAGCTTGAAAGAGGATACTGTTACTCAGAGAAAAGCATTGACCTCATCTCCTCGAGGACTAGAGAAGAAAGTACGTTTCTCAGAGGAACTCATCCAGATGGCTCCAGCTAAGCAAACCACAACCTCTTTACATTCTGCAGCTGCAGAATCCAAAGGCTCTCAGAAAGCCTTCTCACCAAAATACACTGAGATGCAGAGGCCACAGCTGTCTTGTGCAAGTGCAGGGCAGGATGATACTAGTTCCCAGGACAAAGGAGGGGCTCTTCTTACTCCTCCTGTTGCCCAGCAGCAGGCATCTAAAACTGAACATATTGAAAAAGAAACCAGCAGCTCGGAAGTTTCCAGCTCTACTGCTGAAAAAACCAGCACCTTTCCACATGAAAGCGCTGTCCAGCCTGTAGAGGTGTCCAAGTGCAACAGCAACACTACAAACACAGGTATTCAATCACTTTGATGACAGAACCTACCATTAATACTGTGTCTTAAAGTATGTATACCCCTTAAACTTTTGAGAAGTGGAAGAAAAAAATTATACATGGTTTTCTAAACTTTTTTACAAATCACAGCCTGAAAATTCTGATCTGTATTCAGCGCAATTTACTCTGATGGGTTTATATAGAATTCAGTGCAACCAATTGCCGTCAGATGTCACCTAAGTAGTAAATAGATTCCACCTGTTTGTAATATAAACTGTATTTAATGTGAAATTAGTAAACCAAAAGTATTGTAAAGATGAAAAAAGCGCACTATACAGATCAGGGATAAAATTGTGGAGAAATTTTAAACATCTTTGGACTCTGTTCAGTCTATTGTCTGAAAAAAAGAAAATACCAAACTTACCAACACATTTCCAACAGGACAACAAAATTAAACATACGTGGGAGCTACAATGGGATGATTTTGATCAAATTATATTCACCTGTTGGAATGGCCCAGTCAAAGTCCAGTCTGTGGGAAGTCTTAAAAATTGCTGTTGATAGAAACTCTCTATTCAATCTAACTGAGAGTGCATGCTTTTTACAAAAATGAATCAGCAAAGATTTCAGTCTCTGGATATGCAAAGCTGGTGGAGACTTACAGCTGTAGAGGCAATGTAACCTGGATCCAGACACTATTTTCTGGGGGTGCCAAATATAAATTGACTTCTCTCTTCACAGCAATGTATTTATGCTACATTTTCCACTCTCTTTAAAATTATGTGCTACTTTGAGATTGTCTATCACATTAAATTCCAATAAAATACATTGAAGTTTTTAGTTTTAATGTGACAAAAGCAGAAAAAGTTAAAAGGGTGTGTGTATTTTTCACAGCACTGTATATAGAGTGAATATTCACCAGTTTTTTCCTTTCACAGAAGAACTGATGGACTCCACCCTGTCTGTCCTGAGAATAGATTCAGGAGAGTCACATCCAGCACACTCCACCAGCAATGACAAGGTCAGTGCCAGGGACAGAAAGAAGGACAGGGAGATTTAATAGATGTGTAAATGGACTGATGGGAGGATGGAAGTATAAATAGATGAGCAGTTGGATGGATGAAGAGAGATGTGCAATATATCCGCACTGCAGCTTTGATCCCAGTATAGTCACCACCCCTGAGGCCCTGGTGGAGTGCAGATAATACCTCTTCATCTCATCATCCAGTCGGACATGTACAAAAACCACCCACTCTTATCATTCACATAGAGAAGTGGTGCATTTGAGTTATATAAATTGTGAATTTAGGAAAAAAACTGATAGTCATTAATTTTTGTGCATGTTTTCTCTTTTTGCAGGCAAGAGAGCACGGAAAGGTTGTTTGACACTTTCAGAACTTAAATCCTGAAACCAAAACGCTGCATATGGATACTTTTTACTACGACAGCCTCCGAGCTAAAAACCTACCTTTCATTTTGCAGCGGCGCAACCCTCCTGCTGAATCTAATTTCTGTCACCAGATTGGGAAATGTTATTGACCATTTCAAATATTTCTACATCTAAGCACTTTATGAGTATACAGGACTGTGTACTGAGACATTCTTCAGTATGTTAGTAAGCTGCTTGAGTGCAATATCTTTGAATGTTTACATTTCTATGAAGAGTTAAATGTACATATCTGGAGGCTAGCTAATCAGTTTAACTGAGATAGTCTTTGACAGTAAACTAAGCAGGAGTCAAATATTAGTGCCTGAATTAGCCTTAGAGGTATCTTGAGTAAAATGAAGATTATTTACCTTCAGACGCAAAACAGTCTTAATTTCTATGTTCAGAAACTGATTGGAGGTTATTTGTCAGCTCCATTCAGGGGACAAAATCAACAACTCTGTAAAGTGCTTCTGCAAAGTGACCTGTTTTTACAGTTTTCAGAATATTACCACTGACAAAAAAAGTTTATTTTTGTTTGTTAGCATAGTTCAAATATTGCAACAACAAAAAAAGGCTTCCTGATAAGTTGGGATTTCTATAGGGCAATTAAGAAAAAGAAAAGATTACCGAACCCTGACTCTCCCAACATGGCAGCTTAAAGGAACAGTCAAGTTCTTGAAATAAGGTAAAAGGTCATAAGCAGTTAATGTTAGGTTACCAAGTATATAACTTTCTTAGCATCTTCATTTGGTATAAATCTAGATTAGGTAGAGTGGTAGCCATACCTTTTAATGTAGGCTTTATGGGAAGTTGCCCTGGGTGGTATTTGCAAAATAACAACATATCTGTCAATTTTTTGGGGGCGGGGGGTAGAAGAAGGAGGTCCACCAGGGCGTCATTAATGCAACAACCGCCATTAAGAGGGGCAAACACTAAAACCTACTACCACTGTCTTGAAACAATTTTAAATACAAAAATGTCAAAGCAGTCAATGTCAGCACTATTTTATGAACCTTTAAAACGTCATCACGTTTGCATTGTGTGTTTTTAAACAGAAGGCGAGCGACTATTTCTATAGGAAAAAGAGTTTGGAGGTGTTGCAACACCAAAGATCTTATTGTGTGAAACACCAAGAATGTGATATGTAAAGTAACTAAAAGTAACTGTCTGATATAAAAGTAATGCATGTAAAAATCAATGCTCCAACACTTCCATCTCTCTGTTCAGCTGGTATATGAGTGATGTTGAGCAACTTCACCATGCCATGTCTCTTTTCAGTAAGGAAAAGGGAGCATGCTGCAGTTTTCACCACCTTTTAACTCAGAGAAAGGTTAGATTGCAGGCGTTCATATTATAAATTTAAGCTACCCAAGGCAAACAGATCAGGGTTTGAAGGTTCAGGAAATATTATTTGCATAAACTGCTTAGATGTTTTTGAGATTGGAGTTGTTTAAATATGCTATATGTCTTCTTTTGGACCAGCTGTTAGCTTCTGCCTCCAGGTCCAACTAACCTCAATTATACCAAATGGAGATGCTAAGAGAATTATCTACTGCCAGTAAGATATTAACTGATGTTGACCTTTTAAATGAGCAACATTTCAAAAACATTAAACAGTCCCTTTAAATACATGTCTTAGTCTCTCTTCGTGTAATAAAACTGAGACATAGTACCGTAAGTGCATTTTCTTTTGCTAATTTGTTTTGTACAGCAATGGTGGATGAAACTTTTTGATTGCAATGATTGATTGTAACCTTGTTGTTTCCAACTTTACACCATATAAGGTATTATTATAGTAATACTTTCCCATATAGATGGAAAGATTTGCAACTGATACTGTTTTAGGTATTTCAATAAAGCTGTTTGAATTTTTATGTTGAAATATTGTAAAACATTATAGGCCTGGTTAAACAATCAGCTATAAACAACAAACAGAATTCAAGCTAATACAATTTTACAACCCAGTCTCTATATATAGGTTTCCTTTATAATACAACATATGCTTATAATCCTGACCTAAATGAAACTTGCTTTGGTCATGAAAGAATATCTGTTTTAGATATATTTGCTAAAACAGTCTCTATTAAAAAGTCAAGATCCGAATCCTGATACAATCGGCTCAGAGGAATGAACTCGCAGCTTCTTTCTTGACTGAAGCCTTGTGCAACAAACTGACTTTAGTCAAAACAGTGGGATTCTTCAGAGATGGATAGATCTTTTAATATTGTTAAGCCATTTGTTCTGTATTATACCTTCAATGGAAAACTCATATTTTTCAAAAAGCTGATCTTAAAGAAGAAACAACCCAGTTCTTGTGCCTTGCTCATTGGCTTCTTCAGAGACTGAAGGTGTATTTTAAATTCATGGTTTGTATCAAAACTATCACGTGCAGCCGCATTTATTTTTATTTATTTGCCTTATGTGCAGACATCAGAATGTTCCTTTTGAATAGAAAAAAAAAAAAAACACTGTCTCCCTGTGACCAGCGTGCGCTTTTTGTTTTAATTTATTGCTAGTCAGCTGTGTTATTTTTGGTATCACATGATGAGAAGCCTTACAAGAACACTGTCCTCAGAAATTTTGTGGCTTCCATCAGAGCTGCAGTATAGTAAACAGTTATATAACCCTGATTGGAGAACACAGCGAACATGCTGTGTGCGGCTGGGAGACCGTCAGCTTTGAATGAGGTTACATAAAAAACTAATCATCAGGAATCTGCTGTAACGAGATGAGAGTCATAATGTCTGGATCCAGTCCATTCATGAGGATACAACATAAGAAGAGGCCTTAATTTCTGTACTGAGAAGATGGTACATTTCTTGTAAAGGAGCATCTGTTTGAAAAACAGACATCCTTTGATACCTTTAAAAACTCCCTGTGGGACTCAGTGTAAAGATACATTTACGGTATATGATCCTAGAGTAGTTGGTTGTTACATGTCCTTGTTAAATACTTTCAGGCGGCTTCATGAAGTGACTAATGTAGGAGATTATTCACCTTGTGTGTGCATTTCTGCCCGCTTAAGATTTCACATACAAAAAAAGATTGTACGTGCCTTTTTTTAAGCGTGTGAGTTGTTACCACACCTTTTTGCATTGTAAATCCATGTGCTGCAAACGTTCATTTACTATAGGGCCTAAACCTAAGAGGTCATGACATCAATAAAGTTTTTTTCTGTATGTCAAAACCTCATGGTGTCTTGTAATATTTTGTAACACTTCACATACACAGTAAAAGTGGTGGCTCCCGAGATATTTTGCTGCAGGTGCTATTGGGGGGTTGGGTAAACATTTTACTGAGGGTGCTATAAAAGATAATTTGTTCCTACAGTTCTCACACATAAGTAAGCACAAACATAAGTGCACACTGAACCCTGACATCTGCAACAACCATCAATTAATCCAACAATATTGCAAACTCCTTTTGCACAATAGGTTCTTGCTGCAACTTACTTTTAACAAGCTCAACCACACTTAGAAGGAAAGGCAACACAAACAGGGAATTGGCCAATCACATGGCAGCAACACAATGGACTGGTATTTAGAGTTGGTGGAAAAGGCTTCCTCAAGATTAAACTAAGCATTAGAATAGAGAAGAGGGAGGATTTAAGTAACCTTTTAATGGTCATTGATTATTCTGGATGGGCTGTCCTGCTTATTTCTGAAACTGCTGACCTACTGGGATTTTACTGTACAGCCATCCTTCAGGTTTATAGGGAATGGTCCAAAGAAGAGGAGGGGGGAATAAATCTATTGAGCAACAGTTGTCTGGTCAAAAATACCTTGTTGAAGTCAGAGAAGAATGATCAGACTGGTTTGAGATGACAAAAAGAAAACAGTAGCTCAAATAACAAATTGTATGTAAAGATATGCAAAATGTCATCTCTAAATGCATAGCATGACCCTGAAATAGTCTAGCAGAAAACCAAAATGGGTACCACTCCTGTCCGCTAAGAACAGGAAATACAAGTTATACTTCGCACAGATTCACCGAAATTGAACAATGACAAATTGGAAAAAGTTTGCCTGGTTCAATAAGTCTTGATTTGAGCTGGGATATGTGAGGTCAGAATTTCGATCAAATAACATGAAAACATGGATCCATCCTGTTGTGTTTCAGTGGTTTAGGGTGCCTCTGGTGGTGTAATGTTATAGGGGATCTTGGCCACGTTGGGGCCACTTGGTACCAACTGAGCATTGTTGAAATGCCACAGCCCACCCGGATATTGTTGCTGGCAATATCGGTTCATTTATATTAACAGTATATCCAAGTTCTTATAGCTACTTCCTGCAAGATAATGCAACTTGTCACAAACTCAAATAATCTCATTGGTTAATTGGTTTCTTGAATACAGAAAACACATAATAAACATCTAATAAAATGGCAAATAAGTGTAGAAGTTTGTAACTCTGCTCTACTTCATAGATACAACTTTTGGAGTCAACTTATTTTTGTATAAATAAGATCAAAAAGACTTGATTTATAACTTATTAATTATTAAAAACACTGTGACTTTAGGCAAATCAAAAATGTGTGCCACCACTCTGCTTCATACTGAGAGTGGAGTTATTGCTACATGTCAGAAAAATACAACAGAGTTTATAATTTATTTATAGTTTTAGTTTATACTATATTTATAATCTAGAATTGTGCTGCTCTGGGTGGCTGCAGTGGTTGGAGTGGCTCTGTTTGCCAAATATTGAGATTGGATAGATGGAAGTCTGGACAGAGCCAAAGAACTGAACACATTCTTCAACAGGTTCAGTTCAGGAACTAGTTCAGCATCCTCCTCTCCTATCCCCAGCCAAACAGACTTCCCACCCTCCTCTGACTCATAGCTTTCCTGTCACACCTCAGATGTTTTATCCTTCACCTCAGTCATGGGCTCTTTTGATTCCACTAGTCTGTCTTCAACCAAGTCAGGAGATGCTGCTACCCCCTTTGCCGACCACTCCCACTTGTCTGTCTCTAAAAGTCAGCTGAAGAGGCAGCTGGAGAAACGGAACCAGAACAAGGCAGTGTTGTGGAAGACATCATGCCTCATTCCAGTACCAAAAAGAACTCACTCATCAGTCATCAATGACTATAGACCTGTTGCCCTGACATCCCACATTATGAAGTCCTGGAGAGACTCCTGATGGCCTACCTGAATAAGCAAACAAGAACGTATCAAGACACGCTGCAGTTTGCTTATTGCCGTGGAGTTGGCGTTGAAGATGCCATTATCCACATGCTTCAACCAACCCACTGTGATCTGGACAAAGCAGACAGCACTGTGAGAATCATATTATTTGATTTCTCCAGTGCATTTAACACAATTCAGCTTGATTTGCGTCGTCATAAACTCCTGAAGACACAGGTGGAGCCCTCAACAATCGCCTAGATAAACGACTACCTGACAAACAGACCACAGTTTCTGAGACTGAAGAATTGTGAGTAAAACCAGGTGGTCAACCACACAGGAGCACCACAGGGACCGTACTCTCACCATTCCTTTTCACTCTTTACATCTCAGACTTCCAGTACAAATCAGAAACCTGTCATCTGCAGAAATACTCAGATGACTCTGCAATTGTCGGGTGTATCACTATCAGAGATGGAGAGGATGCAGAATACAGAGAGCTGGTGGACCGCTTTGTGACATTGTGTGGAAACAAATCTTTTTAACCTTGAATGTGAACAAAAGAAATGACATGGTTGTAAATTTCAGAAGAAACAGGGATAAATTCAAACACTATTTCCATCATTGGTGAAGAAGTGGAGGTGGTTTAGGAGTACAAATACCTCGGAGTTCACCTGGACAACAGATTGGACTGGAGACTGAACAGTGAAGCCGTCTACAAGAAGGGACAGAGCAGACTCTACTTCTTGAGGAAGCTTAGGTCCTTCAAGGTTTGCAGCAAGATGCTGCAAATCTTCTGCAAGTCTGTTAGGGAGAGTGTAATCTCTTCATCCATCATCTGTTGGGGTAGCAGCATCAGAGCCAGGGACTTAAAAAGGCTAAACAACCTGATAAAGAAGGCTGGTTCTGTTCTAGGGACAACTGTGGAACATCTGGAGATGATCATGCAAAGAAGGATTCTTCATAAAATCAAAAAACATATATGGACAACCCTGAGCATCCTCCTAATGAGACTATCCTGCAACAACAGAGTGTCTTCAGTCGGAGGCTTCTTCAGTTTCGCTGCAACAGAGACCGCTACAGGAAATCTTTCCTGCCCACAGCCATCATGATCTTCAACAACTCCTTAAAGAATTAATTGTATGAGCTACTATAACACTTAATTTCCCTCTGGGATCAATAAAGTTTTTTTTAATTGAATTCAATACCATTTAAAAAATGTTTTTCTTCATCAGGGACCAGACCAACCAAATATTGTTTCTTGAAAGTGCTTTGGGGGGTGCTGTGAGTTATCCAGGGAAGCTTTAGCACCCCCTAGCGCCAATTTGAGGATGATTATATTACTGCACATGTAATCATCTTCAAATCAACACCCCCACTGTGATACATGATAGTGCCAGCATCATGCTGTGGGGAGGCTTTTTTTATAGCAAGGACAGGGAAGATGGATGATCTAAATATAGGGCATTCCTGGAAGAAAACCTATAAAAAGGCTTGAAATTGGGGTGGAGGTTTACCTTCCAGTAGGACAAAGACCCTTGACATAGAACCAGAGATCATTGGCCCACAGCACAGATCTAATTATAACTGAGGGTCTACTATATTTAGAGAAGATCCTGACTGTAGCCACTCCTTGAGGCTGAATACCTCCTAAAACAGGCTACATATTTTACAATCCAGTACAACTTTGTATTACCCTATGACATAAAATCCAAACTAAAGACAATTAAGTTTGACATTGTAATGCAACAAATATATATACTGGGTAGAGTATAAGTTTGTGTTTTAGAATCAGGGGGGTCTAGAAAATGCCTAAAACATGATCTGAGATGTTGAATTTTGAACTGTGGGCCAACAATTAAAGTAATGGTTTTTTTAACATAACATTGTATGTGCTAAACTACTGTTATACACCTATCTTTGGCATCTAAATGAAGAATCTAGAATAATAATTACAGTTTTCTCAATACACAACACTGGTTTATCTCTGGAGTTTAGCTACATTTTCTTTTTACCTTTAATGAGTCATAGGTCCTGAATGAGTGGTTTGACAAAAAAAGCACACTTTTTTGTGTGTAAATACAGTGAAACCATGTTATTTTTACCCACGCTTGTCACACAGAAAATTTCCTACACCTCATCCTTATACTGTACCTGTTAAGTATTGAGTGTTTTTATTGTGGCTCAAAAAACTGTTGTGGAGAGAATTGACAGATAGGATAGAAAACTCAAGGCATTGGTTTGCATAGTGTTACCTTCATGCTGCATGTGATTAATTTACTTTAAGCTCTCAGTGGGGCTGTTGCGTTTGAAACAGGTGGGACCTCTCATAGGTGCCAGTATTTTAATTATCTCCTCCCAAGGCTATCTCCATGGCAGCCTTTTGGACAGGTAACCTACTGTTCATAACAGCAGCCTCGCTCCTTTAAGAAGTATACACATGTTTTTCTTTTACACAATCCTGATTGTTTCTAATTTCCAGAAAACAACACTACTCTTTTACGTGTATGATACTTTTAATGCAGTTTGGTGTTAGACTAGATAACAATTTAAGATATTCACACAAAACCCCACTGCAGTGGGGGTGTTGCTGTTATATGTAAATTAGTTCTGTAGGCAGTTGTAGAGGACTGAAGTGCAGTGTGGGATTATGTCAGCTATACACAGCAGTGGAGAGAAGCTTCATAATCTTGATTTCCAACAAGACGAAAAAAGCTTTTCGTTTGGCCCCTCTGCATTTACGTTAAAGCAATTTTGGTGCAGAGGCCTGCCATAGAAGATCACAGAGAATCCTGTCTGTGTTGCAACAACAGCTCTTTGTGCTGCAGATGTGTGGCTTTAAGTAGAACTAACTGTCTATAGTGTTAACTGTATTGATGAAGAAAGGGTTGATATTGAGATTTAACAGCAAAAAATATCCATATTCAGGTAAACAGATAGAGCTAACAGTAAGCTAACATATGTAGGGCTTTTTCAAAATGTCATCTTTAATGGGCAAATATATTTTAGAGCCAGACGGCCTGTAAATATTGAGGGAATTATATATAATTAATAATAAGCATTTCCTTTGTTTTTCGTAGTAAATATTGTAAGTATTTTTTTGAAGGGCATTTTGTGGTTTTCTTTTAAAACTTTGAGGAAAGAGGGCCCAACACATGCAACATATCTCTTTACCAGGATATCTCTTGTTGCCAAGAGGAAGTCAACAGCCAGATCCTTGAGATGACTGAGGTTGTTTGTGAGTATGAAATCTATCAGGTAAGAAAATGCTTTCTTTACTCACTTTTGTTTTACTTCTTATTTGTCCTCTGTTGGCACAAAATGTCTGCTGATATACATGGATCACAATATATCAATAAAGGCTCTCTAAATGATCCTCCAGCATGTTTAGCGATGATAATTGATAATTAGCTTCAGATGCGATTCCTTTGTTAAAGTCAAAGGAAGGAGAGAGTGTTCGTAACTGGAGTTTGATCATATATCAGTATTTCAATTTCCCTTCCACCTAGAGAAGTCGCTCAAAAAGACTTTGTATTACACAGAATGTTATGTGTTAACTAACAGCCAACTAGCTTATAGAGGTTGAGTGGCATGCCAGGCTGTGTCCTTGGGATAACATGTTAGACATCTTCATTACTCTAGAGAAGTTAAACTCTCATCAGTAAAACACACACAGATTATGTGGAAATTGTGACACGTGCGAAACCCCTGCATCGCTAGCTAATTTCAAATGGATTATTCTGGTGACACAGTTGTTGGGAGAAACATGCAGATGCATTGAATGACTCATCAGATAAATCTTTATTACATCTAATTCCAGTCTAAGAGAGTGGTATTGCTTCTCTTTGACCTAGGCAGTCCCTGTGTAATGCATGATATCTACGTTTGGCCATCCAAAGATACTATTACTTTTCTGTAACTTTCTTCCTTGTGTTCTCCTTTTGCCTTTCATGATCTTTCACATTTTTCTTCACCTTGGCTATAGAAGTAGATATAACTGTTGTGAGCAACAGGCCTGAACACAACTGAAAAGGAAAAGCTGATGATATAAACTGCAAAAGATTTATCTGCTGCACTGTTTCTTGTCACATCTTTTATATCTCTTCTATTTAAAAAAGCCTTTTAATTGAGAAATGAGGTTTAATGTGCAGTACTTTATAGAGCATTTTCATGTCAAAATAAAAGCTCTACTGGCTGTACCTTTTTTATTTGCTAAACAGATACAATGTATTTCTGTTTGTCAAAGAAAAAGCAAAGAGAAGATGCTTTTTTGTGTGAAAAATAAAGGGCGGACTTGGCTTCCTATTTGGGTTTGTGATGTATTTTAATATCCACATTTTGAGCACAGTGAGGTAACAGTTGAGATCAGTCATTAGAGTTGACAAATGGAGGTTAAGTGGAAGCGAGTTCTGGCCTGGGTTGGCACAGCGACCCTGACAGAACCTGACAGGTCGTTCATCCCCACTGGGTGCGTGAGTCATCTCTCCCCATCATGTCAGGCTTCCAGATGTAACAACCACGCCTCTACAGATTCTGTGCTCAGGATGACTGTGCCCTCTTTGCATCCTCTTTCTCCTTATCTCTCCCTCTTCTAGAAATAGGAAAGCTGACAAAATGTCCCTGCACTGCGAACCTGATCTGAAGTCACCTAGCATCAGTATCATTAATGTCAAAAAATGTATGAAAGTATTTTTATTTTCAATGTACGGAAACATTTGAGGCATTCAACTTCAGGATGCTGCATTTTTTCAAGTTTTAAAGCTGCTACTGAGACCTTTTTGTAGAATCAATCAAACTCAATTTCGAAAATAGCTGTTAACCTATAGATAAACATATTTTAATATGGGTTTTGCTATTTTGCTGTCAGTCATGAATTAGTCAAGGTAAAATCTACAGTCAGAGAGATAAGCTTCAAAATGGAAATGCCTCCAGATCAATTGTCCATTTGAATTCTTTTTCCTTCTTTATTTTTAATATTGTCCTGTATTATAAGATATCTTTTATATGTTGGGGTCCTGCACAAACCACGCTGAACAGAAAAAAAAACTTTTAACTCAACCATTTTTGCACGGTCACTTTGAGTGAGCACATTTTTCACATCACATTATGTAGTTTCATACTTTATGTGATGACATTTATCAGATTTCAATATTAGGTTGGCCGATTTTCCATTTTAAATGGGCACAATTAGAACGACAGCATCAGAAGTCTCATAGTCTTTAAAGGCAGCTTGCATAACAACAAATTGTTACAAAGGTTTATAGCCCCCAGCACGAAAGCCCCATCTATGTATCTTAAATCAAATTGTAAAATTAAAAGTTTTAAAAGTTTACAGATTCATTAAAAAGATTGTTTTAACTAACTCCTATCATTATACTTGCAGTGTTTCAAAGGAGCACCGATGATCATTAGTTCTCGTGGCTTTCTGTTTTTTTTCCAACATTTGCACCTTTTTATCTCATTTTGTCTCCAGACCTTGGACCTGACAAGGGCGGCATTAGTTTCAATTGAAATGATGAAAGGTTTCTAAACAGATCTGAAAGATGTGTCATTCTTCAGCTGATCATCTACTATATTCAAAAGCTTTAGGCTAATATGTTTATAGCACAGGGAACCACGTCTTCCGTCAGTTTTTTTTGTTCTTATCTGGCAGTGTGGCACTCAAAATTGGTGTCTGAGTACCAAGTAGAAGCCCAACAGATTTACTTTCACAAGTGGAGCATTACAGCTTTTGCTATAGTACTTCACTTGATATACGGTATATGTGTAAGAAATCTTTATTAGAAATTGATGTAAAGAGGAAGGGGAATAAAGAAAATACAAGAAAACATCCTAGTCTGCTTCTACATCTGCAGGTTCTGTCAGATCTAAGCTTTTAATGAAAACCTGTTAGAGGCTGCAAAATACTTCAAACAAAATTGGAAGTTAACCTTCCAGCAGGACAAAGATCATAAACATACAGCCTGAGATGAAATGGTTTACATCAAAGCACATTCAAGTGTCACAATGGACCAGTCAAAGTCCAGACCTAATATTAATTGAGAATATTTGGGAAGACTTGAAAACACTTGAAAATTGAAAACTTTCCATCCAATCTGTCAGAGTTTAAGTCGTTTTGCAAAGAAAAATGGGAAAACGTTTTAGTCTCTAAATGTGTAAAGCTGGTAGAGACATTTCTCGAGCAGCTGTAACTGTGGTGAACGCTGCAAGGTGTTGGCTTAAGGCAAAGCACTGTATAAACATGAATAAAAGCCTCTTGAGAGTTGATTGGATGAATAGTTGTGACCCATTATCTTACTTTAGTTACACAGTAAACAAACCTCATATTAGTTTTTTTTGGAACATTCGACTGAATTGACATCAGAAAATTTAATCATCTGCTTGGGTGAATAGGTTCGAGTAGCATGAGGTCATATGCTGTGTGCTCTGACTCAGATGCAGCTTCCAGCAATAACCGTCAGCACAGATGAACTCCTCCATCAGAAGAAGCCATAAGATCCATTGGCTATGCATATTTTAGGTCCAAACACGTAAACAGAGACCAGTCAGTTGCTGTTGTAATTATTTCCTGCTGTCTCCTCTGATGAATTAACCTCCTGTTTAGCACTCAACCTTGGCTTTGATTCTGCAAATCTGTCACACTGACACAACAAGGCCTGTCCTCACTGTTTACATCAAAGTGTGGTGGTGGCTGCTCAGCGGAAATCAGATGATTTAATTTGGATAGTGGTTGTGAATAATGGCTGTCACTGGCACCACAGAGGTCGAACCTCTCATCCAAGCGATTCCCTTTTTAAGACAGAGCAGAGTCAAAATTGCAGCAAGCAGCATTGTGTAATGTGCCTCTCTGCTCCGTACTAAGCAACAACAAGAGAAGTCAAATCGATACGCCTCCCTCACACTCTGCTGAGAGAGAAGAGCAGGGTGGTTGGTGTTATTTCCACTTTATAGCTCGTCATATGTGTCTTTTTGTTTGAAGTGGAACTGTAGAACAGTCTGGGAGATGTAAACATGTGAACCCTCCTGATCATACAGCTGCTTAAACTGTAAAAGGTTCCACTTAAATCTGATTAAATTCTTAAGATCACAAGACTGGCTGTAAACTGAGGCCTCTTTGTGCTGGCACTGCTCTATGTCTGTTGTACCTACGCCTTCACAAGAAATTGTGCTCATTGTTACACTCTTAACTGAGTCACTGTTCATTTAAATCCTTCTAATATCCATGTTTGAAAGAAAATGGGAAATATAAAGTGAAATTAAACAAAATTTATTTGGATCTATATTTAACTATATGGTTCTAAAGTAATAGTTCTTAAACTTTCATGCAAAAGTATCGCCATAGATTTCTAAAGATTATTCAAACATCAACATCAACCATTTGCACTGCCTGTTTGGAGTAAAAAAAAGAAAAAAAGAAAAACAGAACTCCAGACTGGAAAAGAAACAGGTAAAAAACATAGGAAGGCCTTTATAAAAGATACATTTCAGGCTTCTCACTAACACAAATTTTTGAATTCAATATGGTCGCCATAAACTTTAAATGCTGTGATGGCTCCATAATACACTTTATTTGCACTTCTCAGGGTTTGTTTCTCATTCACTTTTCCCCACAAATTAATACATGTGGCTCCACAGTGGCATAGTTGCCCTGCAGCAACTGAATCCCAGTCTGGAGTCTTTGTCTAGCAAAGCCTGTTGTATGCTCTCTTCATGCATACAGTGGCTTGCAAAAGTATTCGGCCCCCTTGAACTTTTCCACATTTTGTCACATTACAGCCACAAACATGAATCAATTTTATTGGAATTCCACGTGAAAGACCAATACAAAGTGGTGTACACGTGAGAAGTGGAACGAAAATCATACATGATTTCAATTTTTTTTTACAAATAAATAACTGAAAGTGGGGTGTGCGTAATTATTCAGCCCCCTGAGTCAATACTTTGCAGAACGACCTTTTGCTGCAATTCCAGCTGCCAGTCTTTTAGGGTATGTCTCTACCAGCTTTGCACATCTACAGACTGAAATTCTTGCCCATTCTTCTTTGGAAAACAGCTCCAGCTCAGTCAGATTAGATGGACAGCGTTTGTGAACAGTAGTTTTCAGATCTTGCCACAGATTCTCGATTGGATTTAGAGCTGGACTTCGACTGGGCCATTCTAACACATGGATATGTTTTGTTTTAAACCATTCCATTGTTGCCCTGGCTTTATGTTTAGGGTCGTTGTCCTGCTGGAAGGTGAACCTCCGCCCCAGTCTCAAGTCTTTTGCAGACTCCAAGAGGTTTTCTTCCAAGATTGCCCTGTATTTGGCTCCATCCATCTTCCCATCAACTCTGACCAGCTTCCCTGTCCCTGCTGAAGAGAAGCACCCCCAGAGCATGATGCTGCCACCACCATATTTGACAGTGGGGATGGTGTGTTCAGAGTGATGTGCAGTGTTAGTTTTCCGCCACACATAGCGTTTTGCATTTTGGCCAAAAGGTTCCATTTTGGTCTCATCTGACCAGAGCACCTTCTTCCACATGTTTGCTGTGTCCCCCACATGGCTTGTGGCAAACTGCAAACGGGACTTCTTATGGTTTTCTTTTAACAATGGCTTTCTTTTTGCCACTCTTCCATAAAGGCCAACTTTGGGCAGTGCACGACTAATAGTTGTCCTATGGACAGATTCCCCCACCTGAGCTATAGATCTCTGCAGCTCGTCCAGAGTCACCATGGGCCTCTTGGCTGAATTTCTGATCAGCGCTCTCCTTGTTCGGCCTGTGAGTTTAGGTGGACGGCTTTGTCTTGGTAGGTTAACAGTTGTGCCATACTCCTTCACAGGGCAGCTGTATTTGTACTGACATTAGATTACACACAGGTGCACTCTTTTAGTCATTAGCACTCATCAGGCAATGTCTATGGGCAACTGACTGCACTCAGACCAAAGGGGGCTGAATAATTACACACACCCCACTTTTCAGTTATTTATTTGTAAAAAATGTTTGGAATCATGTATGATTTTTGTTCCACTTCTCACATGTACACCACTTTGTTTTGGTCTTTCACCTGGAATTCCAATAAAATTGATTCATGTTTGTGGCTGTAATGTTACAAAATGTGGAAAAGTTCAAGGGGGCCGAATACTTTTGCAAGCCACTGTAAGTGGGTTCTTTCCAGGTATTCCAACTCTGTCCCTCACTCCTCACTCCTCTCTAACCTAACAGTCATATTTTTGGACTGTGGGATCAAGCCGGAGTCCCCAGTGAGAACCAATTTCTGCACAGGGAGAACATGCAAACTTCAGAAAAGCTCCAGACTGGGATTCAAACCCAGTACCCTCTAGACGCAAGGAAACAGTGTTACCAACTGCACCACAGTACAGCCAAAAAATAAAAATAAAAATCCATCTACAGTAAATGGAGAAACACTGTAGCTAAATCGTATTTCAACCCTTGAACTCCCCCCAGTTGTGTTTGTGGAGTAGGTGGAGGGGTAAGGAAAAGGGTCTTGTTGCCCTTAAAAATGATTTTTTTCTGTCACACTTAGGAACTTAGGGTAGAAACTGAAAATCCCCAGAAAAATATAAACGTTTTCATATTTAGCGTATCTTAATGATGCAATAACCACTATAACTATAATGTTCAAAAATGTTTTCTAGCATATGTTTGATATGGTTATTATTGATATCTAATAAACTATTAAATATTTTTTAACTAAAAATTGTTTTGAGCTACCCATAAGCATTAGCGTGTAGTTCCTCTCAACACGCACAAAAAATAAAAACTAATGTATAATATAGTTGCAAAAACAGATAATACACTGTACTTTATAATAAAATGCATTCTGATGTATTACCCAATTGAAAGATTATTGTACTATAGGGTTTTGACATACCTGAGAATATTTGCAGTCAGGTTTTGCCTTAGAGTTTCTTTTTGACATTGTTTCCAAGTAACTAGAAATACTCATTGCCCCAACCTCAGTAGCTACTTAAAAGGACTGCATTAGGACTTCCCCAGCACTCTCCTAATTAGTCCAGTCATTCAGTGCAAAACAATCAGAAATCCTATGGCTTTTTGGATACAGTTAAAATAGGTTTGATATTATTTTCTCGTCAAATTTCCAGTTTAAGAGGTAAATGAAACGGCATGACAGCGAAAAGCACCTCTTCTCAGTTCACTGTGATCTGTTTCTACAACAGTAAATCTCGAAATACTCTCCTATCTTCCATTGTTTTATTTTAATATATATTTATTTGTATACATGTATTCAAAAGGGATAATGTACATCAATAAACATATAAACTTAAATGTAAATGTACCAAAAGGCTAGTTTTCATCGGACTGAATAGCCATATAGATCTATTTGCTTGAACATCTCGCCTTTTTAGCAATTTGGGCTTATTAGCTCTACATTACAGCTCATTTACATTACATTTACCTTGTAAATATTTAATACCATATGTTCCTCTGAGTACTACTAAAGGCACAAGTACTACCAGTAGTACCGGTGCCACAGTTTGAGAAACATGCAAAATAAACAAATATATCATCATCATACAGGATAACAGACAACTGATAGAAAACCATTGAAATTAATCATTTCCTAGTGATGTTTATTTGTATGGTGGGATATAGTTATGCCTATTATATATACTGTAACTTTTAATAAAAAAATTGGTATATTTCCACTAAAAGTTCAAGCCCAAAATATGTATGCCTGTCTTTTATGTACATAACCAAATACACATAACATTTACATAGTTATATGCACATACTGTACCTGAGCATAACTTAATAAAGCAGGCTCTTCTAATTGGAATCCAACGGTTGATCCATCAAAGAAAGCACGGTTTCTAGGCTATATGTAAAAAAAAAAGCAATCTACCCAGCCAAGATGTGCATGAGGACCCCATATGGATTTTGTTCAGGCTGGCTGGATACTAAGTGGTCCAACCAAATTATGCAATACATCTAAGCCCCTTATGCTTCCTGATTTTTACCCAATTTTACTATGCATGGACATGGGTAAGTTACCGGTATGGAGGTATGAAGGTATACTGAAGCTTTAATAATTTATTATTTCAAAAGCAAAAACATGTACACCATTTCTATGTTTAAATTGTGTTTAATGAAATCTTAGAATGTTGGCAGAAAAACCGGAGTGTTTTCTGGTTGTATAGACAGTTGTGCACAGCTGGTGCTACTCCAAGTTTTGTTGTGCACTAATAATACAGCTGGCTCAAAGATGGCTTCTACACTTCTCCCATGCTTACAAAAAAGGCAAATTTGACTGTCATGATGTGGAAACTAAAGGAACGCCATTTGTCACTGTGGTAAAAGTAATGCTGTTTTAAAGTGACCGTTAAAAGGTTATGACTTGAATGTCTGTAAAAAAGCTGAGAGCAAGCAGGCTACCTGAGCAGCTAGCTCGACTAATTAAGCTTGTTAGGCTTATGTTAATATATAAAGGGAAGAACAACAAAAATTATAATGTTCTGCACAGTAAGCTCTTGAAATGTACAACTAAAGTTAACAAGAGTTCAGTATTTTTTCTGAAGTATATAATAAATTAAAGTCAGATTAGGCATGAACCACATGTAGACATGAGTCAAGTCTCAATAAGCCAATACTGCTGCTGATTTGGTCATATGCATTTTGCTTTGCAGGCCTGGTTTAAAACTGGGCTAAGCTTAAACAGAATTAAAAATGTAAGATCCACAAAGTATTTAAATAATGCAAAAAAAAAAAAAAAAAAACACTCACAGAACATAAACATAAAAACACTCTGGATTCAGTGTGAATGAATTTCCTCCCTGATATATTTAATTGAAAAAGGTTGTGCTACCTGGACCATGTTAAACATTTGTCTAAATGTAGTGAAACTGTGGAATTCTGACTTTAGGATATCATCATACCGGAATCTCACACCAGCCTATGCCTATGACACAACCTCCAGACAATCCCATTTGGGGTCAATCTTTCAGCCCATTTCTGACCCATATGGGCCCCACACGTAAATGCCGACTGGGTAGTATTGATTTAAATTGATAGATTACAGCTGAGTATCACTGAATGTCCTGCAAAACCAAAAACGTTGTTTTGGCCGTCATTCTTCATAATTTAGCAAAAACACAAAACAGTGACCACTTTTGTCCACACATCGGGGCAGGTAATTGGCTTCAAAAGTGGATTTAAGGCATACAGATGTCTTTAAATAAAAAAGAAAGGAAAGTCCAGGGGAACTGATCTTTGAAGAAAATAGCGCTCCTCTGTCAGGCATGAAATCAAGGTTTTGAGTTATTATGTGCAGTTCAGCATCCATACAGGGGCTCTGCAAATTGAGCTCTCCAGCAAGAACACCTTTGTGTTAATCCGACCTGCGGCTTTGAGATAGTTAAACTTCCCGTTTTGAAATAAGAGAGGGTGCAGTGATGGGTTTTCAATGGGCGGACCGATCAGTCTCCTCTCTGGTCCGGTTTTAAGTCGGAGGGATAGTGGCTCCGTCCGCGGCCAACTGATCGGGGCCGCTGTTTTCGGTCACCGCGTCGCTCTCGTCCTCTTGGGTGAGAGGAACGCTCGTGTGCGTGCCACTGTGGGAAGATGCGTTCAGTCTTTCCACATGCGCACTTTCTGTCCCCGCTGCGCCGTGCCTGAAGACGAACCCCCTTTCCGCATAATTGCTCGGGGTCGTGGCCAGCCTGGTTTGGTTCCCAGCCATATCTGTCACCACCACTGTCTGTGTAGAGTTCCACTCTGAGACGCTGTTGTTTGGAGAAACTGCTGAGATGTTAGCGGTGGGAGAGACCCCTTCAGGCACCACAGGCTTCCCAGAAGAGGAGGATGCGCTGGTCGGTTTCCAGATCAGGCTGTAGTAAATAGCCAGGATAATGGCTGCTAAAGACACAGACAACACATATGCAAAAACAGTCGCAAGTCTCACCCACTTCTTGTTAGTCTTAGCAGCCATTTTAGCCTTTTTGTCCCCCGTGTAAGTGGCAGGTTTGCCTCTCTCCATGTTGGGCATGAAGTCCCGCTCTCTCATGTTGCCCCTGTTTTTCCCTCGATGCTCCACTACCCCCTCCGTCTTGAAGGTTTTATCCTGATCCCTCAGTTCAAGGAAAAGAGGAAGCAGAGGGCCGAGGAGTAGGATTCTGCGCTGCAGGAAGATCTGGATTGTAGATAGATTTCCCCTTTAATTTATTTGATCTCGCATCATATTAGGCACCCGGTGCATCGTTGCGTTTCATAATGCACATCAAGCATCCACGGGGTGAGTACGCGTTTCAGCATCCGAGAGGAACAAATCTCTGCCTTAAGATAGACATAAACACTCCAAGGGAACATATGGATGTATGGGCCCACTGCAAATCCACAGGATGCGAACTGATGTCATGCATTAAAAACGATCAAGTCCATCCAGTCCACACACAGAGATATGTCTGTCTTATCCAGCAAATGAAGAAGCTGGCTCAGCTAAAAATACAGGAGAGGGGGCGGGCGGTGGCTCTTAAAGAAGTAGCAGCTGTGCGGCACCCCCAGGAGGAAGAGGGAAAAAAGCCCATCATCACCTTCACATCAGGACGAGGCATGGAGAGCAGGATGTTGCAGAGGAGCTGGACGATCATTCAAGAGTTTTAGGTGCGCGCACCCAAGTGGATAGGATGATGCGCGCACTGTCAAAAAAATACCGATTTATTAATTTCAGTGCTATGCAATGCAGGTCTAAATGTTACACCTTTGGACTTTTTCAATGGTCAGAGAATGGACTTCAAAATACTTTTGCTCCTTCATAAATCAATGAATTGCTTAGTACCAAAGTATGTTGAAGATCTGCTGTTACTATACCAACCCAACAGAGCACTCAGGTTCTCTAATTCCAGTCTACTCACCATCCCTAGAATCAGAACCAAACATGGAGAAGCAGCTTTCAGTTTCATTGCTCCTCTAATCTGGAACAAACTTCCAGAGAACTGCAAAGCTGCTGAAACACTGAGTTCTTTTGAATCACAACTAAAAAATATCTGTTTAGAGCTTCCTTTGAGTAATGCTTTGATGTATCATATGTTTTGTGTATGCTTCTTGTTTTATTGCTGTTTTTACTTTATATGCTTTATCTGTGTTTTACTACTATTTTTATTTTACCCCTTAATCATGTAAAGGACCTTGAATTACCTTGTTGTTGAAAGTGTGTTATATAAATAAAATTGCCTTGCCTTTTCATGTTTGGTCAGGTTACAACCACAAACTTTCATGTATTTTGCAGGGCTGGCCCAAGGTTGTATGAAGCCTTAAGCCGAATATAATTTGGGGCCCCTTCCCCTGTTGACATCGCCACCACTAACAGTCTTTATAAAGAGGTTTGGTGGAATCTGGGAAAGGGGGATAAGCTTAATTGACTGATCTTAAAAGCAATTATGAATAGGTTATCATTTGCTGAGATGTGTTTGTAAACAAATCAAGCTTGAACACAAATAAAAGATTAAACTCATAGCACCACTGTATCTTTGTTAGCACACATATCACACAATGAAGAAGTAAGCTTACAAATTCCTTTAAATCTTGTATGTAAATGTGTAACAATTGCCATTTTTATCTCAATAAACAAATAGAAAAAATATTAGATCCCTGGTCTGTGTTAAAAATTAAATGTATAAGGGAGATTTCTGATTGTTAGCTTTCTTAGGTTTTGGGCTGGCTCTCGTGATTGATAAAAAATTGTGCATTTTTGTTAAGTGGATGGAAAAGTAGATATGGTTTAACATCTTTCACAAATAATATTCTGAACAAAGTGGCATGCGTATGTGTACAAGACCCCTTTACTCTGATACCTCGAAATAAAATCCAGTACAACCCATCTTGGTATGTCCTCGGCAACTTTGCACATCCATAGACTGAAATTGTCATTGCAAAAACAATTCAAGGTCAGTCAGGTTTGATGGAGAGAATTTTGTGAGCATCATTTCACAATGTCTTACCACAGGATTTTAACTGGATATAGATGTTGACTTTTACTAGGCCACTTTAACACACAAGAATATCCACTGAGCTAAAGTGTTTAATTATTACTTTAGCTTTATGTTTAGCATTGTGTTGGAGGGAGAACCTAGTGTATGTCACAGCCCCAAATCTCTAAGATGTTTTCTTATAGTATAACTCTGTATTCAGCTCCCTATAAAAGCATCCCTACAGAATGACGATATCACCACCATGTGTCATAGTAGCGATGGTATTTTCAATGATGTGCAGTGTTGGCTTTCTACTTCAAACAAAAAAGTAAATGTAAGTTTTACTTTTAACCCTTTTATCCATAAAGCAACACAGAGTGCCTAATTCTTTTGAGAAAAAAACAAACAAACCCTGAAGTAAAAAAAAAAAAAACCCAAATGGAATAGATTTCATAACCGCAGGAATACAATGAATATGAACATATGAAAATGACAATAACAGCACAATCCTAAAAATGTCAATATTAAATACAAAGTTACTCTATCACAACAAATGCTTGACTATCTAGAAAGGAAGATAAAGGAAACATTTTAGAGATTTCACGTTCATCAGAGGGGATTTATTTAATGGGAGCCCCACAAAAAATGGCTTAAAATAGTTACCACAGAAATAGTAGCCCCAAGCCTTATCACTAATGTATAACTGTCTGCATGTCATTTATTTACAGTAATGAACCCCACTCCATTGTGAACCAGTTTAACAAAGAAAATATCTTGTTCTTAAGGTCATCCTTTCAAAGAGAAAATGCAAAATGGTTTCTCTGCATTTCAGCTGTGCAGCTCCTCCTGTTTTTATGCTAAGACGTCA
The DNA here is from genome assembly GCA_963556495.2 of Valencia hispanica. Taxonomy (NCBI): domain Eukaryota; kingdom Metazoa; phylum Chordata; class Actinopteri; order Cyprinodontiformes; family Valenciidae; genus Valencia; species Valencia hispanica. Next base: position 16,311,151 of record OY747720.1, on the reverse strand, counting down.
ACGTGTAGGTGAAAGTGAGAACACATTGGATGGTTAATTGTTTTCACTACCTTGTTTCATTAGAGATATCAGAAGGGGCAAGGGAGCATGTACATTTGGTCTCGTTTGGATAAGCGGACCCGGCATTGGTTCCCTAAATGTCGCTTCTGTGGTCCTTCCTCTGACACACTGTTTACACTAGCAATTGCACATTCAGAAGCTTCATTTGAATGTTATCCAAATAACCGGGGATCCTTTGTTGAAACAGAAACCGGTCTCCAGCTCCCAACCTGGAGTAATGAATCAGGGAAATTATGCCAGACAAATGGTTGTTGTGGGATAATTAGACAAAAGAAAATCAGATTTTTGAAAATACTTTCAAAGAAAACACCAATCAAAGTAGATGAAGAACTGAAAGGAATGAAGTCGCATATGAAATATTTCAAAAGATACGTATAAAGAAACTTCAAGAAACATGTCTTTCTTTTGAAAAAGTGTCTCTTGGAATTACTTATTTAAGGGTCAGTTCACTAAAATTAAACGAAAAGCATCTTCTCACTTATCTCAGGTGCTGTCACACCATTTATTCAGAGTTTCACTCGACGTAAGTGGTTTAAAATCACTGTGTCTCTCAATGGTGGACAGAGGACAGCATTGGCACTTTTCCTTTGCAGTTGTAGAGTGATTAGGCTACAATATGTGTTATTGATGTTCATAGACAAATCATGACTTTATATAAAAAAAAAGAAACAGCAAATAGAGATTATTGTATATTTCACAGTATTAAACTTTTACTTAAATTCCCAAACAGCAAGAACTAGTAATGAACATAATCCTCATAAATTCAATGGCAATCATATTTGGATCCATTTACTAATAAGTTAGGCTATTTAAACACAAACAAACAAAAATCAAACAAGTAAATGTACTGAGGCTAAAGCCAGTCTGCAAACTACAACCAAAAGCCAAAATGTTAGACCTGCATGTTTAAAATGCTAGTTAAAGTCTAAGAGTTATCAACAGTGTCAGTCCTTTAGAAGTCTGAAAATGGGGTTTTACAGCGGCATTCTTAGTTCTAATGTTTATGTTTACCTTTAACCAAAGAGGGTAAAGTAAACAGAGATGTGGGATCTTTGGAACCCACATTGACCCCTGAGCTTTTACACAAAAAACTGAGCACATTACTGAGATCCAGCAGTTGTCCTACTCACTGAACTGACTGGATTTCTGCAGTTCTGCTCAAACACTTCCTACACTCCATGTCCTAGCTAGGCTGGGGTTACAACAACAGCTATTATGTTGGCCTGGAAAATTATTCAGACTGGCTGACTGTCAATTCTGGCTCATGTTGTTGGGTGTCTTGGTGGTTCCTTGCCTTGGAACCAGGGTTGATATGAAAGGAAACTCTCTTGAAGGAAGTTGGGGAATGATGCTGAGCTCCCGTCCAAGGGGGATGAACCAAAAATAGACAAACGCAGCACAGCATATGTTACAACTAAAAACAGGAGGGGATTAGTCCTTCTTTGACATGTATGGTAAACCTTGGTGAGTTCTTGTTTCTTTCTGTTCTGTCTGGGTCTATATGCATCCAGTGGCATCCACTTCCAGGGAATGAGGCATCAAAAGGATCTGATCAACCAATGAGAAGAGGGTTGATGCAAAAGCAATGTAACAGTAGACAGTAAATGGGTTCAAATATAGTTTCTAAACCACAATTATTAAAATAAGAGAAACCAAAAATGTTACCAAGCTATCACTTTACACTCAACACTACCTCATAATTGGGGATGTTTTCATGTTCAGTATAAATGTATACTCTTTCTACTGAATAAGTAAACATACACAATTAAGGAAAATAGTGTATTGTTCATAGGTTTGATTAATGAGAGATAACATGTGCAGGAACAAAAAGCTGTTCTGAGTAGACCTATGGTTCATCAATAGCATTCTGTGTGCACTGTATTTCTTGACCGTACAAACTATTTAAACCTCATAAAAGTGTTGGATTTCAAAATGGAGATTGTTTTAGAGTTTTTTTCTGGTGCCAATCTAAGTTTAAATACGTCAATATCTGTGTTGTAGCATTGTGTTTTGATTTAATAGATTTTTAACAACAACTTTTTTCATTTCGGAATACAGGTCACTAAATCACAGGCTGTTTGGCTTCACCTTTTGTTTTGATATATGTGTCTTTCCTGACTTAATTTGCAATGCATATTGACTTAGGGTGCGTCCTGACTTTAGTCAGATGGAATGAACTCCAGCTTAGTGCATCTTTTGGATTCAGATGTAGTGATAACTTAGTCAGTGGCTATAGTGATGGTGGATATTCAGACAGAGTCTTTAATTAAGCTTTGGTGGTGTTAGAGGGACAGAATGAATAGGAAAAGATACTTTCTTGACCCTCCAGAGGTCAAAGACTATCTGGTCAAAGGAGAGCGGTTTATCAAGTGGTCGGAGGTGAGTGAACATTTTGATACATAATGAAAATATAAGAAAAAGTAACCTAACTGGCTTTTATGTCTTCTTTTTTCAACTGAAAATCAGTTGATTACTTAACCCAACTCAAAGAGTAGTACACCTCAGCTAAATGTGTACTGCAACTGGGAGGTTGTTTGAACTCAATACACATTTAATTTGTGTGAATTCCCTTGTCTCTTCCAAGGACACAACAAAGACTGTTCCTGTCACCATGAAGATGGATCCGAAAGGTTTTTACGTCTACTGGACAAATCAAAGCAAGGTGATCAATTTTAGGAGACTGCAAAAGGAACCAAGATTATAATGCCGTAGAGCAGCATTCGTTTGCCCTGTCAGTGAAAGTAGTTTTACAGAAAACCCTATTGGTGCAATCCAATGGACATCGTCTTAAAAAGATTTCAGTTTAGTTATACAGTATTCCTTAACTTTTCTGTGTGCATTATTTTGAGGTGGAATATATCTGAACCATCACCAGCTACAATGTTGGCAAGCTGTGATTTCAACCACAGCTCAAATTTGGATCAAAATCTTCAGAAAGCTGAGAATTATTTTAAAATTTGAGCTTCATGTGGGTGGATTTTTGATGCATTGTATTTTATTAGAGTATCTGACCGCATTTGAAATGCAGGTGAATGTGTCCCAGATTCAGACTGTGAGTAAAATTCATGTGATTCTGGTCTGTGAAGGCTGTGGGATAACTCACAGCTCCCTTGGCCACCTTCCCGCCTAGGCAGCTATCGATTGGTGCTGATGTGCAGCTGGACTGTGATCCTTTTTGTTTAGTAGATTGTGAATCTTCCAGTGCCCTGTTTCCCTCATTAAGGTCCCTTCTGGTTTTCACCACATCAGAAAACCAGCGACGCTTTAATTAAATGTGTGGCTCATGTGTCTGGGCTGCAGCAGAATAAACAGCATGTTCTTGCATTTTACTTAAAGAAAATGTAGAGAAATAATCGTCACACGGGTGAAGTAAACATCATAGTTTTTGTTGTAGTATCTAAATCTATATTTGGTCCAATGCCGATATGAAGAGTTTACTGCATGATATGACTCTGACTCTTGTTTCTAGGAGACAACGTTCCTGGATGTTGCTACAATCAGGGATACGAGGACAGGAAAACATGCAAAACTTCCCAAAGTGAATATTGCATTATTACTCTATTACATTATTTAATATTCTGTCAATTCTTTGCAATTTAGTCAAATAAAACTTTCTTCTTGTGTAAGAATCTGTGCATGCATGCAAATATGGTGTTGAACCCTTAGTTTGCTTATTAATTTGAGAAACATATTTGCATTGCAAAAACAACTGTGGACAAATGCACAAGGCATTCTGCCCAAGTACAGATGAAACAAACAGATGCATCGGTGCATAAAGAGGCATAAGCACACACTGACTGACTCATGATCCGGGTCCTCTGGGATTGGGCTTGTTTTTCTTTCGCCTTTTTTGAACTAAAAGCTGCTAGTTTTACTTTCAGTTAATTTCTAGTCCTCGAAGGCCCCCACTGAGTTGCAACATGCAGCCATCCATCGTCATGCCTCACAGAGATGGAGATGTGTTTCCCTTGAGAGCTGCGTAATTCCAGTCAGGGTGCAGATGGACGCACATCTTCCTATTTGATCCCCAATTAGCTTTTTGGGAAAGCTGTTCCAAGGCTGACGTCTTTTCTGCATCACTGAGAGTGGAAAATAAGTGATTGATTGTAAAGAGGCACAGGAAGGTCCCGCAAAAACACAGAATTGCTTTCTCCTTTGTGTTGTGTTGGCTATAAGCCCTTGTGTGAGACTGTGTGTGTATGTGTGTGCATGTGCAATAATCCTAGAGTGTTTGTGCATGTCTTTGCATATTCTGGTCACCACATTTGCCTGCAGAGGCGAATCTTCGAGATTTTCACTCTGAGCAGGGAAAACCAGATTTTTACTTCATGCTAAAAAAAATATTAAGACCAATCAATTTCAGAGGTATTTTTGTCTTTTTACAGCACCCTAAAGTCAGAAATGTCTTCAATCTGGATTTCCCTGACAGCAACCACCTGGCCAAAACACTGACGATTGTCTCAGGCCCAGACATGGTGAATCTGACCTATCACAACTTCTTTGCCTCAAAAGAAAAAGTGACTCAGGTAATTATAAACTCCTGCATGAGTCTTTCTGTCATTTGTTCCCTGAAATGGCTTAAACAAAGACTGAAGCTGTCTGCCATTATGCAATAATCCCCTGCTTTCCCTTTAATGAGGCACTCACAGCTTCCTTTTTAGTTTTATTAGACTTTGTCGCACCATCAGTTAGATTTAATCAGTCCAAATGAAATGACAAATGTTCTTTGTTCAAATACATTTACCATAATTTCCATCATTGAACTGGTACCATGTTCACACCATCTAGTGGTGAAAGTATGCCTTTTTTATAATCTTGCAAACACTAATTACGATGCCTTGCAAATGTATTCACACCCCTTGAACATTTTTACACTTTGTCATGTTACAAAGGTAAACTTTAATCCATTTTATTGGGTTTTTATATGATACACCAATACAAAATAGTGCATTACTGGGACATAGAAGGCAAATTATCCAAGGGATTCAATAATAAAAGTGTGCTATGCATAATATCAATGAAATACATGCAAGCTTTTGTTCCTAAATTGACACAATTTAAAAAGATCAATAGGCACTAATACATTTGCAAAGCACTGTAAAACTAATCTCTCAATTACTTTGAATGTATTTCAATATTCCGTGTGTTTTTCTGTTCAAAGAACTGGGCGGATGACATTCTTGCAATTACTTACAATGCTGCAAGAACTAATGCATGCAGACAGGTTTTCCTGGAGAAAATGTAAGTTAACCTAGTGTGACAGTGGTGTATGTGTAAATAATAGTAGATTTGCACATGCTGTAAGACTGAGCTGTATCATTACATGCACTAGGAATTCTAATTGAAATCTTGTGAAATCATTCTCAGATACAGCCGCATTTCTCTTCAGACTAACAAGGATGGCAAAATCCCAGTGAAGAAGTAGGTTATAGTATAACCATACAACAGTTTTATACTGTGTTAGTGTGTGTGTGCTTTCTTGTCTAATTTATTGATGTGTTTTTTAAGCATCTACAAAATGTTCCCTGCTGATAAGAAGAGGGTTGAAAGTGCTTTAGCTGCCGCTCACCTCCCCAAAGGAAAGGTCAGAAACAAAACTATTAGATTTATTTATTTAAAACAAATCCATCTCAAAATTGCAGTTGATATCCAACCTTATTCATTTTTTAAAACAAGATCTGAAATAAAAATCAACTGTGTTTCAGTATGACACCATTAAGCCTGATGTATTCACTGAAGCTGCCTTCAGGACCTTCCTAACAAATCTTTGTCCTAGACCAGAGATCTATGAGATCTTCACTTCATAGTAGGTCATCTCATTGTTTTTTCCAAGAAAATGCACAAAATTATTCCGGTATGACACTTCGTCTTTCTCATTTCCATCCAACATAACAATGGGCTGAGATGGAGGTTAATGGACTGTGATGGGGTTGAGCACAATAAGGTGCCTTGCTAATGGGATTGTGATGTCTCACTTTGCGCTCCAGCTCCACCAAACCTACAATGACGAAGGACAATTTTGCCAAGTTCCTGAACGAAAAGCAGCGGGACTCCCGGCTTAATGAGGAGCTGTTTCCTCGTCTAAGGCAAGACCAGATCAAGGCCCTGATTGACAAGTATGAACCATTGTCCAATAATTGCAACAGAGGTAAAAACTCCCAGAAAATCAACTTCTTGTTTCAATGATACTTTTGCTGTAATTATTTTTCTATGAATCTGCAGGACTGATCTCTCCAGAAGGTTTTTTATTCTTCCTGATGGGTCCAGAGACATCAGTAGTCATGCAGGACAAGCTGGCCAAGTGTCAGGATATGACCCAACCTATACCTCACTACTTCATCAAGTCCTCCCACAACACATACCTAACAGGTCACACACAAATTTTACTTCAGCATCAAAATTATTGGATCAAACAATTAATCTTAGAAAGCATACAATGAAAGAATAAGCTGTCAAATGCAAAGACATCTAATAGACGTGTTGCTCATCCCTTATGATTTACATTATCCTGACACATCTTACTGCTAGCTCACATTATTGTAGTCTTTAAAGGTCATTTTTTCCTTTAGACTTGTAACAAATTAATGCATTTACAAGTTTTGACGTGTTTTTTCCCCCTCCCTGTTCAGCTGGTCAGTTCTCTGGCGTATCGTCTCCAGAGATGTATCGTCAGTGCCTGTTGTCTGGATGCAGGTGTCTGGAGCTGGACTGCTGGAAAGGAAAACCTCCAGATGAAGAGCCGATCATTACTCATGGCTTCACCATGTGCACTGAGATCCTTTTCAAGGTAGTTTCAGATGTTGTTGGCAGTTTTTGGCTATCTTTTTTTGGTTCATCATGGATATTGCACAACGTAAACAACCCAAATTCTCAAGAAACTTGCAAAAAACAGAATATCAACCTTTTAAAAATTCAAAAGATGTGGTTATTTATTCATGCTTGTTTGAAACAATAAGCAAAACTACTGAGAGCCTTCAAAGGTTTAACGAAAAGTAAGACACAAACACACAAGGGCTGGCTGACAGGGAGGCAGGCGTTACCCTCTCACACTCAACATTTCCTTTTAAGGACAGCTGCAGCTGCACAGTCTCAGCGGCCCATGTGCACCTTGGTTAAGTTTCTTTTAGTCGGAAAGAGGTGCTCAGCATTGAAACAACTTGAGTTTTCATTGTGTTTCTGTAGATTTTCAAACAACTGTTAAACAGACTGGTAGTAGAGCTTTACACAATGGAAAACTGTTTTTTCTTTTTTTTCTTTTACATGTGGCTCGTAACACTGGGTTTATGTATTTTACAAAATCCGGAGCAATATCAGACAACCTTTTTTCCCCGAGCTTGCAGTGAACTTCCTACAATGAATATAGAGTTTGCCTTTCAAAACTCCTTGGATACTTTTGAAGACAGAGCTGTAAGAGCTGTAATATGAGGGGAATGGCAGCAAGTCACACATTATTGCTCAACTTGGTCCCAGAAATCAATCTTTTAATTCCAGAAATTAATTAACAAATTTATTGACTTCTAGGAAAGCAGTTTACATGGTTGAGAAAATAAGTTGTAAATTTCTGGAGGGTTCTGGAAGGTAACATGTAAACAAAGGTGTTAAATACTTTGTTACCTTACTCATGTAGAAATTTTGGGTATTTATACTTTACTGAAGTAATTATCTTTGGGCCTACTTTTTACTTTTACTCCTTACATTTTCACGCAAGTATCTGTACTTTCTACTCCTTACATTTTAAAAATAGCCTCGTTACTCTTGTTTCATTAAGTCTTTTATTAAGAAGACAACTAAAAAATGCGCCAACTGGATAGAATTTCACAGTGGTTTGATCATAATTTTAAACATCTACCATTCGGACACTTGTATGCGATCCATTGCGTACTGTGCACACGGGGTCCTGTTAACCGAATATTTTCCATATTAGTCCGTTTTTTTTTTGACAACAGTGACGGAAAATCCAAGGCCACTTGTCATTTTGATAGATTATAATTCACACCCCTGACCATTTAGTGCAGACGTGCAGAGATTTTTAGGGTGGAGTTAAAGCGCGGAGTACAAGTAACTGAATCAATAAATGAATAATAAGAAGATTCCCATGAAGCGATCTGAGCATCATCTCAGACCGGGAGGCTTTGGAACGTGACTGTTACTGCGCTTCAAAGAGCCCGGTGTTGTGCCAAACACCCGTGCGAAAGAACGTATGCTCCGACATTTTCTGCTGCTGATATGAAGCTGGGTTCAGAGAGTCTTTCCGACCTCTGATCACTTGAATCAGAGAAATGTTCCCTGATTTCAAAACTTTGGCTGAAGTGGAGCTTTTAGTTCCAGTCTCCAGTGCGGATTCAGCCTCTAGAACAGTGGTTCCCAACATGAGGTTCCTGCGCCACAAGGGGGTCATTAGAGATTGCAGGGGTCTGCACAATCTCGTCTGTGCTGAGGTTGCAAGACTTTTGGTGGCACTATTCTTAAGTTTTTTATCTATCTATCTATCTATCTATCTATCTATCTATCTATCTATACACATAAACCACTTCACAGCCCAGTCAGGACAAAGCAGACGTGTTGCTGAGTTCAACATGTCAGTGGTAGAGACTCAGGCAAATGCAGCATTACAATATTTATAGGCAACTAGTCATCATCATTTCCACTCCATGAAACACATATTAATGCTCAGTAGTCAACATACGGTTGTTTAATGTAATTGCATTGCACTAAAATGAATACATTTTAATGGACATATATGCAGCTGAAACAGGCAGCCTAGTGTATCCTAAATGTTTCAAAATTAACATTTTTATACAACATTATAATAATTATGACCTTTCTTTTTGCGGGGAGGTGTGGCTTAAGCTTTATTCTTTAATGTGATTTTTTAAATTACATTACTCTTACTTTTATACTTAAAGTAGTTTTGAATCCAGTACTTTTTTACTTTTACTTGAGTAAAAACTTGACTTGATACTTTAACTTCTACAGAAGTCTTTTTAAACCCTAGTATCTATACTTCTACTTGAGTATTGAATGTGAATACTTTTGACACCTCTGCATGTAAAAAGTAGTAGAAGGATCCATTAAGTACCAGATAGTAAACAGGAAGTTCCAGCAAGTAATCTATATATTACAAGAAAGTATTCCACAAATTCTGGAATGTCTCCTGGAAGTTTTAGTAACTTAGTTCTAAGTTCTGGGAAAGTAACCCGCATGTTTCAGGAAAGTAACATTAAAGCTCCGGATGGTTCTGAAAGTAATACTTTAGTCCTGGTAAGTACCAGAAAAGAAACAGAAAACACCAAAAAATGATCAAGATATTTCACCTGTGAGATCCATGCGAAGTAATAATCTGCAACCTGTGGAAGATTAACTTTTGATGGTTTTGGAAAGTAACATGTAAGATTATTAACGCAATCTCCAATAACCTCTATGCTTCAGGGAGATACGTTCTTGGAACATAATGTGCAATTTCTGGAGAGTATCCAGTAAGTTCCCAAATAATAAACTATAAATTCTGAAAATACCTGGAAAGGGTCTTGTGACTACCAGAAAGTAATCTAGAATTTCTGGAGAGTAACCTGAAAGGTCCAGGGAAATAACCTGTAAGATATTGGAAAGTAACATGCATGTTCCAGGAATACACCCCACAAGTTTAGTAAATTTCCAGAAAGTAACTCATAAGTTAAAGGAAGGTTATCTGTTACTTGTGTGTACGTTATGCCAAAAAAAAGGAGAGAAAGTAATCTACCTAGTTGAGTAACATAACCTGTAACTGCTGAAAAGTTCTAGACAATGACCTGCCAAAGCATCCTGTAAGTTCTAGGAAAGCAAAGTGTGAGTTCAGGGAATGTGCAGTTTGTAACTACAAATGTCTACACATAAATTGAACAAATAAGTTTTGAAAAGATGTAAAAAATACTTTGTTGTTTGTGTCATTTAACAGGATGTGATAGAAGCCATTGCTGAGAGTGCATTCAAGACCTCAAAATATCCTGTCATTCTCTCATTCGAGAACCATGTTGACTCGTAAGTTTTTTTTTTAGCTCTTTTGTTTAATACTCAACATCATTTTCAAAAAAGTAATATTTATAGAACATAATGGTGATGCAGTTAGGCCTTTTGAGCAGATCTTTCAAAATAAAAGATGTTTTTCTGATTTGTTTTTAGGGTGAAACAGCAGGAGAAGATGGCTAACTACTGCAAAACCCTATTTGGTGATGCTCTGCTATCAGAGCCTCTGGAAAAATACCCTGTAAGTTTATTCCTGCAATATAACTCTTGATCAAATAAAAAAGAAAGTTAAGATCTATTTTCTAAGAAATTGTTAAACAATCCCTGTCTAACACATTACATGCAGGAAGGTGTTATTAAACAGAAGCTCAGTTGAGTTTTGCAATCTGAACACACAAGTGAAGTTAATAAATGGCAGAATTTAAACTTTAAAACTGCAGGTTTTCTTATCTCTGTCAGGTAAGACCATTGCAGCATCATGGATGCATTATGGAATAATGTTTGTTGACCTCATAATATTAAAGTGTCTGTATTTCAGAGCCAGAGCTATTTTACTGCCAATTAACATCAAGAACATAGTGAGGATTTTTGAATATACTAATTCACACACTTTTTCTAGATTGTTCCATTTCTGACCCGTCTTCCTACATTCAGCTCTGACAGTGCAGGATCAAAAATGCTGACTTGGTTTAAGATTAGTATTAACCACATTTTGGGCAGATTTGGGTGTTTTAAGTCTTCAGATCATAAAGTCTTCTGATTTTTAAAACATAGACTACCAAAACCAAAGGCCTTTTACCCCCAACGTGTCAAGTGACGTTGATAATATTCAGCACATTAACTTTCTCTTATAAAGGGACTTTTGATTAAATACCTTTAAAAATATAACAAATAATTTAAAAAGTGTTGAACTATTGCGAAAAATCTCTTACTGAATTTACTTGAAGTCATTTTCTTCCTATCGCCTGTATCAAGCTGAAGCCAGGCCAACAGATCCCGAGCCCATCTGAACTTATGGGCAAGATTCTCATAAAGAACAAGAAGGGCAGCCATGAGAAACCAGCCCAGACTAAGAAAACCAGTGCAGCCGTCACCGACCAGCCTGCTTCAGCCGAACCCACCCAGGATCCGAACGCCTCTTCCCAGGAGGAAAGTAACTCAGCCACTCCCACCCAGGAAAACCAAGGTGCACTCTTAATATCCAGAGTGATAAATCAAACAATACAATAAAATACGGTCTAGGTTCAAATACTTACAATAATGACATTTATATTGAAAGCTGAGGGAGAAGTAGCTGCAGAAGACAACGAGGAGCAAGAAGATACTGAAGAACAGGATGAAGAGAAAATGAAGACATCAGATGAGGTGAAATGCGAAAGTTTCATCTGTTTCAACTAAGAAAAGCCCAAACATCAGTTAACTTCCTGTCAATTCCTTAACAGGGCACAGCTGGACAGGAAGTGACTGCATATGAGGCGATGTCATCCATAGTAAACTACATCCAGCCCAACAAGTTCATTTCTTTTGAAAATGCCAAAAGTATAAGATTAGCGCATACTATTAAAATGGGTTTTTCAGAATTTTGTTAAAGATGTAAAAGTCAGAAGCGTCTTTCTCCTGTTTATTTCCTCTGTTTTGCAGAGAAAAACAAGAGCTATGCCATCTCATCCTTTGTGGAAACCAAAGGGGAGGCAATGATTGCCAAGACTGCTGTTGAATTTGTCGAGTATCCTTAAAAAGAGCTCCAGATGTTATCCTGCACTTAAAAAGAAGATTAGAAAATATCTAGTTAATACAGAAAGGGTTAAAAACCTGAAAATATATTTCCTAAACCTTATATTTTTTAGATACAATAAGAGACAGATGAGCAGGATTTACCCCAAAGGAACAAGAATGGATTCTTCCAACTACAGCCCTCAACCTTTTTGGAATGTTGGCTGCCAAATGGTGGCCCTCAACTATCAGACAATGGGTACCTTTCAAAGTTTCACTCAGGAGCCTCAAATATTATAGACACATCCGACTTAGTTGCTTATTAATTACATTTCTTTTTTCCATCTTGAAGAGTAACTTCATTTGTTTGCCACTGGAGGTCAGTGGTGTACCTCTCTGTGCTGCACTGACCTCTGCTGAAATCTGTGTAATCTCCCAATTTTCTTTTTACCACTGAAGACAAGTGGTATAAATTACCTTGTTTATGTTTTCAGATTTCCCCATGCAGCTGAACATGGCCTTGTTTGAATTCAACGGCAGAACAGGTTACCTCCTGAAACATGATGTGATGCGCCGCAGCGATAAAAAGTTTGATCCCTTCTGTGACAGAATTGACACCGTAGTTGCAAGCACTTTGACCATAAAGGTATGCTTAAAACTTCTTATCTTTCCTATTTACAGACCTACAGAGTTGAGAACAGGATGGAGCTCAACCTTTCAGCATGACAACAGACATTAAAAGCAGTCAGACCTGCAGTGAATTGGGTTAGATCCGGGGTGCCAAGTTCCACTCCTCAAAAGCTACTCTACTTTCAGCCTTTCTCCAAAACACCTGAATCAAATGAATGGTTAATCACCAAGCCTCTGGAGAACTGAATGCTGATTAAGGAAATCATCTATTTGACTCAGGTGCATTGGAGAGGGGATGCATATAAAAGTTGCAGGAAAATAGCTTTAGGCCCTGTCTACATGGAGATGAAACCAGGTGTGGCAGCAAAGATATTTAATCAAAAAGGTGCCTCATTCACAAGGAGGCAGCATTTTAGGACACCATAAACGATCATGTTTGAAACCGTGTCCCAGGGTAGGGACATCTCACAACGCCGGCTCCGTTGTTTCCATGATTATGAGCTCTCCGGCATTTATTCTGAGTGGATGATGTGGCCACCCTATTCCTATGTTTAACACGCATGCGCAACTCTGTGATAAAGTAAACAAACATGGCACTGTATGGTGTTGTGGTCCTAATAAAGCAAATACTGACCTTTTATGATCCTAGAATAGGATTTACTGTCCCTCCTCTATTACCAGAAGCAAAAAATGGATCTAGAGAATCACAGACACCTTATGCTTTTGAACAAAGCTCTCATTTTAAGCTAGATTTGTTTTTGCCACCAGGTTGATTGCGCATGGTCAGTTTTCTTTTCTGTGTTTCTCTGGCAGCATGTATGTACTATTTAAGGTGGTTTGTGTGAATTCATGCGGACAAACGTTTTAATTATTGTGGTGCCGTTTTTACAGACTGTGTTTTTGAAACTATACCCGTTTTGTAGAGCAGGCCTTAGAGGACTGGAGTTGTGCATGCCTGGTTTAAATCAATGCACATATATGTGTGAAAAATCTTAAATCCTGCTGCTAATCTGTTACAGAATTTAAAAATGGAGGCTCTGAATCTAATCTGATCTATTTAGCAATTTTTCAAGAGGGATAGGCAAAAATGTACATCTCTAAATTTGCAAAGATGACAGAGACATATAGCCTACATGACTTTAGTATTGACTAAAAGGGGCTTTATACAAAGACATACCTCAATTTTCTGCTAAAATTTTTGAAAGCCATCATTGTTCTCTACTTTGTGTTGTTCTTACACACAAAAATCTTAAGGTATAGTGAAGTTTGTGGTTTTCATGTGACAAAATATTAAAAGTTCAAGGGATGTTAATACTTTTCCAAGGTCCTGTATAAACGCCAAACATTTGCCATATAGTAATGCTATGTTATTTATGGTACTGCATTGAAAAGGTTTTTTTGCAAGTGCCATTCTGAGGACTAATTTAGCCTCTATAGTTCTGGGAAGTGTGTTTGTGTTTTGTTTTGTTTTTGATTCAGAGTACAATATCAGCTTCCAGCTGTGATTGAAACATGTTTCCTGGTAATTTATCAAACCTTACATCAGAGAAAACCTTGGATCTATTAATATCTACTCTTTCATCAGCATGCATGGGCACAGCATCATTCATCAATGCCATCATTCATTTCGTACCTGTGTGTTACCAAATCTCATGCACCTGTCCCAACAGATCTATTCAGGACAGTTTCTTTCCGAAAAGAGTGTGAAAACTGGAGTTGAAGTGGAGGTGATTGGGCTGCCAGGAGACCCAAAGAAGAAATATCGCACCAAGTGGTCCACAACACCAAACGCAATTAACCCTGTGTGGAATGAGGAGCCTTTTGTTTTCGAGAAGGTGGGTACTGCAGCACTAAATGGGTTCCAAAGAGCATAACATGCATCTCAGCTCTCAAACTGAATGTGTGTGTCATTTATAGATCCTGCTTCCAGAAATGGCTTCTTTAAGAATCGTTGTCCATGAAGAGAATGGCAAATTTGTAGGACACAGAATAATCCCTGTCGATGCCATCCAGTCAGGTCTGTGAACCTGAGCTGTTCAAGCTGCACTTGGTTGAAAAAGGGTTGTTGTGTTTATTAAAATTAAAAATTTTATATATGCCCCGCAGGTTTCCATCACATCTGCCTGCGCAGTGAAAGCAACATGCCCCTCACTCTGCCTGCTCTCTTTGTGTACATAGAGGTCAAGGACTACATCCCTGCTGCCTTTGCAGGTGTTTGGCTTTTTGTTTTGTTTCCAGATTAAAAGATTAAAGCCTGCCATCAATGTAACTGCTAACAACGAGGGAAAGAGTAAACATAATTAGGAGACGTGGAAAGTACAGGCACATCAAAAACTGTCCATATAATATAGATTTTTGTAAAAGTTTATTTAATAAAAAAATTAAACCAGTTTATTTTTATATTCATTACATGCAGAATAATCTATTTCAAGCATTAGTTTTGTTAAATTTGAGGATTATGACTGTTTCCATGGCACTCTGCATTGATGCAGTAACATGAATGCACGTTCTGTAAATAACAAAAAACTAAGAATTCTGTATTAAAAAGTTACTCTTAAAATTGGTCTGTAAAATGTATCCATATAATATGTTTCAATTTTTGTATGGAATTACCAAAATGAAACTACTTTCAAATGATATTCTTACTTACTGGGATACAGCTGTGTGTTTGTAAGGGTTTCAGTGACTAATGTCTTTCCTTCCTTACTCAGATTTCACAGATCTCTTATTTAATCCAACAAAGGACACAGAGAACACATCAAAGACCCCCAAAGAGGTAAAATTATGTCCCTTTATTTACTATAGAAAAACCTAACGGTAGTGATTCTATTCCTGGAAGATGAGTCTTGTTTTCCAACCCCTGCAGTCGTCATCCAACTATGTCTCTCCATTTGAATTGCCTCTTGTGGACCAACCCCCTGCTGGAAAAGCCAAGGAAATTGAAGCCCCTGCTGAAGGTAATACACTCTTATTTAGATTTTTTATGACTCAATCAGGTATCAGTGCCTTATTTATGATTCCTTTACTTCTCAGAAAAAGCTGTATCTAAAACAAACACTGATGAAAGTGCCAGTCCATCCCAGTCTCCTTCTGAAACCTGTGCAGAAGAACCTAAAGAGCAGCCTGAGCAGTCTCAAACCCTTGATGCAACTCCTGCTGAAAATGCTGGACCAGAGGAAGGAAACCTTGAGAATCAGTCTCCTCCTGAAACCACTCCAATCGAGGAGGTTGACGCTGAAAAAGAAATGGCCTTAAAGTCAGAGACGGCTGATGAAAACCGTAAGTCTGACAACAAAGAAGCATCTGAGACATCTGCACCTGCTTCTGAAGAACAAACTCCTGCAGAAGACGCATCGGTCAGCATGGCATCAGAATCGGCAGGATCAAGTGACTCATCTCAGTCACCAGCTAGTAGTGAAGGTAATAGTAAAGTGATTCATGTGCTGCCTTCACCACATTTTCTCTCCTCTATCTTTTCTGTTAGTAAAGCTTGCAGAGAGGTAAATTATAAATGAATTTTGAAAGTCTTTTTTGTTGAAGTTTTATTAAGATTCCTGCAGCATTTCTCTGTCTCATTTTGCTGCAGAGCCTTGCACTGTGACTGTTGAGCAACTAACACAGCACAAAAACTATCTAAAGGTCATCAAGCGTCAGGAGAAGGACATGAAAGAAGCTGAAAAGAAATATCAGAAAAAAGCAGAAGATCTGATTCAGAAATACTCTGACTCCTTCAAGACTATCAAGAAGAAAGTTTCATTGAAAAAAAAAGAGTATGTGGATATTTTTCCTCTTGTTTTAATGGAAAACAGCAGACTGTTTGACCAAAGCAGATTTTCGTCGTGAGTGGGTGTTCAGAGATCCATTGGTTCACTTATTTGTGGTGTCCAAGCACCAAAGACAGTTCTCCTTCCTGCAGAGCAGTGCTGAATATTCTGACCAACTAAGGAAGTTGTTTCGGTTGGGGTTATTAGCAAGGCATTTTTAGATGCATACATAATGTTATGCAACTAACAACTTTTCTTAGCTGAACATTAAATGATGCATAAAAATCACTAAGAGTTTTGCATGCAGTATTTTTTCCATACAAAGAAGCAGCCTTGGCAAGCTGTGTGCTTATTAACCCTGTCTTTGCAAATATACTTTTTGTTGTGATATGTGTCCACCAGGGGAGGGGACAATTCTTCTGACAACAGTGTGAAAAAAGAGCGTGTCCAGGAGCAGAAGGACAAAATGCAGACTGAGCTACAGGCTCTGTGGACAGAACAGTGTGATCAGATGAAGAAAAGGAAAGAGCAGTGTGCTACAGAGGTAAGTCAGTTACAGCTCACAAAATCATCTGTATAACTATTCATTCCTAATGGACTTTTTTGCACTTTCAAATACACAAATGTCCATGTATGGTATCATTATTTTATGTAATGGAAAAACACAAAGCGATGTATAACTGTGAGGTGGAAAAGTATGCATAGTTTTGTGAGATGTTTATAAATAAAAACCTGGAAAGTGTGTTGTGGATTTCTATCTACCTTCTGTAGGTTTGCTGTGTCCCCTAAAAGTAACTTTAAACAGACTTTAAACAGGACGTCTTATCTCTTTTATTCAACAATGGGCTTCATCGAGGGTAAAGATTTGTTTTGTGGAAAACAATAGTTCTCCTGTAAACAGTTTGTCCCACCTGAGCTATTGGTCTCTGCAGCTTTTCCAGAGTTATGGGCCTCTTCGATGTTTTCCGATTAATGGTCACCTGTCATCTTAGGTGGTTAGCCATATCTTGGTAGGTTTGCTCATATGCCATGGTCTTTTCATTTTTTGATGATGGATTGAACAGTGCTCTGGCTGGTGTTCAGAGTTTGGCATGTTGTTTTATAACCTAAACCGCACATTAAACCTCTCCACAACTTTATTCCTGATCTATCTGGTATGTCACACAGTCTTGATGTAAACTATACATATATACTATACCATACCATACCATATTTCTATAGAATTAATTTACACAGTGGTGGTAGTTATTTACAAACTGGAGTAAACTCTAAAGACAGTTGGTTAAATTTTACTTTATTTAGTGGTATTAAAGTGAAGGGGGCTGAATAAAAATGCACAACACACTTTTCAGATTTCTACTTGTTCGCCTATCACATACAATCCTAATAAAAGACAATGAGATTTGTGGTTGCAATGAGGAAAAAAGCTGAAACAGTGAATACTTTACTGAAATATTGTAGTTTGAGAATCACATTGCAAATAAGGTAAACAATGTCAAATAACATTCTGTGGCACATGCAGGGTTTGAAAGGCTTTTTTTTCTGTTATCGTTTTATCTTCTGCTCCTACAAGAGCCTGCATGGGCAGCAGGGAGATTTCTGTCTACCCCATTCAAGATAGACAACAAGCTTTTATTTAAATGGCGTCAGGAAGGCAGTGTAAGTGCTTTTAAGGTGACTCACCCTGCACCAAATTGAGCACTCTGAGATAGAAGTTTTTAAAAACAGAAGCACATTTTAGCAAGTGACGAACATGGGGACTCAGACGTGAGAGCAGAGTGGAAACAGAAAGACAAAAATACTACGAGAACAACAAAAAAAATCTAATAAAGGCTTGACAGTTAGTAGATAAAAATACCTGCTTCCTGGTAAACACACCAAAATATTCCACTTTTGTCATGCATAGATAAATAATAAAAAGGTAGTTGATTTCATTTATGCAACCTGAGGATTATAATAAAGAATTTGTTCATCTTGTCATTTCTCAAGGTGGTATGTTATTAATTAGTTTTAGTGCTTTAAGAACATATTAGAAAGGGGCAAGTGTGATTTAGAATATATAAAAAATATCATTTATTGTCCCATGGTGGGGAAATTCAGTTGTAACAGCAGCAATTTAACAGGCAATTAAAGCATGTAGATTTACACAAAAATATATATTTTAAATGTATTAGGAATAATAGTATACTGTACAGTAGAGGCAAAACTGCAACACCATATTGTGCAGTTATTAAAAATAGAAATGGCATACTCAGATCCCAGATATGTGCAACTGAGCAGGATCACTTAAAAATGTTTTCAAAATGTGCATCTGTATTTGTGCATTAGAAAATAACAGACTATTCACAAGAAGTGAGAAATATAAGTGTCTATAAAACTTTGTTTTCAATTTTTTAGCTGCAGATTTGGAAAACAATTTCCAACTCCAACTATCACTAATCAATAAATGAAAACCTTGTTAATTAAGTTAAAGTGAAAAACAACCTTAAATATAATTTTTTATCCATGAATAAAAACAGTTTCATTGTCCTGTTTTATAGTTGAATCCAGATAATTACATAGTCATAAACTTTTTTTTAATGTTATTGTCTAACATTAACTCTGACTAAACGTTTCCTATTTTAGGTTATTAGGATCACCAATGTTATTTCTTTGCTAAATGCCAGAATAATGAGACATATCATTTTTTGAATATTTTATTTTCATCAAAGTCTCAAGTTACCATGATTACACTATGATCACACTTTTAAAACTTCCAGCTGATTTTAAATCCCCGGCACCTCAATTTTTTTTTTTAACCTTTTTGTCTGAAAGCAAATATAATCTCTTTTGTTCGGAAATCTACCTACCGTATGTCTTTCTCCTCTTTAAAATATGCAAACTGGCCAAACTTCTCGAGTCTCAATCAGACTTTGTGTCATGCTTCGGATACTTGGGTATTTTAACTGATGATTCTCTTTCTTTTACCCCACATGTTCATCAGCTGGTCAAAAGACTGAAATTTAAGCTAGGTTTTTATTTCAGGTTAAATCATGTATTTCATTAAAACCAAAAAAAGACTGACTGCTGCTACCTTTCTGTCAGACGTTTTGTATATGCATGCCTCGTCTCAGTGTTTGCGTGTTCTTCACACTGTATCACGGCGTTTTGAAGTCTATTAATAATTTTACATCACCAATCCATCATTACTCATTACATCAATGGATGGTGCTAAAAACCAAAGATAAAAATCTCCTTGTATCAATGGATGGTAGCCTACTTCTTAAACTAAAAAAAAGCAAAGATGAAAAATCTCCTTACATCAATGGATGGTGCTTCTTAAACTAAAAAAAGCAAACATAAAAAAATCTTTTAAACAAATATTAATTACATATCATCATGAAATGAAATCTTAAAAAGGAGATATTTTAAACTTCTGCCAGCATTTTCTTGATTGTATTCAAACTGAACTCAGCCAAATATAGAGATGTAAATTACAAATATTTTATTCTTCAGTTTTGTGCTTCTTTATTTGTCCCTAAGAGCATGAAGTGGTCCATTAGCCACATTACACTATGAACATAAGTTGGTTATTTTTGCTACAATTGATTATATCAAGATGTTTGGACCAATTATTCTGTTATTCTATTATTATAGGGAGGATTTTAAAATTAGAATCTGAAAGAGAACATCTGAATGCTTTTTTTATTTAAGCCCCTCTCTTATCTAGCGACCACTTACTCATTTCTCCACTGATTTTTTTTTGAACTCTGTGTAAAATCACCTTTCTCCTGCACCAGCTAATTTTACCTCTCTTTGTTGTGCTTCTTGGATCATGAGAAAATGCATTTAGAGGGTCCTTTTATTATGCATCAGACTGAAGTTCTCTTACTAATTTTCTAAATGTATTTAAGGGCACAATGGCTCAGTCAGTTGATATTATAACTCTGGTCAAACTAATTTTTCTCAAATTACCATTTTAAACATTAGACTTCTGCTATTAAGAACTACTCATGCCTCATTTAGGTCTTCACACTCACTAAGATTATGCCGCTTTGTTCTGTTGCAACAGAGACTTGCTAAGCTGTTGGAGATGGCCATGGAGAGACACACCATTGAGCTGAAGACCCTAGAAAGGTGCGGTCACACATGCAAAACAATTATAACATGATGGACACCTGAAACAGGCTTTGCTGAGTCCGAGTCCCGCTGATACTTCAGTGTGAATGACTATGTGTGCATGTGTCATCTGAGGTGAAAATCTTGACATTTGGCAAAGAGAACATTGAAAACTGAATGAATCACCTCAGCAGGCGGGTCTTCCAATGTCCCTGGCTGGCTTTTGGTGTTAGGTGTGTTTTGTGCAAAGTCCCCAGTGGGCAGATGGTTAGTTCAGGACAGTTATTATCCAACAGGTGTTTGAAAAACAGCAGGGAAGCAAAAGCTGCTCTGATAAGGTCACACCAGAAACACCAAGCCTTTCAACTGTTATTCGGAGATGAAGGATTTACAAAGTTACTTTTTTACATTCTCCACAGTTGTTTTCCCTTTTCATTTTAGTGAAGCAAAAGAAAAGAAGAAATCACTTAAATGTTCCTCCACAGAGAAGTCAAAGTAAGTTAAAGGTCTTAAATAAGTTTTGTTTGTCTTCATAGTTTGTTAGTTTTGCAATCTGAAAGTGAAATGAAATGAGAGTTTAACCAATGAAAAGCAATTCACTCCTAAAAACTGGCTTATATAAAGTGCTGTTTCTTTTTCATTGCATACCTGCGATCTCATATAAATTATCCTTATTTACTTTAGTGACAGCAGCCCCAGAACTAAACTCTACCAGGGCCTGAAATGAATTTGCCAGCTTTTTCACTGAAAAGATTCTAACAATTAGACGGTCAATCTGTACCTCAATATCGAACCCACAACCAGTGCCATCCCCAATCAACAACAATGTAGAGAAAATGTCTGAATTCCACGAATTAAACCAGAACAGCCTTGAAAAAATCATTATCCAATTAAGCTACTCCTCCTGCTGTCTTGATATCCTACCCACAGCTTTTCTAAAGAAGGTTCTTCCTGTTATTGGGTCTGATCTTGTTCAAATAGTGAACTCATCCCTGCTATCAGGTGTCTTCCCTCAGGCTTTAAAAACAGCAATTATTAAACCACTGCTAAAGAAGAAAAATCTGGACAACACATTAATGCAGAACTAAAGGGCCAATCTCTAATCTTCCATTCATCAGTAAGATTATTGAAAAAGCTGTGTTTCAGCAGTTGAATAGCTTCATAACAATGACAAACTGTTTTGATGTTTTTCATTCTGGTTTCCGTGCTCACCACAGCACAGAGACTGCCCTCATCAAAGTATTCAATGACATCCGCCTAAATACAGACTGTGGTAAAACCACAGTGCTGGTTCTGTTGGACCTCAGTGCAGCATTTGACACTGTTGATCATGATATTTTATTGGAACGATTGGAGAGCTGAGTCGGACTCTCTGGTACAGTACTTGGCTGGTTCGAGTCTTACCTAAAGAACAGGGACTTCTTTGTTTCAATAGGAAACTTTTCATCAGAACGAACAGAAATCACATGTAGGGTGCCCCAGGGCTCCATCCTGGGGCCCCTCTTATTTAATATTTACATGCTCCCACTAGGCAACATTATAGCAACCAATAACATTAGCTACCATAACTACGCGGATGACACTCAGCTCTACATAACGATGTCACCAGGTGACTCTGAACCCATTCAAACCCTAAATCAATGCATTGACCAAATAAATGGATGGATGTGCCATAACTTTCTCCAGCTGAATAGAAACAAAACTGAAGTGATTATTTTTGGACCCAAGGAGGAACGATCAAGAGTCAGCACACAGCTTCAGTTAATACTGCTAGAAACTACTGATCAGGCTCGAAACCTAGGTGTAGTAATGGACTCAGACCTGAACCTCCAGGGTCACATAAAGGCAATAACAAGGTCAGCCATCTATCCCCTGAAGAACATTTCTAGGATTAAACGACTGATGACGACAGGACCTAGAAAAACTCATCCATGCGTTTATCTTTAGTCGGATTGATTACTGCAACAGCATCTTCACAGGTCTGCCTAAAAAGTCAATCAGACAGATGCAGCTGATCCAGAACGCTGCCGCTCGCGTCCTCACTAGAACCAGGAAAGTAGAGCACATCACCCCAGTTCTAAAGTCCTTACACTGGCTCCCTGTAGCTCAGAGAATAGACTTCAGAATACTCCTACTAGTTTTTAAATCATTACATGGCTTAGCACCAAAATATGTTGAAGACCTGTTGTCATGGTACCAACCACCAAGACCACTCAGGTCCTCCAACTCTAGCCTACTAAACATTCCTAGACTCAGAACTAAACATGGAGAAGCAGCTTTCAGTTTCTATGCTCCCCTTATCTGGAACAGACTTCCTGACGAGTGTAGAGCTGCTGAAACTCTGAACTGCTTTAAATCGAGACTAAAAACGCATCTGTTTAGAATTGCCTTTGAGTAAATGCTTGATGTCATATGTATGAAATGTGTTCATGCTCTCTTGCTTTTTTGATCTTTCTCTTGCTTTATTGTGTATCATGTGTAATATGTTTTTCTTTTACTTTTAATTTCCAATGTTATATTCCATGTCTTTTGTTTTTGTTTTTTAAATCACCAAATCATGTAAAGCACCTTGAATTACCCTGCTGTTGAAAGTGTGCTATACAAATAAAATTGCCTTGCCTTGCCTATTTAGGCTGAAAAGGGCCATGAGCACTGAGATGCTGGATGAGACCAGTCAATCTGATAATGCTGTAAGTGAACAACAGCACCTAACCCTACACTTTATCATTCACACTCATCTCCCAATTTAATAGGTACACCTTGTTAGTATCGGATTGGATCCCCTTTTGTTTTTGGAATTGACCTTATTTTGTTGTGGGATATTTTCAACAATGTGTCAGAAAGATTCCTCAGAGATTCTGGTCCATGTTGACATTAGGGCATCACGTAGTTGCTGCTGGTTTCCTTGACTGCACATCGATTATGCAAATCTGACGTTCCACCACATTTCAAAGATGCTCTATTGGATTTGAGATCTGGTGACTGTGATGATTTGAACTTTGTGACATGATACATTATCCTTCTTGAAGTGAGAGTCAGAAGATGGACTGAAAGAATTTTGGGTAGGCTGTGGCATTTAAAGGATGCTCAGTTTGTACTAGATGCTCAAAGTGGGCAAAAAAAACAACCCTTACACCATTACACCATCATGGCTGTCCATTTTCTAATTTGCCAACCTTGGGATAAACCTTTTGATTAGCTAGACCTTGGGTAAAGGTTGAAGTACTCCAGGCTATGCGTCGATTTGAAGTCTAGACTAATAAACCTAAAAAAACAAACAGGTTTTAACTTGTTCATATTGGTGTTTTGAACAGATAATTATTTTCAATGTTGTGATTATGAAATACCTGCACATTTGAATAAAGTATGGAAGAAATGTTACCCTATAGGCATGTTACAACAAACATGTGCATTCGATACACCCACATGTTGCTTCCAGGATCACATACACACATTGCTGAGCTGTAAGTACTCCCACACATGAAAGAATCTGTATATCTTGTCAACCCACAGTGAGTTCTTATTCTCTAGCAAACCAACAGACTCTCTTCACCTTATGAATAAGGACAGCAGATCCCAACCATAGACCAGGCTTGCCCATTACTCAGAAGCTGCACACAGGGAACGAGTTAATGCATGTGTTGTCAATGACTCACTCAGCTCTGCTCCTGTTCCTCTAATCAGCTCATCAGGATTTAGATCTGATGCATCTGGGTTAATGACCAGGTCCTTTTACTGTGCACTGCAACGCAAAAGAAAAAGCTCCATCACCCTTCCACATGTTTGGGTCGCATTGCAGTTTAACCTGATCAACTTAATCAGCATTTATCCTTTAATTACCGCAACTATTTACATCACAATTGCTTGTTTAATCAGCAGTGGCACAGTATTGAGTGTTGGAGTGCAAGGGCTGAGTAATCTTACCGAGCAGGACCAATCGGTGACTTAACTGCATCGATCCTCTCTCTCAGGTTGCATCCCATGGGGATACGTACATACACTCACAGGGAGAAACATGAGCAGATAAACTACTTACAGTGAAAACAACTATATGCACATGTGTCACACTACATGCACAAACACACTCAAACCTGTTCACGGAGACTGAAAACCACAAATCAATAGAATGGAAGATGTTTTGTACTTTGCTTTGTTACAGTCTGCAGAGAACAGTCCTCAACAAGAGGCTCTGATGAAGAAACAAGCTGCTACCCTGGAGGAAGTCAAGGGAATGTCTAATCAGGTACACACACTGACATCAAGAGGCATTTGTTTTTGACTCCGAACAGGATTTCTCACAGAAAAATGACACTGAACCAGAGATGACAACTTCCTTTTAGAAAAGTGTTCATGTCCCGTTAACTTTTCACATTTTGTCATTCTACAACCACACGCTTCTATGTTATTGGGATTTTATGTGATAGGCTAACATCATGTAGTTTGAATTAGACGGAAGAAACTGAATTTCAGCCTATTCTTACTTGCAAAATACTTCAAACTCGATTGGATGGATGGTGTTGATGGACATCAACTGAAGACTCTTGCCAAAGATTCCTTTTTGGGTTTAGACCTGGATGGACAGGGTACAGGTACAGGGTAAATATGCTGTGATCTAATCCAGTGTTACCCTAGTCCTAAAGGCACACTGCCCTACATGTTTTAGTGGTTTCCCTGCTTCAGCACACATAATTTCCAATATTGGCTGATTAACAGGCTTTCACTGAACTGCAATCATCTGAATCATGTATGTTAAAGCAGGGAAAACTGAAATTTGCAGGCCAGTGTGTCTTGAGGACTAGGGTTGAAAAACACTGATCTAATCCATTTCTCACAATTTATTACTTTGGGTTGATCCTACTAAAATGCACTGATGTTTGTGGTTGCTATATGTGGAAATGCTTGAAAGGTATGAATACATTTGCAATTCTATTAGGTGACTTCTGAAAGCAATTGTCTGCAATTAATTTTATTTAGTGGCATCAGTGTATTGGGAGATTAATACATAGGCCTACGCAACCCTACTCTTTAGATTTGCATTTGTTAAAAAATAAAGCCCATGTCTCATTTTCCTGCTCTGTTGAGGTTTGCACAAGGTTGTGCTTATCATGTTGGAATTAAACGTCTTGAGCCACAAGCAGAACACCACTAGGAGACAAGTTTCAAAAGTTTTTATTGAAACAATGAAAATGTGAAGATGATGATGAAGGCCACATGAATTGGGAACACTGCATAAGGAAATGGAGGAGAGCTGAACTTAAAGGTTTACCTGCAATTTAAAAATCTACTATAAATTGTATCCATGTCCCTAGAGATCCTGATTGTACCTAAATAGATGCCTAAATGTTACTTTTAATAATCTCTATTTAGTACATCTAAGGAATGTGTCAGTGAGACACATCTAGAATGTGACAAACAGCAAAACAAGCTCCCACAGCTGTAAATGATGTCAAACCTCTTTTTGTTGCAATTTTCTCTTGAATCGAAGCGATCTTGGCAGCTAAAGTTGCGAAAAGAGGCGCGAGATTGTTTAGACTTTGACGTGTAAAGACCAGATGGATCGTGGGTCTCATCAATAGTATTGGCTTATAAATGTAATTTGTGATGTTGTGAGAAGCAGTGGGGGGAAGTGCAAGTGCAAATAAACAAAGGGACGAATAAGGACCATTAAATGAGAGATTTCATAGAGGTAAACTTCTTTTTAAAATAAGTTCCTGCTATGTTTTTTTAACATCATCTGATATCAATATAAATACTAAAAAATTCCACTAGCAAGAATAAAAACCAAACCAAAATAAAATAAAAAATGTTTGTAAAATGTAATATTAAATGTCTTTTCTGGTTTGGAAAAAATTACATCACACCCACATTTTTTTGCCCTCTGAATACATGGGCATATCCAATCAGGTTCACATGATTGGAACATCATTATTAAGCATTTTCAAGAGCTGTTTTTGAGGCCCTCAGAATGAAGACTGTACCAACTTATGAAACTGACAAGGGATTTAACATACTCTCAGAAGAATTTGAAATCCGCATTCCACTATGTGGAAAATAGTCCACATGCAGATGTCACAGTGCAAACAAGTTTATGCTAAAAGAAGATTCCAATAAGTCATTACAGAACCTACATCAGACTTTTGCTTCTGTTTGTATGAAAGTGCATCTGTGTAAAATAAGAAATCAATTAAATTAATCTTTTATGGGTGATGTACAAAGAGCAAAACCTTTCCCTCTGAGAAAAACCCAGGCATAACTAAGATTCGTTGGAAGGGTCATAGTTTTGGGAAGATTTTCTGCTGCAGACCTAGGTCAGCTCACCAACATAGAATCCACTATGAATTCTAACATTTAGCAGGAACTGTTTCAGTAAATATGTAAGAACATAAAAAACAGAGTCTTTGCTTCTACACTGTAAGGTTCTCTTACATGTGATGCCAAATAGGACAGATCGAATGTTCCATATTTTAAAAATGCTGATATTCTAGTTGTAATGGAACATGAACACTACTTATCAACACTACTTACATTACTTTTATTCATTAATTTTTATCTTTGCATGTGTTAAACAAATGTTGTCCACATGCCTTCTTCACGCCTTACTTTTAGTGGAAAATCAGGCATCATCAGTTACTATTAATCAAAGTTAGCTGGTTTAGGAAGCTAAAAGTAACAGAACGTCCAAGAGGGGCCAAGAGCAAAGCAGACTTGTATGCCATAGTGGATTATGTGAAGGTGTATTATGAATCTTTAAACCATTGTCACTTTTGCATCAGGTGGTTATTTATACAAAGATGGACAAGGAAGTAAACTCACAGAGGAAGTAAAGGTAGGAGGTGGTTAGAAATGGGTACCTAGAACAAAACACATGAAGTGTTTCTGTTCAGAGTAACTTTATAAATTGTTACTGTAAAAATCGAAATAATTTTAAATCAGTTTGTTTTTTTTGCG
Source organism: Valencia hispanica (assembly GCA_963556495.2). Taxonomy (NCBI): domain Eukaryota; kingdom Metazoa; phylum Chordata; class Actinopteri; order Cyprinodontiformes; family Valenciidae; genus Valencia; species Valencia hispanica. The sequence goes on along the minus strand of OY747720.1, from coordinate 16,283,936 downwards.
CTGCCTTTCTTTTATATTAAACAGTTAATCCGACTCTTTCCAAATAATCGTTGGCTTCTGTAATAACTTCCAAATGAAAATAAGTCGACAGTTTAGAGGTTAATAATACACGGTTTTCATAAAATTCTTTGATGTTTTGGAATTGGCTCCTCAGACTCACTTCAACCACCAGATTTGACACTAATTTGTCTGGATTTACACTTACGGAAGAGTTCAAGAAGGTTTTCTACTGTAGCCAGCATTTTGCCAGCTTCTACATTATTAACAAAACCTCATCAAAAATCTTGAACTATCATTTTAATCCAGCTCCCCCATCATTGGGATTGAAGGGATTTTTGTTTGGCACCACAACAAAATATTCACCGAATATTCATTCATATTCATTTTCCAGTCAATAATAATAATAAAAACTACATCAAAGTCTGAATCTTTTTGGTAATTACTGTTTGATCTGTGTGTTTGCAGCTTATCCAGGAGGCTCTGAAAGAACATGCTCAGAAAATGAGATCACTGTGTCCAGAAGTGAGGAATGCTGTGAACCTCTGCGTTGGGTCACACTTTCCAGAATATGTCGATGAGGCCAGAGACACAAAGCCTCCCTGCGAAAGCTTCTATGGAAATGTTTTTGTGGGGTAGATGTACTTGTTGAATATTTGTCTCTCTTCTTTTTTGCCACTTATATTAATGCTTTCAGTTAGTTATATAACCTAAAACTGGAGCATTGCCATTAATGTGGATTATTAGCTGAGCTCTGAGTGATTTCAGACATTAGATGTGCTATTCATAGCAGGAGTATCCTTTAGGAAGTTAAAAGCCATTGATGTTGTCTCCTGGAATGTACTCTATACCGGAGTTAGATGGTTTTGAAATGTATTTTCTTTTGAAATATTGACTTCACTAAAAGCAAAATGGCTGTAGTTTCAGTCTCCTTTCTGCTCCCTGGGTTAAATATTAGAAATAAATGGAGCATTTAAAATAGTTCATCACTGGCTTCATTTTGAGTGGCCCCTTGATTTCTTGATTTTCTTGATTGTGTGATTTCACTTACTGCTGGAACATTGTAGACAGTTTTAAAGGTGGAAGCTGTCATAAATCCATTGCACTTGCATGTGCAGAAATTGTAGGACTAAAACAAATACAAAATCGACTGCATATCATTAGGTTATTATTACCCTAATTAATCTGTTGGTTCATGTTGTTATAGGTCTAAATCCAACTTTTTCCAACATATTTTACAATTATGCTTTCTAACAGAGCTTTTTAATTATTTGTACTAATGGATTAAAAAATAAAGTTTGTGGAAAAGCATAAAATGCTATTAAGAAAAAGGTCTGAATTTGCAGCCTTTTTGAATGAAAGCATTTAAATCTTTAAATCTTTATGTTTCCATGTCATGTTATCTTATTTTCAATCTACTCTTTTGGGGGCGTAGGTACTTGAAGAACTTGTAAGTAAGATTACTTACTTAAATAATCCTACTTATTTGGGACCTGTTTTTTTGTTTTCTTACTTATTTATTGGCTTAACATAGACCCTCTTCTAATAGATAAATGTTGTAAATCCCTTTATTTCAATGAAACTAGGGCAGCAAGTGCAACCACTTTTGCAAATGAGATGAAGTTAGACAGAAATCCATTCATCACTTTAAAAGTAACATTTGCATCAGTGGCATTGAGTGGCACAAATAAGATCATTTTCTGTTTTCTATTTCCTGGTGGACTTTGTAATGGCTCTGGGTGATTATAAAACTACAACACGTGTCACTTTACCTTTTCTTCAAATTAAAATACATACATTTACATTCTTGATGCATGTTTTGGTTTAATTTGCATAGAAAAATGCACACTATATTTTAATTGTTAAAACTAGCAGGTTTGAAATAGGCTGGTTTGGATATAACCAGAATATAATTTTTGATAGCACACAAACTTTAGAAATAGTGTGCTACCAGACAAATCCATAATATATATTACTGATAAAATTCTTTACGTCTGTGCTGCACACTACATGATACTGTCCAAATAAATATCAAAATGGTACCATGTTTATTACTGACCAGGGAAGAAAAAAATGAAATACTACAGCTCTGAAAAAAACAACTGTAAGACCACAGCAAAATGTTAAGCCTCTCAGATTTTACTTTTCATAGGTATGTGTTTGAGAAAAAAAATATTTTTTTTCTTCATTCTATGAAGTACTGACATGTGTCCTAAAATATCCCCTTAAAGTAATGCTATTAATTTGTGTAAATGTATACTTTAAATGACTCAGAAAACTGTTTTCAGACCTTAAATGATGCAAAGGATGTTGTTTTCATGAAACAGTTAAAGGAAATTCAAACTACCTCTATAAGCAGTTACCAAAGCAACCAGTTGCTTTCTTACATTAGTAGCAGCCATACAATAGCATTGTTTCTAATTGCTTTACTTCAGGGTTAGCTTTGTGACTCTTTGCACACACACACATACACTACCTGGCCAAAAGAAAAGTCACCACCTGGATTTAACTAAGCAAATAGGTATGAGCCTCCTGTTAGATAATTACTGCATGGGTGATTATCTTTCAGCTGACAACAAGTTGGTGCATTAAGTTGCTTTTCATTTCATCAACAACCATGTCGAAAGACACATCTCATGGTTATGGAAAATATGTTTGTGTGTTTGAGAAGGGTCAAATCATTGGCATGCATCAGGCAGTGAAAACATCTAAGGAGATTGCAGAAACTACTAAAATTGGATTAAGAACTGTCCAACGCATTATTAAAAAGTGGAAGGATAGTGGGGACCCATCGTCTTCGAGGTAGAAATGTGGCCGGAATTAATCCTGAATAATTGTGATCGGGAATCACTTAAACGTGTGTGAAATCAAATCGAAGAAAAACAACAATAGAACTCAGGACAGTTTAATAGTGAATATAAGAGCATTTCCACACGCACAATGCAAAGGGATCTTAAGGGATTGCGACTGAACAGCTGTGTAGCTGTAAGAAAACCACTGATCATTGAGGCAAACCGGAAGAAAAGGCTTCAATTTGCTAGAGAGCATGAAGATTGGACTCTGGAGCAATGGAAGATCATGTGGTCTGATGAGTCCAGATTTACCCTGTTCCAGAGTGATTGGCGCATCAGGGTAAGAAGAGAGGCAGATGAAGAGATGCACCCGTCAGGCCTGTGGGGACAGTACCATGATCTGGGGTTGCTGCAGTTGGTCAGGTCTAGGTTCAATAACAATATGTGCACCAAGAATGAGGTTAGCTGACTACCTGAATATACTGATTGATCTGGTTATTCCATCAATGTGTTTTTTCTTCCCTGACGGCACGGGCATATTCCAAGATGACAATGCCGGGATTCCTCGAACTCAAATTGTGAAAAAGTGGTTCTGGGAGCATGATATATCATTTTCACACATGGATTGGCCACCACAGAGTCCAGACCTTAACCCCTTTGAGAATCTTTGGGATGTGCTGGAGAATGCCTGCGCAGCAGTCAGACTCTACCATCATCAATGCAAGATCTTGGTGAAAAATGAATGCATCACTGGATGGAAATAGATCTTGTGACACTGCAGAAGCTTATCAAAAGTTTTCTTAGAGGCAGGCAGTGTATTTAATGCCGATTTCAAACACTTCAGTAACATCCACAACCCTTTTCCTCATCACCAACAAACATAAGATTAAAAAAAAAAGCAAAAAAAAAAAACCTTTCACAATAATGATTTAGGTTTATCTAACATCAAGGCTCTCTCTCCAGCCCCTGCATGTCTAACAGATTGTATTGTCTTGGGAGGGAGACCATTTTATTAATACGTAATTATGAGTCATATTTATACAAATCTGCATTTCATGCATTTCAGGGAAACAACGCCTACTTGCAGTGATGACTGTCCAGTGTGGTTTGAGTGATTCCTCTGTTTTGGCAGTTTTATAGAAGGTTAAAACTCAGAAAAAGGAAAGTTACGGTTGCATTTGTAAGTAGTTGTTATTGTGTCATTTTATGGTCCTAAAGCAAGTAGATTGCAGGGAAAAATTGAATGTGCATCTTGCACTTATGCATATTTACAAAACTAGCAGTCCATTTGAACAAAGATAACTGCTATCTATACTCAAAACGTCAATTCAGTTAGAAGTAGAAATACAAAAGGGTTTTGATCCATAAAGTCCATTCTCTCCAGAATGTTAAGGTTTTGTCTGTCTCTCTTTGCCAACTCAAGCCTCAAAGTTTGTGGGTGCATTCAGAACATTATGTCTTTACTGATTCACAATAACACATAATTATGATGTCTTTTCTCTCCAACAAATGCAAGATCAGTGATGGATCAAGTGCTGTAATAAAAGCCATGGGATTAGAGCGAACTCAGGTAAGAACCTCTCATCACATAGACACGTTCCACCTTAATTTGAGCTCCGCTAACAGTGCATCTGTCTCTCAGTTAGAGGCACTTGTTTCCACTCACATGCATGCATTCATCACTGAGCCGAGCTTTTTTGTCTGACTCACTATAAACAACAGTCTTTCCATTTAATTTCTTTCTGTTTTTCTTCTCTTCTGCCACTACCTTCCTCTGAATTAAATGACATTAAAAAAAAAAGGAGGAACGAGACAAATCACCAGGGAAAACATCTTGTGCCCGAGAGTCCTGCCACCTCATGCGAAGCACAGATGAACTGCTTGGAGTAATAATCAGCCCTGAATCACTCAGGGTGATCTTACATAAGGCAAAGACAAGATGGGTGACTCCGTCTCCTTCCAGCTGGAAAGAAACGGCCCGTGATCTTTAACCACCAAGTGACACTTGGCTTTTTGATGAGAAGGAAGTTCAAAAAATGAGGAAAACACCTCGACACAAAGAGTTACTGGATGGAGTACACTTCACAGATTATAGCAGATGTCAAGAATTACACTGTCTTGCAAAAATATTAAATGCTCTCATGTTGCATTGCAACTAGAAACTAACAAACCACTGAAATCCACTGAGAAACCTATCGAACTATGGAGGAGCTGCAGAGATTAGCGCCTCAGAAATAATTTAACAGGAAAATAGTTTGTGATGCAGCCCACCAGAACAAAAACATTGTTGAAAGAAATCCAAGATAAGTCCTGATTTAACTCTTTCTTCGCCAAGCCATTTAGAGTACACAGCAAACATGTGAAAGAAGTTGTTCTGGTCAGATGAGACCAGAGTAAAAAGTTTTGGTTTCACATCCAAAATGTTACGTGTGGACGAAAACCTTCACTGCACATATCCTTGAACAGTGTGAAGTATGGTCGTGAAAGCATCATGTTGTGGATTCTTTTGTTCAGCAGGGAAAAGGAAGCTGATTATATGTATGAAAAAAAGGATTAAACTAAAAGTAGAACACCTTTTCCTATGTTTTCTTTATTCCCCTTCCTCTCTAGTATTTTCAACTCACCCTCTCTCTTGACTTTTTGTTTCCTACCTCTCTTCTTCATCTTCGTTCCATCTCCGTGTCCATAACATCAGAAAATAAAACCCACAGCAATTCATAATAAAGATTTCTCACACATACAAATCAAGTGGAGTACTATAGCAAAAGCTGTAGTGAAGGTAAATCTGTTGGGCTTCTACTTGGTACTCAGTCACTAATTCTGAGCTCCACACTGCCAAACAGGACACAAAAAAAAAGTAGAACACCTTCCGAGCCAATTTAATTGAGTTTAAGCTATACTGCAAGGAAGAATGAGCAAAAATGTAATATTTTATATGTGGAAAGGGTTCAAAAACGTTTACATTCAACTTCTACTGACACATTAATTATTTTTGTTTAATAAAAATGTTAAAAAAAATAATTCATTTTGAAAGTCATGTATCTTTTTTCATCCACTTGTGCTGCTTATTCCACTGAGATCATAAATATTCAACTAAAACCTGTGACTAAAACATTGATTGATTCATTGATTGTGAACATAAAGACTACAAATCTGAAACAATTCTGCAAATCGTAAAATAGTGTAATGTATAGCTGAAGAGTAAGCTTTAAATCTCGGCCTGCTGTTTCCTGTCTGAGGAAGCTGACGCGACGCACAGTCATGATCCAGAATCATGGCTTGAAGTGGATGCCATCCTGAATGAATACTAAGTACCCACACCACCCACATAAACACCACCTGCTGATGCTTCGCTGTCACAGGCTGCATCAGTCTGTTGATAATTCTTTGTCCCCTCGAAGACAACAAGAAATGTCATTAGGACTTTTAGAGTAGACATGATTTGCATTTGCATGATCAAAACGTTTTGCTCTGGGCTGTCCTATAATCCTGTTAAAATCATAATCATGCTCATCAGGCTGCAGGCGAGTGCTCCATGCTCTCTCCATCTTTTCTGTCACATGAGAGGCTTAGAGGGGTACCTTCACCTTCTCATACATGCAAATCTTCAAATTTTTAGTGGCAATACTTGAAAACAGAGGCATGGCACCCACACACTTCACAGCAATGATAGAAAGGCTCACTAATGGTAACAGAATCAATTTTCCAACTTCTTTGATCTCTTTTTAAAATGTCCCTGTGTTTGTGTGGGTGTATGTGTGTGCCAGTGTGTGTGGGGGTGTCGGAGGGCCGGAGTTGTTTTGTTGGTTTTTCGACTATTTTGTCGCATAATAATGTCTCCACTGTTCTAAACTGTTCTAAATCTTGGCTTGGAAGCATCTGTGAATCCATTAGTTTAAAAGATAGAGACTTGAGAGATATCAAGAGACTGGCAGCTGCCTTCAATTTGCTGTCAATTTCTTCAGTCTTGGTCATGTTTGTGGTGGGCTTGCCTAAAAGCGCCAAATAACACATATTTAATTTGAATCATTACAAATATTTTTATTGGTGGAAAATTATTTTTTGGAATCAGAAATTGGGATTTACACAGGGATCTAACATTCAGGGAGAATACTCGCTAACAATTTTTTAATTTTTGGTGTGTGAATTCACCTCAAAATAATCATATTCCTTTTTCACATCTGCATCAACCCCAATATGCTTATAAACCATGAAAAAATTGCATTATAAGTTAAAGGTCTATTACAATAAAGACATTTTTAATTGCTAAAACAAAAACACAAGTTTTAGAAAAATAAATATGAAGAAAATATCTTGTTTCATTCTCTTTTTAAATTTAAAAATAATTTTTGTATAATAATTTTAAGTGTTTCTGTTTGGTGTAGCCTGCTCAAAACATACACACACATTTCCGATTTTAGTTGAATCAAGGGTCCTAATTTCAAACAAATTCTAACAGTTTTTAAATGAAGACCTATTATGCAAGTTAGTAAATTGTAATTACTAAATAATTTTTATTTGGTAAGATGTCCAGTTTCTTTTAAGCCATTTAATTTCTAAAAATTTTGAAGGCCCTGTATTTAGAATATTTTATTTTCTTCTTCAAACTGAAAATCCACAAACAGTCTTGGCTTTGTTTTAAAACAAAAGCATAAAAATAAGAAAAATTCAAAGCACAATAGGCTTTCTTTAGCATAATCTACAGTGGAGGGAGAGGAATATGTTCGAACAAGTCAATGTTTTCCTCTTTAAATATGTATTTTATTGACATAAATTCACACCAGCTGTTGACAACAATCTAAGTAATCCACACACACCAGGGAAAAACACTTTACACATTGCTTATTGTTTTCTTTGACACTCAATACTTGTTCCAGGTCTTCATGAGCAGTCATTAGAAAAATGTCTGATCAGTCTTTGGAATACTCTGTCAAAAACTTTATTTTATAAGATCATCAAATACAACTTCATCAGCTAATATAAATTTGGACTCAGAAGGCAGGATTGTTTTCTAAATACTGACAGATTTCTGCTATTTTCTTGCCTTTCTTGTTGTTTGTTGTGATTACCTTTCTTTGTTTTTTCAATACTTCCCTATTCCCTGTGTCATTATACCCTATTACACACAATTTAATTTATGGACTAATTTGTAATGAATTCTTTGAATGTGTCGATTAATTGAGCTGTTATGAACATCTGGTGTGAATTTCTTGTCAGTGAAATGTTTACCGTGAAAAAGGTAGACATATTTGATACTTATTTTCCTTGCTGGAAGTGGTGCAGATGACTCAGTAAGGTCTACTTGAATCAAATTTTAAAGGAGTACAAGGACTCTCCACTTAAGAGCAATAAAAGGCTTGGTTGAACTAACAAACAATAACAACAACAAAAACCAATCTGATTATATTAAAAATGAAATCACTTCAACAAAAATAGACAAACGTTTTTTTTAAAGCAAGCTGTCTACTTGCTTTAGTCTTATCCTGACATGTCAGTGATGTCAATCACACAAGCCTCTTGTCAAGGACATGAAAAGGGATATTTTCTAAAAGTATTCCTGACAACATGTAAAAAAAAAAAAAGAAAATACAGTGAAGGTACTTCTAAATAAAATTTAAACATATGTTTGGACACATTTAATTTGAACAAAATAATAAAAAGTAAAAATAAAAACCAAAATGAAAAATGAAAAATGAAAAAACAATAAATCATTAAACACAGTTTCCTATAAAAAAATCACAAAATAGAAAACTGCGCAGACAGAAAATAAATTTTGAACTGATAATATATCTATTTGAACACCTATTTTGCAATAGTCAATATATTTCTTATGCTTCACAGCACATCAGCTGGAGTTTTACACCCACCTTGTCAAGTTGACATGCATTTCATGTAAAGCACTTAAGGCTGGTGAGTCACCAAGTGGATCCTTTCAAAGAAATAACAGGCAGATTGAGAGTTCATTAAAAAAAGAAAAGACACACTTTTTGCTGTTGCTCTGCTCACTGAGCAACGTGAGAGGCTGAGCATGTGGAAGAGAGAACAGATATGGCCTCGGGGCCATTAGGTCATCTAAGAAGAAATGAAGTTCCTTCAGGGAGCTGCAGAGTGGGCTGCCATATAAAAAAACAGTTCTTGTGGTGTAGTCGGCCTGACATAGTCTTGTTCCTCTGTTCATATAATTACGTTTATAGCCATTGTGAGGTGGAGGAAAGTGGGGGGAAAAAATGGTAAATCATTACAGATTTAATGTCCATAAAGCTTGATTACTTTTTCACTCGAGGGGATAACATTGTTGACTGAAGGAGGTAAATAAAATAATCAACTATGTTGATATTTGTGAATCCATTTCAGATGAAAAATGGCATCCAATATTGTCATAAAGCCTCCATGGGCTTGTTTTTAGTTTATATCTTCCACTTTGAAATAGCCGGAGCTGTCATTTGCTGCTTCCGCTGTGACAGTGCAGCATATATTTACTCCAGGTGCAGCTGAGTGTTGCCCAACTCTGCTCAGTGTTGACATGAAACAAATACATTGGTTGTCAATTTGTAAAATTTTTTGAGCTGTCAGATTGCAAGCGGGCCTGCAAGACCACCAATAGCTCCTGTCAGGCAAGAGAGGGAAAGGGAGCTCTGCTGCACTTCATCTCTTCCTCATCACTGTGGGGAAGGAGTCTCCATCAGACCTGAGAGATTAAAGGCACCTACAAGTGGCTCTTTGGAAAGAGGACTGAGGCAAAATGTGTAAAAAAGTATTGTGGATAAGGATTGTCTTTTATTACTTACTTACACAGACACCTTGTCACTGCAGAACCTTGTAGCAGGAATGGAGGAGGTAAACTTAGTTAGATCATTAATCAACATCCAGAAGGTTTTCACTACAGCTTGAAGGCTTCTGGCAGAAAGTAGATAATTATTTGTCTCATTGGACCTGGGGTGAACAATATCATTTATCAATGTCTAGACAGATTTTATCTGTAAACTAAAAATAAAAAAGGGATTCTACTAAAAAAGGAATTCAACAAGTACATTAACTTTCAATGTATCTGATCCAATACTTGAGAATAGATTGGGATCCTGATTAAGGGATTTTTGATTGATCCGTGTTAGAGTTCCTGATTAATATTGTCAGACGTGCTATTTTATTGATTTAATAAGTGTGTATTCTTCTTTATTTTTTACCACAAGGTTCCTGCTGAAAGACCAACTGTGTTGGCTGCTGCAGCTTCAAGTCTGTCTGAGCAATTGGTTGACCAAGACAGCTATAATATAGAGGAGCAGCATTACATACATTTCATGACATTAAAAATGTGTCACACCAGCTTGTAAAACAACAGATCAACTTCTCTTTCAACACGTTCAAACATAGTGAACCATGTTACAAGCTGAATTATCAACAAGTCACATTAAAACAGAGAGTAAATATCTTAGCTTAGCATATGAGCTGTTCTGCATGAAAAACAACAGGAGCAAGTTTTCATGCAGAGCATTGGAAGCCATGTTAATAAATTTGATTGGAGCTCTTCTTGGACAATTCTGAGTGTAAATCTGCCATCCTTTCATTCTCTCAGTGTTTCTTTTAAACGGACTCATCATTGGAAGCTAATAGACACCTCCCTATTGTGTTTGTCATATCTGTTTAGATAGCGATAGTTTAAGTCTCAGAAAAGAGAATTCCAAAGCAGAGATTTCCCTTTATTGTCATAAACACAAAATTTAGACTTGATTTACAATTGCAAGTTCATCATCTGCAGGATAAAGAATACATTAACTGAATGTAGTATTGTGCTGAAGGCTTTTGCACAAATCTGAATCAGAGAGTGATAGGTGTGTGCATGTGCAAATCTTTGTATGCATAAGCATGTAAAAACTCACATTTCTCATAACCTTAAATGGTACGACACTTTAAAATTTGGTATTTTCTAAATAAATCAATTAAAGACTCTTGCATTTGCAGTCATCGCTCTGCCTTACTCTAGATTCTGATTATTCAAGATCATTATGTAATTTCCTATAAAAAAATAAGTTCTTTACACAAAACCACCCTGGGAACATCTGTCCTATTTTTTTCTTTTACAATTATGCTTCAGTACAGCTCTTTGCAACAGAAAATGCCCTGTTAATATACAGTTGTCCACTATGTCTGGTTGAAGGCTGATATTAAAGACCTCCAAGCTAAAACATAGAGTGAACAGCCTGCTGTTTACCATCTGGTTGAGGTAGCCAGGCAAGCACAATTCAAAGTAACAATTGATGAGAGCAGAGACTGCAGAGATAGCCAGGGGTCGGCCTCATGGCCAATAGCATATCAGTGTCGGTGTTGATTGCTCCTTGTCACCCCCTTCACTTGCAACCCTGTTAAGTCTCTGTAATTGTCTTCCTCCGGCCTCGTCTATTGTTTGTTTTTCATCTTGTCCACACATAAAAAGAGTCAAACAAGTCCCTCCATTATTTATCTTTCCATGTAACCTGTAATTACATTGGAAGAGCTTTTATTAGGATTTGAAATGTATTTTGAAGTTTTTGTTTTTATGAAACTTGACATTTGTTTCTTTGCTGTGAAACAACAGTGACCTCACGTCAACTTTAGAGGTGACGCTCGCACCATGGTTACACAGTGACAGCAGGCCAGCTGCTGCCTCTTTCCAGGAACAGAAAGCATGTGAAATCTCTATTATCTCAAAACTGCTGTGTCCTTGTATCAAATCAAAAGGGCATTAGAGGAACTGGGCGGACACACAGACACATTATTGCTGTGGTTGAATGCGAATTCATAATTTCAGTGCTTTTGTCTCTGCGGGAGATTTTATCCCTGACTGATGAATCAACAGAGCTACCTGAGGTACGCCACTGTGAGGACACAAAAGTCAGACTGCATTTTGTTTTGATTCTCAAGGGTATAGTATGTTCTGAGAAGGTAGCCACACTTTAGCTGAAAACATTTTCCTCCTAACAAATTAGTTCAGGGAATGGAAACAGAAATGTCGCATCCTGTTTATGACAGTCCTACCCAGGTGATAGTCTTGCCAACATCATTATAAAGTGTGCTCAGTTAGCATGAAGAAGATAAGGACGGCCCTGGAGATTAAGGGCATGTTGAGTCATTGGCAAGAAAAATGTTTTAGCAACTAAACTTAGTTGTTATTGACTTTGCTAACAAATAAACTCAGTTTCCTTCTGTGTGCCCCATACTAATTTAATCCCAAATGTTAATTTCTAAATTGCATCAGCAATTGGTGAGTTTCCATCTCGACATATTTGGTGATGGACTTATTGTTGCTCATGCAGTTATGAGACAGCAGTCTCCCTGGTGACTAAGCAAGACGTTTAGAGCTGTGGATAACACCTTAATTGACTCAGGGTTTAATTTCTAATCACAGATTCAGAGTGGATTCGGCACAGGCTGGGCTGGCAGTGAATGGGAGATCAGGTATTTACCCTGACATCTCTGTTTTATTGCATGCATCCGTCCAATTATGAAGTCTCATGGCACAGACTCATTACCATTTTGAATATTTCATTCACATTTCATTTATTTCAGTCAATCTTTTTAAGAATTTAACACATGGAGCAGTTAAACATTATGTATGGAGCAGATAATGACTTGCTTGTAATACCTGCTGGGTGTGATATATTATTCAAAAGAAGTTAAATATCATTATATTAGCTAATAGTCTTTTTTATAATGCCATCTTTCTGTCCATTGTCTTCCATTTATCCAATATCAGGTGAGGAAACCATTTCCTCAGCAACAGTCTCCATCTTATTCTTAGGGATCCCAAAGGTTTCCCAGGCTAGTTCAAGTTCTGTATCTGCCTTAGGTTCTTGTGTCGATGCAACATTCCAAGAGAACCTCTAAAGAGAAGCCCCCAGGAGGCATCCTGTTTAAATGCCCAAACCCCTCCAACTGAGACCTTTGAATCGAGCAACAGCTCTACACCATATCTCTAATGGCGCGTTCACACCGCCCAAAACGTCAACGCCAAGAGCGGCAGGATTACATGTTAAGTCTATGGTAGAGGACGTTAGAGGCCCATCAGAGAGCCGGCAGAGTCTCAGTTCAAAGCGGCAAAAGCAAGAAACACAGATGTTCAGCTAGCTGAACTTTCCGGCATTGTCCCCTGAGCGTCAACCAATCAGAGCGTCTCACTGTAGTGACGTCGCAACATTGAGACGCTCTGATTGGTTGGGTGGGCTTTGCAAGCTTTGCAAGCATCAGACTTTAAAATGTACAGGCGTCTAACTTCTCGCTTTGTGAGCGTTGTTTGATGTTCATAAAGCGTGCGGTGTCAACGTGGCATGAGGCAGAGACCAGCAACGCTATAATTACATCGCTCATACTTTCCCACAACCTACTGGTTAACAGCTAAAGCATTAAAAGCTAATTTGGTAGGGGTTAGGAAACTACCCTAACTTTTTTCACATTTTTTAGTATGTTTGCAATTTTTACTTTTTTGCCCACTGCATGTATTTTTCACATCTATGTTGCAGACATGCTTAAGAGAGACAAGCAACAAATTCTGCTCTAAAATTTACATAAAAAGTCAAACAAAAACTGAATTAGTTGTGTTCATCTGTACAAATACATACATTGTTACTAATCCACATTTTGCTGGGAGACAGCACAGTATCACATGTGATTTAACAGGGACAATGAACAGTGAAGAAGCTTTTTAACATGTGTCTTCGGATCTTGAGGTTCTTTTACTGGAACTTCTAGATCCTGGCAGAAAATGGCACTTCACATACAGATAATAGGAATGAGCCAAAAGTCTTGCAGCTTGCACAATAACTCAAGCACAGCTTGAAGCCTGCCAGAGGATGCCTGCAGTCCAAGCAGATCACATCTATTTCTGTTGCTGAAAAAACGGCCAAATGCTGCTGAGTGTGAACACCCGATAAGACATCTCTGTTTTGCTTTGTCAACCTCTGGGTATTGCTAAATGTTTACTCAGTTTAATATCATGGCTTCTATTAGTATTGTATGGATTGAAAGGGTGACCGTCCAGCTTTTCGTTTGTAATTCCACTGGAACAGCCTTGGAGGGTTTTAATAGTTCCATCAGAGTAATGTGGGGAAATGAGCAACATGTTCCAATGAGACCCCCTGTGTAGGAGGCGGTAAGAGGGTTATGTCATCAGCACCATATCCCTGGAATATAAATTTGTCGGTCTATTAATATATTGACACATTTTTCATGTGCGATTTCCACAGTAATAATCATCAACATTTTAACTTTTGGGTAAAAAAGATAATCTGCGACTGACCGGACTCTGACAGAATGACTAAAAAAGGTTTTAAACACTGTCCAAACACTCTACTAACTGAAAAGTTTTTAGTGCATGAAGTGAGATGGTGAAAAAAACAAATGCACATCTTTAGTGAGCTTTTATGACAGTAATGCTGTGAAGCCCGCTCATTAATACAAGCTCACCTCAGGAACTGTGTTTACTTTATTTTTCAAAAAGGTTGTCATTTAAATGTAAAGGCAAGTGTTTGTCTAAGGAATTGCAAAACTAAGAAAATTAGCACCCCCACTACAGTGCTTCTTACTGTTTAAACCTTTTTTAGTGCATTTTGTCACATTACAAATACAAGCATTTTTTACTGGGAACTTACGTGATAGATCAAGACAACGTAGAACACAACTGCAAAGTGGAACAAAAATAATACAGAATTATTTATTTCTATATTTAAAAAAACTGTGGTGCATTTTTGCATTTATGTTTGTCTCTGATGAGTCGATACCTCATGCCTTTCACTGCAGTTACAGCTGCAAGTTTTCTGGAGTATGTCCCTACCAGCTCTCCAGATTGTAATGATGATCTCCCGTGTCAGATGTGAAGTACTTTCCTTTCAGTGGTTCAGAATTGGGCTGTCTCCTCAAATTTTATTTGCTGTGATTGCTTCTATTACAAACAAGAGGCTGTTAAAAATCTATGAGATTTAGTGTGCTTGGTTATCTAACTTTAATACTACAGATGGCGATGGAAGCCTGCCAGTCCAGATGATAGGTGACAAAAACTAGATGGACCAATTGTAATGACATTTTGTTTAGATATGTACATAAAAACCCCACAGGATTTTTTTAAATCTCTGGGTCCACATGGTTCAAGTGGTGTTTCTTTTTAGCAACTTTTCTCAAATAACTGTGAGAAAGTACTTCATTCATTAGAACAACAATTTAACCTTTAAGCCCCGTCAAGAGCCAACACAAGATTGAATGGAGCCCTGAGCCCAACTTGATTTAGGATCCCTTATTCCAGTTTTAATCATTTATTAAATAGTATTGCAGGAAATAAATTGTAAAGACAAGGTTATTTCTCTGACTTCCTTCTGTGGTGGCTGGAAAAGAACATTTCAACTAGGCATGGACTGCCTACCAGTATCAAGTTATACAAAGCTTTTAAAAATCTCTAAAACCATTAAAGTTTTCCGTCATACAGGTTCTATGAAGATGCCGGAGAAAATTTCCAAGTGCTGTTCCACTCCCACCTGTTGTTGCACACTGCCTGTCATCCAAGCTGAGCAATAACTGTAGTCCAGTTCAGTTGTTTGGAAATATTTTTTTTTTTAAATGAATGAATGTTATACATTTAACATTTGACAAATGCTGTCAATGTTTTTTTTTTTTTTTATCAACAGATATCAAAACTCCTCCAATGCGACAGACAAGAGTTTTAAAAATGCAGCTCTTGCCAGCCTGCAAAGTTTTCATTTTCTTTTTTATTGTTGCTTGATTGCTGCATCTCTGTACCAATAAAAAATAAATAAATAAAAATAAAAGCATCCTTCAGGCAATATTGTCACTATGGAACCTTGAAAAACTCAGAGTACAAGAGAGCATCATAATTTGATTTGCGGCTGAAGTGAACTGCAGACAGAAACACAAAGTGAATGTATGGACATATTTTCTTAATAAGTGCTGTTTCTCCTTTCTTATCACTTTTAATCTTCAAAGCCTGGTTTCAGTTATTGTTTAAACTTTCACAAAATATCAAATTATGGGGGGGGGGCATTATTTGCTTCAAACAAAACAAAATAAAATTAGGTATTTTATTTTACAAACCTGAAATGAAAAACACTGGGCATGTTTTTCACCTTGAGTAATTATTCTGTTCAAATAGCATATATTTCTCTCCAGGCAGAGAGTGCTTGGGCTGAATGGATGCTACCACTGCATAATGGTCCTCAGACGTTTGTTGCCAAGGAAACGCTGGGAGGGCATGTGGAGAGGGAGGTATAAAAACACTGGCAGCTCCACTCTGTCTCTTACTCTGAGGTGAATGCTTTAGCTGGCATTACAGAGACGCCTCACTCTTCCCATCCTTGTTTGCCGACTCGTCTCCACAAGTGCGTGAAAGATGATGAGGCCAAAAGATCTACGCCAGGGCTCTGGCACCAAAACCTTCCTAGATGCAATGCACGGAGGTAAAGTCCATCTCGCACGCTTCATTCTGGACGCCTTGGATGGGCGCATAATCAACTCAAAGACTGAGAACAGTCGCACCCCGCTCATGTATGCTGTCTGCCTGCAAGACCCTGGGACCAGAACCAAATTCACGCGGCTGCTGCTGGAGAAAGGGGCAAATGTCAACTGTCAGGATGAGGATGGCCGCACAGCTCTGAGCCACGCCTGCGAAATGGGCCACTTGGATGTCGTCAAACATCTGGTGCAGTTCAATGCCGACCCTGACATTTCTGATGCCTGGGGAAACAGTGCCCTTATGTATGCTGCCTTTTCTGGGCACAGCCAGGTTCTGGAGTTCCTGGTGAGAGCTTTCAAAAGACTGGGACTGAGGTTAGACCGGATCAACAGTGCAGGTCACTCAGCTAAAGAGATCGCCAACTTTTTTGGGCACAATCAGTGTGTCCAGATTTTAAATTTTCCCTGCAGAAAGAGTAATTGCAAAGATGATCCACTTGTTGATGTGGCGACGGCTGTTGAAGTAGAGCGCCGGCTGCCCAATAAGCTCCCAAGGCATGTTCTCGAGAGGTTTACCAAGCAATCAACGGATGAAAAGCAGCTGCCAGATGTGTTTCAGAAGCAGACAAAAATTGGAGAAAGCGGAGGACCGTGGAGGTGTCCAAGGAGTCAGTCTCAAGAGGATAATCATCGCAACAGCTGGGCTTTGCCTCTTCAGATAGAAAAAAGCCAGACTGAAGAAGATCACAGCATTCTCTTCACAGCCAAACAGCTGCAAAACTGCCAGCTTAGAGAGCTGAAGAGGTCAAAAATAATGAACTCTGTTGATAAGCCAAGCCAGAAAGACGTCAGCAGAGACATTCGGCTTCCAGAGCAAAAACAGGAGAGTTTTCCTCTCTGGGGAAAGGCAAAGTCATTTAACCTGGACCTTCTGAGCAGCAGAAAGCAGTCCTATCAGGGTGATGTGCGTGACATGAGGCTGTCAGCCAGCAAATTAAAGAGAGCCTCGCTACAGGATGATCGATGCCTGATAGACAACATTGAATGTCAAGGGAAACCCTTGGCCCCAACAAATGATGGCAGCAAAATCACTTCATTCCCAAAACCTCTTTTAAGAAGCAAGGTTCAGTCTGGAAAAGCACTTCAGGAGAAAGTCAAGCCACAAACTGAAGAAGCTAACGACATGGCCCCGTTCAGCCGAAGAGGGCAACAGAAAAGGGGAAGCCTCGGGTCAGTTTCCAGACAAAACAAACTCCTTTTCCAAAGGGAGGAGATAGATTCGGAGAGAACCCCGAGCCACACCCCAGGGTTCATGGGCCTGGGGACCAGACTGCTGCGTCGGTTCACCGCTCCAGAGTTTATGAGGATGGTGATCGACTGTTCATCTAGCTCCTCGAATGGTAGAGGTCGAATGTCCCGCTCCGAAACCTACCCTCTGTCACACACACACCAGCAGGTCAACAGCCAGCCAAGCGTTGACAGCATCAGCGCTGTGAAGTGTGAGTTTGAAAGCTACTCATCTCATTGTACCCTTGATTAGATAAAGGACAGTTTCCAACAAACAGAAATGCCTGGTTGTGCTGTTTTTTTAGTGCACTTCAGTTATGACAGTTTAATTTCTTGAATATCTGATGTTCCTTTTGAAGAAAAACAATATACTTTGGGGTTTTTTTGCCAGTCGTTTTTGCAAGATTTTATATGAATATAAAAATGTTTAATGCTACTTGCTCATTTGCAACACATTTGATGCTTCTATGGATTAAAAATTAATAATTCATTTATAGAATTCATGCTGTGATTTTTTCCCCCTCTTTGTATATATACCACATGGACCCAATTTTATTAAGATAATGTTTTTGTGTTTTCAAGAAAATTAGTATTTTGCTTTATATCAATTTGTGACTGAGCAAACATGCTGAATGCCCAATAAAACTATATACTCTTGAATTTTTGTCCCATTCACTTGCATTCATCTTCTCGAATACAAAAGAGTAAATCGAGTTAGAGTTATGGTTCAGTACGCATCATTTATTGATTTATACAAAATTAAAACGCATTGATCTCTTTGCCATGAAGGATCCACACAGTAATAGAAATACATGAAACTAGTGTATCCATTACAAAGACTATGTGCAAAGTGTCTTCTAGGCAGGAGGGTGTCCTGCAGCACTACATGCCAGGCCTGTGTGCTTTGTCTAGGCAAACAAATGCAAAAACAGTCCCTCAGACACACACACACACGCGCACCCGCATCGTATTCAGGATCACTGCACGCATCTTGTTGTTTTTCTCTTTAGTCACATCTGTCACGGTACTGAGAGGGTTGTATGAACAATGACATGTTGGGTAACACACACCTGCTCCTTCTCACATGCATTCACAGCTATACACTGACATTGTATGAAATGAAAGTAAGATTCCAACTTAGGAGTGGTAATGACCCTAATATTCAGGATTTCTATTTACATTATTAATGTGTCTGAGTATGTTTTGAGTCCATATCTATTATTTATTAATTATGTAACCATATTTGCAATTTCACATCATACAAACAACCAACAACAGCTTTGTTTTAGAAATAAATATGTAAAAGTGGAGTAAAAGAGGAGAGTGGCACTGGTTTTTTCCCCCAGTAGTCCAATAGTAGCAGCTGGGCTTTTATTTACCCATTTATTATGCTAATATGGGAGAATTGTCTTTCTCATCCCTAGTACATATTCAAGCATTCACATCAGGCCAGGTGTGCTTCCGTTTGGCCATGCAAAGAGTGTGTCGCCGTCCAATTTCCACAACAGAGCGAATGTGCAGAGGTACCTTTATCCTGTCACAATGAGCTACTGTGGTTTGAGCCTAATGAGTTTGCACAGCTTGCATTAATGCCCACTAAAAACACCATGAAGGGTTTTTAGAGTACCAATTATTTGGAACATGTGTGAAAAATAGATTTCTTCTGTCAGTGCATCAGGCACCATATTGTGCCGTGTTGATCCATACCGAAGGTCGCAGGAAGCCAATTGAGTTGAGAGGTGAGGACTTGCATGCTGCCTTTAACTCACTCCTAAAGTGCTTCTCACATGCCCGAGACCATGCCGTGTCTGACAAACAAACTAGCCACCATGACAATGGCAGCAGAATGTTGCCTAGGTCTGCTTCCCTCAGCCCTGTTAGGAGAGCTGGATCCTGGATCCTGGAGCTAGTCCTCTTCGGGAGGCATACAGTACAGGGCAGGCTGAAGATAGACGGTTGGGGGACTTTGAGCTCAAACAGGTCAGCAGCGAGACATGCGTTTCCGGTACTGTTCCACCAGTGGGACCAGGCACTGAGGTGAACCACTCTGCAGCAGGAAGGGATGCTCCAGCAAGTCAGTGGCGCTGGCCCGCTCCAGGGGGTCACGGGTCAGCATGCGATCCAGGAAGTCTTTGAGAACTGGAGAGATCTGGATTGGATGGAAAGATACACACAAGTTTAAACGTTACATTTTTGCAGCAAATATTTGACACTTGTACAATGTTAATTAAAAGTACGCTTTGAACACACTTTGTCACTTCACATGCTCAAAGTTTAGTGTAGTTTACTGGGATAAAATGATCCGGGCTTTTTTCATTTTTACAAATAAAAACTCTGAAAAGTGTGGCCTGTGTGGCAGTTTTCAAGTCCTGTCACAGATTCTCAAATAGATTCATGTCCGGACTTTGACTGGGCCAGTCTAACACATGAATTTGCTCTTATCTAAACCAGTGGTGTCCAAAGTCAGTTCTGAAGGGCCAGTATTCTGCATGGTTTTAATGTAACACAAGAGATTCAAATGAATGGCTCACTACCAGGGCTTGATGGCATGCTGTGGAGGTAATTCAGCCAGTTGTTTCTAGTTTGTTGGAGCTAAGGAAAAATATGCAACACACCAGCTCTTGGGGATTGGAGTTGGAAATGCTTGATCTAAATCATTACTTTCTAGCTCTGGCTGTATGTTAAGGGACATTGTCCTGCTGAAAGGGGAACTCTGATCCAAGTCTCATGTCTCTTGGGGGCTCAGTATGAATATTTCTACAAGAAACAAAATATTTATAATTATATTCCATAGATTTATGAAGGTTTATTGTAGTATGCAAATATTTTGAATCACCTCTCATGTCTACCAAACTAGAGAATTAATGAGAAACCTGCTAAAGCCCAATAAAAACTTCGAAAGAATTTCAGAAAAGCCTGGAAAAATACTGATCAAGACCCATTTAAAAGAAAAAGAGCAAAGCATGAAGAAAGTAGGGTCGGTTTAAAATGTTTCAACTGAACTGCTATGTCTGAAATATTAATCTTAAAATAAAGAACAATCTCCATGTAAGTGTTTGTCTCTTCTACTACCTGGCTGACATTTCGAACAGTTGGAGCCGGCTCATCTCTAAGCCTCTTCATTGCTGCTACAGGGGTTTCACTGAAGTAGGGGGGCTCTCCATCGACCATCTCCACCACCATGATACCCATTGACCATACGTCAACCTGGTGGACACAAAAGTGAACAGTGTAACAGCTTTAATAGCACAGATTGGCACGGTAACTGAGATTATTAGTTGTGTTCTCCTCACCTCCGTGCCATATGGTGATTTGGATATGACCTCAGGAGCCATCCAATAAGGTGTCCCTACTAGCGACTTCCTCTTAGGGATGTCCTTACTGATCTGGGCACAGAAACCAAAGTCTGACAGCTTCACCTAGGGGGAGCCCAACAAAATTACAGATTTATAAACAGAGAAATCAAAAGGAAGAGGCTGGGGGGAAGTAGAGATGAGTATGTGTCATACCCGTCCATCAAGTGTGAGTAGGATGGAGTCACTCTTGATGTCTCTGTGAATGACGCCCTGTGAATGGAGATAAGCCAGGGCTTGCAAAACAGCTTCACACACTGTGGCAATCTGCTCCTCACTCAGCCTGCAGGACGACAAGTTTTACACACATCAAGGCTGACTTTACATGGGAAATTCACACATTCTCATTACCGGTTACAACAGCCCAGAGAGCTGAAAATTCATGAATCACTGCGTGTTAAAAGCAATGATAAAAGGTGCAAGGTTCAGAACAACAACTCCTACACAAGCAGAATGACGAATGAACATGCTCCTTCCTGGTCGGAGATAATGTGGCTTTGATATTTCACAAGTGCAACATAAACATTTACAGTCTGTAATCATTTTTTTACATCTGGAACTCTCCCAACTTTTGTTCAATAAAAAGATGTGTTTAACTGGGATTTTGAGTGATAGGCCAACAAATGTAGCGCATAAAGTCAAACAAAAATAAAATATGGTTTTCTAAATTGTGAACGGAAATAAAAGGTCCTTAAAGGAACAGGGGACAGGATTTGTAAATAAAATAAACATCCATGTCCAGTTTTTTAATGCTGTTGGGTGATGAAGCGTTATTAACCAAAAAGAATGAGCCCACCCACGTATCGTTCCATTTTCTTAAACTGGCTGTGTGCTGCAAAATGTGCTGCAGTTCGGGGCCCGAATTTCCCGCGCTGTCCTGCGGATGTGACGTCAATTGGCACGGCTTGCGCGTTCTCAACAGCTTTAAAAGAGGAAGAAAAATGGTCGCAGACCTCCATTGATTCAATTGTGAGAATGGATTCTTCTCTTCTGCAACTGGGAAACGACCAAGGACGACTCACAGCCCACTAAAAAGTGGCACTTAGAAAAAGAAGTATGTCACTGTGAAGAGGTATGTTTTTTTGTGAAGCGTTTGTGCGCGCTCCCGTGCGGCCAACTGCAGTTACTTGCAGCGCCGGCCGTGTCGCTCTTGAGTTTCGTTTCTTCATTCTGCCCCCCGCTCCTTTAACAGTTTTGTAAATTACCCCTGAATAAATCAAGCACAACCAATACTTTAGAGTCCACCTCTCATTATAAATCAGCTTTTCGGTGAAGGCCTTGGAGGCACTTTAGAAAACATTTGGTTGGTTGATGCGACCACCACCCCCTTTGGTCCGGCAAACCATACCATAAAGGCCAAGGAACACAGCAGAGGTGTCAGGAACAAAGTAGGAAGTTTAAAGGAGTGTTAGATTATGAAACTGTATGCCAAGCTTTTAACATTTCATAAAGTAATGCTGTATCATCTGAAAATGGTAAGAGCAAGCTTGAAATGTCCATTCACCTGAACTGAAATGGAGAGAAAGGAGGGCATTAATTATAGTGTCACCCAAGAGGGTCATGGTAAGTCTGGAGGAGCTGCAAAGACTCACAGTTCAGTCTGTGGACAGTACAACTGGTATAGGAAATGAAAAGCTAACTGTGGACATCACCCTCATTACACCATTCTTGCAGATAAATATCCTGTGGGGTGCTTGTCTTAAGAATGGACAGGAAAAGGTGGTGAGAGTTGATGGGAAGCTGGGCCAACTTCCAGTAAGAGAAGGCTTCAAGTAAATAGAATAGCTCAGATCAAAGAATATCCATGTGATACTGACTGTTTCACATGGATATAAGTCCGGACCAAAATCCAAATCAGAATTTGTAGCAAGACTGAAAAACTGATACTCATATATACTCTCCATCTGATCTGAATTAACCTGAGCTACTGTGAAAAGAAGAATGGGGAAAACTTTCAGTTCTAAACATATACTAAGCTGGTGGATACATGCTCTGAAAGAGCTGAAGCAGTAGCTACAGTTAATGCAAATCCACATTACACATTTCAGATTCTTATTTGTAAAATGTTAAAAACTGCCTTGCCTAACACTATGTTTAATGTTTCTTCCATTACAGAGTTATGCACTACTTTGTCTAAGGTCTGCCACATAACCTCCCAATAAAATATAAAATACATCAACGGTTTTGGTTGTGATGTCACAGTGAAATGGTTAAAAGACTATGAATACTTTTGCAATTTGCTGTAGCAGAGAGGAAAAGCAAAGCTGTTTCATGTAGTTCATGTGTGTGTGTGTGGGGGTGCGTGCGTGTGTGTGTGTGTAATTGTTTAGTTATCTTATTTAGGACCGTCTCTAGCATATTCGCTAACCTTCTGAAGACCAATGGACCTTATAGGGACCAAAGCCCGGTCCTAATATGGTGGATCCCCTTTCTTAAGGTTAGGGTTTAGGTTTAGAGGTATGGTGTGAATTATGTTTTGGTTAAGGTTAGGGTTAGGAATAAACTGGTAATGGTTACGGTAAGAATTTGGGTTAGGTATATATGCAGGGTTAGGTATATATGCAGCTATTAAAATGAATGGAAGTCAATATAAAGTCCTTATATGGGTAGAAATACAGACTTTTGTGTGTGTGCGTTGTAAAATGAAAGCAGTAAAGGAAATCTCAAATTTCCACCTTGAATTGACTGAGGGTAGTATTAAAAAAACATTGTTTTTTAAAGGACTAACTTTCCCCAGAGTGGAGAGTAGACAAAATTACAGCAGATATGCTGTTTGGATGAACACTGATCACTCTCCAGTCGATACTATACCACCCCCTTGTGGCTGATCAGATCATTGAAGATTATCTGGATTGGAAAGAGGAGCCCAAAGGTTTTGATGCTATATGTTGTACCTGGTTTCAGACACGATGTTGGTTAGTGCTCCTCCTTGCAGGTACTCCATGATGACCCACAGCTCTTCCTCCACCAGGGCAGACTTGAACATTTCCACCACATTCTTGTGCTGATAGTCCCTCATGATCACCACCTACAGCAAAAAGTATGTGTACCGTTATAATTAGGCTCCAAACCACATGTGCTCTTTTATTTTTCTGGAGTAAAGGCTGCAAGTTTCAGTAATTATGAATTCTTTTTAAAAAAACTGGATTGGGGAACGAAATAGGTCAATGAAAGTGGTTGACATCATTAATGCTGCATTCTTTTTGCCAGGTCTAATTTCCTTTTTCCTAAATACTTGACTTCCATAAAATCTACTTCTGTTGCACATAAATTTTTATCTAAAATTGTTTTTGTTTTTCTATTTCTTGTCCTCTACTTGCACACACTCCTTATTTGAATAAATGTAATAAAATACTTAACTGAACATAAGTGAAGTAAGAAGCTGAAGTCCTGAAAAAAACTTTGGCCAGTGGGAAGCCAAAGGAAATGATGATCAAAATGACTTTTATAAATTTACAAAAATGATGGCTCATTACAGAAATGTATAAGCAAAATATTAACTTTAGAACTTTGTCATAATTTGTCATGTTTCAATTACAAACTTAATTATATTATATCAGGATTTTATGAGATAGAAAAACTCAAAATTGAACCTAATTATGAAGTGCAAAGAAAATGATTTATGTTTTTGAAGTTGTCTTTTAATAAAAATGTGAGTTGGGGTGTGCATTTGTATTTAGCCCCAGTGAGTCACTACTTTTCTACAACCACCTTTCACTGCAATGCTCAGTCTTTTTTGGGGTATGTTTCGACCAACTTTGCACCCATCAGTCAGATTGAATGGAGATCTAACTAGATCTCTGTACCTCATTAAAGAGCAACTCCCTCCTCTGCTGCCGCCGCAGGTCCATCATCTTCACAGCAACTTGTCTTCCAGTGTGCTTTTCTGTAGCGATACACACCACCCCTGTTGAGCCCTCCCCAATCTTCACAAAGTTCTCCAGATAACTCCGTGGATCGCCCTTATCCACCACCATCTGCAGGGCGGCTTTGAACTGTTCATGTGTCACCTTTGGTGGGTCAGGGGGCGGTCGGGGGGCAGGATGTTGAGGCGGTCTGAAAGCAGGGGAGCAGGTTCCTGGAGGACTAGTGGCTAATGAGCCTGTGGGTGAAGGTCGAGGTTGAGATGGGCTGTCCTGCCCGGGGTAAGGAGGGTTCGGGCATCCAGAGTGCCTGAGGAAGGGGTCTGGTACACCTGGCCTCAGCCCCATATTAGGAGACAAGCCCAGTGTGTAGCTTGCAGATGAACGCACCATTCGCTGAGGTCTAATGCCTCCTACAAGAGGACTGCTGGTGCCAGTAGGCAGGAAACCAGAGTGGTATCTCACTGACGACTCTGCCTGCATGACAAAAAAAGAGAGACAACTGAAAGGGTGTTGGCCGCCTGCCGAGGAATCACTGCTTACTTTAAACCTGAATGTAAATCAGGCCCTCCACTTTCACTCTGCATCCACATTACCTGATATGAGTCATGTAAAGATGCTTCTATATGGCTTTAAGAGTCTCAAGGAGAACAAGGCAGCATTTACAACCCTACAAGCACTTAAGCCCACATTTAATTTCTTAACACCAGACTCAATAAAATACCCAAAGTCACAATCATATTTAGTAAAAGTGGCTTAGCCACAGGTGCACCATTTTTTATATCAGCATTTCTGAGACCTCTACCTCTTCTTCTTCAATATGCAAATGCAAAGTGCGTCGAAAAAAGGGTAAAGTTTCAAAATTTTTGATGACTGCTGTAAAAGAGTGGCACATGTTTCCATGCTGTATAGAAAATGCTGTATTGTGATTACTATATTTACATGACCTCAAATCTCTAATGTAACAATATAACACTAAAAATGTTTACAAAACCAGCTAAAAATTTTTTTAATTTCTTGTAAGCCCCAAACTTTTCCTGCAATGAACATGTCAAAAATGTAAAATTTTGTGTTTTTTTTATCGATATTCAGATATAATAGGCCGGCTAGTTAAGGTTCTACAAGCTAGCCATTTCAAGACAAAAACATCTTAATTCAGTAAGACCACATACATAAAATCCTGATATTTGCTCAGCATCCAAAATATGCATAAATTATGTGATCTGTGAATAATTTATTATCTCGGCGAAGATGTGCTTACTTTTAGGTCATAGGAGGAGAATGGCCTCCCCGGGCTGTTCTGTGGGTGTGTGTACATGGGTAGATTGGGTCGAAGCTCCGTTCCAATGGTCCCTTGATCTCCGTGGAGCTGCTGGAGAGTCACAGCAGGGCTGTAAAAACATGCTACAGGTCTTTGATTTAGTGGCATTCCTCTGGGAAGCTGGAAATCTCTTTTCCATATCAGCCTTTCCTGAGGACTTCCCACCTCTCCGCTCATATACAGTCCATGACTTGGTGCTGGGATGTTCTGAGGTGGAGGAGGTTGTGAGGGCCCCTCCACTGAGCTGACACCGACCTCATAGGTCGATTTGGCTTTTGGCAAGATTCCATTGGGTTGCAGAGTGACGCTCTTCTTCATCCCCAAGTAGGGGGTGTTGGTTTCACTGTGAATGTTCCTGCCCCTGTCCCTCCAGTGATCCTGACCCTCATCCATCTCATCATCGTCGTCCTGGGTGAGAACCTCGTATTGGTAACCATCCCCTTCGTTCACTTCTCCCAGCCTTCCCAGAGACTGGGCCCTCTTCCTGGCTGAGGGGCTGCTCTTCCGCAGCGAGTTGGAGCTGGTCACAGACAGGCGGCTCATGTCGTTGATCATGGCGGAGATGTATTCTCCGTGACCGATCATGCTCCCGCGCACAATGGTCTGGAAGAGAAAAGGTAGTTCTCTTCATCACAGTCTGCTTGACATGATTGCATTACTGAGAGATTTCAGAGCAAATGGGATGATAAAAGTGTCATAATAATTGCTCTGAGGCAAGTTAAATTTAGACGTGGGAATGTGTAAAGGACATCTTTGTCATTTTTCAAAGACGGTGCCTTTAGTTCCTTTCCCTGGTGGCTTATTCTGACAGTATACTGACAAATACAGCAAGAAAAGAAACAGATTTTACAGCAGCTTTTACAGCATCCTAAAAACGCATCCACATTTTGTTCCATTAAAACCACAAAAGATTTATTTTGGGGGTTTTATGTGAGAGACCACCACAAAGTGGTAAGAGCATAATTGTGATGTGCAAATGAAATTATTCAGTTTTAAACATTTTGTATAAGTAAAAATCTGAAAAACTTGGGGCGCACTTGTATTCAGCAATTTGAAAAACCACTTTTCACTTTCTGCAAATTAGAATCAAGCTCAGATCAAGCTCAGATTGGATAGCTAGCGTCTGTGAACATCAAACTTTGATGTCAACTGTGGTGATTAATTACTTAGGTCTAGACTCTCACTGCTCAATTCTAACATATTCTAAACCACTCTATTGTAGTTCTGGTTCTATGCTTAGGACTTTTGTCCTGCTGGAAGGTTAACTTCCTCCTCAGTCTCAAGTCTTTTGCAGCGTCTAACAGGTTTTCCTACAGGATTATCCTGCATTTAGCTCTATCCAGCTATCCTTCAGATGTAGATCTCTGCAGCTACTCTGGTTAATGCTCTGCTTGCCTGGCCTGTTAGTTCACGTGTCTTGGTAGGTTTGTTTAGCCATTCTCTCTCCATTTCAGATCAGGGATTTACCAGTGAGATGTTCAGAGCTTGAGATATTGTTTTTAACCTCGCCTTGCTTTAAACCTCCTTTATTCTTGACCTGTTTGCTGTGTTTCTTGGTCTTTGTGATGCTGTTTTTTATGCTGAGATTAAAATACACCGAGGAATACTTTTTACAGATAAGGAGATTTCTGATTCCACTGGACTTTATTAAGGAGTAACAGGATGTAAAAAAAATAACATATTACCAGTTCATAATTTTCATCCTCACTTCACAATTATGTACTACAATAATAGTGTCCCATAAAATACATGGAAGTTTTTGGTCACAACTTTACAAAATGTGTACCACTTTAAGGGGTGTGAATTATTTTCTATGGTACCATTTGTTTTGATAAATTACAGATTCCTGCTCTTTAGACCTTTAAAGAGGTATAAATTGTTGGCAGACTTGCAAAGGGCCTAAACTTGTCATAAAATCATCAGCCAAATCTCAGCTGCTTTGCTAGAAAAGTGCATGCAGTGGGTACATGGTGGCTTATTACCGATAGTCAGTCTCAGAGTAGAGTCATGTTCAGTTCACAGTCAGTCATCAGCCTCTCTTGTTTCTCTGGCTCAAAGCTATTATATTTACACAGAGGGGGTGGAGGTCAGTCCACATCTCACCTTCTGTACCGTCTCTATGACAGGCTCTGGATAATGGCCTTGGTGGGATGTGATAATTTTTCATATATATAAAACAGATCTTTTCCTAATAAAACAAGTACTTGTACCAGACTTTCTTTATCATACTGCCTTGCAAAAGTATTCAAACCCTTGAAAATTGTCAAATTTTGTCACATTGTTATCACAATGTATTTTAACTGGATATTATATGATAGACCAAAACAAAGTGGCAAATAATTGAAAAGCAGCATGTAATTACATTGAAGGAAAATACAGTCATATTCAATAAATACAAAAACCATTCAATTCACTAAGTGAATCACATTATATACTGTAGATTAATAACACTCAGACTGGTGTTTACAAGCTGTTATTTTCATCAATTATGATTTTCTGCTTACAGCTAATGAAAACATGACATTAAGGATTAGAATATTACATCAGACCAATAAAAAACTAATATTAGTACAGAAATGTGGGCTTAATGAACAGTATGTTTAAGGTTGTTCTTTTCAGAAGGTACTTTAAATCTGACATACGAGCTAATTCTAATTTATTGAATATGACTGTATTTCTTTACACCAATCAAAATATGAAAAGTGTGGCATACATATGTACAGTATTCAACCCACTTTACTGTTTTACCCCTAAATTACGTCTACTGCAACCAGCTCACCTAATTACTAAACAGATTCTACCTGTGTGTAACTAAATATCAGTATAAATTCATCTGTTCTGTCAGAGGTGTGTTAGAGAACATTTTAGAATAAACAGCATAATGAAGACCAAAAAGCGCAACAAACTTGTCCAGGATAACATTGTGGAGAAGCTTAAAGCAGGGTTAAGTTATAGTACAATATCCCAGACTTTGAAGATCTACTACATTATGTTTGTAGATGGAAGAGTTCTTGTGCAAGATCCACTGCTGACCCAAACAGTCCCTCTCGTATTTAATAAAAAACACCTTGATAATTACTCAAACTTTGGGAATATATTCTCTGAACTGACGAGACAAAAGTGAAACCTTTTGGAACCTGTGCATCTTGTTATATCAGGCGTTAACGTATCACCGAATTTCAGGATAAGAATATCATACTAACAATCAAACATGGTGGTGGTAGTGTGATAACCTGAAGCTGCTTTGCCTCTTCAGGACCTGGACAACTGGCCATAATTGTTGGAATCATGGATTCTGTTCTCTAGCAGAAAATCTGAAAAGACAATGTCCGGCCATCAATTTGTGACCTTAAATTCAGTCACACTTGGGTTTTGCAGGAGGACAATGAGCCAATGGACATTGGGTCCATCTCGGAATGACTCCGAAAGAATAAAGTACAGGTTTTGGTGTTGCTTAGTCCTAGTCTGGAAATAAGTCTGTGATTGAGATGCTGTGGCCTTCACCGGGCTGTTCATGCTTGAAAACCTTCCAGTGTGGCTAGATTAAAACAATTCAGCAAAGAACAGCGGGCCGAAATTCCTCTACAGGTACTTAAAAGACTTATTGTCAGTTACTGCAAATATCTGATGGTATTTGTTGCTCCCAAGGGTGGAACAATCAATTACAGAGTTTAGAGGACAATGTTTTTTTCTCGTAGGGCCAGGTTGGTTTTTGTACTCATTTCCCCTAATAAATTGAATCATTATTTAATCACTGATATTAAAGTTTGTTTTGTGATCTTAAATCTTTTCAGTGTGACAAAAAAAAATCTGTAAGGGGACAAACACTTTTTAACTGTTCTGTATTCAGGTGCCCAAGTCTACACAACAGTTTTTAGATTCTTATTGCAAAAAAGTTTGAAAAACTAATTATTTTCCTTCACAATCATACACTATTTTGTGGTGGGCTCACATAAACTCCAAATAGAAACATTGCAGTCTATGGTTGCAATGTGACAAACTACTTTGAATTGTGATTTGTCTTGTTTACAGGAATCTGCATTCAAATGGGTCTTGCGATATTGATGAGGAAGGTAAAAACTATAAGTCTGACCCAAATGCTGACACAGTGGTTCTCATGTTGCACAGCGCTAATCGCCAACACATCGCAGAGCTTTTTATTTTTCAGGAGGCCCATAAAAGTATCAATCCGTACACTTTGTGAGGCGCAGAAATCCTGAGAGTTGCAGGCAGGATCACTCACAGGCATTTCCTTTGCTGTACCTGCACTTTTTATTCCTTTTTCATTTGCTTGACATTTGTGGGAAAGCACCATATACTGTTATTAATTGCCTGCATGCAGTAATAAATCTTGTGTTCCCCCATGAGGATTTCAACATTGTGCAGCCAGTGTACACAGCAGGGTCATTAGCGCAGCCTTGTGATAGATAAGGAAGCAAAAACACGGCAAGGGGAGCAGTCATTCCACGTTGTCATCAGAGTATTATGGGATTGTCTGAGACAGCAGAATCCCTCTGCAGCACAGAAAATACTCTTCTGCGGTGATGCAGCTACCAACAGAATTATTTAATGAACAATATATGTGTGGATAAAAATGTTAAAAGAGAGTAAAATAAACTTTACAGAAAATCAAGGTGGTGCAGACCTTTTTTGGCCTCAGCTCCACCTCTGTGATCCGGGAAGGGTCCACCATAGGTCTGGGCCGCCGCAGGTTTTCTATCAGGCTTTGCCATTGTGTCGGGAGGCCCACGAAGCAGCCTCGCTTGGCATCAAACGAGGTGTGAACACGGTGCTCAAAGTTTTTCGGTGCCGATATCTCAGGCCTCTTCTTTTTCTTCTTGCGAAACATCCTCAGGTCCAAATGACAGGTAGCCTGCCTGCTTCAGTATGTCCCTGAAGAGAGAGAAGCAGTCAGCTTTGAAGAAAGTACACCTTGCAAAGCATGCAGCGCATGATTAAATAACTGTAATCTTTTCCTTTGAATATAAGCAAATCTCTCGTGCCTGTATGGTTGAAAACATGTTTCTGCTCCCCTTATTCTCAGTTTCTGCTCAGGTGTGTTCAAATAGAATTTCCACCACATGGAGGTAATTCAAATGGCTCCTCTGAGAGCTGTTCTGTGAACGTCTTGCATCTGAGACATGTGAATGTCCTACATTCCTATTGCCTTAAAGGCTGTCACAAGCTTCTTAGAGTGAAAACAGCTCCAGGAAGAGTGGATGGATTTGTGAGCACATGTTTAATGAAGGATATCTGGTCAATTAGGGCTTATTCATTCTCTCTGCCCTTTTACAGACGAACACGCAGCCAGGCTGGCCAGTGCCCACAGGCTGGCCAGTGCCCACAGGCTTTCAGTGTTTTAAGGAGGCAACATACTATGTGAGGATATCTTTAAACTCCTCTATAAGCATGTCATATCCTATCCTAATTAGTAGCTTGTGTTGCCCTTGATTGCAGTGAGGCAGCCAGTTAATCTGTGGATGAACGTGCTGAGCCACTAACTCAGGTTTACTGTGTATTCAGCTTTACTTTATTTTTAAATGGAGGGGAATAATTCAATTATGTTACAGCTCCTTTTCTTAGCTATGCAGCTGTACAGTGAGATAATCACTCAGTCCTATGTTAATATTAATGCTGTTTTATACAGATCATATTGTAGAGGACGTCCCAGGCAGTGATGCAGGCAAATGTCCTCTGCAGTCTGTTGACCGGAAAAAACCCTTCTTTAACTGATTAGCTACACTTAAGAAATGTTTTTCTCTTGATTTCAGTTGCTGAGTTCATTGAATATTTCAGTTATCCACTTAAAGGCGCTATTAATATTAGGTCTGGGTAAAAATATCGATTCAGCAATGCTTTGCAATTATTTGTTTCTCAATTCAATATCGATTCATCAAATCCTATTAATTGATTCAGCCCACCGGCCAGTGGCTGTGGGCAACACTCTAGTGAGAGCGTTCAGCGTTGTACAAGACTCGCATTACCAAAACAGCAAGATGGCGGACAGCAGCTGCACTCCGTTCAAGCCTGCACCACCAACGTTAAAAGCCGACATTTGGCTCATTTATTTAAACAAATACTCAGGTACTTAATTACTTGTGTATTTACTTATTATTAAATCGATATTAAAGCTAATAAATCAATATCGTATTGAATCGAAATCAAATCGAATCAAAGCCTCAAGAATCGAAATCGAATCGAATTGTGAAATTCCTAACAATACCCAGCCCTAATTGATATTGTTCAGACATTAAAGGGGGGGTATTATGCTTCTTCCAGACACACATATTACCCTTCTATAGCACACTCCAATAAAATTGTCACCTTAAGTCTTTTAAAAGTCCGTCATATATCCAAATCCACCTTAAAGAAATTTTCGTCCGTATTGGACGCCTTGATTTTCACCTGTGCCTCTCTAAGACCTTCCTACTCTTTCTGACACTCCCCCTTCAGTTCGTCACATACCGTGCATCATCGCAGCATGCACGGAGTCGGAAACAAAATCCCACAAAAGAAGCGCAGCTGCAGCTGGTGTGTTATAATTACTGCACCTGGGACTCAGCCGGAGTTGTGTGAGCTGGGGAGGGGTAGAGGAGCTCTGCAGGGGCAAGGCTCTCGGCTGAGTACGTAAGCTCGGATGAGAAGATGGGTGGAAAAGGCGGGGATAGGTGGGAGCAGGCGTTTCAGCAAACCCAAGAACTGCCAGCAGAGACCGGCAGAGACTCAAAGATTACTCTAACATGAGTGAATGGGTCAGAGCAACACTTCAGGTATGTTTTTAATGAGGAAAAAACAGGTTCTCAGGATATTAAGCTTCAGAAAGTCCATTTTGCATAATACCCCCCCTTTAAAGTTGAGCACCTCAATGTTAGGAGGAAAAATCAAACCACTCAGATCAGTAGGATCACTACAACCAGACACTTCATGTATATACATTTGCCACAAAAAAGAAGCTGACTTTTCAGTGCTGTCCCCAAGAATATTGATAGACAGCTATGTGGAGGGAAACAATGTCAACAAGCAAAATGGATAACTATAGCTTTGACAGTATTTTGAAGCAGAGCTCATAAAATAATTTTGGGGAGATTCACAGGGTGGGGATTACAGGTGAAGACAGTGCTTCAAGACCCACCACAAACAGATGATGAAAGGACATGGGCTCCTTCTGTCTCTTCATGTAATCCCAGAGACACTCAGTGATGTTGAGATCAGCGCTCTGTTAGGGCCATACCATCACTTCCAGGACTTCTTGGTCTTCTTTACACTGAAGATAGTTCTTAATGACTTTGGCTGTATGTTTTGTGTCATTGTCCTGCTGCAGAATAAATGTGGGGCCAATCATCTTAATGACTTTGGCTGTATGTTTTGGGTCGTTGTCCTGCTGCAGAATAAATGTGGGGCCATCCTACCCCTCCCTGATGGTATTGCATTATGGGTAAGTATCTGCCTGTATTTGTCAGCATTGAGAACACGATTATTACTGACCAAATCTCCAACTCCATTTGCAGAAATGCAGCCCCAAACATTCAAGTAACGTCCACCATGCTTCACTGTTGCCTGCAGACACTCATTATTGTACCGCTCACCAGCCCTTTGAAGAATAAACTGCCATCTGCTACAGCCAAATATTTAAAATCTTGACTCATCAGTCCAGTGCACCTGCTGCCATTGTTCTGCAACCCAATTCCTATGTTTTTGTGCCGACTTGAGTCGTTTTGCCTTGTTTCCACATAAGTTGGCTGCAACTCTTCCATAAAGACCACTTCTGGCCAGACTTATCCGGACAGTAGATGGGTGTACAACTTGGATGTGTTGTCCTTTTTCTTGTCATTATTTTAATGCATTGCGGAAGGATTGAATCCGGGCTCGGTATAGGCAAATGCTCAAAATTAAATGACATGAACTTGCACTCAGGGGCAAAAAAATGTGATCAGGACATCGCTATAAAGACAAACTCTTGTTCAGTGATCCAAAGCCCTTTTAAAGATTACTCAAACCCCACAGCAGATCTCTGAAGTAGGCATGGGTCGGTTACCGGTTTCAAGGTATACCGCGGTATGAAAAAGTCAAGGTTTCAAAACCACTAACATTTTCTGTCATACCGTCCCTGCGGTATAAGTATTTGTATTTTTTATGTGACGGGAGAAAGTGAAGATCCCTCATGAAGCTGCAGCGTAAAGCGCCACTCCCCCCCCCCCGCCTAGTAACTTCTTTTTATACTGAGGCAGATATGGTAACTAACATGCTAATGATGATTTATCTTAGCATGCTAGTTAGTTACCATATCTGCCTCACTAAAAATTGTTTTTTCCTTCTTTTAAAAAAAAAATGCAGACATTCAAAATACACATTTTAGAGCCGTAATCATAATACCGTGAAACTGTGATATTTTTGCCTACGGTTATCATACCGTCAGAATCTCATACCGACCCGTGCCTACTCTGAAGAATTGTTAAAAGGAAGATTAAAGAGACACAAAACCCAACAATGCAACCTGAAGTCAACTGTACAGCGAGATCAAACCTACCTGGGCTCCATTAACACCTCAGCAGACCCTCAACCTGATCATGTCTGTGCAACGCCAAATTCATGCAGTAATTCAAGCAAAGGAGCCCTGACCAGGTATTTAGGGCAACTACAGAAAATAATTTTCTTTCAGACTGGAAGTTTGTTTCTGATAGAAAATGAAGCAGGGATCTCCCAAAAGATAACAAAACAATGTAAAAGGAGTATTAATTTTGAAGAAAATAATGTATCTGTTTTTATTGAAATTTTTATAAAGATGGAATATCAAAAATTACATATAGCTTTCTTAATAATCAATGGAAAATTCTTTGTACGGATTACAACTGTCAAAACATGCTGACCGTTTTTTCGTAGTGCTTGTATAGCCAACTTCCTGTCAATAGACTAGAAATAACGATAACTTATATGGTATTTTTATTAACCTATCATAATATTATTGCTAGCATTTTTATAGGTTTTCATATTTATGTATTAGTTAAATGTACAGTATGTGTTTGAAGTTTATTAAGTTTTATCTTACCCTTTTGATTCCTGTTATTGCTTGTACATGTATTGGACTTAATACTCTAAGGTTAACAAAAGTCAACACTTAGATGCCATCAGAGGTATCCCACTTTCAGTAACTTCTGTCTGGAACCAACAATATATCAAACTATGAGATAGTTACAAGTTAACAAGAACAATGAAAATTAATCCTGCATTTCAGAACAATGACCCACAATAACCCCATGTCAACATGACCTGGACAATGAATTGTATTCTGTATGTCCACGTAGAATTTAACCAGCAATAATGTCGCAAAAACAGAGGCCTTCAAGGTGCCCTGAGTTTATCTGATAATCTCCCATCATGCACTGTGAAGTGGTGGGAGCTGAGAAAATGAGTTTTGCAACCCTCTGTGACCCAGCAGGCAATCACGCTCGTCAGCCTTTCCTCCCTCCACCTCCATCCCTGAGACCAGCATGGCTCTAAACGATATCAACGATGCCTGTTAGGAGATGTGCCGGTGACTAACCCATGCCACTCGCCTTGCCGCATCACAATGAGGTCAGGCCAAACGGTCACATGAGCTAAGCTCTGCTTCAGTACAGGAAGGGGGTACTTGGAGGGATGTCTCCCTCTCCAAGGATAACTCAATCACTCGGCTAATATGCTAAGTGTTGCATAAACGTATCACTTTCTCCTTATGTACATACCGTGGTGCTGGGAAAGACCCTAATCCTGTCTGACAGGGACATTATGGTGTAGGGAGAGAACAGTTTGGACTGAAATTATAGGGAGACCTGAAAGTATCCTGCGGACACAGACAGGCCTTTAAAAAACAATTTTGGCTTTTTTTCCAATAACAAGCTGCAAAACTGAAAATTATTTCATTTTATTTCTCCAAAGGATGAAACCATCTACTTAAAATTCCCATGCACTCAGCGTATTTGTCATATTCATTTTGGGCTTTTAACAATGTATTTGACAGTTCTTTTTTAGGATGGTAATATCATTCAACTAAGTGGTTAAATAAAAAATAAATGGGTGTACAAATTTGAATTACTAGTTAAGTAATTAAATTCACACAGGTTGGAAATTCTAATATATTTACATACACCCTAGTATTTGGTTAAATATCCTTTAGGGAGTTGCAGAGAAATCACATGGATTTTGAAATAATCACAAAGGTCCTACAATAATTGGGCTGAATATCCGAGTCCTCTTATGATCGGAAATGGTAGAGTTGGTATCACAGTTTTTGCCCTGTAGCAAAAAGCTCCTGGGTTTGAGTCCTGGCCTGGGGTCTTTCTGCTTGGAGTTTGCATGTTCTTGTCATGCATGTGTGGGTTCACTCTGAGTACTCCAGCTTCCTCTCACAGTCCAAAACATGACTGCTAGGTAATTGTTCTCTCTAAATTGAGCTTAGGTATTAGTGTGTACGTGCATGGTTATGTGACCTGTCCAGGATGTACCCCGCCTCTCGCCCAATAACTGCTAGAAACAGGGACCAGCTTCCCTGCGACCCTGCACAAAAAAGCAGGTATAGATAATGGTTGCATGGTTTCTTGACACACTGCCCACATATTTTCAGTAGGATTAAGGCAAATTCCAAATTTCATGCTAGCCCGCTTTGCCTTTGCCAAAACCAGTTCTGATGTGTGTTTGGGATAATCAGCCCATTGAAACCCCAAACTGTAAAATTTTCAACCATCTAGCTTTTTTTTTTTTTGAAGTCAAGTTGAGAATGTGGAGGTAGCTTTCTTTTTCATGTCGCCCACTTTGTGTGATGCAACAGTAAACACTGACCCTCGCAAGAATGCTGACGCAAAATGCTTGACAGTTGGTATAGTTTTTTTTAGATCTTAAAGCCAGACGTTGATTCTTATAAACATAATTTCACAATTCTCACCAAATAGTTCAATCTTTGCATCTTTAACCATAAACCTTTGCTTTTTGGATCGTCCATGTGGGCAGCTGCACATTTCCAATGACGACTTCACATAAACGCCTGATCAGCACTGCAGATAGTTGCTCAGATGTTGGCACTGATCCAACTGATATTTACAGTTTTACATTCACAAATTGCTTTAAAAGCGGATCAATCATTATTTACTTGGGAGTAAAATGCAATGTTAAGACTTCTCTTGCCAGCAAACATGATGATACAGAAGCAAATAGGGATGCTGGTTTTATGGTCTCTCACCAAGTAAACATCAGTTCAAACTGGAAGCGAACAGACCATACTCAAAGTTTCTAACAATCTGAAAAATGAATAGAAAAACAAAAGACTTAGGCAACAGACTCACACATATACACATTTATTGCCAACAGGGCAAATTCACTCCAAAAGTTGATACACCTATTGATTTACAAGGTTTAATCACATGCAGCTAGCCTTATTATGAACTCTCAGACTCTACCGAGGCAATGACGGTCTTGGTAACAGTTTCCTATTGATTTCCAGGATAATGTGTATGCGCAGAGGCAAACGTACACAGGGCACGATCTGGCTTTCTGGTCACATCCTCGGCAAAACTGCAGGGACCTGACCCTATGCCTCAGTAGCTTGTCTTGGAGCTATCAAAGTGCAGAGGCAGTAGTCAGCTGGCTGCTGTCAATGATATGAAGAGCCAGAGAGGATGAGGTCATCCTAAAAATGCTGCTATGTTAGGATTGTTTTTATTTCTACAACTTTGGATCAAAAACTTTTAAATGAAAAACGAGAAATGTCCTTTGGTCCAAGGAAGGAAAAAGTGTTTTGCTGTAATTACCATCCTTGCATCCTCCTTACAACCCTGAGAACACCATCCCAACTGTGAAGTTGTGGGGTGTTTTGCTATACGAGAGACTGGTGCACTTCTCAAAACAGATATCATAGGGAAAGAACATAATAAGGAATGACAGAAGCAACATCTCAAAACATCAGTCAGGATGTATAAGCTTGGGCCCAATGGGTCTTTTAGATGGACAGAGAGCCTAAGTACATCGGCAGGTTAGTTTCAAAAAGGCTTAATGAAACATGGTGAAAGTTTTTGAGCCACCATTACAAAGCCCTGATCTCAGTCCCATTAAAAATTTGTTGGCGGAACTAAAAAGATGTGTGGAAGTGGGACCATTTACAAAACCTGACTCAGCTACACCAGCTTACAGAGCCCCTAAGGGGACATGGGCAAAAAAAAAGTTGGTTTCTTGTGCACACCACTTACTATTGTGCTCACAAGTTACTTTCTCGTGTGCACACCAGATACTTTCTTGAGCCTAAACAAGGGCGTCAGTTTGTTTTGAAAACTGCTAGGGACAATAACCATAAACTTGAGTGTGGTTTAAAGAATGCTGGGCAAAATTATTAAGATTTATTCATATATTTATTTATTCATTTATTATACATTTATTCAAGTGCTGTATTCATCCCTTTGACGTTTCACTACAAAATGCAGTGCAGTGTAGGCTATATAGTATCTTTATTTAATCAATAAAAGTTGAAAGCCAAACTGTTATTTCTAGTTTTTCTAACAGCACTGCTGAGAAGAATCATTAAAATTCACATTGTAGTACTATTGTAGTACTATTTTACTATGTTAATATTATTATTCTCACAATGACCCGATGCTCGGATGAGACCAGACTGCTCACACTGTAGGCTATGTGCGTTTGCGACAGATTGTAGTCTTGAATTTGGAACTAGAAAGACTAAGAAAATCCCTGAAGTGAGGAGACACTCGCCCGAGAAGAAGAATGCGCAACAAAAACAGCGTTTCCTTGGCAACCCTGACCGTTCTGTCACCAGCTAAAATGATGCCTATGCGTAAAGGAGAACATCGAGTGCTATTTAAAGTGTAACTCACCCCCAAATAAACTTTTTTTGCAGATAAAATGTATAAATTAGTGTCTAATAATGCTATCTACATGTCTGGTCATTATTTTTGGTATTTTAGTACATTTGAGTAAAAATATTAATTTTCTACCAAAAACCATCAGAGTTGCACCCTCTTCAGGTTAAAGCTTTACACTGTACTTGAATTTGAATCTAGTATCGCTGCTCAGCTTGGATTACTGACATCAGCCTTCCTGCCGCTGTGGAGTATAAAACAAGCTCAGTCTCGGCCAAGCCTTCATCGTGAGTTGGAGTGGGAATAATAAGGACGTGTTGACACCGCAGGCAACGCCTCCTTTTGCCGCATTTTTCAAACCGGAAATGTAGGTGGAAAAAGAATCTGGAAGGGGGTTGAGTTGCTCTTTAACTTCTCTGTTTATCCGAATGGAAACTCGTAGAAGTAAACGGACATCTTCCTTTCTGACACGTATTCCATTCTCATTGCACTTTAAGTGCATCCACCAATAACCATGGAGATGGGCAGTTGTTTGTAACTATGCCTCTATGAAAGTAACAACCTGATCAAAGCTGATGTATACTGTGCAATGGACCAAGTCCCATGGTTTCAAAATCTGTTTTAAATGTCAACGAGAGAAAACATAACGGTGACACCTGGCAAGCAAAGCTGCAATGTCTTTATAGGCAAGTCTGAATCAATAAGAGAACTAAATGTAAACTCTGAATGCCATTTCCATTCGGATAAACAGAGAAGCTAAACTGTACCCAATGTCCTCTTTTACACATAGGCGTCATTTTAGATGGCGACATGTCCGGCTAAAATGACACATTCAAAATGGAGTGCAGAATCAACAGGTGACTGATTAACTGGTATCTCTTTAATGAAGGTGTTCTAAACATGCAGCATCACTTGCTCCATGTATGCATCCATGTACAAATGGCGCAGACCTGTGTGCGCATGCTCCAAGCAATATACCATTATTATAATTAAACGTTTCTTGCTTGAGAGTATTCGTATCAGTAAAAAGGACAAAAATTCAAATAAGCCTATTGGACTTTATGAACTTCAAATTCAAGACTATGATATGTTGTGAACGCACATAGCCTACATTGTGAGTAGTCTGGTCTCATCTGAGCATCGGGTCATAGATTGTGAGAATAATATTACTAACATAGTAACATAGTACTACAATAGTACTACAATGTGAATTTTAATGATTCTTCTCAGCAGTGCCGTTAGAAAAACTAGAAATAACAGTTTGGCTTTCAACTTTTGATTGAATAAAGATACTATATAGCCTACACTGCACTGCATTTTGTAGTGAAACGTTAAACGGAGGAATACAACACTTATGTATGAATAAATATTAATAATTGTGCCCAGCATTCTTCAAACCACACTCAAGTTTACGCACAAGAAAGTATCTGGTGCGAATGAGTTAGTAAGTGGTACACGTAAGAAAGTATCTGGGGAGCACAAAAAAGTAACTGGTGCTCACGAAAAACCAACTTTTTAATTCTTTTTGCCCATGTCCCCTTAGGAGCCCCATAGAAGCTCTGTCGTGAGGAATGGGGCAAAATTCCAGCAACTGTTGTGAAGAGCTTGTTGAACCATGTACAAAATATGTTGCCCAGTTCATACAGTTTTAAAGGGAAAAGCAAGGAACTATATTCAAACTTTTGAATTTGAAGGTAGTTTTAAAAATACTAACATAAAGGGCAAAGGTTTAGACTGGTCAATGTTTAGTTAATGTCAAGGTTTGGTCAATGTCAGGAGTTGAGGATGGATGGCCCAAACGCAGACAGGTAAAGGAGAATGATTCCTTAATGAAAATTGGCTAACAACAACTTAGGGAAAGAAAATGGAGAATCCAGCAATGTTTGACAGAAAATGAGTTGCTTAAATGCTGAGGGTATAGTGAGAGAAGACAGAGGAACACAAGGGAAACTTAATCAAGCTAATCAGATGCAGGTGGGCGTGACTGAGCAGGAGGAGGTGAATTGCAGCTGGGAAGGAGGAGAATAGCAAGGAGGAAATAAACAACAGAGAAGGAAAACCAATGGTTGAAACTTAACAGAATAGGGCCTAATAAAAGATCAACCCTAAATACATAAATCGAAAACTAATGTAGAGTAACTAAAGAATAAGGTCTAAATAAATAACCCAAAAGCACAAACTCAAAGCTTAACAACCTATATTAAAACAGGAAAGGGGGAAGGAACTTAGAAAATAAGATGTAAACAATAATCCTTATGTGAGAAATAAAGCAATAACTATCACATGAATGAACTGAAAATGATGAGATCTGAATAGATAAAAATGGATCAAAGCCCAACACAATCAAACTAAAAGTACAAAAATAGCTAAGGATCACGACAGTCATAGAGTGAGAAAAAGGTGCTTTTTTAATTCAGTTTATATAAAGATCTGCTTCTAACCTTACATTAAAAAAGCAAAACTTTATTAAACAAAGAGTGTTTAAAAGATCATAACCTATAGAAACTACAGGCAAAAACATACAAACAGACCTTTTTTCTCTCCAGAGTGTCATTACTTAATCCCATCCCAATCCCAATGCTCAGAGGCGCATGCATTCACAACCTTACCCCAGACTGGATGGATTCTTCGTTCAGCACAGAAGCTTGACCGTTCATGCCATGCAGAAATTCAACTATGCAATCCATATGTTTTCTGCATACTCCATAACAGAATAGCATGGGGCACACTTGCTTTCCTCTCATGTTCAAATCACTCCAAGCGGGAGTTGTGGTTGAATGGGAGGGGATTGAGAGATAAGAGAGATATTGGATTTGCTCGACGTTAGTGCTCCCAGCTCAGTTGAATGATTTTTTTCCCCTCCCTATTTGCCCTGATTTCTGCTTTTTTTCTTCATGCTGGCATGCATGTAAAGAAATGCAGCGAATGTGGAGGTGACTGTGCTTGTGGGCTCAGTATTTTTGGTTTAGTTTTTCAGTGATCTAATTTTAGTACTGATCATCCCCCCCTCCTCTCCAGCAACAGACACGTGTTTATTTTGTGCGGGATTCATGTCAAATAGTGAGGTGAGGGTGGGCGATGGTGGGAGATGAGGTAATCCTCTTTTTGTTTCTCTAAATGCATCTACAAGAATAATCCAGCGGCTATAGGGACTCACAGAGGGTTACAGCTACAGTATTTCATTAGAGAAGTCCTTAACTGTTGTTTTGGACTGTGTGATGCAGTGTGGAGGGCTCTTCTATCAGCTTCATTACGATGACCGTTTTGCCCTTTGAGTGTAATGAGCCTGCCTCTAAGGGAGGGGGGGCAGCAGGGAGGTCTTCAATGGTCATCTCTTTCTTGAGGATTCTAATGTACACAGATTCATGTGAGGACATAAAAAGGTACAGGATGCAGGACGTGACCGGACAAAGCAATGGGGATGTTTGTATGATTTACGTCTCATTTCTCTTTGA
Organism: Valencia hispanica; assembly: GCA_963556495.2. NCBI lineage: Eukaryota > Metazoa > Chordata > Actinopteri > Cyprinodontiformes > Valenciidae > Valencia > Valencia hispanica. Next base: position 16,241,601 of record OY747720.1, on the reverse strand, counting down.
AGTCTCCTCTAGAGAGACATGGGATGACAAGGACGACAGACTGCGTGTGATGAAATACACTCTATTCAACAACATAAAATAACATGATGCCACCATTTATATTTCATGTTAGTGGGCTGATGCTGCATGTCGTGCATGATAAAGTGCAATGAATAAGTAGAATGCTGGAGGATGGCATGCATTCTCTAACTTGCATGGTTCAGGGGATAGCCGGTCTGGGCATTTTGGTTAAGACACGAAGCTTGACAGTTTTCCTGCAAAAACCCATTGACACCCTTTAGAGTGCTCTATCCAAGCATCTAGGAAATGGAAAGGTGAATGCAAGACAAAAGTGTGAAAGGAAAGGGGTGCTGACTTTATTTTTTTATAGCATGACTTGACAACTGTCCACACTGTCAGAAGTACCAATTTCTGATTCAGGGCGCATTCACACCAGCCCTGTTTAGTCCGCTTGAATCAAACTCTAGTTCATTTGCCCAAAAAGTCTGGTTCGTTTGGGGTGGTGTGAATGCACCCTTAATGTCCATCTTATCCTTTTCGCTGAATGAGCAGTTTAGGCCTGACCTTAACCCCAGATGAGCAGCAGGTGAGCAGATGAGCTAAAGGCTGCTATTAAACCCACCATAACATCCTCAACACCCATAGGCTTATCCTTTCTGTGCCACGCCACATTGATTCAGAAATGTATGCAAAAGGAAGTCTGACCAGGTACTGAGTGCATATACATACATATAAAGGTATATGCATCTCTCCTAAGAGCACCTTGGCGGAATATTTGTCTCCAGAGGTTGTCCATGGTAATCTCCTGTCCATTTGTGCAAGCCAGAGAGTTACTTCATCTTGGGAAATTGTCATTTTCTTAAACAGAACAATCCATATTTAGGGAAATTTATTGAAAAAAAACTAACTGTTACCAACTGAATGACAAAGAAAATAAAAGTAAAATATGTTGTGGAATTTCCTCGCAGATATTGCAACAAAAAAAAACACTTCAAAGAACCGCCAAAACCTACCCTTTTATAAATAGTTTTATATCTAAATGCAGTGCTCCATTTAAGTCTGGCTCTAGAGCCACATGTAGCAGACGCTTGAACAATGTAAAATTTTTATTCTATGTAATGAAAGTAAAGTAATGTTTTCCACAGACATAGATTTACTTTTGGTGAGTAAAACAACTTTAGGTCAAGCCTCATTGGCTGTTTCTTTGGCCCGTCCCACTTTCCCATATGACCGAAATGAGATTTGATTGGGTTTCATCTCCTCCCAATATAAGTGTCCTGTTATTATTTGTTAACAAAAATTTTAATCATTTTCACCACAATTCTAGTCATTCTGAGTGAGTTTTTATTAAGTTTGCTAATGCAGACTATGAGTAAATAGTAAAGGGCAGATGGAAAGAAAAAGATGGGAACTCTGATCATATTTGACTGGAGTTCAAGGTGGCCTTCCAAGTAAGTAGAACAAGCCTGAACCACTTTTAGTATGGTGGAAAAAAACAAAACAAGAATACTTAGAGGTGAGAGGAGGAGAAGGAGGAGGGTGTAAGGACTCCACATGCAGAAGCTGTGGAATGAGAAGTTTTAATACTGAGGTGTGGAGTTGAAGTAGGACTGATTTAGGTATGTTTCCTCTCTCAAAGTTTATAATATTTCATCATACCACATTTTTTCCTGTGATAAAAAGGTAATTGACAAAAAGTGTCAAAGAAATTTGACATCAACCAAATTAACACAGCTTTGAAAAAAAAGTCTTGTAGGAATGCGATTCTGGGAAACCAAGCGCCCAGAGAGCTCACCTGCTATCTTTACAGGCTCCGAAAAAGCAAATGAAAGCCTGTGGATGGGAATAATTTAGTAAAATCCAACATCTCTGTCCAACTCATTGTGGGCACACAGTTTTTCTGTTGGTATTGACAAGAGTAAGAAGAATGGGATCAAAAGAAAGCTCTGACATTGTTTGAAAATTCCCCTTTTGTATCAGAGTATCTCAACAGCAACCCCCTTGCTTATGAGGATGTAACCATTTTTACCTATCAGCTCCTCTGCAGTAAACGGGCCACAGCAGAAAAAAAGGGGATTTCAGGACAATACAGATGCATCCACACAGAGTGCATACATCATTCTGTCATCTGACATAATGGGACTGATTCCCCTAGATGAGAATATGGACAAGAAAACATGTTTGCTCCTCTCTGCAGCGAACATTGTGGACATAAAGGGGCTGTAAAAGCTGCAGCTCCCATCGTAGCAACACTTTTAGTGTCACAAGGTGTTTGTAAGACCTTTTTTTGGATGCTGACAAATTACAAAACGAAACACACAGCTAAATCAGTTCTCCGTGCAAAGTAGAAATATGAACACTACAGCACAGACTTAAACTATTTAACTGAAGATGCTCTTGGCTCTTACTCGAGCTTGGAACGTTTTGACGCTGTGTTGATAGAGATGTATGATCACTCTGGACCAATAGTACGAGCTCCACTTTCTCTCCGGGGTCTAATTTATTGATGCACTGGGACTTGGTGCAAGCTTTACTGTACGTGCAGGAGATTTTGAAAGCTTTGATTTATTTTATTTTTTTCTGCTAAGGCTTCAGCAAGTATCTCCAAAGGAGGAAGCTGGGAGCAGTTTTTAAGCTTTACGGCATCAATCTGCACCAAGGCTGCCGCTCTTCTCTGTTGAACATCATGGGTGCTAATTCAACGCAAGAAGGAGAGTTAAATCATGCAGTACTAATTTAGGTTAACGGCATTCTTTTTTTATCCAAGCTGTATCATGACCGGTGGCGATGTCAGGCTGCTAATGCTCCTTGTCAAGAAGTCGACGCAAACAGTTTTGAAAACTATCTTAAACACCGCAAGCCAGCTTCCTATCCCTTCCAGCCCTATGAGTGTCCCGCTTCAAGGAATCTGCTTTGCCTGTCTGTTGACGTTTTAACTGCAGGCTGCACAGAAAATAAAGCAAAATGAGAAGTGTGATGCAACCCTGCCAACAAGATCAGAGGATGTTGGAGGGTGCACGTCACCCTCATAGAGGCAGATGCAAAGCTATGTGTGCATGCATGAAACAGGCCTTCTTTGTCTCCTCCTCTACCCTTTTGCCTTCTCCTTCTTGCATATCAATGAGACACCTGAGACACAACAGCACAGCTTTTACTTCAAGTTTCATCATTACCAGAGAAGGCAAAATCCAGGAGCTTATTTTGATCCCTATGTCACAAAGGAAATACAGTCTTATGTTTTTGGGATGGTGCATGCAGATATGACAGGCAGAGCTATAAACTAGGGCTGTCAAAGAATGAAATTTTTTTATCTAATTAATCACGATTAATAAACATATGACTGAAAAAGTACAATTTTCGGTGTAAATAAAGGACAAAACGGGAAAATGTTGCTCTTTTGTTTAAGGAAATACAAAGAGATGCATGAAACCCCACTATTACATTTACATGTGACCCTTTTAACCTATAAATCTTTTAGCCAGTTGCTAAGGCGAACTAAATGGTCAACATTTTTGGAATGTGAAGCTTACGGATTCTTATAAATATTGGACAACCCTGAGCATCCTCTTCATGGGACTGTATCCTGCAACAAGAGTGTCTTCAGTCAGAGGTTTTACAATTTTGCGGCAACACACCGACTGCTACAAGAGATCCTTCCTGCACACAGCCATCAGGATCTACAACAACTCCTTAAAGAGTTAAATAGTATGAGCTACAATAACACTTAATTTCTCTCCGGGATCGATAAAGAATTTCATGTATTGAATTTTTCTAAATAATAGAGGGAATATTTTTTTACCCCGATACGTGCGCAAATAGTTTGACACAGAACCTTTATACCTTGGATTACTCTGTTGTTGAAAGTGTGCTCCAAATAAAATTGCCTTGCTTTGCCTTTACATTACTCGTGGTTCCCGCTGTTATTATTTGCAGTTATATTGCAGCTCCAGTGTTGGTTAGCTATGTTAGCTTGTTTGTTAGCCAAGGCTTACCTGATGGGAAGTTGTCACTGCAGATTGTTGCAATTTTAATTGCATCTTTTTCTGCAGATTACACATGCAGCAGAGCAGGGAGTGACGTAGACCAATAATACCTAAAGCCTAGGTTATGCTTCTCCGTCTGTGGAGAGACGTTCACATGGAACCATGGATGCAGTTTGGTTCTGCCATGCTGTTTACGTGACGAGCAAGCACTGAAAGCAGCGTGGGTTGAATTGAGATATAAACAGGGTGGGTCATTCTGTGCATGCGTTAATTGCGTTTAAAAAACGTACTCGCATTCATTCTACAATTTAATCGACCCACGTTAACACTTTAATTTTGACAGTTCTTCTATAAACAATTACAAAATATATTGCCTTGGATAGGATCTATACGCCTCAAACTTTTACACTTTGTGTCGCGTTATGACCACAAACCTCAGAGGATTTTATTGGGACTTTAAGGGATAAACCAAGACAAAGTGGACTATAATCGTGAAGTGGAATAAAAATGGTACATTGTTTTCAACCTTTTTCACAAATAAGAATCTGATAAATATAGTTTGCATTCATACTTCTATATCCTGATACCCCTATATAAAATCCAGTTCAACTGAAAGACACCTAGAGTCCAGCTCTTTGTAATTTAATCTAATTATAAATCCAGCTGTTCTTTGAAGCCCTCTGGGGTTTGTTAGAAGAAGAAGAAGATTAGTGAACAAACAGCATCATGAAGTATGAAAAACATAACAGGCAGGTCTGTGATAAAGTTGTGGAGACGTTTAAAGCATGGTAAGACTACTAAATAAAATCTCAAGCTTTAAACAGCTCACGGAGCCCTGATCAATTCATCATGTGAAAATGGAAAGAGTGGGGGAGAGCATTAATCGGAGAAGTAGCCAAGAGGCAAATGGTAGCTGTAGAGGAGATGCAGAGATCCCCGGCCATCTGCTGGCAGGATCGTGTATGCTACAGGTCGATCCTTTAAGGAAGAGCTTAGAGAAAAAAGTTAATGATGAAGGACAGCCAAAAAAAGTCCTGTTTTCATTTTGCTACATGTTGGGGGACACATTGGATGAAGATGATCTGGTTAGATGAGACCAAAGGTTTTCTTTTTGCCTATATGAAAAAACACTGTATGGTGTATGGAGCAGATTGTCAACATCTGCACCATAAAGCATGGTGGTGGCAGCATCATGCTGTTCCTATGCTTTTCTTCAGCAGGAACAACAAGCTGGTCAGGGCAATAATGGAAATTACAACCGGCTGTAAAAGACACAAAAAAAACACAATGATGCTAAACATACAACCAAACATAAATGAAATGGTTCAGATCAAGTCCTACTGATGGGTTGAAATGGCCCAGACAAGGTCCAGGACAACATACAATTCGTCACAACACTATAAATGGTTGGTTGGTTAAATGGCTGGATGGTTCTGGGAAATATTGACTCAGGGAGAGTGAAAATAAATACATGCCACACTTTTCAGATTTTAATTTGTAAAACGATTTAAAAAGCATGTATCATATCCATTTCACTTCACAATGATGTTGTGACTTGTGTTGTTCTATCTCATAAAATCCCGATACACTGAAGTTTGTGGTTGTGATGTGACAAAATGTGTAAATTTCCAGAGCTATGAACTTTTCTGCAAGGTCCAAGAGTAACTTGCGGCTGTGACTGTCAGGAAGAATGAGTGGCCTGTGGATCTTGGAGCACTGGACTGAAACTAAAATCCATACTCTTCCTTAAAAGATCTTAGCCTTAGATTGATTCGTGCTCAACACTTAGCATCTAATAAAGACACTGATAAAGAGCCTCTGCTACTTTCTGCAGCACTGAAAACTGCTCTTGTTTCTTCAATCTGCATTCAAACAAAGCGCTGTTCAAACATTGCCTCCCACGTTTATGCAAGCTCTTGTACAACAGGTTTTCTAAATGTTCGAATACATGTAGCATCTCCTTTTCCTTTTTGCTCCAGGTTACAGAAAGTGACAAATTTTTGAAGAAGTTTTAATCGTATAAAGTCCAGGCAATCTCAGAAATCCATCTCACTGGGTTATATCCTGAGCAGAGGTAGAAGGAGAAAGAGGATGTTGGGGTTTTGAGGAGGAGGGGTGAGCAGAAGGTAAAGTCTCCTCTTTTGAGATCCATCACTGGATACATCGAACAACCTCCTCAGTTGTCCTCCTTTTTTCCTCCATGCCCATCTCCGACTGGCTGCAATGCATTCTGCTCACAGCCTCTCCACCTCCTTCTCTTTCTCCCTCCACCACGACTGATGCTTCAAGGATGCCATGCTCAAGCTTGCTCCTTCTCAATGACGTTAACCCTCACTTCCCTTTTTTTCCCTCCCCCTCCTCCCTCTTCCCACCTTTACCCCCCTCTCATTGTTTTGGGGAGACAGGGTAACCAGCTCTCTCTCTGGAGGGATAAACTGTTCGAGGAGAAAAAAGGAAATCACTCATTCCTTCTTACCTTGCTGTCCAGCGACGAAGAGAGCCTCAATCCTCCAGGAAGGATTGGAAGCACGATTATGCACTTGCTCCCTTACATTCACACACACACACACACACCAGATCCATCCTTCTTTCTCCCTCACTCACTCACACACACAGCGACGAGGAAGGACTGGCTCTCAAGCCAGAGCGCGCTGCAGGCTGCCGCTTGCCTGGGAAAGCCTGATGCGTTCCTCCCTCCAGGCAGAAGCACACGTTGCCATCTCAAAGGCTCTTTGTTGGGGCTGATTCATCTCCGGCTCCCTGGCTGAGTGCTGCACCGTGCACCGCCGGTTCCTCCCGGGGACGCTGCACAAAGCTGGGACAAAGCCATGATAAAGAAAAAGGCAGCGTCCGTGAGGAGAGAATATTCACGGCCCCATCATGAAGCTCCTTCCATCCATCCTCCCTCCTCCCCCTTTTCTCCTTTTCCTCTCCCTCTCAAGCTTGGTAGCTTTCTACACACACACACCCTCCCACATCCCTCTCTCTTTATCGCTTCCCTCCTTCTTTGCCTCCTCCCACTCCCTGATTGGTGTGCAAAAGAATTGATAGCTCTGCTTGTGTGTGTATTTTTGGTTTCCGGTAACAGTGAGGAAAGGAGAGCTCTTCTACACACACCTCATCACCTGGGATACCTTTCGTCCTCCTCCCCCACCCTCCAGCTCGGTCCCTCTGTCCTCTCCACACGTAACATGAGTGACATGAGAACCAGAGGGTGATGCTTGCACCCAGTAAGCTGCTGTTCATTTCAATGCATTATCCAAAGGATGGCAGGGTCAAGGATGGCAGATGGCACTGGAGCCAAATGTGATCAGCCAAACCTCCTTTCATCATTAAAATAACTTGCAGCCTCTTCTATGTCCAACATCTCTGTGTGGATGAAGGCACGACAGATTGCCCTAGTCCTTTATGTGATCATATCCCAAATAAAAACATTCCCTCTTTCTTTTTACCACAATCATTTCCTGAATAATTTATACAGAAGCGAGGACGAGCCTAAAGCAGAAAAAATTTATTAGGGTCAAGTCATGCAGAAACTGCCTTCAAGACTGAATCGGATTTGGGTCATACATGTAGTGCCTGGCATTTTGATATAAAAGGGCCCTGTGAAGGAAGTAAAATAATGATGGTTCTCCTTGGAAATAAAAAAGTCAACTGAGGCAGCCTACAGTGAGACAATCTGCATAACAATGACAGATTTGCCTGTGGGGGGTATGAGAGGCTCTGCCCCTCTGGCTATTTTACCCCAAAAGATGTCAGCTATGTTGCCACAGACACAGTACCTCACAAAATAATTTAAAATCCTTAAATCTTTTTGGCGCTAAGCAACGTTATGACCACAAGCATCAATGTATTTTATTGGGATATCATGGGATAGACCAACAGAAATCACACATAAGAAAGTCATTGTTGAAAGAAAGCAACATTAAATCCCATTGGCTGGTTTTCCCAAGCCATAAGGTACACAATAAACATGTGCTCTGATCAGAACTGAATTTTTGGCTTACATGCTAAACTCTGAGAGGCAGAAAACTAATACTGCACATCACCATGAACACCCATGGTGCAACATGGTGGTGGGAGTTTCATTATGTGTGAATGCTTTTCTTCAGTGGCTGATTTTTAACTGGAGTTAACCTCCAAGAAACCGTGACCTAATTTCGATAAACAGCATGAAAACAGAATGACAATAATAGTCTTAAATTTAATTCTCATTGAAATGAAAGCTGAAAAGCTGTTTGAAGAATGCAAGTTAAAATATTTGCATTTCAATCCACTCTATTGTTTAGGAGAAATGCATATGGATTAACTGTAGCCTATCACAACTCGGCCTATAAAGCTACCATGTATCAGTAAATGCAAATTCTTGTCACAGTTTTCTAACAACAACCTAAAAATAAGCTTTTAATCCACAAGAAAAAGGCAGCTACAGCAAAAATCTAAACAAAGTTTATGTTCAATCTAACATTTGCTGACATGCCATCATTAGCGTTGTATGTAAATTTGACTCTCTCCACTTTCTGCAGCAAAAGGTTTGCCTTATATCACTTTGTATTTCATTCAGGGTACATTTACACCAAGATAATTACAAAAGATTTTAGGATTTATTACAGTAGTAAAATAATATAATATAAAACAGATCTTATGATGATGTAAGAAAAAACTGTTTGATGGAAGCTGTTGCTGATGCACATAGAGATTTGCCTCTAATAACTCTTTTTCCAGGATTGCACTGTGTTTAGTTTAATCTATCTTCCCATCATCTCTGATGAGGTTCTTGACTGTTCTCACAACAGGGGTGTATTCAGGCTGATATCTAATCACCTGGATTGTTATAAATGAACTCTATTTAATGTTAAGGCAAATTCTGAAGGCATTTGTTAGCACGGGACTTTATTCAGGGGTACCAGATTAAATGGGGGTGAATATGACTGCATACTGCACTTTTCAAAACCATGAATCTTTTTCCTCTTATTTGTGTTGGTCAATCACATTAAATACAATGTAGCTTGTGGTTGTTGTGGAAAAAAAAATGTGGGAATACATTTGCAAGGCTTGTTTATCTAATATGGTAGGTGTGAGATAGTGTTTCTCCTCATAGTGTGAGTTCTGTGTGTATAATTACATATTTGTATGAGATTTCTTGGCAAAACTATATACCATATTTCACAATCACAGGCTTGAATGATTTCTCTTCAAGCTACAAAGCTGAAATTACCCTGAATTCTATTTTATTTGCATGACAAATTTTAATTATAAGCTCCCATCTTGTGTTAAAACTAAATTATCCATCTCAAATGTGACCCAATGAACATGTTTCACACAACAGCTGAGATTATGATAAAAAAAAAGCAATTAATGCTGGCATACAACCTAGGATCTCACAGAACATAAAAGTTGCAATTTACAAGCAAATTAGTATGAGTTATAGGAGTAAATATGTTATTAATGTTCTAGTAGAACGTAATATTTTAAATCATAAGCAAATTACACAACATATTTAATTAAAAAGATTTACATCTAATTCTGAATTTTTATGAAAAACCGGTAGTTTGAATGCTTTCATAAAACAGTACTGATCATGAAGTGTTGCTGGAATTTCGTTAGCGATTTGAGCAGCTCAAATGGTCCAAGTCAATGGGTTGAATTGTTCAGCGTTCTGGTAAATGATGCATGTAATAAAATTCAGATAATCAGGAAAAGTGGACTAAACACATGGCCCACTTTTTTGGCTTCTTATATTCCCATTGCTTGTCTTTGATTTGAATGTAAACTCAGCAAAAAAAGAAACGGCCTCTGACTTTCAACTGTTTTTACTTTCAGTAAACTTAATGTGTGTAAATATTTGTATGAACACTAAAAGACATAAACTAAAAATGTTTCACAGACATGTGACTAACAGAAATAGAATAATGTGTCCTTGAATGAAGGGAGGCTCAAAATCAAAAGTACCAGTCAGTATCTGGTGTGGCCACCAGCTGCTTGAAGTACTGCAGTGCATCTCCTCCTCATGGACTGGACCAGATTTGTCAGTTCTTGCTGTGAGATGTTACCCCACTCTTCCACCAAGGCACTTGCAAGTTCCTGGACATTTCTGGGGGGAATGAACACTGACATTGCTGTCATGCAGAAACTCACGCACAGAACGAGCAGTATGGCTGGTGGCGTTGTCCTGCTGGAGGATCATGTCCGGATGAGCATGCATAAAGGCTACCACATGAGGGAGGAGGATGTCTTCCCTGTACCGCAAGGCATTGAGATTGCCTGCAATGACAAGCTCAGTCCGATGGTGATGTGATATACCGCCCCAGACCATGACGGACCCCCCACCTCCAAATCGATCCCGCTCCAGGGTACAGGCCTCGGTGTAAAGCAGTGTTTCTCAAACTTTTTTTTATCATTCCCCACTTTGGACAAAGGAGCATACATAAGCCCCCCATGCTTTTATCGCCCCAACAGAATGGTGACCACGCCTGATTTTTAAAGTGTTTTATTTTTTTTAAAAGCCGAGTTAGTCTACAACTTTTTAAGGGTATAAATTAGTTGGAAAAAGGGGTTGCTCACTGGTATAAAACCGGCTCAGAAATATATGCTGTCAGTAGTTGCTACATGTAGAACTTCAGCTCACAGTTGGAGAAGATAAAAGTTGTAGTTTTATCAAATTTACAAAGCTTTCAAAAATAAAAAATAAAGAGCAAGATACTCATCCCTGTATTTCCTCCGTGGATGACCGTGTGACTTCTCTGACTCTGAAACGTTCCCTGATCTTTTAAGATATTTGTACATTTTGTAGATGGAATCTCTGATAATGCGGCTACTTCAGCTTGTTTTGTTCTGCTGCGATATATTCCAACGTCAAACTCCCAGCCCGATGTTCCAGGTCCCGGTTCTGTTTACAATAATAATCACAATTGCTAATTTATTTGGGTGTGTTTAATTTTGTGGGATGGGGGTTTTTAATTTATTTTTTTAATGACCAAAATTTGGATGAATTTTATTTTCCTAATTTCACTTGGGGCCAAATAGGGATTTTGTTTAAACCACACGTCTTCAGTTTTCAGCAACACAAATTAAAAACTGGAGTCCGATCAATGTTTTTCCTTGCACGCACCCTGCACTACCTGTTGTCATTCTAAGAGAACACACATCACCTAAGGGGTTCACACAGAGGTTTTAACAAGTTTATTAGATACCAGTAACACGTGGCTAAGAAGCACAGTTTAGACAGACTGAGTAAAGACTAGGCATACTACTGTTTTACTGAATCTAAAACTGAGTGTCACATTAAGGTATTAATAAAACCCTTAAATACTGAAATGGACAAAAAATTACATAAAAAGCTGCACATATAAAAGTGACTGCTGTAGTGAACAGAGAATGATTATATGGAATAATTTTCCATTTGTATGAAGAAGAGCAAGAGAGAAAAGCAAGAACAAATATAGCAGTAGTCTACAGGCAGGACAAATGCTCCCATCCTTCCTGTTTTTCTTTTAAACCGTAATGTTTAGTCTGCATTTTAATGTGTAGGATTTTGACCAACCCTACACATCTTATGCAGGATCCTCTGAACTTAGAAGTTTTTGAAAAAGGATCTTCTCTTAAAAAAAAAACAAAAAAAACCATAAGACAATATTTACAACAGGAAAATAAACTATACAAAGGCAATTACGACATGATTCTACAATCTTGCAGGAATTATGGCAGAATTTGGAGCTGTATCACTTTGCAGCACCAGCAGCTTGACAGCCCTCCCCTCCGGCTTCCTGCGACTCCTTTGCCAACTTTTTGAAGAAGAGTTCAGCTCGCAGTTCCTCAAAGCAGAACTCGGTGGCGCCGCTGAGCAGCAGCTCTTTACAGTACATGCTCCGCTCCTGCAGTTTTCCTGCTTCTGCCTCCTTATGTTGCTGCAGATGCTCTTGCAGTCTTTTCAGAGGAGTTTCTTCTTTACTCGGCTTTCGCGCTGAAAGAACCGAGTTCACTGCTGGGTTTATCTTACAGGGTGTCCTAAAGGAGGGGGAAGAAAAAGGGAAATACATTTATATTTATCTTACAGTGATCTAGAAAAGAAACATAACTCAGAACTTGTTAAACAAGTGATTAACTATTAAATTGTTCATTGTGATTGAAAAAAAAAAAAAAAACATACAAACTTTAATCATCATCAGATTCTTGTCATTTACATTAAAGATCTAGGAATTAATTGCTTCAACAAAAGTGAAGAAAAGGTTAGATGTCTTTCTGGCACATTTATGTAGACTCTAGAACACCGACTTCGAAATTAAATGAAAAATGTAGTTTAATGTGAAAGGAGGACATTGGAGCTAAGGAGTAGCTTGGAAAAGAAGCAATGCAACAGTGGTAGCCAATGTCCTAGATACATCTGTGTGGTTGCTTTTGATGCACTAACCTCAACAATAGTCCAACTCTTGTGAGTCTGAAAATTCTTGGAATGGGCTATGTCTGACAATTAAAGCTGGTCGATTCATTTAATTTTAATCTCAATTACGATCTAGGTTTTCAACGATCATAAAAACAAAATTATCCAATATTTTGAGCCTCCTTCGCGGTTTACTCTTGTGCCGTTCCGAGTTGTAAATTGAGCGCTCCTCCCACAGCCCCAACCGTTTTGGTTTCATTTAGCGCGAGTTGTTAACATCTTAAGCTGTTAGTGTTAATGGAGACATGTATTCACTACGGAACGGATGCGGTCTGTAGCCGGTGTGAATCAGGCGTTACTCTTCTCATCGAGCAGCGGTGCTGCAGTGGGCTCCTCAGAGCAACTACAGCAGGCGGCCGGTCCAGCTCCAGTCAGAGCAGATTTTTACCCCACTGTGTTCAGACTGAAAATTAATCGCGCATACTTGAAGGCTGATCCTACATGCTTAGTTAGAGCAAAAAATATTTTTGTATAAACGACTGCACACTAAAATATATAACATTTTACTCACACAGCTCAGTCAATTGCCTCATCCACTGTGTGTGCACCTCTCTGTGACAGACGTTAAACAGTCCTGTCTCAGTCTAAACTGGACTATCAGAAATACAGAAAGGAGTGAGATCAAACCCTAGATTAAAGGGCTGGTTGAAGCTGTTTATTGGAGATGTTACACTGGCATACTGCTTGTATTGTAAGGCTGATTTTTATGCCAAAATAAGATATAACATAACATAAAAAAAAACCACATAACTCAAAAGCACAAACCAAAAGAACAACCCAGGATTTAAGAAGCTAATCAACACTTTGGATAAACGGTATAACCTGCCGTCTCATTGCAGATGTTTGGACTGTATAGTTTTCTTTTGTCATTTATCAGTATTTGCACCTTTTTTTCCCCAAAGACAAAGCTTAAGTTTGATTCCCATGGGACAAATTTACCTCAATTAAATTTCTTTTTTTTTTATCCTAAAAACAATACTTAAACCTACATTGTGTAAGATCTTCTCCCATCTAGCGGTGAAATTCTATATGACAACCAACTGAATATTACATTCTAGGCCATCTCCCAACCCCCACATCCGAGCGCGTTTTAACTCCTACTGTGGCCGTTTCATGCCAAGGTTAACATGGCATCCAGTACTACGACTTTGTCCAGTGTTTCTTCCAGTGGTGAGGTTACTTTAGAAAACTACATTGCATTTAGTTATATAGTCAGTAAACATGTTGGTGCCGCATCGCGAGTAGACAATCTCCCTCTGACATTCGTCACCGTGCAACCCAAAGCGCGAAAGGCGGAGCTAGAATTTCCAGGAATGTCCCTCGTTGGCGAATGTATTTCAAAGATGGAGGCTCAACATGGATTCAGCCATTCGTGCGACTCCCTTGTATGTATTCTGAATAGCAAATTCTACACTTACGAGAATACTTTCATTAGTAGGTGGAAGTAATTACACACGAATGAGCACCTGTTTTTGAAAGAACAAAGGGGGTTTTACTAAGAATTAACAAAAAATATATACAATGTAGCTTTAAAAGCCACCATTAATCTTCAATAAATTTGTGTTATCAACATTAATTAAAGATTGTGGTAAACAATCGAGATCTCAATTTCTGTCAAAATAATCGTGATCATCATTTTGACCACAATCAACAGACCTCTACTAACAGCCCTCTCAAGACTGCAAATATGTATCTTTTTCTGCCACACATTTTCCTTTCACTTAACTTTCCACTTATATGCTTTAATAAAAGCAGTGTAAACATCCATCAATTACTTTTTGTGGCGTACTCTCCTTGTGGTGGGTGTCAGTGACTATCTGCTGGACAACTACCAAGTCAACAGTTTTTCCTCTGATTGTGTAGGCCATAACATAACACTTATGCATCAGAAACTTGTTTATGGCATGGAAGTTTGATGTAAATAAACAAATTACTGAAAAATATTTACTTTTTGACAATATTCTAATTTTCTAGAAATCATTTGTGATTTCACCTTTAAGACTATATCCTTATTTGCATAAAGTAAAAAGACAAACAAAACACTTCTAGACCTCCACACTTGTGTATTCCACTTTTCCCCTTTATAAATAAGGTTAATTATCTCTAATTACCAATATTATTTCTTATATCAACTTAGCCTGTTATTATCCCAAATATGATTCTTATAGGAACTCACATTGTTGGGGGCTGGTCAGACTCTTCAACAAATGGCTGGAATGTGGGTTTTGGAGGTGGTGGAGGCATGACTGCATGTCCAAATTTAGTTTTCTGGGGCATCTATGACATTTATAAACAGGAGAAAAATATTTTTCTTGGCAGAAATCAATCAGCAAATTTACGTGAGAAAAAAAACACATGTTTTGTCATACCTTTATATCACACCATTTCTCAGGTTTCTGCTCATTTTCTTTAGCCCTAGGTGTGGGAGGAGCCACCCAAGATTCCAGACTAGGTTCAGATGAATCAGCGGTTTCAGCTTTGTTCTCATCGAAAATCACCAGTTGACTGTTTGAGATGTTGCCGAGGAGAGGGGCACCGCGTGACTGCAGGCCTCCGGTAATACCTGCCCAAGAAATCATTAAGAATAAGGAATGTAATATAAATAGGTGTAATACTAGCTAAGAATTTCACTTACTTTTGATTGCCGCCCCAGTCCTGTTGACAGGAGCAATAGCCTTCTTTTTCCCTCTACGTTTGAGGTCAGCTAGAGAAACTCTTTCAGGTTGTTTTGGCTCCTCATCACTGCTGTCATTTTCCAATTTTAATAACGACTGCCGCGCCACACGAGCCTGCAGAGCCCTAGAAATTGCGTATAAATATTACAATTATATAACAGTTAAGAGGAGGAAGTTGTAAATATATATTTAAACATATTTACTTGTGAAACTGAAGAAGCCTATCATGCGGCTCAGCACACTTCCTGAACGCCTCTTGATAGACGAGATCTGCTTTTCGATAATTGCCCTGATTCTCGTATTCCTCTGACCAAGCAATGTAGAGCGACGCCTGTGTCGTTCCTATTCCTTGTGCTTGCATATACCTGTAAATGTCGATGGGCTCTGAGCAGTTCTCTGCCTGGCAAAACACAACACAAACATTTACCAAATTTTTACCACATCTGGATCGGTTCATCAGAACATTTAAATAACTCTAAAGTTAAACAAAAGTACATACAAATTTGATCCAGAGTTCAACATAGCGATGGTCATTGTGGTACATTTTTTCATCTGTGAACCTGGTCACAGCACGCTCCAACAATGTTGCAAGGTTGCTTTCTTTTCCTCCCTGAGGGAAGGTTTGTTCTGTCCACTTAATGTACCTGTAAAACCAAAAAATTATGTCAACAAAGGTTTGAAATTGAAAAGCAACCTCTAAAAAAAACGTGTTGCTCATATGGTATACTTTATTTACCTATCCCAAACGCTTAGTGGATCATCTCCATCATACATTCGAAGTTCAGACTCAAACATCCTAGAGAAACAGAGTTTGATCATTGAAAAATGAATATCACAATTCCTCCACTTCAACTCTAAAGTTAGAGAGATGACCCCTACTGTTTCTGCTGGTTGATTGCAGAGGTGGGTCCTTCTTCTCTTTGGCTAAGGGCTTGATGTAAGGCTGATATATCTCTGCCACGCCTCAGCGGCTGGATGTTTTCTTTGCTGAGCTCCCAATCCACATCTCCTCCTTCTGCCATTGTTGACAAAGTCTAAATGGCTACAGAAACACATATACCGGCTGCTTAAAGATGCTTTCAGTACTCATTATTAAGACATTCTAACTATTATGAGAAATTCTAAATTGCAATCATTGCATTTGTTATTTTCCTATTGTACACATCTACTTTTCATGCTGTGTGCTGTGCTGGTGGGGTTCTGTACAACTGAGGTTAGATTGACATATACGGTGTTCATTTTAGGACATCCTCAGACTCAGGTGTCAGATTTAGAAAAACATCCGTCATCCTCAGACAAAACTCTCTCAGCGTCAGAAAAACCACTGTCATTCTCAGACAAAACTGCTTCAAACCAAACGGCCTCAGAAAAACATCTCAAAGGAGTCAGGTCTCGGAAAAAGTCAGACGAAAAGTTATCAGAGTCAGGTATCAGACATCAGATGAAAATTAGTCGGGTCTCAGGAAAACCGCTGTCAGAAAAAGTGGAGTCAGACGAAAAATTCTCAAATGAAAAGTTATCAGAATTAGCTGAAAAATATCACGCATCACGGACGAAGCTGAAGTTAGCTTCCGATTCGTAGCTTCCGATTCGCAATGTGTTTTAATTTTTGATCAGGACCTGATCTAATGTGGTCTGGATGCCAAAAATATCATAAAATGAAACTAATTTGCATGTTCACAAATAGAGTAAAGGTTTCACAAAATCAGAAAAGGTGTTTTAATGAATCTACATGCTGTGTAGAGAACTTCAGTCCAGATTTGAAGAGTCCAAGTATTGCAGTTTTTGATCAGGACTTGGTTTAATGTAGTCTAGGTTAGCAAAGATTTCTGACGCTGAGAGAGTTTTGTCTGAGGATGACAGAGGTTTTTCTGACGCTGAGAGAGTTTTGTCTGAGGATGACGGATGTTTTTCTTAATCTTAACACCTGAGTCTGAGGATGTCCTAAAATGACATATTTGTAAAACATGGTTAGTATCTGATCATTCATACATAAAGAACCTATAATTAAAACAAGGTGCACCTTCTTTTTTAAAATGATGACATTTTATAAACGTGTTTTAATTAATTTAGCATATTCTCCAAACTATTAAAAAAACTGCTGCACATTTTTAGCTTTATGGTCAATATTTATTACATTTTCAAAACAAAATGTGTGCAGATAACTTTGTGTGTTTAATAAAGTACTGTGAAAACATATTTAATCTGTTTCTGCTTTTCTGTCACACATCAATGTTTCAAATGAAACAAAATTCAATAATCTCTCAAATTAGGGGAACAACTGGCCCAATGTGAAAAAAATAATTGCACCCTAAACATGATAACAAATTGTATCACCTTTGGTGGTATTAAGTGTATGTAATAATTGGCAATGAGTTTAATATTGCTGTGGAGGAATTTCAGCCCCCTCTTCTTGGCAGAGTCGTTTTAATATAGACAAACTGCAGTGTTTTCTAGCATTAACAGCCCACTTGAGTTCACATTACATCATCACAATTGAATTTAAGTGCAAACTTTTATTATGCCACTGAAGACCTCTTTTTTCCCTTCTTCTTCTATTTTCTAAGACGTGTGGATTTGCTGTGGTACCTTGGATCATTCAGTACGTTTAAATGCACACCTAGCTAATACCTTAACCAGAATGGAAGCCTTTATCTCAGTTTACATGTCACTCAGAAAATCGAATTATTGAATGAAGTGCGTTCGACTCCGCGAGGCTAGGTGGCATGTATCCTTTCAGGTTGGCATTCTTCTGGTTGCCCTAGAGTCACACGGATAGTAAACAAATGCTGGCAGCAGTGAATCAGCAGGAGTAACAGCTGGATATGCAGCGAGTGGAGAAATGAATGACAACAATGCTGCAGCACAGTACATTTTGTAAGTACTGTACTGCTTGAATGTGTTAAACTCGTTCCGGTGTTGTAACTCCCACTTCCACAGTCTTGTCACTCCCAAAGGGGGAGTTCCCAGGCTGCTAATAGCTCAACTAATGCTTTGTTCACACATATCTCACAAAACAAAGATATTTTTCTAAGGTTTGGCCTGTCATCCACACGAAACCGCAGATTTACGGCACCAAAAACGAGTCTTTCTAAAAACTCCGGCAAAAAGGTGAAGATTTGCGTTTTCTTCATTTTAAACGTTGGCGTGTGGACAGAAACAGATGTAGTTTTAGGCTTCACGTCACTTTCCACAACAAAAATCCTCCAACATCACTTGTGCGACCTGTGTTTACACTCACAAACAGCATTAATGCCCTCACAGCTGTGTTGACATTATTAATTGTATAAGCACTTTTTGCTTGCTTGTTTTTACAAGCTTAATTACTGCTGTATGTAGTGGATGGGAATTGGGCGAACTACTGCCCCCTACAGGTTTAGCATGTCTACAAATGTGCTTAACAATGCACTTATGCAGTTAGGTGTGTGGAAGGAGTTTTATTTATTTTTTAAACGAGGTGGTGAGAATATTCGTGTTTTGTTTTTTTATCCAGCTACGTGTGCACATGGCCTAAGATGTGTTGGAGTTTACATGCAGATAAATTAGTTTTTCTAACCACACTGTCTGTGTGCATTAGCTCGATTAAGAGAGAGCCAGTTAGGTTCGACTCCAGCCGAACTAATGTGTATACATGCATTTCAAAAGTCCAAATTCAGTCAGATTAAGGCAATAATTCGGTTTTCTTTTACTGAATGTAAACACACCGTCCTGTTACATAACCCAAGTGCACATATGGTTTAGGTCACAAACATATGGGGAATGTAAGAAACATCGATACACCGATATATCGTGATATTGTATGTCACAACATTGTATCGATAAACAGATTTCAAACAGATTTTGTATGAACTCAGGAGATGTCTGTGTGAAATTAAAATGTGTTTGATAACCTGAAACATGTAAATGAAACAAGTAGAAAATCTGGATGAAAACTGAAAGAGGAGAAAATAATTTCCCCACCAAAGTAGTTACTGGATAAAATTGTCAGTAAATGGGTACAGGCCAGATAAAAGCATGACTGATCAATCTCTTAACAGAATAGTAAGTACTCTACCTTGTAAAAGTAATCATGCTTCTTGAAAGATGGCCACAATATGACCCGTCACAATGATACATTGTGCTAGACGATAAATTCCCCCGAAATGATAGTAATAAATGATAATATTGTCGTTTTGAGGCCATTTCAACTAATGTAATAATAATGCATACACCTTCTGAACTATTTTTTATCTAGTCTCTTTCGTCGAAAGAAGGAAACACACGAGGAAGACAAACATGTAAATAAAAATTACTGTGGCAGAGAAAACTATTGAGCTCATTTGAATTAATCTGATTTATTGTGACAGGTCTAATCACAGTTACTGCTTTTTGCAGGTCCCTCCCATAACATTCACGGCAGCTTTTAGTTGTGATAAAATGTGAATACTTTTGCGAGACGTTGTACTTTAACTTTAGTAAACAAAACATGCATATCCAGTTTTTTTCATTTTGAAGCTATCTGGTGGCTGCATCAAAGCTAGAAACTGAACAACCTGATGAGGGAGACTGGTGGCTCTCTGTGCAAAGAAGAACGCTGCATAATATGTTGCTTAGCATGTAGGACAACACTGCAAACCCTCCATTCTACTCGATGACCGACCTACGCAATTACTCTTTATAATGACAAATAGTGATACTGCATTCTGCAACGGGTTCCTTCTTTTATAATGATTGCAAAAA
Source organism: Valencia hispanica (assembly GCA_963556495.2). Classification (NCBI taxonomy): domain Eukaryota; kingdom Metazoa; phylum Chordata; class Actinopteri; order Cyprinodontiformes; family Valenciidae; genus Valencia; species Valencia hispanica. The sequence goes on along the minus strand of OY747720.1, from coordinate 16,221,784 downwards.
AGGTAGATTTACAATTAACTATTTTTGAATTAAAATATCAATTTATAAAGAGCTGACATATACAAGATATACTGCAAGAAAGAAGCAAAAACTGATCTGTGTAAAAACTCATCTCACATTTTTTTACTTCAGGATCTACAGGATGCTAAGCTAGCAAAGTCGCAATGACATGAGGAGCTCACCGTGGCTTTAGCTTAATAAACATTTGTCCTTGTCCACGTTGTTTTCTATTTTATCAGATAAAGATAAGTTGAGACAGGCAATCGGTAATGAACTTGTTTCCAAACCTTTTTAGTCTCTTGCAGCAAGATATCTTTAGCCAATATCCAGGGCCGTGATGCCGTTGAAGCAGTAAGCTGTTATATTTTGAACTACGTACGGAGAAACCTGATTGGACGAATCCCAAACAGGAAACTCAACCTAACGTAATATTACAGTTTCCGCTCTGCTTCCTGTTTTGATAATGACAGCGTTGACCACCCCACAATATATAGCTAATCTTACCGTTTTCTGTCCACTATAGGTGTATTTCCTTACCCCCTCACCCGCTGGAGAAGCATTTGTAGCCGTAAGGCATTACTCAGGAGGTGACGCTATGGACAGTCGTTGCTACGGCTGCGCATCAAAGTTTAGCCTCTTCAAGAAGGAGGTAAGCTACAGCTTTTCAACCATTGGGGGTCCTTTATTATCTGCTCCCACTAGGTCTCTGAGACAATGTCTAAAAAATTCCCATAGAATTATTAACGCTCACCATATATTCTTTAAAGAAATATATGCTCATATTACCGACAATCTTTGCGATACATAACAGATAGCCTATTTAATTGCATTTTCTCAGATTTTGACCCCTCGAATGTCATTTTCAGCGACTCGTTTTCTTAGCCTATATGTAGTTTTTTTTTTTTTAGAAAAAGCATAACGTTTGCAATATTGGTTGCAGTGCTGATCTTGAAGTCATGAATTCTATAATATCACTAAATATATAAAACATATATGTATTTAAAATAATTTTTGAATGGAAATCAATGACAGATTGCTCTGTTTAGTTCACCCCAAAATAAACAACATTGTTCAGTTTTTTTTTCATTTACATAAACAAGGCCAAAGCACAGAAACATAAATAAACAGGCAATAAATAATTTAAAAAACACAAGAAAAGATCCAGGGGCTCAGAAGAGCCAATATCATCACACCCATATGCAGTGTTTAGATAACATTGTAAGTGTAATATTTATGAAATTGTCCCCTTAGCTGGGATGTAAGAACTGCGGACGCTCCTTCTGCTCCAGCTGTTTGACTCTCAGTGCTGTGGTGCCTCGCTGTGGTAACACCCAGCAGAAGGTCTGCAAGCAGTGTTATGGTAATCTCACAGGGTAAGCCTCCTCCTACATCCCCTACACACATAAAGCAAGCTAAATGTATTATTTCACTAACGAACTAATATTTCACTCTCACTTTTTAGAGGGGAATCTTCAAACAATGCTGGAAGATGGTCCCCTCCAGAAAACTACAAAAAGTTTGTATGACTAGATTTTTGGAAAAAGAAAATAATCTCATTATCAACAGGAATTTCATAACATTTAAAGTTAATATTTTTTGCAGACTGGTTGCTGCACTGGAGGCCAAACAGCAAGCACAGTCTACGCAGCCTGGTGTGCATGGAGGGAGCAGAAATGGCAAATCTGTCCATCTACCAACCAAAGGGCTCAGCAAAGAAGACCACGCCATTGCTGAGAGGCTTCAAAAGCTAAAAGAGGACACCAAACCCAGTAATGCATTTTTTTTTAAGTTTTTTTGGGCCTGAGTAGCCTTTATTGATAGTGGACAGAGTTTTGAAGGGGGAGAGAGGTGGGAGAAGACATGCGGCAAAGGTCGCCCGGGACGGGACTCGAACCGGGGACAGCCGCGTCGAGGACCAAGGCCTCTGTACATGGGGTGCCCGCTCTAACCACAACGCCACGCGACACCCTGCATTTAGTTTTTTTAGCATCCACCACCTATATCATAACTAATGATTTGAGTAGTTAGGCATGGGCTGATACGAAAGGCTCATGTTATGATAGTTCTTTGTAAAAATGGCTTGGTATTATTACAGTTATCTAAAAAAAATCAATGATAGAATTGAATTCATTTTATTTGAAACTGAAAATGATCATTATTTGTAGTGCTGCTAAAACAAAACAAAAAACAACCCCGTATTACAGTAGTAACTACAAAAGCAGTCAGAGAGTGCAAACCTCCGCCAAGGCAGCTCAGTTTGCTGATCTAATTGTAACTTTTTTAAGATTCCTTGAACCTGAAAAAATACCATTAGCAGCTGGATTCACACTGATATCATTATTAATTCAGTAGTTATTAACGAAAAGCACTTTTTTGGCAATACCAGTTTTTCAGATCACCCCCAAATTCTAATTACTTGTTCCCGGTCCCACTGCAGAAGTTTCCTGAAAATTGAATCAAAATCCACCAGTAACTTTTTGAGTTATGTTGCTAATTAACAGACAAACAAACACACCCTGGCCAAAACATAACCTCCTTGGCAGAGGTAATAATATAATATATAAGTAAGCACTAAGGCAAAGCAAAACGGGTCTGTTTGTGTTTTAACATCAAGGTAATTCAGAGTACTTTACCGTAGAAAAAGCAACAAAGAAAAAAGGTCCATTAAAATAACTAGAAAAGCACTAGGAGAGCACAGACCTCTGCCAAGGTAGCTAATCCCCCCCCTTTCCCTGACGGTGATCCAGATCACCCCTAAATTCCAGTCAATTGTACCTTGTCCCATTGCAGACATTTCCTGGAAATGTAATCAAAATCAGTTTATAGCGTTTTGAGTTATGTTGCCAACTAACAGACAGACAAACCAACAAACAAACCTTGGCAAAAACATAACTTCCTTTGCAGAGGTAATAATTTTACCCATAACAATGATTTACAACATATACAGGTCCTTCTCAAAAAATTAGCATATTGTGATAAAGTTCATTCTTTTCCATAATGTAATGATAAAAATTAAACTTTCATATATTTTATATTCATTGCACACCAACTGAAATATTTCAGGTCTTTTATTGTTTTAAAACTGATGATTTTGGCATACAGCTCATGAAAACCCAAAATTCCTATCTCAAAAAATTTGCATATCATGAAAAGGTTCTCTAAACGAGCTATTAACCTAATCATCTGAATCAACTAATTAACTCTAAACACCTGCAAAAGATTCCTGAGGCTTTTAAAAACTCCCAGCCTGGTTCATTACTCAAAACCGCAATCATGGGTAAGACTGCCGACCTGACTGCTGCCCAGAAGGCCATCATTGACACCGTCAAGCAAGAGGGTAAGACACAGAAAGAAATTTCTGAACGACTAGGCTGTTCCCAGAGTGCTGTATCAAGGCACCTCAGTGGGAAGTCTGTGGGAAGGAAAAAGTGTGGCAAAAAAACGCTGCACAACGAGAAGAGGTGACCGGACCCTGAGGAAGATTGTGGAGAAGGACCGATTCCAGACCTTGGGGGACCTGCGGAAGCAGTGGACTGAGTCTGGAGTAGAAACATCCAGAGCCACCGTGCACAGGCGTGTGCAGGAAATGGGCCACAGGTGCCGCATTCCCCAGGTTAAGCCACTTTTGAACCAGAAACAGCGGCAGAAGCGCCTGACCTGGGCTACAGAGAAGCAGCACTGGACTGTTGCTCAGTGGTCCAAAGTACTTTTTTCGGATGAAAGCAAATTTTGCATGTCATTCGGAAATCAAGGTGCCAGAGTCTGGAGGAAGACTGGGGAGAAGGAAATGCCAAAATCCCTGAAGTCCAGTGTCAAGTACCCACAGTCAGTGATGGTCTGGGGTGCCATGTCAGCTGCTGGTGTTGGTCCACTGTGTTTTATCAAGGGCAGGGTCAATGCAGCTAGCTATCAGGAGATTTTGGAGCACTTCATGCTTCCATCTGCTGAAAAGCTTTATGGAGATGAAGATTTCATTTTTCAGCATGACCTGGCACCTGCTCACAGTGCCAAAACCACTGGTAAATGGTTTACTGACCATGGTATTACTGGGCTCAATTGGCCTGCCAACTCTCCTGACCTGAACCCCATAGAGAATCTGTGGGATATTGTGAAGAGGAAGTTGAGAGACGCAAGACCCAACACTCTGGATGAGCTTAAGGCCGCTATCGAAGCATCCTGGGCCTCCATAACACCTCAGCAGTGCCACAGGCTGATTGCCTCCATGCCACGCCGCATTGAAGCAGTCATTTCTGCAAAAGGATTCCCGACCAAGTATTGAGTGTATAACTGAACATAATTATTTGAAGGTTGACTTTTTTTGTATTAAAAACACTTTTCTTTTATTGGTCGGATGAAATATGCTAATCTTTTGAGATAGGAATTTTAGGTTTTCATGAGCTGTATGCCAAAATCATCAGTTTTAAAACAATAAAAGACCTGAAATATTTCAGTTGGTGTGCAATGAATCTAAAATATATGAAAGTTTAATTTTTAGCATTACATTATGGAAAAGAATGAACTTTATCACAATATGCTAATTTGTTGAGAAGGACCTGTACAACATATCAGATTTTAATCTAATATCAAACTATTTACAAATTATGCCGCCGTCAAACAGAAGTGTAACTAAGCCTCCCAGTGTTTCAGAATCCTAACAAATAATACCTTTTCGTTATATCATAAAAAAGACCTGTGCTTTTTAAAACTTTGATATATTTTGAGCTCCAATATCAGTCTATGGCTGGCACTAATATATTTTCTACTTTTTAAAAAGTCTTTAAATTTTAAACCTCTTTAGAGTCTATCCCTTCTGAAAAGGAGATTGAGTTGCGTCTTGCTGCTCTGAAAGCTCCCAGCCAGCCAGTGCCTTCTTCAGAGGAGATGGAGGATCGTCTGGCAGGTCTGCGGGGTCAGCCACCTCCATCTCAAGCTCCTCGACCGGTGAGTTCCCCTTCCTAATTGTGTGTAAGACAAGAGTGTAGGGCTCTGTGGAAAAAAGGAAACATTTTGTAACTGCTTATGTGTTCACACATAGGTACACCAGCCTCCTGACACCCGGACTCAGACTGAACAGGCCAATGATTTGATTACTCAGATGGCAGAAGAAGTTGCCATTGATGATCAGCAATCAAGTCCAGAAGATAGTAAGTTATTGTTTGACTTATAGATTTTATATTTTCAGTATAGGTCAAATGTTGACATGTACTCATCATAACGACGGACATCATATTCATTTTGAGCTTTTAATGATGCAGTTAAGCATTATTTTTAGGAGTAGAATTGATAATACAGTGTACAACCTTGTCAGTTATTAACAACAAATATTGGGTGGACAAGTTTGAAGTTGTGGATTTTTTTTCAGATACACACACAGTAAAAATGGTACATACGGGTTAAACATGCATACATCCCCACTAATTTGAATAACTGTACAACTGTGCAAGTTGTGGAGAAACTCAAGGAGAAGCTTTCAAACCTAAGAACACTACTGACTATTAAGCACAGTGGTAGGAGTATCATTCTGGGGGACTGTTTTATTGCCATTGTTGCTGATGCATTTCTTATAGAGTACAGAATCATAAGGAAGACCTTAAACAAACCTCTAAATGATAGAAACTCAATCATAATCAGGTGTTCGAACAGGACAAAACATTCCAAACATGTCCAAATTTATTCTGGAATGCATAAACTAGGGAAACATTAAGCTTTTGGAATTGCCTCAACCTTAATGAAAATTTGTGAATTGTGCTTCAAAGTCAGGTCAATGACAGGACACCTACCAATTTATAGGAGCTCTTACTATTTTTCACAATAGGAGTAATCAAACATGCAGCTAGATTTATGTCAGAAGCAGATGGTTTCTTTGCTACTTGCTGACAGATATTTGGCTAAGTATTTGCAGAGGTAAATGAATATTTACAGCATTAGCCTTCATGTATAGTTTTTGAAAGAATAAAAAATTCTTCCCTTTTAAAACTCATGAGAGTTTTATGTCATATGATCTAATTACTCTAAAAAAAGAGAGAATTATTCCAAATGTGGCATTAATAAACCAAATGAAAGATCAAATTCATGCTTACTACAAGTGTATGTAAACCTTTGACTGGCGCTGTAAGTAATAATATGGCTATATAACAGTTTTGCACAGTCTGAATATGTTGCATCCATCTTTTTCTAAATTAATTTTCCTTATATTACTTACTTTTCCCTCTCGAAGGTGTTGATATGAATGATCTCAACAAAGGGGAGGGTGCTGTTTCAGATGAAAACCTGGAGGACAACCAGGGAGCAGTCAGGCAGCAGGAAGCAGAGAAGGATCGTCTGCTTGAAGAAGCCATGAAGGAGCTGAGAAAGCAGCACCATTCCCAGGATCAGATCCTCCACATGGCCAAGAGGCTGGCACGCTTGAAGGGGCAGGACCCAGATAAAGGTGTTTGGAGCAAGGAGCACTGCAGTCTTATCTTTCATCCACTAGTTTATGGTAGAATTTCAAAAAAATCAACCACAACATTGCGGTGTAATATTTTTAGATATGAGAGAAGTGTCTGTATGGTATTGTCAAGCAAATCAACCTTTTTTTTTGCTTCCTGTTTAGTCACAGCGGAGGATTTCAACCAACCTGACAGTGAAGAAGAGACTGAGGAAGAAGCTGTGAGGAGAGTGCTGAAACAGGTTTGTCATTTAATGCGATGCTGATACTATAGATGGATGCTTCATAATAAATTTGCTACTAATTCCTTAAAAGCTTTTACAAAGTATTCAGAACTGCCTTTACGGCCACATGAGGCTGCTATTTAGCCATTCTAATAATTTGTGATTTAAAAGAAAGACATGTTCTGAAGTTTTAATCCTCCTGACTTCGGTTCCAGCTCTCAGAAGAAGCTGCACTCGATGAAGCCAGTGGATACAACATACCTATAGAGCAAAGCGGACCCAGGAACAGAGAAAAAAAGAAAACATCTAAAAAAACAGTACTAAATACGACAGAAAACAAAACAAATTGATTGTTTTCATTTATTTGGGTGCCTAAAATCTTCATTTGGTGTTTTTTTAAAGATTCCTGCTCGGAGCAGGACTTCTCCAGCTGCTGCCTCACATCAGCCATCAGATAGCGACGACGAAGAACTTCCATGGTGCTGCATCTGTAACCAAGACGCCACGCTCCGCTGCCACACCTGTGACGGAGACCTGTACTGCAGCCGCTGCTTTCGGTAACAAGACATCCATTAATCATCATAAATACACTGTAGATTCTAGTTCATGACGCAAAGTGGTGCCTTTCTTGGAAAAATCTTCATTCTGCCCCAAGAAAAATGATTCGGAATGCATACCATGACCCAGATAAATCATGCGCAGCTTGCTACCATACTGTTAAGCAGCATGAATATAAAGTATTTACTGTGATGAATTATCAATCCGCTTTCTATTATCTCCTCAGGGAAGGCCATGATAAATATGATAGAAAGGAGCATCACACCAGTAGTTACACAGCTCCAAAGAAGAAGAGGAAGACATGATACTAAAGATGTTTGTCTTGTTAAACTCTGACCTTTCATGACTGTAGGACTTGCTCTTTAATCTCATGGAGAGTATTGTAGTAATCTAAAACAGCTTAATAGATAATGAAAACACTTGTAGAAACCAGAGCTCATCATACCACATTAACTTACAATAGCTCAATTGTAAATAAATACCATCTGACGTTTTTTCCCCCACATTTTTCATGGCACAACCACAACGTTCATTGTATTTTGTTTTGATTTTTTTTGTGATAACCAACACAAAATAACCTCCTCACGTAATCCTGAAGTGGAAGAAAAATTATGCATGGTTCTCAAGCTTTGTTATGACCATTCGTATCCATCCCCAAATTGTCAGGAATTAATAAAATCACCTGCTGCAATTACAGCTGCAAGTATTTTTGGGAACATGTTCTTAACATCTAAAGATATAAATATTCACCCAATTCTTCTTTCTCTTCTCCGTTGTAGCTCTAACTTAATGTTTAGTGTTGTTGATCTGCTTGAAGGGAAAACCTCCACCTCAGTCTCAAGTCTTTTGCAGCCTTTAACAGGTTTTCTTTCAAGATCACCCTTTTTAGAGCTTCATCCATCTTCCCATCAGTTCTGGAAAGCTTTCCTGTCTCTCTCTGCTGAAGAAAAGCTTCCTCATAGTATGAACCTGCCTCCGCCATGTCTCACTGTGTTGATGGTGTGTTCATTTTCACCACAGAAATTGCTTTAAATCATGGGTGTCCAATTCCGGGCCTCAAGAGCCGGTCTCCAGCCAGTTTTAGATGTGTCTCTGCTCCAACACAGCTGATTCAAATGGTCCAACTACCTCCTCAGCATGTCAACGTTCTGCAGAGGCCTGCTAATGAGCCATCGTTTGATTCAGGTGTGCTGAACCAGGGAAATAACTAAAACATGCAGGAGACCGGCCCTTGAGGACCCGAATTGGGCACCCCTGCTTTAAATATTTGCCTAGTTGATAATTTTTGTCACATCTGATAGGAGCTCCTTCTTTCACATGATTGCTGTGTCCCCAGTATGGCTTGTAGCAAAATGCAGATCGGACTTCTTTTGCAGTTCTGCCAGAAAGGCCAGATTTGTCGAGTGCACCACTCGTAGTTCTCCCGATGATGGATTCTCCCACTTGAGCTGTGGATCTATGCAGCTCCTCTGGAGTTATGATGAGCCTCAGGGCTACTTCTCTGATTAAAGCTCTCCTTGTCCAGCCTGACTCTTAAGATGGATTATCATGTCTTGGTAGGTGCAGTTGTGCCATACTATTCCACATTTTAGGTTGATGAGCTTAACAGTCCTCTGTAAAATGTTCAAAGCTTGGGACATTGTTTTTATAATCTAACTCTGTTTTAACTTCTGCACAACCACCTCCTTGACCTGTCTGCTGTGTTTTGCTGTCTTTATGATGCTTTTTGTTCTCTTTTGTTCTCTAACAAACTTCTGAGGTCTGAGGAGCCACTGTATTCATACTGACATCAGATTGCATACATTTAGTAATTTGATGACTTTTGATGTCTGTTGATTAGACTGGAGTTCATTTAGGGGTATCAGTGAGAAAGGAGTTGAATACATATGCATGCAATGCTTTCCAGTGTATTTTTTTAAAAATGTGAAAAACTTTGCATAATTTTTCTTTCCAGTATCTCCTGCTTTGTGTTGGACAATTACATAAAATAGCTATAAAAGTCATCAAGATGTGGTTGTGACGTGACAAAATGGGAAAAAGTTGAAGGGGTTGGATTCAATTACTTAATTTCCTTCTGAGATTAATAGAGTATTTTTGAATTTGAATTGAGTTCAATTTGCAAGGCAAAGTGCGGTAAGGAATTTAAAAGAGACTTAAAAATACTTAGTAAGATTTGTAGCAGCAGTTAGACTAAAATTAGACAACCTTTACTTAACTGCTTGGAATAATGTTTGATAAATGAAACTTATCTTTTTAGAATATGTAAAAAAGGTACTTTTTGTTGAAGCTGCTAAGCAAAGAGCAGCTTAGAACTGTCAAGGCGAATAAGAAGCATCATGGGTTTGTTTGAAGCTGTCCTACTTTGTCATGACAGCAATGCCTCCTCCTAAGTGTACTTTGCACTCATTACTATTTGAGTATTTGTAACTTTTTACAGCACTTACAGCAAGCAGACAGATCATGAACTCACCCGAGACGATGTGCACTCACTCGCAGACTATTGTCAGCTCCACACAGAAGAGTCACTGACGAGTCCATGTAAAAGAATCACTGAGGCCTTTGTTCCCTTTGTGCTGTTATTCTTGTCTGTGTTTGCCTGCATTTCTGACATGAGCGCTGGTTTTCTTGTCATTTGATTCTAAATGAAGCAAAACTATCTGGTTTTGTCACAATTTTTATGATTACTTTTAACACCAAAGCTTCTTTTTTTACCGATTTGTGTCATTATTTGAGAAAACAATGCCTGTCTGACAGGTCCTGTTTGGGCTGTATGTATGGATTCTTTGTCAGTGAAGAAAGAATAAATGAGTCAGAGCCATAGAAATAATCGTAATGGAGCCCTCAACAAAAAGACCCCCGTGTAAGACAGTAAGAGGACCAAAGTGCAGTTAACTTAGGGGAAGCCATCATCACACTCTCCTGTGGGTGCTCCCTCCATTAATGTGGCCATGTTTGGCTTTTCTAGCCATGTCATGCACCACAGAGAGGAAATGGATGGGTATAATGGGTGCACGCTTAATGGAACATCCTGTGGCTGATTTCTGTGTGTTTACTCCTAGACCTGACATGTTGACGCCTCCATTGTTTCCATCACTCTGTTGAAAAATTCATGTCAGAAAACAACGCTGATAGTTATTCTTTCAGCTGTGTCCAGACAAAGTGCTGTAGGGCATAATGAAAAGCGGCTTTGATAGCAGAGTGGTTTTATTAGTGCTGTAAATTTTGTGATAGTAATGTAACTGCATTTCCAATAATTGGAATTTGCATTGGAAAGGTGATTTTCTTTTTTCTTATGTAATTCAATTTAAAAAGTGAACCTCATATAGCTCCATTATGCACAGGGGGATATATTTCAAGTATTCATGTCTATTAATTTTGATGATTTATGGCATACACCGAACGGTTATATGCCGGCTATTCAGAGTGCTGTTTTCAAGCATATTAATGGAAAGTTGAGTGGATGAAAAAGGTGTGGCTAAAAAAAGGTGTTGAGGAAGAGCAAAGAGGTTACTTGGGGTCCAGTTAACTATCCACAGTCAGGACTTGTAGTAGGTAGTACTTGGTTTATTGACCATGGTATCCCTGTGTTTGATTGGCCTGCAAACTCAGCTGACCCAAAACTGCATTCTTTGGGGGTATTGTCAAGAGAAAGATGAAACGCCAAACCCAACATTAGAAATGAGCAGAAAGCTGCTTTTAAATCAGCCTGGTCTTTCTTGACATCTTACCTGTACTGAATACTTCAATGCCACATCTCGATGATGATGCAGAAATTCATGCATTTCTTCTTTTAAAGTCCTTTTTTATTTGTTTCATATAATATTAAAATTCTCCTAAAAACTGAATCCTGGGTTTTCATTAGCTGTAAGCCATAATGATCTAAATTAACAAACAAAACTTGAAATAAATTACAAATGTATCTAAACAAATATTTGTTTTCCTTTTTGAATTGACATACTAAGATCAATACACTTTTGAATAATACTCTAATTTATTCACATTGAACCCGTAGATGCATAATTAATGTTTAATAAAACACACTGGTTCATCACTTTGTTCTGAATGTGATTATTTACACAAACAGCCTGGTTTTGAAAAGCTTCCATTTTATTCCAACAACACCGTTACCTGAACAAAATGCTTATGTACATAAATAAGAAACTGAAAATGTACACTCTTAACTCTTGCACAAAAAAAGAGTTCATCTGGGTAGTAGTTGAGTCATGTTAATCACTTTTACATTATTTATATTTTTAGACTCAGGAAGGGGGGAAGAAGTCAGGAAAAGTCCTCCTGATGTGATATTTCCACTTACAGGAATTCAAATGCTTAACCTGTGGGGAAGAAGAGGCTCCACGTCGTCTTGATTCTTAATTTGACCTATAATTACTTCTTCAAAGGGCCTGACATTTTACGTAGACCTTTTATCCTGTAGAGCAGCCCGTTGATAAAATCCTGTGGATAAGTTTGAAACAGCAGATTTTCATTCTTTGTCAGTTTTAAATAAACAATATAAATGTTCTAAGAAGTATCGTTTTACAATTTGCTGCCTTTTGATGTGGAAGTGGAGCTTTTTTGTCATCTTACCTCTTTTGGCTTTCCGCATTCCTGCAACAACTCCTGACAAAAAAAAAAGTCAGAAATGAACTAGTTAGTCCAAGATATAGTTGAATTGTATGTTTGTCAAGCAGGGCTGTCACTAAAAGTGGGGAAGGTGGGCAATGGACCCCCATGTAAACATGCTAAGCCAACCAGGTCCTACCTTAGCTAGACAGCCTTATAACACAATATTTTATACAGAAAGGAATTTAAGATTGGAAAACATTATTTGCAGAATTTATTTCGGACAGTTTTGAAATGAAGAAACAGGAGACCTGAGGTGTTTTTATGGAACAGTTTGAAGGAAGAAGAAGTCAAACCCTTAAAACCAGATTTATAAATGCTGTTATTAACTTTTAACACCTGGATATAGAAGTGCTTAAAAATAATGCATACCTGAAGTCGAGTTCTTTGTCCTTCATCGGGCAGTTCTAGGAGTTCATCTATGTCGATTTCTAACTCTGGAATCTCTTCCTCCTGTGAAGGAAATTAAAGTTAATTAATGTATGTTTTTGTTACCTATGTATATGTACATATGTATATGTATATTTTGTATCTGTATCTCTTTATTTGTCATTGTCAAAGGTACAATTAAAATAAAAAAGTGCTCTCCAATCAGTGCATCATCCATCAAAAAGTAAAAATACCTAAAACAGTGGCCTAAGCCCACACACCCACAGACATCATACATACAGACAGTGCATTTCACTCGTCTAAAAATAGATTGTACAGTGTCCATTATTTTTAGCAGCATTTAGGCAGAATATTTGTCCTTGCTCTGATTGCTCTGTACCATCTGCCTGAAAGCAACAGTTCGAACAGAGAGTGACCAGGGTATAATGTGTCCTTTATAATGTTATGGGCTTTTTTGAGACAGCGGAAGTTGTGCAGATCTTCCAGTAAAAGAAGATACAGCATTAGTTTTACATAAAAAATCAGGCAGGTATGATGAGCCCTGTATCAAATCTTTGATGGGAGCTTTATTGTGTGGAGTTTTTGTGTTCTCCCACACAGTCCTGAATTAAGCCAGCTTGCTTACTTAATTAGTCTAAACTGACCCAACAGGGTGACGGTGCATTGTTGTTTTGCTTATAGATCCATGCTGGTATTGTGAATGAACTGGCGACCTAACCTAACATACATCTCAATTCACGCCTCCCCCCACACCCTTGAACGGGAAGAGGAATGAAAGAACCATAAAGGCTCCTTTTACAGGCAGTGGTTAAAATGTCTACACCACAAAGTTTAATCATTCATAAACCCATTTCAATTTTACATCACTTTTGTTACTAAGGTAAAGTAGAGCTGCTTTAGCTCCATAAACAAAACTAAAAAGGTTTATTTTTCTCAAAATGATACTGTGAGCAGTGCTCCTGAGCAGTGAGGCAGAAGGGGCTTTAGTAGGCCAGTGACAGCAGCAAATTTCATGGATGGGTTACCATTTACCATGTAGTTCATCCATTACTGAGAGGTTATCACAAGTTGTGCTTCATATTAATCCTCAGTCGGTTTGCCATACCTGGCAAAAGTGTTCAGATTTTGGGGTTTAACGTAACAAAGTGTGAAAAGGATGATTAATACTTTTACAAAGGTGGGTATTGCGATATAAAAAACAAACCTGTGAACCGTTTTAAGCTAAATATTTGTTTTTTGTGTTTTTTTACTCCATCAAAAAATATGTTTTACCAAATTTTAGCCATAACTAACTAAGTGCTGGCAGGGCATTTTAAGTTATGAACTTTAATTCCAACGTACTGTTCCTAGCAATTTTTTTTTAAAATCTAAGGCAAATACAGCTTGCAATATGTCCCTGCTTCACTCTCAAAGAGAATGAGCAGTGCAATCAGCAGAGTTCATAGAGCTACGTTATCTGAAGTCAGCAGTAGCAGACTCACATTTGACAAGTGTGGCCTCATTTTAGAGCGAATATTTTCCATATGGGGGATTTTCTTGGCTGAAAACGATTGGGCTTGCAGAGCTCTCTACATGAGGAAGGAAGGTAATCAATGTGGAAGTGCTGAGTGGTGAAATAGACAGGCCCTCTTCAGAGTCCCCCGTGGCCCCTCTAATTGATATGTGCTGCAAGTTTGGACCCTTGATTCTGCTGAACTCTGCAGGATAAATCTAGGGCTGAACCTTTGGTCCATGCTTTATGGTGGTGTGCTGCAAAGGCCTCAAGCTGAGCTTAATTATATTCTCATACTCATTTACTTAAATTCAGTTTTTTATGCACAACAAATCAAAAATGAATGTAATTAAATATGAAAGATAAAGAGGAAAAACTTTGAAAACGAATGTTGAATAGCTTTATTTGATACTTCTTTTCACCAGCACCGCCCTAATGTCTCACTGCTTCAGACAGCTGTCCATGCAGAGCATCACTGAATATTAAAGTGTGAGGTTATCATTAACCCTCCACTAACTTACAACATTCCATGTCATATGCAATCAGTTTTCAGCTTGTCGAGAGTTACTGCTTTAGTCTAGGGAATGCTGAATATTAATAAGGCCTTCAGGCGCAGATGTCTCTTCAGCATTTTCTCTTAAAAGAGTTAGAAGTTAAAAGACTGAACTCAAAATGAACACTGACTCTAATGCTGAAATTCTTATATATTAAAACTACTCTTGGAGGACTGCGCTTTTAAAAATAAGCATTTTGCAATTCAGATACCTTGCTAGTCTTCACTGTGTTGGTGAAAAATTATGACAATTAGCAGATCAGTCATACATATTTTAGAATGGTGCTGAATTAAATGCTTTTTAATTAACATTTGGGAACATTTCCTTTAAGATATTGGTCCAAACATTTTTTGTCCATATAGTTTCTCTGAGAAAGTGAGATCATTGTAGGACAACCCGTATTCACCACAGAGACCGAATTGTATCTTTGTTAAAAGCAATAGAATAAATATTTTATTTTTGAAAATCTTTAGTTTCACCCAAATCAAGAGAAATAGTAGAGCTATAAGCTCTGCTTTGGACTGAACTGTCCCAATAAAACCAGAGGAGCAAAACATACATACATACATACATACATACATACATACATACGTACATACATACGTACGTACGTATGTATGTATGTATGTATGTATGTATGTATATATGTATGCACGCACGCCCAGCCGGCCCTTCATCAAACCACAAACTCCAGGCCGAAATTCAAACCCAGGACCAGAATTAAAACAACTACAAATAAATTCATAAGTCAAGTAAATAAACAGTTTGTGAAATAAATATTTATGTTCAAATAAAGTTGTAAAAAAATGTTTTAATAAATATGTTGAAATGTTTTGATGTATCAATAATTTATTTATTTGAATATTAATAAAAAATTCGAATGTCTAAATCACTATTTAAGAACTGAATTTATATTTTAAATAAAACTATAATATAATTAAAATTGGAATAAAATAACAAAATAAGCAATTAATTGTGTCAATTATTAAATAAAACTATTTGTATCAACGAATAAGTAAAAAAAAAATATATTGAAATAATTGTGTAGAACTTGAAAAACTGGTCCACCATCCAGCGTATTGGGGGGTCTGCCATCAACACTGTTTACAGTGGGGATAGTGTGCTGCTGACCTCAATGCGGGACATTTTGGGTTGGTGGATGGAATACTTCGAAGACCTCCTCAATCCCACCGGCATGCCTTCCAATCTGGAAACAGAGTCTGGGGACTTTGGGTCGGGCTCTCCAATATCTGGTGCTGAGGTCACCGAACGAAGTCGTTAAAAAGCTCCTCGGTGGCAGGGGTCCGGGGTTGGATGAGATTCGACCGGAGTTCGTCAAGGCTCTGGATGTTGTGGGGCTTTGTTAGTTAACGCGGCTCTGCAATATTGCGTGGACATCGGGGGCAGTTCCCTTGGATTGGCAGACCGGGGTGGTGGTCCCCCTGTTTAAAAAGGGGGACCACAGGGTGTGTTCCAACTACAGGGGGATCACACTTCTGAGCCTCCCTGGTAAGGTCTATTCAGAGGTTCTGGAGAGGAGGGTCCGACGGAAAGTCGAACCTTGGATCCAAGAGGAACAATGCGGTTTTCGTCATAACTTTTATGGATGGGATTTCCTGACGAGTGCAGAGCTGCTGAAACTCTACTTTAAATCGAGACTAAAAACCCATTTGTTTAGAATTGTCTTCGATTAAAAGATTGATGTCATATTTATGAAATGTGTTCATGCTCTTTTGCTTCATTGATCTTTCTCTTACTTTATTGTGTATCATGTGTAATGTGTGTTTTTTACTTTCAATTTCCATTGTTTTTTTTGTTTTTTTTTAATCACCAAATCATGTAAAGCACCTTGAATTACCCTGCTGTTGAAAGTGTGCTATACAAATGAAATTGCCTTGCCTTGCCTTGCCTTGCCTTGCCTTGCCTTGCCTTGCCTTGCCTTGCCTTGCCTTGCCTTGCCTTGCCTTGCCTTGCCTTGCCTTGCCTTCTAGGCGCAGCCAAGGTGTTGAGGGGATACGTTTTGGTGGCCTCAGGATTTGGTCTCTGCTTTTTGCAGATGATGTGGTCCTGTTGGCTTCATCGGAACGTGATCTACAGCTTTCGATGGAGCGGTTCGCAGCCGAGTGTGAAGCAGCTGGGATGAGAATCAGCACCTCCAAATCCGAGACCATGGTCTTGAGCCGGACAAGGGTGGGGTACCTTCTCCGGGTTGGAGATGAGGTCCTTCCCCAAGAGGAGGAGTTTAAGTATCTGGGGGTCTTGTTCACGAATGAGGGAAAAATGGAGCGGGAGATCGATAGATGAGATAAAATCAGACGCATCTGCAGTGATGCGGGCGCTGTACCGGTCTGTCGTGGTGAAGAGAGAGCTGAGCCAAAAGGCGAGTCTCTCGATTTACCGGTCAATCTACGTTCGTACCCAGATCTATGGTTCGTACCCAGATCTATGGTCACGAACTCTGGGTGAGAACGAGATCACTGATACAAGCGGCAGAAATGAGTTTCCTCCGCAGAGTGTCTGGGCTCTCCATTAGACATAGGGTGAGAAGCTCAGTCATCCAGAGGGGGCTCAGAGTAGAACCGCTGCTCCTCCACATCGAGAGGAGTCAGTTGAGGTGGCTCGAGCATCTGGTCAGGATGCCTCCTGGATGCCTCTCTGGTGAGGTGTTTCAGGCACATCCCACCGGGAGGAGGCCCAGGGGAAGGCCCAGGACATGGTGGAGAGACTATGTTTCTCGGCTAGCCTTGGAACGCGTTGGGATTCCTCCCGAGGAACTGGCCCAAGTGGCTGGGTAGAGGGAAGTCTGGGTCTCCCTGCTTAAGCTGCTGCCCCCTCGACCCGACCCTGGATAAGCGGAAGAAAATGGATGGATGGATGGAACTTGAAAAATTATTTAAAACTCAATAATTAAGACTAGTGATAAATAAATAAATGTAAAACATGTATCAAAAAATTTGATTTAATATTTAAGAAATTACTTAATAATTAAATCTTGAAATTATTTAAAACTTGAATTTATTTTCACTATAAATCAAATCTAATTATTTTGGTAGACCCTAAACCATATTGGTTATCATTCATAACAACTCAGTTACACCTGCACATTCAATTCAGTTTATTTATATAGCGCAGATTCACAACAGTTGTCATCTCAAGGCCCTGTACAAGAAAAGCCATTTTAATACTATCATACAAACGTTCCAATAAGTTTGAAGTTTAAATTAGTTTCCTATGTAAGGAATCCCAGCAAATTGCATCGAGTCATTGACATAACATGTAATGAATAAATTTTTAAGGACTTATTGTCCTTGAACCTTTGATCCCTAATAGGAGATTATATAAATCTGATTATTTTATAATCTCTAATGAGATTAAGCATGTCAAAACTGGGGTTAAAACAGAAAAATTTTGCTGCCGTGTTTTTTTTTTGGGTGGAAGCTCTGCTATTGTTTAAAGTGCTTCAGTTAAACTTCCAGCAGTTATCTAACATGTTAGGTAACATTGTGATAAAATTCACTGGACCATCCTTCTACAAAAGCATCCCAACAAAACATTAACATGAAACAATCAGTGCTCCGTTACTTTCACGTTTCTCTGTGTTTATCCTTTTGTAAAGGAAACTCAGCCCTGGAAAATTTGTCTGTTATGAGACAATGCTGGTGTGTGTTTAACTTATCAGATCCTTCCCTTTTCCTGTCAGCAGGACCAGCTGTCAACATGTCTAAACATTCATTAATTACCCTGAAAGAAAGAGGGATTAGTTAAAAGAGGTATTGGTATTGTACAATATAAAAATAGTTCAGATATCTGGTGAGAATTGGACTAACATTTTCGGTCACTCCATATCAGTTTTTATAATACAACCACAAACGTCAAGGTGTTCTTTAGGGATTTTACCAAGGAGAGGAAAGAAAATGCTATATGGTTATCAAAGGTTTTGGCAAACAAGAATCTGAAAGAAAAGTAGCTTTGATTGTTTCAGAGTAGTGTTCAATTCATCAGCCAAAAACATGTAAAATATTGTAACACAACTACAAAACTACCAAGAAATGGCCATCCACCTATACAGGCAGGGTAAGGTGAGCATTTATTAGAGAAACCCATTGAGAATCTTTGACAAGACTTGACAGGTGATGTTCAAAGAGGCTGAATGAAAATGCTAATCACAGATAAGATGCTTATGCATTCAAAGTTTGGAAAACCATGTATCATTTTCATTATAATTCATGATTTTCGACTTCTCTGTGTTCTCTCATCACATAAAATCCCAGTAGTATTAAACTACTGTTCAATAGTTTTTAAAATGTAGTTTCCAACTTTTTAGAAGGTGGGAAGTTTGCAATGAAAGGGTCAACTTCAAACTCAGGCTGCCCTTGTATGAATTAGAAATGCAGATAAATAATTTATGGAGTGACACAAGGGACTGATGGTAAATGCTTCCACGCGGAAGACTCTGAGAACCAACAGAGTAACCTTCCCCCAAGACCCATGCAAAATTCATTGCAGTACCCATTGCACACGGACAAGCCACAACCAGTTCTGCACAAGTGGCTCGTGCTAAACATTGGAAAGTTAGGTGCTAATTTATCACTGGGTAAGGATCGTTTATTATTCTTATGGAATATATACTGAAACCAAGATTTGTATCATTTGTATCATTGTTCCCATAACCTATTGGCTTATCTATAGTGCTGCTATAAAACACACATCTACTCTGTTCAAGTGTACATGCTGCTTCTGATGTTTGATTATGTTACAACTGTTCTATGCCAGGAATAAGGAAGTTTCTGTGGCAAGATCAAAGCCGATCAATATCCGGTGTATATAGAAGTTTGTTGGTTTTTTGACAAAACTTTAGATACCTCCGTTGTCAACCAGCCACTCAGGATGATTTTATCTCCCTCTGCAGCATCAGTACAGAGCTCCCTTGCTACAACCAAATCTCTGCTTGTTTGGCTTCGAATTAAAATGAGAAACAATGTGTTCCGCCATTTCTGGGCAGAAAAACGGACACCCCAATTCCCACCGTGCCAAGCAGCCTTATGTGGGCAATGAGACATCTGTTGCCATGGTTTCCTCTCACAGAATGCCAAGCAAGTCAATATGGAGCCTCTGACATAAATGGATTGTATCCCACAGCGCAGGATTTGCATTGTAAAGCCAGTATCCCTGTGGCTACAAGTTGATTGATGTCTTTTCCTAATCGCCAGTATCTTAGACCAATGAAAAAAAAGATTTTTAACATACAAATGTCGTTCTGCTGAAAATTATGTCCATATACTATACATTGTATGTGATCAAAACTTGATCAGTGCTTCTTCTGTCTGGGTTGCTTCAATAGCAGGGTTCATGTCATCTGCCTGATTGTTTCTGGTGTCTCTAATCTTCCTCCTGAGAATACCTCATAGATTCCCCATGAGCTTTAGGTGAGGTGAGTTTGCACGCCAATTGAGCAGACGGCTTGAGCCTAATAAAACACAGTGGGCTAACAGCAGCAGATGACATTGCTCCTCAAATAAGAACCGGAAGTGGAAAATTAAAACTAGACTTCACATAGATTATTTCTGTGCCGCTTCACCTTTTGCTCTAAACTCTAGGACTTTAATTTCCAGATGAAATTAAATTTTACTTTGATGTTAGAAGAGAAATTTGCAGGCCATGTCCTGAATATGTCTGTGTAAGGTACTTCTTCAGGCACTGACTGCAGCTACAGTCCAAACTCTTCAATAGGCTTTGCTTTGTAATTTCCTCAATGTTCTCTTGGTTGTACCTGTTGATTGGGAACCTTTCCACCACTATTTTCCTTCCACTAAAGTTTCCATTTCATCACTGGTGTACAGAATTTTGTAAACAGCCAGCTTTCACAGTAATGGCCTTGTGAGCCTTATTCCAAACACCATCTGCTGGACAACTGTCAGGACAGCAACTTTCCCATTATTGTGCAGGCACAAACATAGCATATCTGAATAATTTATCACAGGTGAAATTTGAACATTTGTCTCAGGACTGCAGAAATCTAAAGTGCAGAGCTTCATCATTTGCCCAAAAATGCAATGTTCGCATTGATCCATGTGGTATCCAGATAAGTAATGTCATTTAGGTGATTTATGTAGATTGCAACTTGCTAAATATTTATTAATGATTTATCTCAGACATCTTAACATACTATATTAAAGGACCTCAGTGACACTGCAGTCAGGCAGATGAGACATGAGTGCTGCTGAACCAGAAACTGCAGTCAGGGAGCAGAGCTTCTTTCCTCCCACCCATTTCATGATCCACACATGATGGATAACCTACAGCAGGAGCCTATGGCAATTTCTGTGGCTCCCTTTCTCTCATCTTCTTTTCATGCATGCAGAACAGTTGATGGCACAACAGTCCTTTCTTCCTACCTCACAGTCAAAGAGCAGGTGCAGCTGCCCGTCGATCCACTCCTCAATATCCAGCCTCCTCTGCAGGTCCTTGCGGTTGTACTTCACTGTCAGCTTACCCAGCTTACGATGTGCCGGGTCTTCTGACTTGTCCGACGCCTGAAACATCACCCTGGACTGGGTGCCTGGCTCTGACGCCATGACTGCCACGGCCTCAGGAGAACCGTGGATTACACAGACAGAGCCACAGGCTGTGACGCACTCTAACCTACAGTTGTTATTCTGATGGGCTGCTTTCCCACACGCTGCTCCTCTTTTCTTCTATCTCTTTAATACCAGCTCTGATTCCCTGTCAGTCCTCGTCGTTCCTCTCGCTCATTCTCTCTGAAGCTCGATTTCTTGCTCTCTTTCCCTCCACCTCCTCCTATTGCAACACCCACTGGCTGCACTATCAGGAGGATGGTAATGAGATATGACTCTCCGTGTGTGTGTGTGTGTGTGTGTGTGTGTGTGTGTGTGTGTGTGTGTGTGTGTGTGTGCGTGTGCGTGTGTGTGTGTGTGTGTGGGTGGGTGCACTTCACAGGGTGTGTAATTGCTTTTTGTTCTTTTTTCTTTTCTTATGGCAGGTGGAAGAGCATAGGTCAATTGCAGCAGTAAAAAAAGATAAGAGAGGTTAAAAGGGCAATCATCTAGGAATGATCACTTTGGCAGAATGTATGGGTATCCATGTGAGAACATAAATCCAATAATAATTTGTAGTTTTGTTCTAGATTTAAAGATAATTGCACATAAAACAAAACAAAAATCACATTCCATCATATCCCTTGTTAAAGTATCTAAAGTATTTACTGCCTCAAAAGTGAAAATGTGAGGACTCGTCCACATAAAGTGCTGTGAAACATGGTTCTTCTGTTTTTGCTTTTTTGTAACACTTAAATGTTTCAGATGACAGTTTGATTCAAGTCCCTACGTTGACTTAGCCACCTTAAACCTTTTTTGAGCCATTCAGAGTTGGGTCTGCTGAATGTCCTGCTGCCCATAGCTTAAGGCCATGAAGGCCAGGCATTCACCTTTAGTATTTTCTTCTACAGACCAGAATTCATTGTTCCAACAGCTATGGCAAGTCCTCCAGGTTCTGAAGAAGCAACGCTGCCACCATGTTTTTCTGTTGGCATGATGTTTGTTAACTGAAATGCTATTTAGTTTTGCATCCCATGTAACAGCAAGCACAGCTTCCAAAAAAATGATCCACTTTTATCTCATCATTTCACAGAGTAGTTCCCAAAAACCGAGGGCTGGGCGATAAATCGATTTTATCGATTAATTCGAATTTGCCGTTTAAGAATATTTATTTTTGGGAAAATCGAGAGTTACACCACAAAAGCCCGGCTTTATTTACCTACTGAAAACTTTGGACGCCAGGTATGTGCTACCAACTTTGCACACAACTTTGAATTCAGGTAGACTCCCAAAGGAGATATTAAAATAAGAGTTTTAAAAAAATAGATTCTGTCATTTGTTATTTCTGTTTAAGAAAGTAAAGGGGAAAGAAAAAAATCGATTAAACCTCATGAATGAGTTGTTGATAGTTTTGATTTTTCCCATTTGTGAATAAAGGCTCTCACTGGGGTTTGCTGGAGTCCCAAAGCCTTAGAAATTGCTTGGTACCTCTTTCTTGACAGAAAAACACAAATGACTTTTTATTTATTGATGTCTTTAGATCAGACCATGATGTGTTTTCTTTTGATATCCTGTTTTTTAGCTCCTTTAAGCAATTTTATGTTGTCAATCATGTTCTACTTGATTTATGATTCTACAGGTCTGGTAATAATCAGGGCTGGGTGTGGCTAGTGAAATTGAGCTTGGGTTTTATGGTTAATCACGGTTAACTCATGCTCAAACAAAGGGCCCAATCATTTTTTCACATTGAATCAGGTTGGAAAACGTTTTTCCTGTAGTAAATGAAAGCTTTTTTATAGAACTGTGTTCTAACATTGGTCAGGTCCCTCCCTGATAGGTGAGCCAGGGTTCCTCTACTGTGGTGGTTCCTTTTTCCTGTATATGAAAACCATTATCAGGTGTGCGTTTAATAAGGCTTGAAGTTAAATTGGCATCCTCAGTTAAGCACTCTTACATAATGCATGGAGAAGAGTTAGGCACTCATGGGTGCCAAATTAGAGCCAAATGTCAAACCCAATTCCTGAATACATCATTGTCAAGTCAAAGGAGTGTGTAGTTGCAGGGTCAAACATGTACCTGCAAGTTAATGCACAACATATAAGACAGATAACAGACTCCAGAGTTTCCACAGATCACATAGCAATATGAATAATGGGTATTTGGTTTTTTGAGTATCCATCATTCATAGCCACCAGTGTTCCCCCTCTGATGCACCGTCTGTTACAAACACTGAATTATTAAGTGTTTCTAGCGACTCACCTTTCCAAGCAAACACATTCTTTCATCCCACACCATGCTGTTTGGTTCTGCATGGTGAGGCTGGTTAAAATAAAACTCCAGTACAGACTCATGTTAGGTCTTCTCACCTCTAACTTGGTAGGCTAGCTCATTAAAGTGAGGGGAAAAAACAAAAGCAGTTTCAGTTAACAAGTTGCCCCACTGTGTGGTTACTTAAAAAGGCTGACTTTCACAATCGAACACAGAGCCAAACTAAGTCTAAGTTTTACCACATTTGCGTTTGCTTTGACCTAGTTAGCTTTAACTGAGAATTTAATTTAGAGTAAATTTCGAAGCAGGAAATCTACATTTGATCTTGCTGTAGGCCACTTCGTGCTTCACCGTAGCTGTGGTTACATGACTCCTCTCATGGTGACTTACTGCTTAAAACAAGCTCTGTATCACTACACTTATGGAAACAGAATTAGAAGTCCTGTGAATATAAATTATAGGGTAATAATGACTGCATTGCATTTCAGAGAGAATATGCTAAAAGGCTGTTTTCCAAATAAACAAGTTCTTCATCTTTAAAATGTCTTTAGCTGTTGATGGAATAACACTGCCGCCTGCTGGATAAATTATGGAATAAGTATTATCCACACAGATAAAGAGGATAAAAAAGTGGTATACATAGGGTCACCATATTTTAATTTCCAAAAAAAGAGGACACTTGGCCAAGATTTTTGACATTTTACATATTTAAAGCATGCGTTCTCCATGTGGTTAGAATGAACAGTTAAATAACAAACTTCAGATAGGCTTTCACAAGTATAAAAACGACTTTAAAGGAGCATAGGGCAGAATGAAGAAATGAAGCTCACGAGCGACGAGGCCGGCGCTACAAGTAACTGCAGCCAGCCGCATGGAAGCTCGGACAAACGCTTCACAAAAAAACACACCTCTTCACAGTGGCATACTTCTTTTTCTTAGTGCGACTTTTTAGTGGGTTGTGAGTCGTCCTTGGTCGTTTCCCAGTTACAGAAGAATCCATTCTCCCAATTGAATCAATGGAGGTCTGCAACCATTTTTCTTCCTCCTTTAAAGCTGTTGAGAACGCACACGCAGTGTAAATTGACGTCACACCGGTAGGACAGCTCGGGAAATTCGGGCCCCGAACTGCAGCACATTTTGCAGCACACAGCCAGTTTGAGAAAATGGAACGATACGTGGCTGGGCTCATTCTTTTTGGTTTATAACGTTTCATCACCCAACAGCATTAAAAAACTGGACATGGATGTTTATTTTATTTACAAATCCTGCCCCATGTTCCTTTAAAAGTTCTGGAAATTAATTAGAATTTATGCATAAGAGCAGAAGGTACATACATCATGATATGCTATGATGTTTTTCAGTCTGTTCACAAGGACAGATTACAATCAGATAACTGTCTGCTCTGCTTGCATCAGTGGTCTGTAGTATGGAACAACAATGAAACAAGACTTGTTTAGAAGAACAGGATGCAGCATCTTGCAGAGCACGAAAAAAAACCCCTTTCCTGCAATGCCCTCAACCTCTTTGCTACCATTCGAGAAACCAAAAAAATACAGAAGACTTCTAGAATAAATTTCAAACATCTAGTGTGAAAATTTCCAAAGCTAATCATTGATGAAAACATCAATAGAAGCATATGGCATGTTTAAGGTCTGCTAAATTTGGGCTCAACTTTTTAGAGAAATTTTACAAGGGTGCCACCTACCTAAGTTGATAAACAACAATGGTATTTTATGACATGCAGCCTACCCTTAACAAAGTGTAAGTTGATACACATTAAATAGCTTCTTTGTCTGTTATATACAGACACAAGCCTGCTGTCTGTGTTTTTGAATGATTCATACGGTGTTGGCCCAAGGTACAAGCAACCTATTTGGCTGCTTCCCCTTTTTTTCTCCAAAATGTATAGATGGTCCTTATTGCTAAACTCTTCAGCTGTGGTTTCATTACCTCACTGAGCGTGTGTCAAAAAATAAAGGTGTTCTTCCCCAAAGTAGATTTACAAACTATAATATGGCTTTTTGTGTTGCTTTTTGAGTAATGGCTTCTCTCTCTCTCTCTGGGGGGCCTTTCATTTTAGGATTTTTTTTTTTATCACTGTGAATAATGGCAATCTCTTACCAGCTTTCAGTCAGCATTTTCACAAGGTTTCACTGTTCTTCTTGAGTTGATAAGCACATTGTGAACCAAAACATGATTATCTCTTGGACTCGTGTCCTTTCTAACAGTATGATGGCTGGACATTCCCATGATATTTATACTTGTAGAAAATTGTTTGCCATCTAGAAATTGTACCCAGTGAACCAGACTCACAGAGGTATGCGGTTCATTGTGTCATATGTTTCAATTTTTCCATGATGTCACACAAGAAAGCGAGTGTTTGAGGTGTTACCTTAAAATACATCAACAGGTGTGCTTCCATTACTTGAAATGTTGTGTATTACCCCAACAGAGCCTTCCAAAGCTATGAAATCTGCTTCCGATCATTTCCACATTGTTTAAAAACAAAGTAATTTCAATGTGTGTAAACTTCTGAATTTGAAGAAAGTACTAAAAATGTATCCCTCATTCTCGGAATCATAACTTATCTGAGATATGAAATGTTTAGTCTGTTTTAGTACATAGTCCAAATGTAATATATTTGTGACTGAACTTTATTTATATTTCAGATCAATGCTACTGAAAGGCTTCATTTATGCAACACCTGGAAAAAGAAAAACTTCTTAAAAGTGACAGTATGTTAACAGACAGAAGCTGTTGATAATCGACCACATTTCAAATAAAAAATTTTTCTTAATTTGTCTAGTTATGTTTCGTTTACTTCTGTAACTTTTGTATCATTAGTGTCACTGCTGTTTATTTTATTTTTCCCCCCCTGACCTTCTTGTTTATAAAACAGTCGATGTGAAAGTGGAAAAACCCAGGTAGGTCACTGGTCAGCGACTGCTTTCTTCACCCACCTGCCTTCCTGTTGTGTTTGTAGCTCCAGTCAGAAGGGAGTGGCATCGGGAGTGGAATTTCACTTCCTGTTGTTTCTCAGGTGAGTCACCTGAGAAATGTCGTTGCTTGAGTTCTTGTCGACATCAGAGTTTCGCGATTGTTAGTTTCATTTCTGTTTGTCTATTTTTCTAGGTTCTGTGGAAGCGCTGAGCGCATCTGTAGTTGACTACCAGGAAGTAATTATAGCCTATGGTTTGGTCATTTCAGTGAGGACGGTGCGTTTGGAGGAAGGACGCTCGAGTTTCACCCCTTTTGCGGAAAAAAAACTTTATTTTAAAAAGACTGAAACTTTTTTTTCTCAATTTGTATTCACGATTATTTCAGTTAGCTTCTTCTTTTATTCTAGTAGGAATCTCTAGGGGATTATTAAAATGAATTTCCTTTTTGGATGCCAGTCTGCTGCGCTTCTGCTTCTTGCTGGCTTTTTACACTTCACCGCTGGTCAGACTTATGCTGAAACCTGCTTAACCAAGTTTAAGAACGGTAAAGACAACTTTGTGCTCGACACCGACCAATCGGTGAATGAAGGAGCCACGTTTCTCTCTTCACCGAAAGTGAACACTTACCGGGACTGCGTAACCTCCTGCTGCAAGGAGCCGAGGTGCAACGTCGCCCTGATGGAGAGAGGAGACGAGGGCAAAATTAACTCCTGCTTTTTGTTTGACTGCTTATACAAGATGAAATACGCCTGTCGCTTTGTCAAGAAGGCAGGATACTTCAATTACATTCTGGACTCTGTTTATGAGGAATATCTGAAACTGGAGAGTACTCCAGGTAAGCGTAAAACCCCGTCAAATAGCCTACATCCGAAATCTTTAAAAATGGGGGCATGGTTTGGTGATTGGATTTTGTAATCATAAACCGGTAGTCTAATGAAGGATACTTAACAACCACTTTGATTGTAGTTTTCAAATACAAAGAAAAAATTGAGTGTCAAACCGATTAGTGAAACCAGGACCGGTGCTAGCCATTTAGGTGCCCTAAGCATAAATGTGTTATGGTGCCCTCTCGGCACAAAAAAACGTTTGAGCTATGTCTGCGAAATCAGCAGATGGGAGTGTCTCATGCAGGACATGGTAGGTCAGCATACTGGAATGCTGCAGATTTGGATAGCCTATATTTATTTGTGGGAATATGCAAGTAGGCCTATGTATCGTCTTACATGTAGAATATAAGGTGCGAGAAAAATGGGTGAAATTTGAAAATCGCTTTTTTTTTTGCTTGTAATAAAAAAATAGATCAAATCAAAGAAAAACAGCAGATTATTTGTTTTTTATTCTGACAACCTGGTCAGCTGATTTTGCTAGTAAAGTTGTCAGTGCTTTAATCCCGTGACATTACTGCCCCCAATTTGCTTAACTTATCTGTCAGTTGTGCCCTGAACAAGTTTTCTTTTGTCTTTATGCACATACAGTGATATTGGTTACATGCTTTCTGTGCTATTGCACTGTATTTTGTTAATTCCACCACGGTGCTTCCAAAGCAAAGCGAACCGTCATCCAAATTCTAGATCTTTGTTGATGTTGTTGTTTATCCTCCATTTAGTGTAAATGGGGAGGAATGTTAAGAGATATTGCTTTAAAGAAAGCTGAATAAATATTTGAGTTTCAAGTACCAGTACTTGGTTTTTGTCAAGATCAAAATAAGGTTGAAGAAAATGTTTTAAAAAAGTAAAAAAAATTCCCACACTATTGTCCAAACTGGAATAGCTCTTTTTTTTCTACTAACTCTGTGTTTGTGATGAGGATTACAGATTTAGAGCAGGAAGTCTCTTTTTTGCATGTTCACACATGTCAAGGAGTGGGAATTTGCTGGGAATGTCGTTCACTTCTACATTTACCTTTGTCTTGTCTCCTGGTGTTGCAATGGAAGTAATGTCATCCTTATAAACTTTAATTATGTGTTTTGTGTCTTAACAGAAAAAAGTGATAGTCCACCAGTGGCTAATGCAGGTCATGACTTGGTGGTCCAACCCAAGGAGAGTGTGACACTTAACGGTGTCCAGAGCAGGGATGACGTGAAGATTGAATCCTACAACTGGGAAATGCTCACCAATTATTTATATGCGGTCATTGAGGTGAGAAAAGTAACGTAAATCCCAACCAGTTCTTGCTATACTTCAGTTACAGTTTTACAAAATGTCACATGTACCTTATTTTACCAACACTGCTGAGACCGACATTGAGAGACTCAACATTGTTCTCTCTCTTTTTGTAGAAAACAAGTTTTCCTGACCAGATTATTGTGTCCAATCTGACTTCTGGAAAGTACACGTTTAAACT